>VDFB02353493.1:77353471-77529235 GCA_007258455.2 Sequoia sempervirens | reverse complement strand
CTCAAACATCCTAAATCTATATACATGAAATATAACTTAAATTATAAGAAATTAAATGTCCATATATAAATTTCAACTTTTATGTATATAGTTTCCCTATAGAGAAAGAGAAAGACAAATGTATTCCGAAAACTCATGCTTCACATTTGGTGATCGCCAATGCATTTCATTTGGTGATCACCAATGCATTTCATTTGGCACTCACCAAATTGATTGCTTTGGGAAATACCAACCCAAAGGGTTGGATGACCATTTCATGTCAAGGACATGATTTTGTGAAAGGGTAACAAAAAATTTCACATTTTTTTCATGCTATCCATTAGGTTTGCACATCTTTCAATGCAAGTTTATAAAAAAATCGTGATGACATTAGGCTCTCTCTTACCTATATAACCATTTTTGTTTTTAATTTTTTGATTATGTTAAGGTTTTCATCTATAACTTCTCTTGTTAGTGCCTTCAATTTTTTTCAAAAAACATGTGCTAATTTGGGTATACATTTTTACTCGTTCATCAAATTTTGAAACAAAATACATTTTTATAAACTAGACTCCATTCTACACATAATGAAAAAAAAATATTTTCGATTAGTTTCCAATAAAATTAGGGGGGCGTATGCTTAAATTTTAACTTTTTAGGATGTTTCCACTTTGAAAATTAGTAAAATATTATATATTCATTAAAAAATTAGGATAAACTACATGGTGTTAGCTAATTTCTCACTGTAGCGATTTTTGAGATTCGAAGAAAAAAAACTTTTTAGGGAGGCCACAACAAGAACTATGCTAATTTTTTTATAAAAATAGGACCACTTTTGGTGAGCCCCCTTTTTCAAACCCTTAATCTTCATTATTTTCAAAAAAAGTAGTATCTTAAAAAGTGGCTTCGGAGCACTACAACTCTTTTTCTTGTTGCATCTTCAAATTTTGAGCGTAACTATCTTCATTTTCTCATGAACGTTAGACTTTTCTGATTTCAAAAAAAAAAGTGGCATCTTAAGAGCCATTTTTGTGTCACAACTTGGTACACACACCCATATTCTTAGGTATAATAAGGATAAGCACTTGTAGCATGCTTAACCTTAATAGTTTTATTTATTCCTTAAGTTGACTTGGTTAGGATGAAGGGGTGTGTCCCTACATAGTTAAGCATATAAATAAAGAAGATAAATACTCTCCCAAACCATCATAACTTATAATACTAAATTCATATATTATTTTTTAATTATTGGAGGTCACCCCCTTTAAGTGGTTTTGTTGTTTTGTTGTTTTGATATTTATTATTAAGGAATATCATAACAAGAAGTTATGTGAAAATAAAATTCTTGGCTTAAAGCATCGCTTTCATACCACTTATTAGGATATTTCATGTAAATAAATATAAAAATACATAAACTAGAAGATCACTTTGAACAAGTGGTCTCCAATAATAAAAAGCTAATATAAATTCAATATTAAAAGATGATGGATTCAGAGAGCCTTTTTTTTCCTTATTTATAAGAATAACTATGTAGGGACACAACCCTTCATACTAATTATATTGGCTTAAGGAATAACCAAAAATAATAAAATAAAACTATTAAGATTAAGCATTCCATGTGTGCTTATCCTTATTACAATTATGAATATAAATATTAGGATCATAACACAACATCCAATCCAACGACCTAATCACATTTCCTCCTATAATCAAGTCACTTTGACTACCACTATTTCTATGCATACCAACAATACTATCCCTTTTCTTCTTTCAACACCAAATCTCCTTATGTCCCTTATCAGTCCTACATTCTACCTCTTTCTTATCACATGAATACCATATCCTCCTCTTTATTACCTCATTTCATAGTTTTTTGTATGTCCACCCTATACTATCCCTCAAATGACTCCAACCTATACCACAACTCATCATATCCCTACATATTACACCCCTACACCCAATCCTACAATGAGACATGTTTTATGTCAATTATAACACTCTCAACAAAATGTCAACACCATTCCCACCAAATCACATGGAATCATGTTAGAACCTCATTGTAACCCACTAACCCAAGCCATTCTATCTCATGCATTTCCACCTAATTTCAAAACACGTAAACTTACCCTATATGATGACAAAGACGACCCAACCATTCACATTCACACATTTTACTCTTTTTTCCTTGACTATGTACATGATGATCAAATTTTATGTAAAATATTTCCCCACTCATTCATAGAGAATGCTCTAGAATGGTTATATTTTTTATTCCACATTTTCATCACTAGTTTGAAATGACATCCAAATCATTTATTTATCATTTATAAATTCAAGTATCACATGAAATAGGCATTGCATACCTCATATATTGTAAACATGTAAACTAACAAAAAAAAAAAGTGATTTTGTCCTTTTGAATCCAATCCATCATATCCAAGATTCCCTATCACTTACTTGATATTGAGATACATAATATATTCATGGATAATCTTCTCCCAACCATCCTATAGCACATTATTTTTCAAAACAATTCATTCACAAGCCTATGAGCTACTCAGATATTTTGAGTTAAAAATTCACAAGATAAAACCTCCCACTATCACATCACAAGTAAGCACATCAAGCAACAACAAAAAATCAATTAAAAATATAACATGAATCACAACAACCAAAATAATAATGTTAGTAGCAACACTACTATTTTTGTCATAAACACACTCACCCGAACAACTTCACCTCCACATTCTTTAGCATCTCCAACCATATACCTCCATCCAAACACTTTAAATTCAAAACCTTCACCTCCTCAACATTTCATGCAATTATTTGACGTATACCAACATGTCATGAACTAAGTCCTCTCCAATAATCGTAATTGTAATGTTTTTTTCAATACCACTAATCGTAATCGTAATGTTTTTTTCAACTTTCACTACCTTGAACCTATAATCGTAATGTTTTTTTCAATACCACTATCTCTTAAGACATGACACGAAATGATGTATGACCTTGAAACATAAAATACAATACCTAATCAATAGAAATTTTATTCTAGTAACATGTAACAATTATAAAGGAAACCACTTTATTTCCTTAGAAAATCAAAACATCCTTGAATCTACACCAACCCATTCCATCATTGATCCAACAATGCTAAACCTACTAACATACAACTGTATCATCACATGAGGATCATTTATTTTTTGAAAACATAGTTGTAACCATTTAGTAAAAACCCTAATTCACCTAAACTAATGATTATGTTTACACCACAAGAAATCCCCAATAATAACTATTATGGCCTTTTTTATATAAATGGATTAATTAATGGTAATATGTGTAAGTATCCTTATAGAGATAAATTATACTTTCAAAATTATAACTAAAGAATACATTTATGACACATGTATCTATCATGACACTTATTCATATGTCTAAGTTACCTTAAAATATTATAATAGAATATTTATTGCAACATTAGAAACTATTACTCTTTCCATTGAGTTTGGTCTTAAAACTACACAACTCTTAGCACATGTGATACCAATTTCCTAGAGATTTTATCTCCTCCTTGGACAAACATGGATAAATTAATTTTAATCTATACCATTCACCTTACACTAATGCATAAAATTAAAATATGAGAACTTAGTTATAACTATCCCAGTATCTTTTTTTCGACCAATATGCCAATATGTACTAGCACGAATTTCACAATAGATCAATTTATACACATACCAAAATTAAAATTTCTCTAGGGCTTGAACCTTACGTACATAAATTATTCCATGTGCATTAAACCATATGTGAATTTAATCAAAATAACCCAAATGCTCTTCAATTATGAGTCTCAAATTTACCTCTCACTATTCCTCCTTCCACTTACCATTCTCATAAAGAATCAATTTATCCTTCCTCGTTCAACCCTCATTGATCTCACCATGAACCTTCACCCCATCATCCAACATTCTCTCATCCTTAGTTAGGTTTCCCCTCCACCTTTGGATGAACTCTTATCTTCACCCATCACCTACTACTATTCTCCTTCCTCTACACCCTATAAAAAAACTTCAAATAATTTTTGTATCAACCTCCTCCCTAACCCAAACCTACCACATTATCCTTATCAATACCTTATATTTCCAATTCCATTCTTCCCTCAAATAATAATTTATTTTTTTGGAATAAAGTCACCTTTTCATCTACTATCTCATCATTCTCTCTCACCCACAATCATTCCCTTTCAACCACTTGAGAGGAATATTCATTATTATCCAAAGATGTAACCCTTGTTTATGTTTTTTTTCTTGATTCTCTTACTTTGAACCCAACACCTAAACCCTCACTACTTGTTCCTCTTACATCATCCTTTCACAATGCTCCACCTCTATCCCATGCCATGTTTAACACTATGTCTAATTTCCATCTACTTGCCACCACCTTTACCCTACCCATTATTATGAATGATCTATCAAAAAAAATATTTTTCAACGATAAATTTCTAATAGATTATCTTCCACCATAGATTACATAATCTTTATCACTACCTTGTGTTAGTGCACCTATTATAGATCTAGTTTACATTTATTTAGCTCCTAGACCTAGTATACCTATTCATGCTATCTCAAGTTCATATATTGGTTTATTTGTCTATTGGTAATGGAAAAATATTCCAACAGTTGGAGAGATTTCTTATGAATCACAATCTTCCTCTATGTTTGAGAGGGACAACTCCCTTGTATGATCTTATTTTATATTTTTAATATACTTTTAACCAAAAGGTACTTAAAGAAAATACAAAGACATAACATAAATGAAATAACAAGAAACCCTTAACAACAAATGTACAAGTGTTATTATGGGTTTAATGTAATTGCTTAAAATTGAACCAAATACATTATAAATATTAGAGGCCATGCATATGAACTTTATAATGATTGAAATTTTTAAATGATAACACATTCAAATCAAGATACCAAGAATTGAGTATGTTTTCTAAATGTAACTCATTGAAGATTGGATATTTGATTTCATAAATAGGGTTTAGGATAAAAAATATCATCATCAACTTATCATATGAAAAGATTAAAAATGACACAGAAAACACCATCAATGAACTTCTAAAAATGATTTCCATTACTTTGCAGAATTATACAATTCCAAAATCCCTCATGAAAATTTGTGAGAATCCAAAAAGTCCCCTTTATAATGACCAAACCTCTATATATAGACTCAGTTACAATAACTACTAGGATAACTACCTTTTTACATTTTTGATAAATTACAATAAATTTTAATCTAGTTAAAATTTACCAAATTTTCCTAGAATTAAAGTTCGTTTTCTAACATGGGTTGCTAAATAGTGACATAAGTCACATTGCATAAAAATTGAATCAAACTTAATTTATTACATTACTTGAGAAAATAACCAGACACTTGATTTCACATCACTCATTTCCCTTTGTCTACATCATCTCTGTTTCTTTTTGAAGAAGCCTCTTGCATCACATCCTAGTTTTAATGAAGAGAAGACTTCGCTTTGTATGTTTTTCATAGCTTGACAACAAAAGCAAGGAATTTATTCTGAAGAATGAAAAAATTGGCCATTCTTAATGCCCAAATACCTTGAATCTTTTGAATTCATTCTAATTCATGATGAAAACAACACATATGACTCCCAAATGTATCTAGATCTAGTGAAAAACCACTCAACTTCATTATTTATGCATTGAATACTTGATCATTAGACAATTCTCTATCAATCATATCTTCAAAATTCCTCTTAAAAATTTAAACTTCATTCTTTATCAATATGTTTGGGATTATTAAGAGAAAATCATTTTGAATCCTAGTCTTCACTTGTTCACAAATCACCAATAGTTTCTCTAGTTCTACTAAAACTTGGCTAATGATTACTAGTTTCCATTCTACACTTTGAAACCAATAATTGGATTGATCTCTTCTATAGTTGAAAAAATATTTTTTGAAACTAAGACACTAGGGTCTTTTATCATTTCCTTAAGATCTTTTAGAATCCCCTACCAAATTGATTCTTCTCTCCTAATACTCAGTTATTTTTCAATTGATTATTTATTCTTTCTTGACTTTTGCTTCATCATAAATCTCCTTTTCTTTCCCAATGAGATTCAACCCATTTTTTTTATCACTTTTCCATATGATTGATACTTATGAACACTTTCTATGAATACTTTCTCAATATTTCCCTCCGGAAAAAGAGTTACAAAAGAAATGAATTGTATCTATAGGAAAATTAGATGTGTCTACAATATATTTGAGATATAAAGTTAGAGTTTGCACTTGTTGTTTTAATGACTCTTTTTATGTTTTTATTTTTCTATTTGTTGCACCAATCTGATGGCTGACATATGAAAACTATGAATGTCACCTTCATGAATTGAAGGACCCAAATCCACCTTGGTGATATCAAAATCAAACTTAGTAGCTTCATTCACACCTTTCTCTAAAATAGACTAAGAAAATTCAACATATATGTTGCCTAATGTAGGATCCACTATCAACCTAGAGATGACCTTTATCTTCTTCAACCTTTATGAATTCTATCCAATAAACTAGCAATCAAATCAAATTCAAGAACAACCAATTCACAACTTTCCTTTTCCTTCGCAATTTTTTTCTAACCAAGATGATGTATAACCCTATGAATATTATGGAACATTAGTAGTTGATGGATGAGACGCCACATTATGAAGGAAAAATATGTGGCTCAAAAAAATCCTCTTGAGATGCACTTATATCTATTGAAGGTGGAGGTTTTGTAATAAGAGAGGGATTATGAACCTCATGTGTAGGGGATAAAATGAAATGGAAGGAGACATTGTTTGGATCTGCTCAACACCCTCGGGATCCTCTTTAGATTCTATTGAATCCTCTACTATGGATTCTTCTTGAATGGATTGTCATGACCTTTCCTTGATTTTGGATCTTTTTGTCTTCACCTTCGAATCATCTCCACACATGCTCTTGAAACTAATTTGGATGGCTCTTCATCATCATTAACTCCTTGACTACCTTGTTGAGAATTCAAAGTCAAGGTGGAAATGTAACAACTAACCCTTTAATAAAGTAAAAATTCTTAATTTTTCACTTTGTGAGTAAATAAACTATGTAACAAGCCATTGCAATAAAAAAAAAAAATCTTTATTGAGAATATACAAACAAATATGCATAACGTAATACAATAAGGATTCCATTCCATTACAGTAATTCACAAGTTACAATTATACAAGATTACATACATTTACAAATATAGCTCAATGAGCTTTGAAAAAAATAGCTTATAGACGGTCCAAGTTCCTTCCTCTCAAATATTGGTTCTTCTATTGCCTACTATGGAGGAGAAGCATCACTCAAACACTTTTCTTCCAACCACTGACTCTTAATGTGGTCCCCTGCACATCTATCATTTGATAGATGGCTCTTCCCTTCGACGAAGAGATTGGTAGAGTAACCAAATAACGAAAACCAACTGAGCATAGTGTTGTGTCCTACATAACTAGAACTTGTAATCCCACAATCTGGAACTAGCATGTAATATTGGATCACAGTGAACTAATAGTGGAGCTAGAGGCAGTCACACTACTTTGTCCAAAGTGTTCTCATTCAATACTTCGAATGAAGGTCATCTATCACATACACTACTAAGGGTCGATTTGCCTTAAGGCCATCTTAAACTACGTATAAGTATTTCCTTCAATGGATAATCTATCATCCTAGAGATAACCTACCACCATTTTAACATACTTGGAATAAACCTACTTAACAACTAAATACACAAGCTCCCTCCCATGCTAGATAAAAATTCCTAGGAGTAAACACAAGCTATTCTAGTTAAATCAATAACTTAGCTAAGAGTAACACATATGCCACTCATATTCACTCATATCTATTATATAATACCCATAATAAACATCAATCTCCTATTATGGAGTACATACAAGAACATCATAAAAATAGTATAACAACTATTTTCTTTTCAAATCTATTCTAGATTCCCTAAATGCTTGTTCTCATAAAAGACAATTCAAAAATTCATAGAGAATAATCTTTCAAAAAATAAAATAACAAAAGAGAATATCATCATGCATGTTATTACTTATCCAATAAATTAACAACAATGCAGCTTCTCCAAATAGCAACTAGACTGATTATAGCTTCTCAAGAGACGTCACAATAAACTTCTAATACTCAAGTTGCTGGAATACTTATCTCAAAAAAAAACTCTCTCTCAATATAATAGAATCTTCTCTCTCACACACACAAATAAAACTGATAAGATGTAGATTAAGAACTTGCAGCAATATGCATCCTCAATAAGTGATCAAGCACCACTATTTATGTAGCTATTTGGTAACTACTCGACCTATAGTTTAGGCATGAGTTATGACAGAAGAAAGCATTCATAGCAACACATAAATCATAGAAAAAAAGTGGCGAATATGTAAGCTCATACTCAACAAAAACATCTACAAATCAACCTTGATTGATCAACAAAAAATAGAGACTTATTCATTAAATCTACATATGGATAATTCGAATTATCTCTAACAATAGACATCTATAGGTATAAGGAATCAAAGGTGGTGCCAAAGCTTCCACACTATTCTCAAAGTTGGCATGGTTTCCAATCAATTAGAAATAGTCAATAACCAATTTGTGATACCATGCTTTCATCGACTCAGTTTGGGTGTGAGTCGATTCAGATATTTATTCACTTTGACAAAGTTGTCGACCAGTTACTCACCTCTTAAAAAATGTTGGTTCAAGCTCAAAGACATGGCACTTTAAGTTTTACCAAGTCAAAGATGATCTTACCATAGGCATCGACTAATTCTACACCATGCATTGACATAATGCATCAATCTATAAAGAAATATATGTGTTCCATAAAGTGTGGCAGTAAGAGTAAAACTTAGCTTCTCAAAGCACAGTCATAAGAATATTATAATCTTCCTCTAATAATCAGCCTCTATCATGGTAAATGATAGTTGATTCCCAAGAAATGGTTAATATATTAAATATATATTAATATATATATATATATTACTACATTTACATATATATATATATTAATACCAATATATATGTGTATATATGTATATATATATGTGTGTGTGTGTATATGTTAATATATATTTATATATATACCTTTTTCCACCAAGCAAGTATACATTCGATATATAACAAGCATAATCAAGATAGTATTCACACATAATAAACACAATATATCGATTGTATGCATATATATATATATATAATATATACATACATATATACATATATATATGTATATATATATAAGCATATGCCTATATGTACACATATACGTATGTATACCTATATCGATACATTCATATGGGCATGTCCATTTGCCAACGTACGCATGTATCATTACATATATACATATGGATATGTGTATATACTTTACATGTATATATATGTTCACATTCAATTCACATATAGCCATTCACAATTACCATTATATTGATAAACGTTTACATGTGGTATATCGATACATGTGCATATACACATTGTTAGATCCCATTAACATATATGTGCATATATATGCACATACTACACATGTATACATTCTTCTTATCAATATAATCGTAATAGTACAAGAAAGAATTCTAAAGCTCAAACAGATAAACATCACCCAATAATGCATCTCAGTAGTAATCAAGACTTTTACTTATACAAACACATCAACTAAGGATGACTTACCCTCTTCCCACAAACTGAATCAACTCAATTATTCTATTGTGGTGTGTGTATATGCTCAAATATTTTTGTTACTGATTACCCTACCAAGATCTTCTCTTGAGTGATACTTCCCCTCTGCCTAGAGGAATTGAACATATACCTGCAACCACTAACACATGCACATGACAGTCAATTGTTCATAACATATGTAGTATACATAAAAAAATTCCAAAGTTAGAATATCAATTCAATAACCATCCATTCACATATATGTAGTACTTTTCCATGAGATAATATCAAGTGAGATAACATTCACATATAACACATTGATAACAAAGTACAAGCATAATTTATTCATCTCCAGAATTCACATTACATTCATATTTACCCTACATAGTAATACTAAATGGTAATTACTCAATTGGGGTGTAACATACTCCCCCCCTTGATAATCATCATCCCCGATGATTTTATGTAGCAACATAAAACACAAAAAACAACTAACAT
This sequence comes from Sequoia sempervirens, assembly GCA_007258455.2. Lineage (NCBI taxonomy): Eukaryota > Viridiplantae > Streptophyta > Pinopsida > Cupressales > Cupressaceae > Sequoia > Sequoia sempervirens. The sequence goes on along the minus strand of VDFB02353493.1, from coordinate 77,519,005 downwards.
ATTGTTTCAAGCATTCTCAAAGGCATCAATAATATGAGGAAACTTTTGTTGAATTTCAGTATAGTCCTCCCAAGTAGCTAAGTCTTATGTATACTGGTCCCATTGTACTTTGTATTGTGAGACTTCTCTGTTATGCAAGTGAAGCTTACGTGTTCTGAGCACCTTTATGGGCTTGAGAGTTACTACCCTAGGGTCTCGTACCTGTAAAGCAGTCCAATCAATCACATGATTATCACCAAGTATATAATTTTTAAGGTAGGACACATGGAAGACTATGCATTCTGGAAAGAGTTGGTGACAACGCAATTCAATAAGCTACTAGATTCACCTCCTCAAGAATCTCAAAAGGTCCTACATAACGTGGAGCTAACTTAGAATACTTTCCAAATATAATGGAGCTCTAGTGAGGCTTCACTCTCAACAACACTTTGTCACCTACGGCAAAATTATGGGGCACTCTTTTGGCATCAACATAGCTTTTTTTTCGATTGTTCGCTTCAGCCAACCTTTGCTTAATAATCTTAATTTTCTCATCCATTTCATCCAACATCTCTAGCCCAAGACTCACTCTATCCTCAATTCTATCCCAACTTATAGGAGTTCAACACTTTTGACAATACAATGCTTTGAAAGGAGCCATTTTAATCACAGAATGATAAGAATTGTTATAGGAAAATTCTACTAAGGGTAAGTAATCTTCCCACTTGTACTTTTGATCCATGCAATACATCCTAAGTAGGTCTTCCAATACTTGATTCACCCTTTCCATTTTCCCATCTATTTCCAGATGATATGATGAAATAATATTCAATTGAGTCCCAAGTGCAGAAAATAAAGTTTTCCAAAACCTAGAAGTGACTCATGCATCCCTATCTAAGATCATCTTCTCAGGGATCCCATGCAACCTAAATACTTCTTGCACAAACTTCCTTGCTATGACAGGTCCTCCATCAGTTAGATTCATGGGTATAAAATTTGATACTTTGGTAAGCTTATCTACAACCACAAGAATGGAATTATGCTTATTTCTTGACATAGGCAATCCTTGCACAAAGTCTATACTTATGACTTGCCACTTTCTCTCTGGTATATCATGTGGGTATAACAAGCCTGCACAATGAGGATGCTTTGCTTTCACCCTTTGACACTCAAGACACCTAGCCACAAATCTAGTGGCATCTCCTTTCATCCCTTTACAGAAGTATAATGGCTTTACATATTCCATCATTTTCATCACTCTAGGGTGTCTAGAGTACAGTGTTTCATGTACTTCCATACCAAATTTCTTAACTCTTCTACGTCAGGTACATACATTCTACTCTTATATCTATGTAATCTATTAGGTTCAAAATGAAAACCTTCATACCTACAATCTTGTGGATTACTAGTGAGTGCTTTCTTTACTTGTAATTAGTACTCATCCTCTTTTCATCTCTGCAACACTTGCCCTTTAAAGTCAGTTTGAATCATCACTATTGAAACAATATGACGTCCTTCGACTCAAATCATTGACAACCCAATTTTCTTTCCCTTTATATAACTAATATTGAAGTCATAATCAATTATCAACTCTAACCATCTTCTCTATCTAGAATTCAGATTAGGTTGAGTGAAAAAGGTACTTTAACCCATTATGATCAGTTTTCATCTCAAAGGTTTTTCCTAACAAGTAATGCCTCCACATTTACAATGTGTGAACCATAGCTACTAATTCTAAATCATGCGATGCATAACTCATCTCATAAGGTTTTAGCTTCCTAGATTCATAAGAAATTACTTGTCCATCTTGCATTAACACACCTCCTAACCCTTCCCCGCATGCATCTATGATAACTGTAAAGTTACCCTTAGGATTTGGTACTTTTAAGATTAGTGTGGTGGTTAACTTCTCTTTGAGAAGGTCAATAGCTTCTTGACACTTTTCAGTCCACTCAAACTTCTTTCCTTTCTTTTTCAAAGGAGTAATTCAAAAAGTGATCTTAGAGAAGTTTGCAATAAACTTCCTATAATACCCTTCTAGACCCATGAAACTTCTTACCTCTGACACATTCTTAAGTACAGGCCACTCAAGTATTGCCTTGATCTTAGTTGGATCTATATAAATTCCATCTGTTGAGATCACATGACTTAGATAATGTACCTTTTTTTGGAAGAATGTACACTTAGAGAGTTTACCATACAACTTATGTTCTCTTAAACATTGTAGGACCATTTCTAAAGGCTTGCAATGTTCCTTCTCATTTATAGAATAAATCAGGATATCATCTAGAAAAACTAATAAAAATTTGTCTAGGAAATCCCTAAATACACTATTCATCAAGTTCATAAATGTTGCAGGCTCATTTTTTAAACCAAAGGGTAAAATGATGAATTCATAGTGTTCATATCTAGTTCTGAAAGCAGTTTTAAAGATATCTTCATCCTTAATCCTCAATTGGTGATATCCAGATCTTAGATCTATTTTAGAGAATATGGCGGCTCCCCTCATTTGATCAAAAAGATCATTTATGTGTGGAAACGAATACTTGTTCTTAATCGTAGCTTTGTTAAGCATGCGATAGTCAATGCACAAATGCAAAGTACCATCCTTCTTTTTAGCAAAGATGTCTGGTGCTCCCCAAGGTGAAACACTTGGTCTTATCAACCCTTTAGACATCAATTCATCCAATTGTGCCTTAAGTTCCATAAGCTCAATGGTTGTCATCCTATAGGGTACCTTGGAAATAGGTTATGACCCTAGAACTATATTTATAGAGAAGTCAAATATTATTTTCGGTGATAACCCTGGTAACTCATCTAGAAACACATTCAAAAATCTTCTCAATATTGGATACTTCTCCATATCCAACTTTCTAGTTTCATCTATTTCACCATCTTCTAACTCTTGAAATTCCTGGAACTCCAAATCCTTAATATCCTTTTCAAGTTCTTCTATCTTTATGGAAAATACTTTCACCCTTTCTTCTTAACTCTTAATAGTTACATTGTCGTGATTTTTTGAATTTTGACCTCTCTAGGTATCCCTTGAAATTTTTACTTGATTTCCAAAATCATCTAGGCATTCTACAATTTTAGCATGGAAATATACCTTATCCCTATGTCTTCACAACCAATTCATACCTAGGATAACGTCATATGATCCTAGAAGTGTGACATAAAGGTTTACTTCCATAGAAAAACTAGGTAGTTCTATCCTAGCCTCGAATAAACATTGATCCACCTTTTCTCTTTTCTGGTTTGCATACTCTACATCCCAAGACATTTCCATGTATCCAACCTTCCTAGATAATTTCTTAGCTACTCTAGGTGAAATGAAATTCTTTGTTGCACCAGTATCAATAAGAATAGAAATAGGTAAATCAAACATAATACTTAGTGTTTCAACTGGAGTTATCCACAACTGCATGTATCTTTTTTTGAAACATCGCTTGTTGGGTGGGTAATGGATTACCATATGGTCATGATCTAGAAGTTTTATTGGGACACTCATTAACATAGTGGTCCCCTCTACATATAAAACAGCTCGTAGCCGGTCATCTTTTTCTTGCAGATACTCTAGACTTGTTGACATTTTCATTAGCTCTGTTAGTATTACCCATGCTAGAATCATTCCTTTTACGCTCTCTTCTAGAATCCTTTCCATCATTGTGGAACCTTTTTCCCTTTTTCCTTGGAACATTTTGCATAGATTCCACTTTCTTTGGAACTAGCTTGTCAGGAACTTCCACATCCTTCTTTTGTTCTCTTCTTTCTTGACGAGTGGAGTTAGCCTTGAGCTTTTGCTCTTGTTTAATTGCTTTCTCATATACAAGATCCATTTTTTTTGGACCATGCATATTCACCTCTCCTCTGATCTGATTTTTGAGTCCCATTATAAAATTTCTAATGCAGAAGCACTCATCCTTGTGATAAATGGGAACATAGCGCAGAAGTCAAGTAAACTTCTCCCAATACTTGTTGACTGTCATATTACCTTGTCTCAAACCTTGGAAATCTGAGAGTTTTTGGTCATCATAGAGTTGCAGAAACCATATCTTACGGAAAAACTCCACAAAGTCTCCCCATGTTAGCTTCCATGAGTTAATATTAAGTTCTAACTTTTTGTTCATCTACTAGTTAGAGGCTTCTCCTACTAACTGATATGCATCCCAAGTGGCTTTAGTAACCTCATCATAGTTTCATATTTCAAAATACTCTTCCATTTGGACAAGCCACACCTCAGCCTCATCTTTTCCAACACTTCCATCAAACATGGGTGGGATAATCTTCTTCATGTCCTTGGAAATTTCAAAAGCCACAAGCTTCTTATTCCTTTCCTCATATGGCATAGGTTATTTTTCCCTCTCATGTTCATGGGTTTCATCACGCCCATGAGAAGAGTTTTCTCCCTCATGCTCATTAATGAGAACTTCATTCGCTATCCTATCCTTAACTCTTTCTTGCTCAAGGTTAGCCAACCTTGCCAAGATTTGGTCAAGTCTACCCACAACTCCAGCGGGTCCTTTCCCAACCTCTTGGCTTCCGCCAGGATTAGTTCATGTCCTCACCATCTTTACAAGATCAATTTTTACCTGAATGTTTATCCATGTTAGACTAGATTATGTTATCAACTATCTTATGGAAAACATTAAAAATGGAATTCATACGCACATAAATAATTCCACATAAGATTAAACACATGCTTTTAGATAAACATATAATTTTATTCATTTCATTAGGATTTCAATATCCTTTTGATTACATGGAGTGACTACTCAGATAGTCGAGTGGAGAGTATCCCTCAATTCACTCTCTGACACATAACCTATAGACTAATATTTTTGTTGATCTCTATCTTTATGTTCATCCCTCATTTGCTCGTACATATCCCATAAAGGATAATAGCCTTTAGATTTGTCATTCGATACATAATTATGAGATGCAATGTCAATATGGTGCTCATCAACAATATAGTCTACCCTTTTCTCAGACATCTTTTCATGAGACCATTTCACATCTAGCTGATCTTGAGGTACATATCCCTTAGACTCGTTACTCGAGGAAATTACAATTACTTCTGCCAATAGAAGAATTCTAGGTTCCCAACAGATAATTTCCAAACTGACACTTTCTTCTGAGGGAATATCCATGGAAATCGGTAATGACTTAGACTTCTCTAGTGAGATGGTCGATAGGTAGTTGTACATACCTCCATCTTCATATTTCTCTTCACATCACTTATTCGAGAGAGTGTGTGACTAAATGTTTCAGTGTCACTCAAAAAGATGAGATTATCGTAGTTGGTACCCTCTATTGTTCTAATGATGGCTTCTCTTTCCTTCTTGGCCTTGAGGTAGTGCTCATTTCCGATTACTGACTTTTGAGTCATTAATCTGAGATGCACCATCTAGGCACAAGAATTCACAATATTAGATAATGTTGGACTAAAATAATGATGAGCTCATAGATTCCAGAGCTAAACTTGGTACTCTGATACCACATGTAACAACTAACCCTTCACTAAAGTAAAAATTCCTAAGTTTTCACTTTGCAAGTAAATAAACTATTTAACAACCATTGCAATAAAAAAAATATTTATTGACAATATACAAACAAAGATGCATAATTTAATACATAAGGATTACATTCCATTACAGTAATTCACAAGTTACAATCATACAAGATTACATACATTTACAAAAAAAGCTCAACGAGCTTGGAAACAAATAGCTTATAGACTGTCTAGGATCCTTCCTTTCAAATCTTGGTTCTTTTATCACCTGTTGTGGAGGATAAGCATCACTCAAGCGCTTTTCTGCAAACCATGGACTCTTAATGTGGTCCCCCACACATCTATCATTTGATAGATAGATTGTCCCTTCGACGAAGAGATTGGTAGAGTAACTGAATAATGACAACCAACTGAGCATAGTGTTGTGTCCTACATAACTAGAACTTGTAATCCCACCATAGTTATTTCCTTCAATGGATAATCTATCATCCTAGAGATAACCTAACACCATTTTAACATACTTGGAATAAACCCATTTAACAAGTAAATACACAAGCTCCCTTCCATACTAGATAAAAAATCCTATGAGTAAACACAAGCTATTCTAGTTAAATTGATAACTTAGCTAAGATTAACAACTATGCCACTCATGTTCAATTATATCTAGTATATAATACCTATGATAAACATCAATCTCCTATTATGGAGTACATGCAAGCACATCATAAAAATAGTATAACATCTTCTATTTCCTTTTCAAAGCTATCTAGATTCCCTAAATGCTAGTTCTCATAAAAGACAATTCAAACATTCATAGAGAACAATCTTTCATAAAATAAAATAACAAAAGAGAATATCCTCATGCCTGTTATCGTTTATCCAATCAATTGACAGCAATGTAGCTTCTCCAAACATCAACTAGACTAATTATAGATTCTCAAGAGATGTCACAATAAACTTCTAATACTCAAGTTGATGAATATTTCTCTCAAAGATAAACTCTCTCTCAATATAATAGAATCTTCTCTCTCTCACAAATAAAATTGATAAAATGCAGAGTAAAAACTTGCAGCAATATGTGTCCTCAACAACTGATCAAGCACCACTATTTATACAGCTATTTGGTAACTACTCAACCTATAGTTTAGGCATGAGTTCTAACAATAGCAAGCATGCATAGAAACACATAAATCACAACAAAAAGGTGGTGAATTTGTAAGCTCATACTCAACAAAAAAATTTATAGATCGATCTTCCTTGATCGACAACAAATAGAGACTTATTCAATTATGCACATAGATAATTTGAATTATCTCCAACAATAGACATCTACACGTATAAGGAATCAAAGTTGGTGCAAAATCTTTCACACTATTCTCAAATTTGGCACGATTTCCATTCAATTAGAAATATTCAATAACCAATTTGTGACACCATGCTTTCATTGACTTAGTCTAGGTGTGAGTCGATTCAAATATTATTCACTTTGACAATGTCATCGACCAGTTACTCACGTCTTAAAAAATGTTTTTTCAAGCTCAAAGACATGACACTTAAAGTTTTACCAATTCAAAGATGGTCTTACCATAGCCATCGACTAACTCTACACCATGCATCGACATAATGCAAAAAACTATAATGAAATATACGTGTTCCATAAAGCGTGGCAACATGAGTAAAACTCGGCTTCTCAAAAAAAGTCATAAGCAACTTATAATCAGCCTCTATCATGGTAAAAGATAGTCAATTCCCAAGCAATGGTTAATATATTAAATATATATTAATACCAATATATGTGTATATATATATATATATGTATATTTATATATATATATATATATGTTAATATGTTAATATATATTTATATATATACCTTTCACCACCAAGAAAGTATACATTCGATATATAACAAGCATAAGCAAGACAGTATTCACACATGATAAACACAATATATTGATTTTATGCATATATATGTGTGTGTGTGTATAAGTAAATGCCTCTATGTACACGTATATGTGTGTATACCTATATCGATAAATTCATATGGGCATGTCCATTCACCAATGTATGCGTGTATTGATACATATATACATATGGATATGTGTATATACTATACATGTATATATATATTCACATTTTATTCATATATAACCATTCACAATTACCATTGTATTGATAAACGTTTACGTGTGGTACATCTATACATGTGCATATATATACGCATACTCGACGTACATTCTTCTTATCAATATAATCATAATAGTACAAGAAATAATTCTAAAGCTCAAACAGATAAACATCACCCAATAATGCATTTCAGTAATAATCAAGACTTTTACTTATGCAAACACATCAACTAAGGATGACTTACCCTCTTCCCACAAAATGACTCAACTCAATTATTCTACTGTGGTGTGTGTATATGCTTAGATAGTTTTCTTACCGGTTACCCGACCAAGATCTTCTCCTGAGTGATACTTCCCCTCCGCCTGGAGGAATTGAACATACACCTACAACCACTAACACATGGGCACGGCAGTCAATTGTTCATAACATATGTAGTATATGTAAAACATCTCCAAAGTTATAATATCAATTAAATTACCATCCATTCACATATATGCAATAATTTTCCATGAGATAACATCAAGTGAGATAACAGTCACATATAAAGCATTGATAACAAAGTACAAGCATAATTTAGTCATCTCCAAAATTCACATTACATTCATATTTACCCTACATAGTAATAGTAAATAGTAATTACTCAATTGGGGTGTAACAGGAAACTTGAGAAGGGGTAGAGGAAGAAGTATCGTCTTTGCCATATTTCTTCTTTCTTGAAGGCTCTCCTTTGCTTGATGAATTAGTGATTGTTTTCTCTATCATTTTATTTCTAATCCAATCTTCTAATCTTTTGAGCGCATAACTAGTTCTCTCACTAATTTCTTTTATTTCTTGGTCTTCCCAATTGATAGGTTGCAAGGGTTGAACCTAGATCTTTTCAAAATACAAGGGATCAATTATACTTGTTTCATTGTCATTGATCCCAACCACATGTCAATCAAGTTTGAAATCCTTGATTTGTTTTAATGCCAACCTCATCTAATCTCTCCTTTGAACTTCATAGTCATATTCATAATCTTCCCAAAAATATTCAATATTTGGAAAATGATAGTACCTTGGACCCAGACTTAAGTTATTTCTAACATATCCCTTACTATCATTCAAGAAACTTGTGGTATAGAAGAACAAACTGATCTTTACCAATAATCTCTCAATATTTTGGGTATTAGAAGATGATTTCCAGTTGTAATGACTAAGTTCAATGGGAAAAGGAACTCCATTCTTTTTCTTGTCTCTACACATTTTGTTTACCATACTAAGTTTCCTACAGAGCTTTATCAAGGTGAGTTTATCATCTACATATCTAGGAAATTTGTATGGGTATCCATCAAACCCTCCAATCTGTAAATAGGTGAACCTGGGAAATTGTATGAAATAACTCCCATGCTATTTGAAAAGAGTTCTTGCTTCTAAAGATATTCTAAGTGCAATGTTTCCTTCGAGTTTTCTTGTTGTCAATATTGTGAAACTATCATTTACTCTCAGAAAGTTATTGTAACTTTTTTCCATTTGCAATTGTGGATAATAATTATAGATTTGTGTTGTATTATCATACATTCCTTTGGTATTGATCCCTAGCCAAGTTTTTATAATAAAAATTACATAGAAAAGATAAGAATACATGTGGAAAAATTGGTTTGATTCAAACTTAGTCAACTGCTTGTGCAAGTTATCACTGATAGAAAGCCACCCCGATCAATTAATTAATCTCCCACACTTATGACAATGATGAAAATTTACATCCATTTCTCAAACTCTGTTAATTATTTGTTTCCAATAAGTCAATGAAGAATAACTATCATATTGGCAACAACATCAATGAAGGGAGATCTATGGAGAGCTTTTGGAAGCTAAGACATACATCCTCTCAATACTAATAGAAAATTTCTTGCTATGGTATTAAGAGACTAATTCTTATGTTCACTAAAACAATGATGATCAACCTATTTGTTGATGCAAGCAAACTAATCTCTGATAGGAAACTTTCAATAATCTTTCTCAATCTTTTGTTAAAACATTTGTATTCCTTGCTAGTAGTAGAGTATCTAATAAATATTCCTTCATCACATCTAGCATCAAACTTTCCAATATTTTCATCATCTCTTTTAATATAGCATCTTCTTCCAAATACCTTAAAATATTTCATAGTAGGAGTCTTACCAGTCCATAACTCAAAAGGTGTCTTTATGTTATTGTGTCTAATTTGAACTCTATTAAGAACATAAACAATAGTATGTATCACTTCTCTCCAATATACATCCAGTACATTGGACTCTTTCATCATAGTTCTAGCAGCTTCATGTACTATCCTATTTTTCCTTTCAACTACTCCATTATGATGTGGGGTTCTTAGAGCAGAAAATTGTCTTTTTATGCCATGCTTCTCATAGAATGCATTAAATTCACCAGAAGTGAATTCACCACCTCTATCAGATCTCAAACACTTGATTTTCATATTTACTTCATTTTACACTCTTGCTTTGAATACCTTAAAACTATCCAAGGCCTGATTCTTTTCTCTAAGAAAAGAAACCCATGTCATTCGAGTGTAATCATCAATAAGCAACATGAAATATCTGTCACCATTCAAGATTCCAGTCTTGGTCAAACCATAGAGATCAATGTTTACTAACTCCATCATTTTGGTAGTAGAATGTTCTTTTCCCTTAAAGCTACATCTTTTCTACTTTCCCAATTGACAACTTTTGTAGATAGCATTAGCAGGTCTTGTGATTCTAGGCAATCCTCGAATAATATCCTTAGCACTAATCTTGACTAGGTTATCAAAGTTCACATGTCCCATTCTTCGGTGCCATAACCAACTTTCACTGATTTGAGATACGAGGCAATGACCATCAACTCCCTTCAACTGATAGATATTTCCATGATTTCTTCTTCCAGCAGCAATCATATCTTCATTTTCGGATCCTTATCTAATTTCACATGTATTGTTTTGAAACACAAGTTTAAAACCATTGCTACACATCTGACCAACACTTAGAAGGTTATGCCTCAAGCCCTTCACATAATATACATCATCTGTATTGTGCACTCCATCAAAACTAATTGAACCTTTACCATAGATCTTAGCTCTAGAATCATCACCGAACATGACTAAACCACCATCATATTTTTCAAGTTTAGTTAACTTACTCTTATCTTCGGTCATGTGATTTGAACATCCACTATCAATTACCCAGTAGTCTTCATCTTTTCTTGCATGAAAAGCAGTAACCAAAGTACCTTCCATCCTATTTTTCTTAACCTCTGGAGCCTTCTTAGTTATGCATTTTCTAGAGTTAGTGGATATAGATTTTTTTTCCAAAGCTAAGAATAAGCATTCACTATCATCAACCTCATTTTCAGATTCATCATCAGAAATACCTTCCTCTTCCTTAACATAGTACAACTTCTTATACTTTGTATCCTTCCTATCCTTATCCTTATAATCCTTGTTCTTCTTATGTGTAGCCCTATTTAGACATCTTGAAGCATAAGGACCAATGTTACCACAACTAAAACATTTAAAGGGTAACATACCTTTATATTTTTTGGTACCTTTCTTCAATTTCCTAGTGAAGTTTGCTTCCAACTCTTCATCATCGCTATCTGGTTCTTCAATCTTGAAAGCCTTAAATGTAATTTTTGTCTTCTCTTTTGTCTTGTCGTATTTTTGAAACTTCCTTATCTCAAATTCTTGCAAGGTGTCGAACAACCCTTCTAGAGTGTACTTCTTAGGATCATACATTTCTTCAATAACATAGATCTTGTTGTTGTAGCATTCTAGTAAAATGATCAGGATCTTCTCAATTATATCTTCATCTAATAGTTTTCCTCCTTGATTTCTAACTTCATTTTCTACCAGTTCAACTCTCTAAAAGAAACTTTTAAATTCTTCACCATCTTCCATCTTCAAATTCACAAATCTACACTTTGTCACCAGCCTCTTTGTCAATTTTACCTTTTCATTTCCTTCATACATGTCTTCCAACTTCTTCTAGACTTCATATGTAGTATCTAGAGAATTAACCTTAACTCACTCATTTTTAGATAAACCACTACAAATTGTATACTTCGCCTTCTCATTTTCTTCATAAGTAGAGATCTCATCTACAGAATTAACACCACCAAATGGAAGTGTCTACTTATTCTCAACTGCCTTCCAAGTCTTGAAACCAAGAGAGATAATATATCCTCTCATTTTTCCATTCTAATCATTGTAGTCAATTCCATCAAACATAGGGATCACCAACTTGTGCACCATCAGATCTTCCTTAAGCAATTAAGCTCTACAAAAGGAACCAAAATCTCTGATACCAATTGTTAAATAGGAGCAATACAACTAAGAGGGGGGGTGAATCAATTGTCACCCAAGTTCAAACTTGAAAACTTTATCACTTATCAATTCTTCAACCACACTATTTTGTTATTAAATATGAGCATGAAACACAAATAACAGAAGGTAAATCAACACAATGAACACCATATTTTTATGTGGAAAAACCATGGTGAGGGTTAACTCACAATATAAAGATTATAAAACTGAATACAAAGGCTCACTACCCAAAAGAGGACTCATTGTCCAAATACAAAGGCTCACTGCCTACAAAGGACTCACTGTCCAACAGGGGGGCTCATTGCCTACAGATACAAAAGAGAACAAAAGATCCACCACTATAATTAAAGCACATTCATAGGATTATAGAAACCTTCAACTTACTGCCTTCAGCACACTGAAAAATTGCTATCACAACTCACTCACACACACTTCCGCTCTTATGATTTTTGGCACACTTTCATCACTTTGCATCACACTGTCATACAACACTTCACAATTCAACTTTCTTTTATACCATTCTCAATCTTAGAAGAATTTACCAAGGTTTTCCACAAAATAACCAATTTCATAAATTCAAATTAGGTCGGCAACTCAAAATTCCCGCGGTGGAAAGGAATAAGAGTGGACAAATAAAATTATTTTCTTGAATCTTTTACATGCTTCCTCGATTAAATTTTATTCTTCGAATGAAGTGTAAACACCAAGTTAGCTAAACCTAATGAAAACACAAAAGAACAATGTTGCACACACTTCCTAGCATGAAGATGACACGTGGACACCTCTACATGCTTCATTATTCATGAGACTTCTTTTGAGACTTCTTCAGATATGTCCACAACAAAACAACATACCGAATACCTTTGACCAAATCATTTGAACTATGCAAACCTATACTGGAATATAGAAACATGACTTCCATATTACCAAACTTCAACCCTCTTTTCCATAGCATAAAAAAGACCATCACAAAACATATCCCAAATCCACAAGATCTAAAATGAAACAACTAAGGACTGTGGAGAAAAAGTATTTCTCCCAGTCCACAAAAGATCAACTATGTTAGTAGAACACACATACCAATGGACACAAATTTCATGTACCATCTCACCAGAAACTGAAACGCATAATATATCACCATCATATCACTGTAATGAAAACTTCATAACCGCACAGGAATAGGATCAACACAGGAGAAACACAGAGCACATACTAGAGCACAATCTGAACACATTCATCACTCGGACTTCTCTTCTTTATTAATTTTCTCAAAAGCACTTCGAAATTCATCAACAAAACACATTTGTAGCCATATAAGATAGCTCCATGTACTCATAGCATCTCAACAGCATCTCAACTATACATGTACAATCTGCAACATACTGAACAATGTTGACATCAATGACAACATCAATGGCAACACCACCAGACTAGCCCATACTTGCAACAAAACCTCGTGTAAGTGTTTCCACTTCCACAATAGAAAATTCCAATAGATAAATGATAATTGAAAGGAAGGAATGATGATATCACAATGGGATACAACTCACCACCCTTCAATGGCTTCCTTGAAGGATAGAAGTCATACAAATCACCTCAAGGATTTGGATCTTTCTTTTCTTGAATGCTTGAATGTTTTGGACACCTCCAACAATGGTTAGCCTACAAAAAGTCATGATAACATGAACACGCAAACTCACAAACACTTTGACATGATGCTTGGATCTTAAATTGTTGTAATAATACTTTGAAATGTTGCTCTTGACTTGTTCTTGAAGGTTCTTGAAGTTCACCTCTTACTAGTTAGATTTGAAATGATGTAATAACTAGGTATTTATAGGCATTTTATCCAATTTCTCAAAAATTATATCCCAAAAGTTGACACTTACAATTTGAATTTAAAATGTTAAAATTCCACCAACATGTCCAAAAATAGGTCCTAGCGAATGGTTCCTAGCCCAAATTTCTAGGACACACCAAGTCGGGGGAAAAATAACAATTGGTTTTATTTGTTTAATGCTCTCAATCTTTTGGAAAATGGTAAAGCTTAGGCTTTGGAATGCATAATTTAGAAAATTAGAAGCTTGATTAAGTCTAATAAATTAGGGGGACAATACATAATTTGAAATTGTTAAGGTATATAATTTTCTACCCTACATTTAATCCCCACTTTAGTGAGAGTATGAACTTACGTTCAGACGCACACTAAAGTAGAGAAATATATGTCAAGAGGGGTCTGATTGTCTAAATGTTGAAGAGATATGATTACTAAGGATCAAGGGGGTGGCCAAGCCCCCAAGATCCAAGATCCCATGGAAAACCAACATAGGCACAAAGGAACACACATACACATACATGTATGTGTTGGCAACACAAGGGCAGACAACTGAGAGGGGGGGTGAATCAGTTGTCAAAGAAATTATACTTATTAAACTTATTCTCAGATCTGATAAATAAACATGAAAGCATAAACCATCACCACATCAAAACACACATAACACAAAGATTTTTACGTGGAAACCCTGTTAGGGGAAAAACCATGGTGGAGGTTAATCCATAAGATTATACCCTGTTAAAAGTATAAAAGTATTATAAATGGGGAATGCACATGCATTTAGGCACACTGCCTAGAGCTCACTACTCAAATACAAAAAGGATTATTGCCCAAAGGAAGACTCACTATCATAAACTCACATTCGGATTACATCCAATAGATTTTGAACTGAGAAAATAACATCTTCTAATGCCTAATTACAGTTTCGGTTAAGCACATAAACACTTTCATCTGCTCACTCTTCTTCACACTTTACTTCTGCATTCGAAAGATTAGTGTGTGAACCCCAATCCTAATACCTGCAAAACAACATGAGCAAACACATTAGAATATCAAATGCAAGTAAGAACAAGGATTCCCCATGAAATCCATTAGCATAGTTTAAAATAAGAAATGAAACAAGAATGAAATGAAAGAGAAATAAAGCAAGCTAAATCCTATTGAAGACAATGCAAACTCTTGATCCCATGGGGGAATCGGTGCTAATTTGATGTGAAAATTGGCCCTTTCCCAACTCCTATGATGCAAGCTTTGATGAAGAATGGTGAGTGCTTCAAGACCAAAATTTGCATAACCTAGCTACGAATTCAAAAATGTGGATGGAGATTGCTAAATATTTGAGCATAGTAAGTTTACTCAAATTGTGGATGATCAAATGAGGAGTTTAGCCTCTTATTTATACAATGCAAAGATGGATGAATGTCCAAAATAGAGAAATGTGGGACTAACATTCAACCAATGGAAAGATGCCACTTTTCAACCTATGAGTGGATGGAGGATGTGCAAGTTTTGAGGATTGTGCCAATAAATGCATATTTTTGAATTTTGAATTTGTTGAAATGACATGCAAGAGGGAAGGAAAAATGCATTGAATGTCACTTGGCTCAAGGCAAAGGACATGTAAGAGAGTAAATTCCTTGTTGGATGTACATGTCAACTTAGATTTTGAATTCAAATTTGAAGAATATTCTTTAAAAGATGCCTTGTTGAGGAAAATAGAGATTTAATAAATCAAATTCAATAAGTCCATTTTCATGTGCAAGTGGTAAAAGCTAGAGGATGGGACATGAGAGGAGATTAAATTAATCAAAGTTAATTAATTTAATGAAGGGGTTAAATGATGTGACCTATTTGACTTAAATTTGTGGATTTATTTAAATCAAATATGAGAAGAATGTGATAAGGGATTAATTAAATAAAGATTTTGATTTAATTAATTAAAAGAGATGATAGATTAAACTAAATAATGTTTTAATTGATTTAATTTAATAGATAGACTTAAGAGATTTAATCAAATAAAATTAATTATTTAATTAAATAGGATAATTAGATCAAAATGGTTAATTTAATTATCAAGAAAAGGTGACTTAATTAGATAACTGATTTATTTAAGTAAGAGAGAAATATTGATGAATTTAATCAGATAAAGGTATTTGATTAAATGGTTAGACTGAAGGATGATTCAAGATGAAACAATGTTAGTGGTCAGGTCATATGCACAATGTCAATCAGTACATTTTACTTGTCTACATTTTCCCCCTCTTTGAAGCAATGCACTCGTTGCTTTGGTTCAAAGAATAAACGATCTCGATCAAAGCCAAAAAAAATTGTTTTCAAAAATATTGCCCCACTACTGCCTAGCGAGAGAAAACATGCCAATATATTTCCCCCTCGAGAGATTGGACAAAAATTTCAATTTTTGGGTGATCTCGCGAAAAAAGAGGACAAGGTGCCCGACAGGTCCAAAAAGGCTCCAGGAGGCCAAAACCGTGTCTAAACACAATAAAATGATGTAAAACAGGCCTCAACTAGACAAAAATAGGTTCAAGGGTCCAAAACCCTAGCAGGATAGCCAATTAGGGTGAACAAACCCTAATTTTCAAGCTTAAAAAGGCTCTGAGGGGTCACTTTCAATTCATTTCCACACACAACCATCTAGCCACTTTGAGATTTGAGCTCTGACCTACTAACGATATGGCGCAATGACAGCTCCCGATGCACATTTCCAACCGAGTCCAGACATACTAGCGGCCACTTGGCATTTGGGCACTGATAAGTGATCCTTACTTGAGCTTTATTTTTCATTTTTAGTGTTCATTTAATGCATTTGAAGTTAGTCATTCTGCGGCGACGCTATATAGCGCCGCTCAAAAATCAAACTGCCCAACTCAGTGTCAGATTGCGCTGTGGCAATGGAGTTTGTAGTTTGAAAATAAACTCCAAACTCTAACGTTGAGGTCATGGCCAGCAGGGTCATTTCCAAAGTGCGACGCGACGGTGCTTTATCAATAAGAATCTTTTCAAACTACGCCGCTCAGAAGGAAAGTACACTGTAGTGGTGCGCTTTCGACATTTTGTGCCCCAGCGTCATAGTTTGATAAAAAATCAAACTGCAGTGCCTTCATGGATAGCAACGCTGGGGTGACTTTTTCAATGCTCGACACGAGATTTTTCAAAAAAATTTAACACGGTGATCCTTCCTGATGCAAGATGCGACGAGGGAGCTATATTCCCAAGAGCACAGGTTGCAAGATCTCTTCGGTTACTTGCGAGACCTCAGTGATAGAGATCAGGATCGATTATGAGACATGGGGTTGTGGCACATCACCTATGCAGCGCCCATGCACACCCATCTTGGGATGATGTTAGCACTTGCTGAGAGATGGCATAGTGAGACCTCGTATTTCCATCTTCCCACTTGTGAGGCCACTGTCACCTTGGAGGACGTGCGGATTCTGAGATTATTGATTCATGGTTAGCGCATTATTTTTGACATAGATGTCAGGCGGGACACCTGTCATATAGTCCCCACCACATAGGATGTTATCATTTGCGAGGGTCAGATTGAGCTTGAGCATCATAGGGCTCTCGCCTCCCCCTTTCACTTGGTTGTTGCAGCCATTATTTCAGGTCTCATTGCCCCAGATCGATGAGGCTGGTACTTCAGTCCTGGTTGGGGACTTTACTAGGAGCGCATGGTGATGCATGACAAGCCTACTCATTTTGCTTGGGGGCTTGTTCTTCTTGCTTCACTATACAAAGATCTACATGAGTACATATACCTTGATGGCAGAGCACTTGGGGTAGGTGTCACACTTCTCCATGTATGGGCGTGGGAGCACATTGTTGTCCTTCGGCCGCAGGTTGCAGTTCTGATGGGGCCTAATGATCCCCTCATATGGCGTTACAGAGGTGGTGTGTCCTTCACACACACGGGCAAGCACAGGATTCCCTACTAGAGAAGGGTCCTGGATGAGATGACAGTGTTTACATGGCACCCGTACCTTGGTCAGCCCAAATGGGCCGACAATGCAAATTAGATTTTATTTGCCCGCCAAGACCGGTTTATGCAATGGTGGGAGCATACTATGGTGGAGAGGTACCTGCCCAAGCACGTTCAGCGATAGTTCGGTGAGCCTCAAGATCAGCAAGATGATGATTATGTGGCTGTATTTTCCCACACCATGTCATAGGTTTCATGGGGGTGATACATTCCTACTTCTGAGGTCGTGGACAACTTTAGACATTTGGTGACCCAACCATGGGCTTACGATCAGGGGCCTACAGATCCAAGAATCACAAAGGCATACAAAGACTAGTTTTGGCCTCCCCTATGGTTAACAGTTCTAGGAGAAGTCCCCGATCAGTGGAGGATGAGAGGCAGAGGGGGAGGATGAGGACAGAGAGACGGTGCATGACAGGACCAGCCAGCTAGGCCTCCTATTGAACCAGTTCAGCCAGTTCAGCCAGTTCAAGTTGGCGTGCAGATGCAGGATCAGCAGCAGGTGCCAGCTAGGTAGCAGGAGTAGGAAGGTACACCACCATGGGCTGGGGGTGAGGATCAGCCTCAAGTACAACCTCTATGAGCACAACCAGCAGGGTAGCCAACAGGGTAGGCATATCCTTGAGATGCACTAATTGTGTAGTTGTAGGGCCAGGTTCAAACCGTGACAACCGAGAGGGATCAGGCCAGGACAGAGAGAGATCAAATCAAGGCCGAGAGAGACTAGATCATTTTGTAGAGGTAGGTTGCAATGCTATAAGTGGTTGCAGAGATGGGTCAGCGACAACAGTTAGAGAGCATGGAAGCCTCCTTCTCTCAAAGCACAGTGTTCATTAGGTCTTACAGGGAGGTCGTCTGGGAGGCAGATTATTACTACATGCATTATCATTAGACCGTGCCTAGAGCAGAGTGGGCCCCAGACTACTCACAGTGGACTAGCCATAAACCAACAGAGGGTCACGATGAAAGGGGCGAGGGTAGCAGACAGGATGGGTAGACCTTGACTTTGATTGAGATGATACTTTCTGTGCCTTATGGGCTCCTTTTTGATAGCCCGATGGGCCTTTTTGTACCTATTGACACACATTTACAGTGATCTGATTATTTTGTACTATGATAGTTACCCGATGATGATATATATGAGATGGTGATTTTGATATGATGTTATGTGTACCATTTATTTATGCTTTTTACGGATGATTCTATTTCTATATGCTATGCAATGATGCTTATGATGTGATGTGATAGATGCATTTCTTTCTAATGATGTATACATTATGACTAGATCTTATATTATGTTGTTTTATTCATGATATGTCGATGGATTTATGAATGGATGATGATGATGATTTATATGATGACCTATTTATCTTGATGCAAATGGTGATATGATATGTGATATGGAATGTAATATTCAAAATGATATGGTGTATACGTGAAATGTTATGTGAACTATGCTTATAAAATGTTTATGGATGGATGTACGCTTTGCATGTAATGGATTTTTATGTTCCTATTTATGCTTATAATGATGTGGAATGATTTATGCAATGAAATATTAAAAAATGATTGTGATGCTATTATGAGATGATATGGATGATTAATGGATGATATAATGCAATGTAAATGTAATGGTCGTGCTTTATATGATGTGTATTGATGATGCCAATGAGATGGTTTTTAAGATGCTTTAGAATAACAAATATTATCCTAAACATGCAATGTATGTGATGCATTTCATGTGATGTGATGCGATATATGAAATGATATGTTAATGCAAAGTGGTATGATGGTGTTTTATGCAAAATGAATGTAATGTGGGAGATGACTTTATGATGTTTATGTGATGTGAATATGCTTATAATGCAATGTATTATGTACCTATTATGTATGATTATGCAATAGGTGGTAGTGTGAAAATGATTATGAAATGTTATGCACATGAATGTTATGCGATGGTTTATGTGATGAATGTAATGTGATGGAGAAAAGTTGATGCAATGTAATAAAAAATGGATGTGCTTATCTATGAAAAAATGCTTATAATAACATGTTTATATGATGATGAAAATGCAATGCATATGTTTCCTATATGATATGTTGATACAATATGCTAATGTTTTGTGGATGCAGGATCGATGAGGATGATGATGATGATGATGATGATCAAATGTCATGGTACCTTGTTAACATGATGAGCAAGAAGGGATGAAAGAGAAGAAGTCATTTCAACAAGACACAAGATGATGAATATGCAAATGATGATGATTACTTTCCAAGGAGTTGGGACTTTCAAAGGGCCAATTTTCTTATGTTTGATAACACACGTGGTACGATGCATCAAGGTATAGAGAACCAGGATGGTGTTGTACCCAATGTGATGGAATTTGACTTGACCAACAGATAGGAGTATCCTTGTTCACACTTGACATACGAAAACCTTGCTAGGATGTACTTTAGAAGTTTCAAACACCTCGGATCAAAACACGGAAAGGTACAACCTATCAATGCAATAGTCAATAAGCTGCCCACAACCTCCTCCATACATACCTAACAAAGCAAGTATTCACCAAGTTATATTACAAGAACGTCCAACAAGCACAACAAACAAGAGATAATGATTGTTTCCCTATTCCTATTTCTCTCAATCCTTTGTTCGGATATCATCGACAAGTCCTTGGAATAAGCACAATAAGATAAGTCAAAAGGATAAAGATAAAGTAAACAAACAAGCTGATGTTCTTCAATACCGCTAACCAAAAGGGGATGTGTTTTCAAGGATAAAGACCGAAACTATTGCCAAAAGATAATGCCCATTGTAGGAAGGATGCATCCTAGGACATGCTAGTGGATGGCGGCACGTCATTTCGTTTATCCTAAGTGTTCTTTCAAATGATTGATATGGGACCAATTGGATGATAGGTTATCGACACACAAAGAATTTGACCAACTTGATTACGTACTAACTTAGACCTGAGACTTGGCATTTTGAGTTTTTACTTTTCACCTGCTAGACTTGTTTTTGATTATCTTACCAAAGATTGAGGATGATGATCGTTTATTATGAGTGATGTTTATTGCGGGTGTAAGCGAGATGAGACAGATGGATTTTTTGAAATGTTTGGATGTTTTTGACGTTTTGCAATGTTTTGAAGTTGTTTTGGTATTTTTCAAAATTTTCAACTGTTTTGATTTTTGATTTTCCAATGTTTTGGGGTTTTTTGAGATTTTAACCAAGAGACTAACCTAAAGACCTATCCTAGGGGCCTCGGGGGCTAATCAACAGATTAGCCTTGCCTACCTTATACACGCAGAGACCACGTAGTTCGACTGGCGAGTTGACCGATTTACAGATGATGATATACATGATGAAATGTCAATTTATTATGGACTCCTAAAGGACTGACCTAAGTGTCTCAAGGGATGATCAAAGATCAACCTTGCCTATGTTCAAGGCTCAAAGACCCATAGTTTGACAAGATGAATTTGTTTTTGACTTTTTTATTGACTTTTGACCTATTTTTTGGATTTTTTGATATGTTTTAAATGTTTTTGTATTTTTGTGCTTTTTCTGATGTTTTTGGATTTTCTGATGTTTTGATGTTTTTGGATTTTTGGATTTTAGGACTTCAAGAATATACACAAATTCTATGAGAATATGCCCCCAACATGATGCAATAGACTACTCCGATAAAGGCAGGACAAACTGACCTTGAGGATGGGCCGAGTAGTACTAGGAGAGATCATGATACGAAAACAGGACCAAGCTATGGTGTGGATGCAGGTGGATGAGTGATGGATGGAGATTCGAATGTGATGGATGATGGAAGCGTAATGGATGGATGGATGATGCAGAACAAACCATAGAGATCCTGGTGGATGGAAAGTGCTTATTTACACAAGGCACCTACCCAAAGTGCCACCGAAGTGGTTTTCAATCCTTTTTTTAATTTTTTTGAATATTTTTGCTTCTTTTTTCTTTCTTTTTTGTCACCAAGATGCCTATTTACCAAGTTTTCACCAAAGTAACCATTTCTTCAGGACATTTTCTGATTTTTTGATTTTTTTGGTTCTATACCTTAGGCATAAAACTTTTTAAGATGAGAGTTATTCATGGGCTCTTGCAGAGGTTCCCCTTTCGATGTTGATAACTGATATGCCCCTAACTTATAACTTGTTGTGATGACAAATGGTCCCAACCAATTGGGTTCAAATTTTCCTTTGCTGCTTGGGTTTGGGACATTCTTCTGATTCTCCTTTAATACCAGTTCTCTGACTTGGAAAGTCCTGCTTCTGATTTTCTTATTATAGCTCCTTTTGAGTCTATTCTGATAGACTTGAAAATGATTCAAAGCATCTATACTTCGCTCATTTAGTAAATCCAGCTCATTCAATATTGATACTTAGTGCTCTTCATCTATGATGAGGTTTTGCAGTGATATCCTGAGTGATGGGAGCTCAATCTCAATGGGGATTATTGCTTCTGATCCGTAGACCAGGGAGAAGGGGGTGGCATCAGTGGGTGTGCGGATGCTAGTTCAGTAGGCCCAAAGGGCGGGATTAAGCTACAGATGCCAGTCACAACCTGCATCATTAACTATTTTCTTGAGGATTTTCAAAATGGTTTTGTTTGTAGCTTCTACTTGGCCATTGCCTTGGGGATAGTATGGGGTGGAGAAGTGATGTTGGATTTTGAATTTTTCACATAAGTCGTGGACATCCTGATTCTTGAATGGTGTGCCATTATCTGAGATAATGGCTTGTGGGACTCCGTAGCGGAAAATGAGATAGTTCAGGATGAACTTTGATATTTGCTTCCTAGTTATAAATGTCATGGGTATGGCTTTCACCCACTTAGTAAAGTACTATGTGGTGGTTATGATGAATTTGTGGTTGTTAGATGAAGTGGGAGTGATTTTTCCAATGAGATCGATTCCCCACTACGAAAAGGGCCATGGTGTGATGATGGGATGAAGTCCTTGAGCTAGAGCATGGATGAGGACCCCATGTTACTAACATTGTAGACATTTTTTGACATAGTCATGTGTCTCTCTTTCCATTGTAGGCCAATAATACCCCATCCTCAGCAGTTTCTTGGCTATGGTCATTCCACTTGAGTGTGAACCATAGCTATCGTTATGTACTTCAGTTAGAGCGGTCAATGCCTCCTCAATATTTAAGCAGCGCAATAGGGTTCCTTCTATGCTCCTACGATACAGGTTATCTCCTAGGATGACAAATCGAGATTCCTTTTTTATAAAGGTTCATTTTAGGGTTCAGGGTAATTTGGCAAGTATGACACCTATTCGAAGGTATGTATAAATGTCGTGGTACCAAGGATCACCAGGACCAATGATTTCACACACAAATTCTGATTATGGTACCTCGAATGCAGGCATGAGATGCTGTTCTATCAGGAATTCATATTTTGGAATGTTATGGGGGATGTCTAGTAAGGATCCAATTGTTTCCATGGTGTCTGCTACTCTATTGTTGGCTCTGGGTATCTACTCAAATGTAATCTTGATGAAGGATTCTTTGAGAGTCTCCACCAATTTCTTGTATGGAGTGAGCTTGTCGTCTTTAGTTTGGTATTCATCGTTCACTTGGTTTATTATCAATTGAGAGTCTTTGAATACTTTGAGAGCTATAATGTTCCACTGCACTGCTATGCTGAGACCTATGGTTAAAGCCTCGTATTCTGCAATGTTATTGGTGCAGGGAAATGCCAGTTTGTAGGACCTTGGTATGCAGTCCCCTTGTGGGGTGATAAAGAAGACACCGGCTCCTGATCCATGCTGCGTGTATGAGCCATCAAAGTAGAGTTTCTAGTGGTCAGCTATGTTGAGATTAAAAATAGATTCATTTGGAAACTTTGAGATGAGGGGATTCTCTAAATAGATTGGTGCTTCTGCAAGCTAATCTACGATGACTTGGCCTTTGATTGCTTTCTACTCCACATATTCAATTTTGTATTTTGATAGTATCATTGACCATTTGGCCATTCTTCCAGTGAGCATTTCTTTTGATAGTAAGTATTTGAGAGGGTCGATTTTGGCGATGAGTTTTATTTTGTGTGCCAACATGTAATGTCTAAATTTTTGTGATGCAAACACTATTGCTAGACATGCTTTCTCAATGAATGAGTAGTTTAGCTCATGCCCAACCATTGTTCTGCTAATGTAATAGATGGCCCTTTTTGTTCCATTTTCGTCATGTTGAGCTAGGAGAGCTCCAAGGGTTGTTGTTGTTGCTGACACGTAGAGAATTAATGGTTTTCTTGGGATTGGTTGCATTAGGACTGGCGGTGTAAGTAGATATTATTTGATTTTATTGAAGGCTTCTTCACACTTGATATCCCATTTTTATGCTACTCCCTTGTGTAGTAGGTGAGAGTATGGGTTTTGTTTGTCTGCCAACTGTGCTATGAATCTGTGAATGGATTGTGTTAAATTTAGGTGAACAGATTAAATGCACAGAGAGATAAATCAAAATCAGATAAAATAACATAGCATATACCCTGGGAAAACCCTCATCTTGAGGGAGAAAAACCCAGCAACGAAGATCTCACTTATATTTGGTGCAATAGTGGCAATTTTACACAAATTACAATAAGGTCTATCACAAGACCGATGTGCAGTATCTTAAAATAAAGAATAATAGATAACAAGCTTTAGATCACACCTGGAAATATTAGAATACAAAGCCAATTATGTTCACTTAGCACTGAAAGGTCTTCAGCTTATGCACTAGTGAATTCACACTATCTTGTTATATTCGCATTATTGCAGACTGATAAGAAACGCATTAAGTTGTACCTTGAATTCTTGTAACTTGAGTTCTTGAGCTTGACTTCTAGGCAGGTTCGCACTTGAAGAATGTCACGGATCTGGCAAGTTCTTGCTTGATGTCACTATACAAATGCCTTCGAACTTAACTCCTGATAGTTTCACACTTTAATCAGATAAGTTCGTGCTTATAATTTGAGATGACTTCGCACTGTAACAGATATGTTCACACTATAAAATAGCTGAGATCGAACTCAAGAATAATGAACGAACTAAACTTCTATTTCAGTAAATTCGCACTGTATAATGCAAGGCTGATTAGAATAAATGAAATCTCCTTTATTGATGAGATATGTTCGCACTATGATCTCAGATAAATTTGCACAATAACATGATTGGACTGAACTCCTGCTTTGATCATGATAATGGACGGACAAGCTACATATATATACAAGTGAGAAGATGAGACTAAACTTCCATGTCGGCATTATAAGAGATTGCCACTCTTGTTGAATGAAGTCGGCCTTAGTGAATATACGCACCTCTTCACAAGAGGTCGGTCTCAAGATAATGAGCACGCATTAAAATGATTTCAAGATGAATTTTGAATTCTTTCATGTCGGCCAAAGCATAAAATACAAAACAATAAAAGTAAATTGAATAGCCAACGGCTATTATTCAATTTAAGACTTCCACGGAAGAAGTGAGCTGGAAGGAGCTACCAAAGCTGCTATAACATTAATAGATTGAAGCCTGCCTTGGATACCTCTCAGTTGCTTTAATGTTTTTGGTGCCTCCATCTCAAGGATTTCTTTTACTTTTGTTGGATCTACCTCGATACCTCTCATTGATACTATGTATCCTAGCAATTTTCCTAATTATACGCCGAAGACGCACTTCTTTGGGTTTAATCTGACTTTGTACTCTTCTAGCCTATCAAAAATGGCACTTAGGGTTGCTATGTGATCCTTTCTCCTTCTAGATTTGGCTAGGATGTCATCAACATAATCTTCAACAATTTTGTGGATCATGTCATGGAAGATTAAGGTCATGTCCCTTTGGTATGTTGCTCTTGCATTCTTTAAGCCGAATGGCATCATGTTACAGTAGTAAGTCCCCCATGGACAAGTGAAGGCTGTTTTGTGTTGGTCTTCTTTGGCAATCATTATCTAGTTATAACCTGAGAAACCATCCATCAAGGAAAGCATTTCATGTCCTGCCATCATGTCTACGATCATATCAATATTGGGCAATGAGAAATCATCTTTCATAAATGCTTTGTTCAAGTCCCTGAAGTCTGTGCAGATTCTAATGCCCCCATTAGGTTTTGAAACAGGTACCAAGTTTGACACCCATTCTGGATAATCTATCATTCGAATGAATCATGCATCTAATAGCTTCTTTAGTTCCATTTTTACTAGCAGGGCGATCTGAGGGTGCATTTTTCTGAGCTTTTGTTTAATAGGCTTTTCTTTTGGGTATACTACTAAGTGGTGAACCACAATCTCTGGATCAAGCCCTGGCATGTCGCCATAGCTCCATGCAAAGTTTATCTATCTTTCTCTTAGGAAGGCTGCTAGGAGCTCTTGTTCTTCTGATAGTAATGATTCCGCATAGAATGTGATGTGCGGGGTTTCTTCTATTCCTAGGTTGACCGAATTGCATTTTTCTGCCAGGACTGCTGATTTTTCTTGATGAAGAGCTTTGAAAGGAAGATTGAATCCCCCATCCTCAAGCACCTCAAAGAGGTTTTCACCATTGGATGTGTCCTTTCTTTTTACTTTTTTCTGGTCAGAGAGTGCCACAGTGTGGTTTTCACTCAAAGACTTAGATAGTATTCTTAATTTTTCACTTTTGCAACTAAGGGATTCAATCGTTTCCCCATAATAGGCATGTGTATCTAGCTCAATTATGAACCCTGCTTTGTGATTCCCACATGGAATTTTATCTGGAAGTCCCATGAATTCTGAGAGTGCCTCATCATTTTTTAATGTATCAAGAACTAGTGGTCCTCGTTGGTCGTAGTCGATGAGTTGGGGGTATACGAAGCATATTTCATGATTTTGGTGGTTTGATTCAAAAGATAGGGTGCTAATCATGCAAAGAGTGGTATCCTCAAATAGCCTAGGTAAGTTGGTCATGGGATCCTCGTCAGCACTATTACTACAGACGTCGGTTATATCAAATGTGAAGTTATCTATGATGCAACCTTTAGATACTGGTAAGCACAGTTCAGCTGCAATTTGCTGAGGAGGATTTTTAACTTTTCTAACTAGAGGACCTCCACCATGTATGGTTATACTCAGAGGGGTACATACAAGACCAAGATTTTTTTATCATTCGCATCTCTGGAATGATAGGTATTATAAGCCCATTGTCATTTTTCCCAAGTCTTTGATTTATGTCATAGCCCATTGCGAGCATCATTTTTAGACCCTTGCTTCTGTCATCCATTGGTAAATCAGCTACTGGTCTCTCATCTAGGTATAGCATATGAGATGGATCTGCCTCAATAACTTCTTGGCCAAGATCTACCCAACTTGTAAAGTTGGGATAGTCTTCAGGAGACGTTTGAGATGTGGAGGCTTCATTTACTTGTGGATGTCCCCGTGATCTAGGAGATTGTGGTAACTCTCCTATTACAAAGGAATTTTTAGGGATCATGTAGTTTCCAAAACCATTATCTTGGATGATGACCTTAATGTCAGAGATGGTGGGGATGGCAAGAGTGGTGGGTGTCTTTGTCACAGAAGTGGAAGCGAGAGTGGCAGGATCAATGTATGGTGTAGATGGGCCCTCATCATTATTTGGTACTTGGGGGATTTTATAGTACTTTTCCTCAAGGATTTTGCAATAGGAGAATGGTTCGGGATCTCCATGGATGGTAACTTCTTTTCCTTCATGTGTAAATTTAACACACTGATGGAAAGTTGATGCTACTGCTTTCATCGCATGAATCCATGGGAATCCTAGGGGGATGTTATACTTTAGGTCGAGGTCCAGGACCTAACAAGTGGTTTCCATGATAGATGGCCCTACTTGAATAGGGATTTTGATTGTGCCATAGGACACTCTTTCCTGATCATCATATGCTCTTATTGTGATACCCTTTCCTTTTTCGATAGAATCTTCTAAGATTTTTAATTGTTTGATGAGCTTGAGAGAACAAATATTCAAGCCCACACCTCCATCCACCAAGACCCTTTTGACTTTGCTTTTTTGTACTAGGACTTCTAAGTGGAGTGCACAGTTATGAGATGGTTGGGTAGGAAAATCTTGGTCAGAGAATGTGAGGAGATTTGGGGTAATGATATTGCCAACCATAGCTTGGAATTGTTCCACATTAAGATCTGCGGGGACAGTGGATGAAGCCAACACTTCCTCGAGGATTTTCTTATGGGAAGATGAGATTTTTAGTAACTCCATGATAAAAATTTATTCTGGCATTCTTTTGAGTTGATCAAGGACATTATATCCATTAGGGACAAATCTAGGTGCGGGGACTCTGTTTGGCTGGGATGATCCTGCGATGGTAACTTTTCCACCTCTTGTAGTGACTCCACAATCAGCGTGGGCTCCCTTGATGGTGATGGTAGTGCAGTATTCATTTAGGGAGGTGACAATAGTTTCATACACATGACTCATGTTTGTGAGGGTGCCTTTCCCTTTATCGGTGTTATTATTCCCTTTATTGCCATGGTTAGGCATCAAATTCATGTATATCTTAAGGTCTTGGTTTCCTATTAGTTGTTCCACATTTATAATTCTTTGATCGATGAGATCTTGAATTATGTTTTTTAGTCTCATACAACTGTTCATGGTATGCCCTATGATTTTATGGAAGTCACAGAGTTGATTCTCATTATACCAAGGAGGTTTCACATCCGTTTCTTGGTAATTCTCATAGGTGGGAGCTTTGATGAGTTTTTCATTTATCAGTTTCTTCATGATGACTTTGAGTGGTTCCCCCAAAGTAGTGTACTTTCGCTTGGGGTGATTCTTGTTTCGTTGGGATGGTCCCCTTTGATCATTGAGATTGTTAATTGTCGGATTGTTGTTTGGTTGTTGTGTTGCTTGATGATTTTTTTTGTGTTGGATTTGGATTTGTGGTGCAAGTGTATTTTGGCGAGGGGCACTGATGACCACCTTGGCATCGATGACACCATCATTAGTAATGTTTTTGTTCCTTGCCCATGTGTGAGGTTTATCGTTGTAATTGGTGGGTGGGCGGTTGTTTTGTTGTTCGAGGTATGAAGTTGATCCCGCAAGTTGTGTCATAAGGGATCGTTCGATGCTAAGCACCTTGGAGATCAACTAGTCATATGTGGTGATTCCTTGTACCTTGAGATGGAATTCCAAGAGGCCGTCTAGGTTGGATATGCTGGTGAAAACTTGTTGTTCCTCGGGCATGACCCATTTACTCTAATTGGCCTTGGATCACCATCATTGTAGGAATGAAGCGAATGATTCAGTCTTACCTTGTTTCAAAGCTGAGAGTTGTTCTAGACTGATATCCATTGCGATATTGCATGTGTAGTTTTTAATGAATGCATCTATAATTTCTTGGAATGTTTTGATGCCTATAGGTAGGCGAGAGAACCATTCCATAGCATGGCCAGCCAAACTTCTAGGAAATAGCCGCATCAGATAGGTATCGTCATATGCGACTTCCATGCAATGAACCTAGAATTCCCTGATGTGATCCTTAGGGTTTCCCGTCCCTCGATATTTGTTGAATTTGGGGATTTCAAATCCCTTCAGGAATGGTTTCATTACAAGGCTTTTGTCGAATGGGTAGGGACACAAGTTTCTTGGTGTTTTTGTGGTTCGTCCTGATTGAAGATTAAGCACTTGTTGTGAGAGCAACCTGATTTTTGTCGTTACATCGTTTTGCGGATCAGGGGGTGGAATGAAAGTGTTCTAGGGTGTTTTGATTGTGGGTTGGATGGGTGGATTGTTTGGTGTGTTGTTTGATGGTATTTGCACATTCTGTCGAGCCAGGTATGCTTGCACTTGATGTTGTATAAACAATGCTTGTTGTTGATCTTGTTGTTGTTGTGCTAGGATTTCCTATTGTTGGGCTTGTTGTGCTTGTTGTTGTTGTGCTAGGATTGCTTGTTGTTGAGCTTTTCGTTGTGCTCATTGTTGTTCCAACAACACTTGTTGTTGGGTTGCCAATTGGGTTGCTTCTTGTTTCTCTTGATATTGTTTTATTGCTTGTTGATATGCTTGTAGTTGTGATGCTTGTTTTTGTGCAAGAAATTATGCTTGTGCTTGCGCTTGTTGTGCTTGAGCTTGGGCTTGTGTCACTTGTTGTTTCAATGGAATTTGGGCTTGGGCAGCCTTTTGTGCTTGTAATGTGGCTTGGGTTGCTTGAGCAACTTCTTGTTGTTGTTGTTGCAATAAAGCTTGGGCTTGTGCGGCCTGTTGCGCTTGCTGTGCAATTTGGGTGGCTTGAGCATTTTACGCTACTTGTGCAGCTTGTTGGGCAACTATTTGTGCAGATTTTTTCTTTTGCACTTGCAAGAATTCCTTTTGATAAGCAACTTGGTGAGCATCTTGTAATGCCATGTTGTATTGGCTTGATAGATTGGAGTTTGGTGGTGGTGGGGGTGGTGGTGGATTCAGAATGGTGCTTGTGGTGGTGGTGATCGGTGATGTCATGTTGGTGGTTTAAGTGGTGGATGGTGCTATTGATGTGGTCGGTCCTTGAGATACCATGCATTGAGATGTTAGGGGGGTGGTCAATGATGTCATGATTGCTTGTGTAGTTGTTATCTGTTGTTACGATATCGATGACAAGTTTTGAGAGTTTGGCGTGATGTTTTGATAGGTGTTTGGAATGTTGGTTTGATTTTGATTGATATTTGGTAAAGGTGAGAGTCCCAAGCTAAGTAGAGGTGTGGATAATGGTGGTAATGGTGGAAGAGGTGAAAATGTGAGGGGTGTGAGTTCTTGAGAAAATGATGTCATGTCAAAAATTCCCCTAGGTTCGAACATGTTACCCTCTTCTTGCGAATTTGTGAGGAGAGAAATTTGAGGTGTTGCGTGGAAGGATGATGATGATGGATCATTATGGAAAGTGAGAGGGACATACTTATGTAATGGATTTTTTCGGTATGTTTTGTTCCAAAATGGTATTTGCATCCAAGTCTTGATTGTTAACAAGGGGGTGTGTTTGAATAGAATTAAGAAATGCATTTCCCTTATTAACATTGGGTTGGGTTGGAGCAAAAGATGTTGTGATTTGCAGAATGTTTTGATTGATGCTTTGGGATGGGGTTGTAGATGAGATGGGGGGTGTAGATGAGATGGGGAGTGTGGATGAAATTAGAGGCATGATCTCCAAAGATGGTTCCACTATAGAGCTCACGTCGAAATCAGAAAGTAATTTGGCCCCTTGTTTTGCTAGTTCAAGCATGTATAGTGAAGGGTTAAGCCTCATCATGATGTTGATGATCTTATGGTTTTCCAGATTTTGGAGCATTTCAGTTATTTCTTCATGCAACATCCCAAAGGTAAGATATTTTTATTGAATTTCTTCTTTTGGATTTTTTGATGATGAGATAGTCAAAGGATTGCTTGATTCAACAGGATTCATTTCGGTGTTCATTTGGCTTAGGTCACTTGAAGCGGGTGTTTCTTTGTCAGCTTCCATGTTCTTCTTGTATTGAGATCTAGTTTGAACCACAAAACAAGGATCAATTTTCAAGAATATGGGAGATGAATATCTAATTCTTTGAATTGATTTTTATTTTAAGCACAAAAGAGAAATTTTTTAGGATATCTTGAGGATCAAAAGGTGATATGATGATGATGCAAGAGATGGATGATGTGGATATTTGATCTTTTGATAAATCTTGGTGGGAATGCTAGGTTTTTAGGACTTTTGGATATGTTTTGGATTTTGATTTTGATTCTTTGGATTTCCCTTGACTTGATTGATTTTGGTTTGCTTTGATTGAACAAATAGACCCTAAGATGTTGGATGATTATCTAAGGGGTAGATTTTCTCAAAGGATGATGATTTGAATACGTGTAGGGAGAAGGATGCATCTACCCACACCTATTCAAACAAGATGATAATTTAACCAAGCATATGAAGAAGGATGCATCTACATATACCTAGCTAAACAAGATGGTTTGATAATTTTGACTAAGCATATGC
This sequence comes from Sequoia sempervirens, assembly GCA_007258455.2. Lineage (NCBI taxonomy): Eukaryota > Viridiplantae > Streptophyta > Pinopsida > Cupressales > Cupressaceae > Sequoia > Sequoia sempervirens. The sequence goes on along the minus strand of VDFB02353493.1, from coordinate 77,487,258 downwards.
AAAAGGATGCATCTACACATACCTAGCCAAAGATGATTGGATAAATATTTCAAGGATTTTGTCTCAAGGGTTTGATTATTTTGATTTTTTACAAAAAGCCTAGCATAAAGGATAGTTTCAAGATTTCTCAAATGATGGTGAGATTATTTTTGATTTGATGTTTGAAGGATGGGTGAAAAAATATTTTGATTTCTTTTGATCCTAGGATGAACCTAAAAAAAGACACTTTGTTTACCTAGACCTCGGTATTGAAGAACATACTATGCTTCTATGGACCTTTAAGAAGTGATTCAATTTGAGCATACATTTCCGGATTTTGAATCAAGGACTTTTTTCTTGGGATTTTAACTTTCTTGGAAATCGTGAGGTTTCAACACATGTGAGAGTCCATTTTGTTATCTTTGCTTAGTGACTTTATTTTATCACAAACACTTCTTTTAATTAGGTTTTCCAAACTAGATGTCCAATGTCTTAATTTCTTTGAATCCCACAAAGTATGTTATGTGGAAATTTGATGAATTCAAGGCAAGGGTTACCTATTGTTTAAATTTAGTAAACAAATTGAGATGTAATCCAAGTGTTTAGAAACCTCTAAGGATAGAATCCCAAGGGAAAGCAATAACACATGAATTGGGTCAATTGTATTTGTCTCCTAAAGGGTTTGAAATTTTGATGATGATGTTTAAGTGTTTGTTTCCAAGATTTTTTTGAACAAGAAAAACATTTTTGTAACCAAGAATAAGTACAACCCTATGGATATGAAAGAAAATATTTGTTGAGTCCCCACTTAGACAAGTCTAGCTATGCTTATCTTTAGCGAATGGTTAGATGCTTGAACCCACTGGCTCCCCTCCACGACACTCACTTATACAGGGCAGACAAGCATCAACACCCATGAAATTCCCATGGAATGCTTTCCATTTCTACTAAAAGACTGTAAAAGTGTGGGGCAGCTTTAGAATGCTCGTTCTTGCACCAACAAATAGATCAAGGATTTTGGAAATTCTAAAACATGGGTTTTAATTAGGAATTTTCGTTCATGGAGATTGACCCATACGGAAAGAGTCCCTTTTTAGATCCATCTCATTGGAGCCAACCGCATGATATTGGAATTTATTCCAATACCCACATTTATATCCCAGTTGGAAATACTCTTGGCTTTAGAGTGTTACCGGTTGAGTCGTTCCCTTGGGTGAGTACTTTTTCCCCAAGGTAGGCCCTCTAAGATAAACAAAAGAAAATAAAGAAAATATTTGTAATTCAATCAATCTTTGTTTGTAACACAAAGAGAGAGAGTGTACACAATAATTCTCTACTCACACTCGCACAATGTTTTGTTCAATTTTAAGCCCAAAATGAAGTGTGAAGGTGATTACTTTATCTCAACCTAAGATCATAAAAAAGGATTTTTGACTCTCAAGATCGCTATAAAGCACGAGAGAAGTGCATACATCCTTTTCGATGATGTTAGTTTAAGTAAGCAATCACAAAAACAAAGCTGCACATGTTCATTTTACCATTTAAAAGCAATTGTGAGTTCATTTTAAAAATACCAATGTAAGTGTGACAAATTGCCTTGTTCAATTTTTAATCCCAAAATGAACTCTAGTAGATTGGAGTCCTAATGTTTATTTTAAGTCCTTTTGTAGAAAAAATTGAAGAATTCTTTTTAAAGCCCAAATGAAATTAGTGGATCCTAAGCCTAAAAAAGATAACAAATTTTCCTTAAGAGGACTAATGAATCCTCAAATAGTGTTAAAAAAACACTAAAGTGTTTAAAAACACTTGTTTTTTTGAAGTGACATCATCATGCTTTTCTTCCTCTTCATCTTTAATCGATTCAACCTACAAGAAAAATCAGTTAGATTCTACAAAACAGAGGTCAAAAAGACAGAAAATAGACATAATAATCAAAATTTCAAAAAAAGCGCATGCTAAAAAGTAAATTTCACTTCATACTCCTCTCCAGCAGTGCAATCCATGATGGCGTCGTAGTTTGATTTCTCCAGTGGTGCTATATAGCACCGCTTACCAGTCAACGTCACTCTACAGTAAGTCCAGTGAGCGTGAATGTGTCACCCTTTTGCTCAGTGGTGTAGTTTGATTTTTTTGAAAATTCCCACAGGTCTTATCGGTCAAGCGGTGCAATTTGAAATTTAAAATATTGGGCGAGAAGAATTTAACGTCGGAGTTTGAATTTCCAGCGGTCCTGTATAGCGATGCTGGAGAACCAGCGGTGCTGAACAGTGACGTTGAACCTATAAACAAAAAAAATGTGTTAATTTGATTAAAAACTTGATTGAAAGGTGAGATTGCCCTCCTTCTAGTGCCAAATGTGCGAACCCCAATCCTAATACCTACAAAACAACATGAGCAAACACATTAGAATATCAAATGCAAGTAAGATCAAGGATTCCCCATGAAATCCATTAGCATAGTTTAAAATAAGAAATGAAACAAGAATGGAATGAAAGAGCAATAAAGCAAGCTAAATCCTATTGAAGACAATGCAAACTCTTGATCCCATGGGGGAATTGGTGCCAGTTTGATGTAAAAATTGGCCCTTTCCCAACTCCTATGATGAAAGCTTTGATGAATATTGATGAATTATCCACTTTGATGAAGAATGGTGAGTGCTTCAAGACCAAAATCTGCATAACCTAGCTACAAATTTGAAAATGTGGATGGAGATTGCTAAATATTTGAGCATAGTAAGTTTACTCAAATTGTGGATGATCAAATTAGGAGTTTAGCCTCTTATTTATAGAATGCTAAGATGGATGAATGTAAAAAATAGATCAATGTGGGATTAACATTCAACCAATGGCAAGATGTCACTTGCCAACCTATGAGTGGATGGAGGATGTGCAAGTTTTGAGGATTGTGCCAATAAATGCATATTTTGAATTTTGAATTTGTTGAAATGACATGCAAGAGGGAAGGAAAAATTCATTGAATGCCACTTGGCTCAAGGAAAAGGACATATAAGAGATAGTAAATGCATTGTTGGATGTACATGTCAACTTAGATTTTGAATTCAAATTTGAAGAATATTCTTTAAAAGATGCCTTGTTGAGGAAAATAGAGATTTAATAAATCAAATAAGTCCATTTTCATGTGCAAGTGGTAAAAGCTAGAGGATGGGACATGAGAGGAGATTAAATTAATCAAAGTTAATTAATTTAATGAAGGGGGTTAAATGATGTGACCTATTTGACTTAAATTTGTGGATTTATTTAAATCAAATATGAGAAGAATGTGATAAGGGATTAATTAAATAAAGATTTTGATTTATTTAATTAAAAGAGATGATGTTAGATTAAACTAAATAAGGTTTTAATTTATTTAATTTAATAGATAGACTTAAGAGAATTAATCAAATAAAATTAATTATTTAATTAAATAGGATAATTAGATCAAAATGGTTAATTTAATTATCGAGAAAAGGTGACTTAATTAGATAACTAATTTATTTAATTAAGAGAGGAATATTGATGAATTTAATCAGATAAAGGTATTTGATTAAATGGTTAGACCGAAGGATGATTCAGGATGAAACGATGTTAGTGATCAGGATCAGATGCATAATGTCAATCAGTACATTTTACTTGTCTACAATTAAAACATTATTCACACTTAGCACAGAGCATACATCGTACACCACACCATGAAATGGTATAAACAATCGATCATATATATCCGCAACCAAGGATAACATCAACTACATGTCGGCCCAAAAAATATAAAATGTGTACAGACTGTTGGCCCAGATCAATAAATAATTTATCAATGCGAACCAAAAAATGTCAGCGAAGACATAATAAGGACCCAAAACAACATCCTAAAATACAAAACACCTTCAAAAATTATGCCTCAAAGATCCGCAACACGCTACAATCACCCTGTCAACCATGATCATGAAAAACATGAACTCACAGAAGAAAATCACCAATCGCAAGCACAACAATCAATGCGGACCAACAACATAGATAAAGCATGATCTAGAAACATCCACAAGCATCATGAATCACTACATAAGTATCCACAACAACTCAAATTACTATAATCACATCATCTTCTTTTAGGAACACCGGCTAAAGAACAAAACAACTGTCAGAACATAAATACTCATAACTCAATCAAATCTTCATGCGAACCTCTGAAACTTCATGTGGATAAACTAGATATACTTTTCAATAAACCCTTTAATCCACAACCTCTTATCATCAATATACTGAGCTATCCACCATACTAAACTTCACTGCATCACCGACAACCTGCAACTTATTTTATTACAATTTTCTCAATATTCTTGACATATACAACCTTAAAGACATTAATGGCAATAGTGTTGACATCAATGACAACCACATATCAGCAATATCCAACAGTATGATATACAACAATACAAGATACATAAACATACATGTTAGAAAGACACAAAGCATACACGATGAAAACACATGATACAACATAACATGTGGATGGTGATGAAATGAAAACAAGCACAATGTAAACAAAAATAAGACACACAAAAACACACAACAAAACATGAGGTTAGTAATAAAAAGGATTCAAGTTGGTAAGGTAAAGAGACCTCAATCTTAAATTGTCTCAAATACCAAATGTCATCCACCAAATAAGGAAAATGCTCCATGAGGACTGAAGTCATACACATCACTCATGGAACACATGGCTCCGCTAGCAAGAAAAGTGTATTATGCTAGGTGTCCATGTTAAAAGGTGTTCATGACACGCAATAGCAAATTCTGATATTTGTTAGGTGAATCACAAACTAAGAGACACAAAGGCTAGTGAAGTTTGATATTCACTATGTGAGCCCCCAAGACAAGGTAAAATGAGAGACAAACACTAGGTCTACAAGGTGTCCCCACAACAACCATACCAAGAGTTATACTCCCTAATAACCTTGATAAGGTGCCACAAGATGTTATGCCAATGCTACACTAAGTTCAACTCCCATGAAAAAAGTGGAGCAAAAATGCCAAGCTCACCTCAAGGGTGAAAACAAAACTCACCTCAGGGGGTACAAACAAAACTCACCTTAAGGGGTACAAAAAAAATCACCTCATGGGGAGCAAAAAAAACTCACCTCGAGGGGTGCAAATAAATAATGACAAGACAAGGCCAGGACCTCAAGGGGTGCTATGATAACACTACCTCAAAAGGTCATTTTAACAACATCAAGGGGCATTGCTTAATGCATGAAAGGTCACATCTTAGGGAACATCATACATGATATCACCACCAAGAGAGGATAAGTCAAGGAATAGAAGATCTCAGCCTATGGAACACTAGCCATAGTATTACCACTAAGGAGAAAATCACATGCTAAGAAAAGGTAACAATCTTACAAGGCATCAAGTCCAGTATTACCACAAAGGAGACACATCGCATGGATTAAGAAGGCCATAATTTGGTTGAAAATTTCACACTTCCTAGGATATGTATGCTATCATCACTAAGAAGGGACCATTTCCTATACAAACAATGATCGAAGGATTATATTCCCCCCCATAAAATGTTAGTGTACTTACTATACTAATGTTTTAAGGAAATACAAAGGGATTCCTTGCTAGAAGGAATGTAGATAGGAAAGGATACCTAACCCCTTTCCCCCCAAGTTTGAGGGAAAAAGGTGAGCCAAAATGGATGATGTTAGAATGCTCCTTGAAAAATGAAATATGATTGCATAAAGGTAAGTTTATACCCCCATGTATAGTAGTGAATATGTTATGATACTATAACTACCACATGGAAGGGAGCAGAAAGTAATGTTATTTGTTTCTTGTATGATGAATTGAAGGACAATAACCAAAACCTCTTGTTGTTTCTTGTGTGATAGGCTCTATAGGGACACAAATACCTTGTTCTTTTAAACCACATCCTTTTCCATTATAGCCACATTATTTTAAAAGTTCATATCCTCTTCCATAAAGTGCTTCTATTTCTTTTGAAGAAGGTGGGTTTTTATGATTATTCTCATCATATGTGGATGTATAGTTTTTTTTTTATCTCCTTTGTTAAAATTTGTAGACTCAAATGCTTTTGATGAATCATATTGTGTTGATACCATGGCAACTTCTTTCTTTTTGCATGATGTTGGTTGTATAATCTTTTATTCCCCATCGAATGTAGGTGTGAAATCTAATGGTCCCTAATAATCATCTAACAACTTTGTCACTGATGAAAGACACTCATTTTTTCTAAAGGTTCCACTTTTGTAATTGGTGTCAATGTTCTAAGAGGATTCTTTATTCATGTTTCAGTTTGTAAGCAATTTTCAAATTTGGGTTGGCTTTTATTGTGTAAACCTTTTTTTGTAAGTGTGATTTATTAAATAATAAAGCATTGAAGGAACTCTATTCATCCCATGAATCCATGGTCTCCCCAGGAGAATATTATATGAAATATCATGAGGCATGACATGGATAGGGGTTTGTAACATAACCTTACCAATTTTGACAGGTAATGTTATCACACCAAGTGATTATTTCCCACATTATCAAAACCACAAATAGAAAAATCAGCTGGTTGAATTTTAGTTTTATTGATGCAAGAGAATCATCTCCAAATTTTGGTTTTACTTTTGTTCTTATTTGGCATTTTTTCTTGTACAAATTTTGGCTTGTGAGGTGAATAAGGGGGACCTGTGCAGCTATAGAGGAGGTTTAGAAATTGCACATTTTGAAAATTAAACCATATAGGCATTATCCATTACTAGAGGAAATTAAGGTAGTTTGATATGTATACAAAGTTTGAACCTTTTGGGGCCCACATGGAAGAAATATAAGTCAGTTATGAAACAATTATTGATGGTAGTTAAGAAACATGAAGATTGGCATCGTGGGGGAAAAGAAGAGTTAGTTCTACATGGTGATTGAAAGTACAAAAAAAGAAAATAGTTTAAAGAGCATCGAATGTGAAGGAGAAGTGGTTGTTTTGGAATAGTAAAGAAATGCATCGTGGGCAGCATAAAAATAGAAAAAAAAGAGATGCCAATAATATATAAGAAGCAAGGATAGAGAGTTAGTGGGGTGTGTAGGAAGAATTGATGGGAGGATTCATGAACATGAGGACAAGGTGAGTGTAACAACCTCAGTGTTCTACTTAGTAAAATTTCAAAATTTTCACCTCAAGTGAATGATCCATGATGCTACAACATAGCAATAAAAAAAAATATTTTCCATAATGTAAATTACATGCATATTTGAAATAAATGCTTTACCAAACTTCCATTGCATTCCATTGCAATTCCACAAATCTTTCTGTAACATAGATTTTATATTGAATAAACTCAAGTTTATCATTCAAGAATACATCCTTCCATATAAATGGGTACAAGAAACATACATAGCTCTTTTGAACTTCATTTTATAATAGATATACAAACTGGTTCTAATGTCAGGATTTTACAGCTTCTCCGAGGTGGGGGTTTCTTAAAGTTTTCCCTAGTGCATACATTCAAGATTTCTCAAATCCCTAGTGCATACACTCTAGTTGTCCCTGACACTGGTGCAAACATTTGCAAACCTTAGCTACCAACTGATGAGGAGAATCATCAATCAAGTGTTTTTATGTCAACCACAGACTCATATGCAGTCCCCCGCACATCTATCATTGGATAGATGACCCTACCCTTCGATGAAGTGTTTGGTTGGTAAAACCCCATAAAAATATCCTATCTAAGCTTAGTGTTGTGCCCTACATAACTAGATCTTGCATCCACTACAATCCTAAACTAGCATGCATAAAAGGAACACAATGAATTGACAATGCAATCAGTGGTAAATTACACTACTTTTTCCAAAGTATTCTCACCCAGTACTTCGAGTAACAGTCTTCCTATTCACATACACTACCATAGCTCGATTTGGATCATAACCAATTGTATTCTAAGCTTAGGTGATTTCCTTCCATAGATAATCCTAACCTCAGAAATATCCTTTTTCCCTTTCCTAAATCATAATGGTATCTCTACCAATAAAGCATAAGCATAAGTTACCTCCCCTTCAATGGATATTCTAATCCCTAGGCGTAACATACAAGCTTTCCTAGTCTACACATTAACTTTTCATAAACACTTAACAAGATATTCCCTTCAATGGACAACCTAGTTCTAAGATTAACCTTATAATCTAAAGTATAGCTACATGAGCTTCATCTTATCATAGAATAAATAATCATCAATATATCATGTCAATAACTGATTCTCATCAAGAGTATAGTATTTTAAATAAATGACCTCAATTGAAGATTAATCATATCAATAAATGATTCCATTTGAGAGTGTAATCTTCTTAGTAAAAAGGGTTATTCAAAGAGTAGAATTTTGTCAACATATGACTTCACATATAGAGTATAAAACAACCAATTAGGTAACAACTCTAACTCAATAGGTAATCCCACCTATGGCTTCAAACGAATAGTATTTCATAAACTCAAGTGATCTACTTAACTACATAAGTGAGTCCCAACCTTGGTATACCCTAATCCCGAATATAATCTATAATCAACATCCAGTTGGATTATGTAGGTTAATCTAAACCTATGTGCTTTAAACAAGCTCAACTACATAACCCATCCAAGTAGGTTATTCTCAACTTATTGGTTCCAATGCGTAATCAAGTAAATATCCAAATCCTATTAGATAATTCTTATCCTAGGGTTTCAATCATTAATCAAATAGACTTCTAGACCCATATAGGTTGCTCCCAAACCTAGGGTTTCATTTAGTAGTAAAGTAATGATTAAGTGATCATACAAGTATAGATTAGAAATGAATCATCCTATCATTTCTCCATACTGTTGATGTATAGCTAAACCCTATCATTCCTAAGGTTTCATAGAATTATAAGCTAATAGTGCCAAGTCACTTTGTGACTTTGATACTTTTCACATTATACATGTAGTGTTACTACCCGTGTATATAATCAACATCTGAGTTCCCATATAGGGTATACAAGAGTATTAATCACTCTCTTAAGCTATTCACATTTTAACCAAATCTAGTATATCACATTATTGATAAGCAATCACTCCTTACTATGGATTATTTAAAAAATTCATAAGGAAATCATAAACAGATTATTTTCCCTTCCATAAGGAAATAGTATGACTCACTAATACAAGCATTCTCAAGAAATTCCAAAAAATCAATTAAGACATTCATTCTTTCATAAGAAAAGACAAATAAAAGGTGCATAGATTATCATTCTTGTTGATTGCTTAATCCAATAAACTCTACTTCATTTCTTTCCAATGACAACTGGCTAAGATTCTCCTCAAAACACTATAACCACTCAAATGCAAAATCTCACAAAAACCTTCCTCACTATGCTCTCACAATATAACTCTACCTCTCAAAAAGAACTGCTCCAGAATAAAAATAGAAGAATGTGAATAAGAATGGGCATTCCAATTGAGAATAATATCCCCTCTATTTATACTAAAACATGAGACATTGGTGCCTATTGAAATATTCCGAGCCAATTTTTTCAAATTTTCAAAAATAGTTTACAAACAAATGCACCTGTTAAGGTTAGATCTAAACCAAAACGATGCTGAAGCAACTCTAACTAGAATGTACACCAGGATTCTAATGTGGGCAAGGTGTGAGCATTGGTTAGAGGATCTGAATGCAGAAATAGAACTGGAAGGAACTCTAACCAAGAATGGCACCGATGATGGCGAGCATATGGTCAGAGGATCTTCTACACTACAAGTACTGAAAGAAAACTCAACACCAAGTATGTGCTACCCAATCTAGTATGGAATTGAGGCAAACATATGGTGAAGTGCTAAGAATTACAATGCTTTGAAGGGAAATAAGCTAGAATGCTTAAAGTAACTCGACACCAAGAATGTTCTTTCTAACCCAGAGTGGGAAAGGAGCTACCATAGGGCAGAGATGTAAGATATTACAAGCAACTTCAGAAAATATAAGATAAGCATTACAAATCAGAATTGAGCAAGATTGAGAACTACTACCAGTACTACTGTTAGCTTACAAAATGATAGAGAATGCCTTGTTGTGAATGTGAACCAAGAGCTGAATAAAGCTGCAACAATATATTGAATCTTCTTCATAGGTTAATAAAGCTTAGATCAAAACCCACTGTAAAGATTAATTTGACAAATCTGATTTATGACAGTCCCATTTTCCCATGCATGAACAATAGCCCTAAAACTCACTATTTTGCTCACAACTCTCTCCAAATTCACTCAAATTTCATGAGACAGAATGCAATATGATCCTAGGCTAATGGCAACCAAGATTGAACACTGAAAGCCAATCAAAAGAACCTATATTAATTATGCACGATTTTCAAGACAAAAGCAAGTGGTACGACCCAGCAAGAGGGCGATTTCTCTTTAAAAATTAAATGCTTCTCTAAAAAATCTGAAACTCAAGGAAAAGGTTCGACCTTCTCGGATTGAGAGATCTAGACAATGCCCAGAATGATATTTTTTGTATTTTTTGACTTATAAATGAAAACAACAATCTGCTATGAAGAATTTGCAATTCCTGAAACTCTCTAATATGCATAAACTGATCTACAAAACCACACACTGACTACAATGCATAAATCCACTACAAAACACTCAGAACTAGACTATCTCACCACTAGTCGCTATCTTTCAAGCGAGAAGCAATGCCAAGCTAGGAGGCTTACATTCCTCGAAGCAATCCCAAAGCCAATCTGGCAGCATAACATTCCTGTAGACAAAAGATGCTGAAATGAGAACCAAAGGCTTCCTTTTATAATTTTCCGTTGACCTTCTCAAAACCCTAATCTTCTTTTTCAGAGTCAAACCCTAATCCCCAAAAGATGGTGTCCCTTTCTTCAAAGCTTCAATTTTGACTTCTTTTAATTAAATCCATCACTTTAATAATGGCGTCCAACTTAAGGCTTTAATTCAACCTTAATAATTATAAAATAATCTCAATGATGGCGCCACCCTTAAAAGACCACTTTTTAAAACAACATTAAGTTAAGAGATTAGGCCAAGGGGAAATATAACATTAAAATATAATGTTATTTAAGTGAAATGAACTTATCTCTCTGAAACTGCATCCCGAGACCAAAATATGAATAAACCAATTGAGTCAACTGAAGAGGAAAGTCAACTGTGCCGAGACCAAAAGGACCACTGCCAGAAATAGAATTTACTAAAAATAGTAAATTCCAGAAAGTGCTCAGAATGCCAAGAGAAACATATCACTACGAAGCCCACAGAAAACCCAGAAGGAATCCGCAGTTCAATCACCAGTTCACAAGCAATCGCAACCCCCACACAAGAAACCCTAATCAAACCATCTGAGTAGCCTACGAGTCTCCAAAATAGGCCAACGGTCATCTGAGAAGATCATGCTCGAGAAGGGGACATTACACCTATCAATTTGCTACACAAATCGACACCTCTTAGGAAAATGGTCGACTCAATTCTCTTAAGCATAAAAGTGGCAACAGTTTAAGAATATACTCAACAAAATAGATAATAGATAGACCTCTGTCCTGGCTACCTATGGCTTGACCGGTTCACTTTGCATGTGTTTAAAATATAGCAAATCAATTCTTGCAAACTCCTCTTCTATTTGGTTTATGCAACTCATGTAATGGTGCCACCAAAAGCATCACATTTCCTATTAACTTGGTTGATGGTTTCCTCACAGTGGAAAATTCTCATTTTGGTTGAGCATTTAATACCTTTGACTTGGTCTTGGTTGATAAATACTTATCCCTACTCTTTGGCGTGACCTACTTCTTACATAGCATTTGACACTTAATAAATAATTTTCTTACCTTTTTAAGCGTCCCTTTACTCCTTTAAACTACACATTGCAGTGCACAACACTTATCATTTATGTTAATAACCTTTACATAGTTGTTTTAGACTTGTATTTCTATTGCCTATTATCACTAATGTTTTATCCGGTTTACATATTTAGCATTACACCATTCTATGTAGCGCTATGATCACATTATATTGACCAAATCATATACTTATATGAATCAGCCTTTATACTTTGCATAATGTATATACAAATCGGCCTCTAATACTTTGTATATATATATATATATATATATATATATATATATATTCTCCATATCAAATAAATATGTATACATGTGATATTCAAAAGAATATGATCAATTTAATATTTCACATATAATATATATATATATATGATGAGACCATCAATTGTTATTTCAAATGTACATTTAGAGAGTATATATATATACCAACATACGTGTAATTGGATAATAATGGTATATATATACATGTTTATACACATATACTTATATATATGCAATGTACATTTATGTCACATACTTTACACATAAATTAGTATATGCATATTTTAATCATATATACCATTACTTGGATTCTTTCATTTAAACATATTCATTTATATCCTTGTCGACATGTTTATACATTAAGTGTACACACACACACACAGATATATATATATATATATATATATATATAATTGATTTCTTGTGCAAGTATGCTCGTAAGTATTTCTACTTACATAAATATGCATATGAATATGCTTTCTTGCATGGATCAATATATATTCATATACATGTTTATAACTAACGTACATACGAATCAACGTATTGACAACTTATTCACAAAGCCCAAGACTCAAAGATTCAATCACATAATTCAATCCACAGAGACAACCTATCTCAAACAAGGACGACTACCCAATTATTCCATTAAGTCAAGCACTTACCCAAACCTATTGACTTGATCATTCTAACAATGGTGTGTGAAAGCTTTGTTAGACTTCATTAAAGGTTATTCAACCAAACACTTCTCCTGAGTGATACTTCCCCTCCCTTCCAGAGGATTGAACCTATACCTACATCCAACTTGACACATTTGAAAAGGTAGTTAGGTGTTCACATGAAACTCACATGCATCTTAAAACATTAGCATATTCATAGTGCAATACATGTTCTTTCATTGTACTTCATCAATATAAGCATAATTACTCTTTCAAAGAAATAATAAATTAATACCTATTCCAGTATTCCAATCTTTTACCAAACATATCATGATCATGATTTATTTTATCATTCTATTTACCCATTAAGGTAAAAGTGACTTAGTAACAACAAGACAGGGTGTGACAATGAGATCTTGACAAAAAGCTAAAGAGATTTCAGAATTGATGATTATGAAAGATTCATGACCTACAGGTGAACATATGGCCTAGGCGCAAGAGCAGCTAAAAATAAAAATGAATCATAGTGTGTAGGGAATTTAACTCTCCAAGGGAAGAATAGAGGTGTATAGGAAGGTATTTCTTTTACTATTGCACTAAGAGGAGTTTTTTTATTCTTTCTTGAAATAATTTTCCTTTTTTCCTAGCCAAAGTGGTTATTGTAAGCACTACTTAGTTGTGCATGATAGTGGGTTTATAATTTTCACCAAAGAAGCTCATTGTTGGAGTTGTAAACTATCCTTTGCTTTGTATGCATTCCTCTTATTTCCCATATAATTGAGTATCAATTAGTTTGCAATGAGTAATAAAACTCAGGTAAGTTATTTGTGCTCTTGTTTTGCAATCTTTTCCATCAAGTTTTTGGTATCAAAAGCACAAGTGACTTGGCAAGGTAAAGTTGGGAAAGATGCCAATGAGAAGAATGCCAAGAGGAGATACCAGAGGTAGTTCTAGAAGAGGCATGGATGAAGGGAATCTTTAAATTTTGTAGAATCTCATGACAAGAATGGAGGCCATGGAGCAGGCACAGAGGAGAGGATTACCTACTAGAGATATAATTGACAAAAAAGAAGAGTTTCCAACTAGAGAAGAGGTGGTTCATGGAGAAGAAGAAGAATATGATGGAGTTGAGGTGAGATTATTGAGAGAAGTCATGGGGGTTGGAGACAAGCCCAAGATAGAGTTTCCCATCTACTCAGGAATCCTCAATGGAGAGGACCTCATTGATTAGATCAATTTTCTTGACAAGTATTTTGAATATGAAGAAGTGGCAAAGGATAAATGACTCAAATTTACATGCACAAGACTCAAAGGTGACATTGCTATGTGGTGGGACTATGTTCACTCAGAAAGGAGAAAGAAGAACAAGGAGAAGATAACTTCTTGGGATAGAATGGTTTCCAAGCTGAAAGCTACATTCCTTCTTGGAGACTACCAAACTAACTTTTTCAAAAGATTGCAAAACCTCAAGTAGAAAGAGATAAATGTGAAAGAATATATGGAGGAGTTCTACAAGCTTGCGATTCAATTAGGGCATAGTAAAGAAGATATGGAGAAGGTAGCTTGGTACCTCAATGGATTGTGGTATAGTTTGCAAGATGAATTGAACTTCATTTGTCACCCAAAACTCTTGAAGAAGCCTATCAATTTGCAATCAAAGCATAGAAGCTTATGAGAAAGAAAAATCAGCAAGGAAGAGGTAGAGGAAGAGGGTAGCACTCTAATAGAGGACAAAAACACCATCAAGGTGAAGTAGTATGAACTTATAGTGGACAAGCTAATCTAGAGAGAGGAGGTTTCCAAAACAGAGGAGGGAGACCATTTGGTAGATGAGGTTACCAAGGAAGAGGAAGAGGTTTTCCAAGAAACTGTTTCGAGTGCAACAAGTTTGGTCACAAGATTTGGGAGTGTTCTAAGTTTACACAAGAAGGTCACACAAGGCCTAAGATGAGTAATTAGATTGTGCAAGCAGACCAAGAGAGTGTGGGTTCACCTTCACATAACTTATAAGAACCCGAGATAGGAGAGTCTTTTTTGTTCAAGAGAGTATTGTTGAAGCCACCAAAGGAGAGTCCAAAACTTGTGCAAAGGAGAGATTTATTCAAGACCAATTGTAAGTCTAAAGGTAAGTGATACAAACTTATTATTCATAGTGGTACTACAAATAATCTTGTGTCAAATGAAATGTTGAACAAGCTAGGTCTTACTAGAATTAAACATCCTAATCCCTATCAAGTTTCTTATCTACAAAAGGGGCATCAATTATTGGTAGATGGGCAGACCTTAGTAGAGTTTCAGATGGGTAGTTATAAGGACACTGTTATGTGTGACATTATGCCCATGGATATGTGCCATGTGCTTCTTGGTAGGCCTTGGAAATTTGATAGGAGATCCATACATGATGGAAGAAATAATACCTATACTTTTTAGAAATATGGTCAAAAACATACATTGTTACATTTGAGAGGATAATGGAGATAATAAGAGTAGCGGTAATATCAAGGTTATACTAGTGAGTGGCAAAGAATTTTTGTATGATATGAAGAAGGAAGAAGAAGGTATGCATTGGTACTCAATCCTAATGATTCTCTTACCTCCACTAAGTTGGATGATTTTTTGAATGAGATACAAGACATATTGAAAGATCATATGGATATCGTGGTAGCTGATTTTCCTAATGAGTTGCCTGCAATGAGGAGCATTAGTCACCATATGGATTTGGTTCTAGGGGCTAGCCTACCAAAAAAGGTTGCATATAGATTGACTCCTAAGGAGAATGAGGAGATTAGAAAGAAAGTTGAAGAGTCGTTGGAGAAAGGATTAATAAGGGAGAGTCTTAGCCCATGTGTTGTACCAAAAGTCCTAGTGCCCAAGAAATTAGGTGATTGGAGAATGTGTATAGACTCCAGAGTAATCAATAAGATTACCATCAGATACAGGTTTCCTATTCCAAGGATGTATGATTTAATGGATTCTTTGAGTGGTTCTATGTATTTCTCAAAGATATACTTGAAGAGTGGTTACCATTAGACTAGGATCAAACCTGGGGATGAATGGAAGACATCATTTAAGACTAATGATGGTCTTTATGAATGGATGGTTATGCCCTTTGGGCTTATAAATGCACCTAGTACTTTTATGAGGCTTATGAATGAAGTCTTGAAACCATTATTGGGGAAGTTTGTGATAGTTTGTTTGGATTATGTACTAGTTTTTAGCAGGTCTAAGGAAGAAAAACTAGAGCATCTAAGGTTGTTTATGACATGGTTTCATGAGAAGTTGTTGATCAAACTCAAGAAGTGCACTTTTATGAGGACTGAATTAGTCTACTTGTGTTTTGTGGTGTCTAGAGAGGGATTGAAGATGGAAAAAGAGAAGGTTGAGTCCATTGTTGATTGCCCAACACCTAGGAGTGCTTATGAGGTAAGAAGTTTCCATGGACTTACTAGTTTTTATAGAAAATTTATCAAAAAAATTAGTAGCATAGTTGCTCCTATACTTGATACTATAAAAGGACATAAAAAGTAGTTTGAATGGACTCAAGAGGCTGAATTTTTTTTTAGATTGTTGAAAAAGAAAGTGATTGAACAATCTATACTTGTGTTACCTTATTTTAACAAATTATTTCAAGTAGAGTGATGCTAGTGGCTTAGTAATAGGAGCTATCATAAGTCAGGGGGGGAAACTAGTTGCTTATTTCAATGAAAAGTTAAATGATGCTAAGAAGAAGTATTTGGCTTATGATCTTGAATTTTATGCATTGGTTTAATCTTTGAAGAAGTGGAGGCATTAATTACTTCCCAAATATTTTGTTGTTTACACACATAACCATGCACTCCAGTTTATTAATAGCCAACACAAGTTGAATCAAAGGCATGCAAAGTGGGTGGAGTACCTTTATAGTTTTAATTTTGTGTTGAAATATAAGAGTGGAAAACAAACAAAGTCATTGATGCATTGAGTAGAAGAAGGCTATTGTTACAAGATATTTAGGAAAATAGCATTGGTTTGAGAGCTTGAAGGAGATGTATGAAAATTAACTGCAGGAGATTTAGGAAAATAGTGTTGGGTTTGAGAGCTTGAATCAATTGTACGAAAATGATAGATTTAAGAGATGCATATAAAGCTTGCAATAGTCCTATCAGTAGAGATAGAGAAACATAGACTAATTTTATGTTGCAAGGGGGTTTATTGTTAAGGTATAATCAATTATGTATTTTTAGAGGGTCGATGAGGGAAAATATCTTGAAGGAGAAGCATTGAGGAAGCCTATTAGGACATTTTGGGCAAGACAAAACTTACCTACAGTTGAGTACACATTATTATTGGCCATGAATTCAGGTGGATGTAAAGAGGTATGTGGAAAGATGTAGAGTATGCTAGCAAGAAAAAGGAGATAATAAAAACACTGCTTGTACCAACCACTACCTATGCCACGTAGACCTTGGGATTTTGTAAGTATGGATTTTGTTGCAGGATTTCCTAGAACTCAAAGAGGTAATGATTCCATTTTTTTAGTTTTGGATAGGTTTTTAAAAATGGTTCATTTCATTCCTTGCAAGAAGACGTGATGCAACACATATAGCTAACTTTTTTTTTTTAAATAAGTGATGAGGTTGCATGGTATACCCAAGAGTATAGTATTTTATAGAGACATGAAGTTTTTGGGTCGCTTTCAGAGAACGCTTTGGAAGAAGTTGGGAACCCAAGCTTACTATCCCCAAGCGGATGGTCAAACAAAAGTGGTTAACAAAATTTTGGGTAATATGTTGAGGTGTCTTGTTGGAAACACACCTGGTGATTGGGATATGGCTTTAGCACAAGCTTAATTTTCTTATAATGATTCTCCAAATAAGAGTACAGGTTTGAGCCCATTCTACATTGTCTATGGTATGCATCCAAGGGGTGTATTTGAAATTAGAGATCTTGGTAATTTTGAGACAAGTGTAGATGGTGAGGATTTTTTCAAAGGTATTCATGAACTTCATGAAGAGGTCAAATTACAAATTGAGGGAAGAAACTTATAGTACAAGAAGTATGTCAAAATAAGAATCATAGAGAAGTGCATTTTCAGGTTGGGGATCTCATTTTGGCTCATCTCAGGAAGGAAACATTTCCAAAAGGTGAATACAACAAACTGAAAATGAAAAAAGATAGGTCCTTGCAAGATTCTCAAAAAAAATTCCACCAATGCTCATGAGATAGCTCTTCCTTTCGATATGGGTATCTTTCCCATCTTCAATGTGGTTCATCTCTATCCTTATAAATGTGAGGAAATAGATGGAACAATAGACATAGATTTGATTCCAAGATGGGAACAACAAGTGACCAAATTGAATACGATTGAAATTGAGAATTAGTTGTTGAAGAAGACTCAAGGAAAGGAATATTTCTAGTACTTGGTGAAATGGAAGGATCATCCTTTGGAGGATACCACTTGGTTAATAATTGCAAAGATATCCAAATATGGTCATAGATTTGATGACCTCATGAGTAGGAGCTCATGATTTTATTTTTTTCTTGAGGGAGCCTTATGTAGGAGCATCGTCTCCAAATTTTGGTTTTCCTTTTATTCTTGTGCAAATTTTGGCTTGTGAGGTGAATAAGGGGGACCTGCACAACTATGGAGGAGGTCTAGAAAATGCACATTTTTAAAATCAAACCATATAGGCATACCCATGGCTAAAGGAAATTAAGGAAGTTTGATATGTATGCAAAGTTTGAACCTTTTGGGGCCTGCATGGAAGAAAGATAAGTCAGTTATGAAACAATTATTGATGGCAGTTAAGAAACATGAAGACTAGCATCATGGGGAAAAGAAGATTTAGTTATGCATGGTAGTTGAAAGGAAAAAAAATAAAATAGTTTGAAGAGAATTAAATGTGAAGGAGAAGTGGTTGTTTTGGCACAGTAAAGAAAGGAATCATGGGCAACATAAAAATAGAAAAAAAGAGAGGTTGATGATATATAAGAAGCAAGGATAAGCAGTTAGTGGGGTGTATAGGAAGAATTGATGGCAGGAGTCGTGGACATGAGGATAAGGTGAGATCTTAACAAAAAGCTAAAGAGATCTCAAAATTGATGATTATCCAAGAGTCACTGCCTACATGTGAACATATGGTTTAAGTGCAAGAGCAGCTGAAAAGAAAAATCAATCATAGTGCGTAGGGAAGTTAGCTCTCCAAGGGTGGAATAGAGGCATATAGGAAGGTATTTCTTTTAGTATTGCACTGAGAGGAGTTTTTATGTTCTTTCTTGAAATATTTTTCCTTTTGTTTCCTCCCGAAGTGGCTATTGTAAGCACCACTTAGTTATGCATGATAGTGGGTTTATACTTTTCACCAGAGGTCATAGTTGGAGCTTTAAACTATCCTTTTTTTTGTATTCATTCCTCTTATTTCCCATATAATTGAGTATCAATCAGTTTTCAAGGAGTAATGAAACTCAGGTAAGCTATTTGTGTTCTAGTTTAGTAATCTTTACCATCACTTATCTTCCCCAATTATATCCAAAAACTTCAGTCTACAAATATTAAGCCCTGAAACATGTTCAACAAGAGTACACTTAATCCAAACCTTGTTAATAATAGACAATATCATCAAAGTGTCATTTTGTTTTTGCATTTCTAAAGGAGTTAATTCACTTTGATGAAAGATAATGTCCATACTAGGTGAATTCATATTTTAAATCAAAGTTGTCACATCATTTGGTTGTGCACTAGGAGGGATGACAAATTTATACAAAGCACTTTGAAGCATTCTATGGTAAGTTAGTGATGATTGAATCAAATCCCAAAGGGAGATATTAGCAAGAGTGTTATGAAGTTGTTCTACAAGGTCATACTCATTTCCACTATTTTGAGGTAAACAAGGGGCACTAGGTAAAATAGGTTTGGGGAATTGTATCGATGAAGGAAT
Source organism: Sequoia sempervirens (assembly GCA_007258455.2). Taxonomy (NCBI): domain Eukaryota; kingdom Viridiplantae; phylum Streptophyta; class Pinopsida; order Cupressales; family Cupressaceae; genus Sequoia; species Sequoia sempervirens. The sequence continues at coordinate 77,467,581 of VDFB02353493.1, read as the reverse complement.
GACTTGTGTTTGTCTTGATTTCTTGTTATTCCTAATGTTATATGTGTGAGCAACTGTGTGATAACTTGGTTGTTGTGACACATGATTACTAGTAAGTTGTTTCGTAAAGCTTAGGATATGGTCATGAGGTTTAAGAGGTCCTATAATGAGAGATGTGTTAGGAGGTCCAATAATTAGAGGACTCTTGAGAGGTTCAAAAGGAGTTTTTAGAGGTCCAATAATCAAGGGAGATCTAATGGCCAACTGTGCATTCATAACCTTAGTGGATTTGACTTCTTGTTGATATTCTTCTATCAAGGAGGAATCTAAGGTGAACTTAGCATGTTCATCTAAGAAAGCCATCTTAATTGATCTTTTGAAAGAAATGTATCAATTATTTCATCCTCTTTCTTGACAATATCTTCCCAATTAAGAGAGTTAGGTGGAGAGAAACAAACAAGATTCTCATGACACTCAATGATTGGATTTTCTAACACCAAGATACCTTCGTCACAACTAGGAGAGGTATAGAGAGAAGAAAAATTATTCTTGTCATCATTTTCAATGATTTCATCCTCTTGAGCTAAAACATTGTCACAAATCAGAGAGATATTGGGAGATGAATGAAGATTAGGAAAAATTATATTACGAAATGTGTCAATGATTTCATCTTCTTGCACTATAATATCTTCCCAAGTGGTAGAAGTATTGGAAGAGGTACAAACTGTTGGGAATATGTGTCTCAACCTTCCAATTAAATAAGGTTTATTGTTGATAGGATATATATATATATATTTCCTAGTTACATTGATAGGTGTAATGTACAATGGGAGTACGAGGTGGAGGGGAGGAGTGGGATGTGTGTTAACTTTTTTTGTTAACAAAAAATCCTTAATGGACAACACACATTAAATTAATGATATATTGTAAATCTAGACCATTAATTATTAGGTTTTAGATCTAATGGTAGATATTTTGTTGGCATGTCTTGCCCTAGAAGCTAACCTTATTTTATGAGGGAGTTGTATTATGGTTGTAATAATGTGATGTATTTTGAGAGTTCGACAATGGTCATGTTGTCTTTGAATCTTTGGTGGTGATACTCTTGTGAGAATCTTGCTCTGCAAGTATATTATACTCTTTTTTATTTCTAAATAATATATTGGGCAGCTTTTGGAGTGTGCGATCTTTTTCTCTCAAAAGGGTTTTCCCTATGGAAATCACTGTGTTGTGGTATGCATGATATTTATGTTTAATTTTTTGTAACTGTTGAAAAGAACTGTAAAAAAATTACATTATTCTCCTCTCAGGATTAGTGTAGGAAGTTGTTGTTGCCTTAGCTTCCTTACAAGTGGTATTAAAGCCTAATCACCTTTTATTTTAGTTGTGGGTTGAACTGGGTTTTTTGAACTAACCCAGATTTGAGTGGGAGCTTGTGTAGTACTTTGTGATCTTGTTGTAGGAATTTTTAGATGGAAAATTCATCAGGGAGAATAGAGGTGGATAAATTTTCTAAAAATAATTTTTGAGATGTGGAAGTTGAAGATGGAGGATCTGTTGATAGATCGAGATCTGTGGGATGTTGATGAGAAAGTTTCAAGGCCTATAGATCCTACCCAGGCTACTCAATATGATGTTATTGATCATAACTACAAGGGTCTAATCAAATTTTAGTTGGTACACTCTATTTTAATCAATGTCATAGAGACCTCTACACAAAAACTATAGAAGAAGCTTGGTGAGATGTATCAAGCCAAATCTTTACTGAACAAGATTTTATCGAGGAAGAAATTATATTCATTGAGAATGGAAGAGGGTGGATGAATCACATACCACCTGGAAGCATTTAATATATTGGTGGCTAAATTGGTATCAATTGGTGTCAAAATGGATGAGGAGGAGAAATGTTAGATATTGCTTTGTTCTTTGCTTGATTCGTGCGATTCTCTTGTTATGGCTATTGGGAGTAATTATGTTATTTTGAAGATTGAAGATGTGGTGGGTTCTTTTCTTTCTAAAGAGATGAGAAGGAAGGTATCCATCACTACTAAGGAGGCCCTAAATGTTCATGGAAGACCTAAGGAAAAAGGCAAGAAGAATGAGAAGCATGACAAATCCAAGTCCAGTGGGAGATCTAAATCTCTTGGGAAGTCCAAAGTTATTTGTTGGAACTGTGATAAGCTTGGACATGTTCATAAGGAATGTAAAGAAGAAAAGAAGAAAAAGAAGAGATTTGATTCTAATTATGAATCTAAGAAGGAAGATGGTGACACATTCATTTTGGCTTTGTCAACTCATGTAGGAAATAATGTATGGTTAATTGACTCAGGTGCATCTTTCCATATGACCTTTAATAGAGATTGGTTTTTTGAATATGAAGAATTTGATGGAGGTAAGGTGTACTTAGGTGATGGTTCTTATTTAAATAGTGTTGCTCATGGGAAATTTAAAATCAGGTTTCTTGATGGTAGATAAAAATGATTAATGGTGTGTTGCATAACCCTGGATTAGCGCAAAATTTGTTATGTATGAGCAAACTAATAGATGCAAGTGTGCAAGTAGTATTTTCAAATGCAGGATGCAAGGTGGCTAGAGGTGCTATGGTGATTGCTAGAGGTGTTAGGTATGACGCATTGTGTAAGCTTGATGCATGCACTATTGAGTGAAATAATACTTCTTTGAAAAAAAATTATGTGGAAGAGGTGAGTGCTTCTTCCTTAGTAGATGGTCATGGCTTATGGGTACCCAAGGGTGCTCTTTCTTCTAAATCAAAGTTACCTACAAAGAAAAATATTTTATGGAACCAAAGACTTGGCCACATTGGAGAAAAGGATCTAAGGACCTTGAAAAATAAAAACCTTGTTGAAGGCTTGTCTAATTGTAATCTTGAATTTGACTTCTGTGAGAATTGCATTTATGAAAAACATAGCCATGTTCAAATTTACTTGAGTTCTCATAAATATTATGGTGTATTGGATCTTATTCATCCTTATGTGTTTTTTCTTATAGTCATTCCTTCAATTGGTAAATCCACATATCACGTTTCATTTATTAATGATTATAGTAGAAGGACATGGGTATATTTTCTAGAGTAAAGATGACTTTTTTCAGTCAATTTAAAGAATTTAAAGCAATGGTTGAGTTGTAGACTAGAAAGAAAATTAAATATTTGAGGACTAATATTGGCGTTGAATTTTTCTCTAATTATTTTGATAGATTCTATAAAGATTGTGGTATTCATATATAGAAAACAACTCTGTATTCTCCCCAATAGAATGGATTTGCAGAAAGAATGAATAGGACACTGATGGAGAAGGCTAGGAGTATGCTAAGTGGTGTTGATCCAAAAAAAAGGTTTTGGGCTGAAGTTGTTGCCACTGCTTGTTACTTGATTAACAAGTCTCCAACATTAGCTCTTGTTGATAAGATACCTAAGGGGCATGGTCAGTTCATAAGCCTTTATTAAGACATCTTAGAGTTTTTGCTTGTGAGGCATATGCAGATGTGCCAAAGGAGAAGCAAACAAATTTGGAGAACAAGGCTATGAAATGTATCTTCATCAAATATAGTTATGGTGTGAAAGGATACAAGCTTTGGGATCCTATTATGCAGAAGGTAATATATAGTAGAAGTATTATTTTTAGAGAAAATAAGCCTTCTTTTATTATGTTGTAGACAAAATAAAATAAATAGGAAGATGTGATTCAACTTCCTTCTACGCCTGAGAAAATTGAATCGAGGCCCATTGATAGACAATAAATTGAGGAGAGCTCGTCTAGCTTTGAATCTTTAGAAGAGGAGGAAGAAGCTCCAACTCAACCTGTTCGTAGGTCTACAAGGGGTGATACCACAATAGTGGTTTACACTTTTTTTCCAAACTTGATATTGAATTGCATTTTTTTAACTAAATCTTCACTTTCGGGCACCTATAGCTACTAAACGATAAGGAATTTGAAGATGATGCAAACTAGTGATTTTTGACATTTTTTCTATAGATTCTAAATATATTTTTAAAAAAATTGTAATTATATTGCATTTCTTTTTCCATCTCCTTTGAAAACTAGTTTTTAACAGTAAACATCATTTTTAAAAGGTGATGTTCACCGTAAACAACATAACTTTTTTTCTATGAAGGATAAAATTCTAATTTTTTCGAATTTAGATTTGTAACTACAATACCTAGCACATTCATGTGGTTTCATGGTGTTTTATTGAATTTATTTTCTTAATTAAGTATTGAAGTCAAACCAATTATAGACATAGGTAAACCATACACAACATAACTTTTTTTGTATGTATAGAAATTCATTTTTTTTGCTAGATCAAGGACATCAATACCTAGCATGGATATTATTTTCATTTTTTTTTTGGTAATCTAATATTTTTGCACATGTGCAGAATAGAGAGCTTTATTTTTTATGAAAAGCCTACATTCACAAGAAATAAAAAATAAATATAATAATCAAATTAAATATATTTGAAATTATACTTTTTGGGAAGCTTATAATAAGGACTACATGCTCACAAAAAATGAATTTTAAATGAATTCATTTGATCCCCCATAAGGTAAATCAAAAGTGGTTTTTTATCAACATTTTGAATAGGTATAAAGGAGACTTCATTATAGGTATGGTTTAAAACTAGCGGGGTTCTATCCAAGGGGGTTTGATCTGAGGTGGTTTGATCAAACCCTCTTTAATTGGAATCCTTTAAATGGAACTTTTCAAGGATTAAATCATTATATTTTTTAAAAATATGTGATTTCAACAAAAATTTGGATGTCCCAAAAAGTGTTAACCACTATTGTGGGATCATCCCAAGGCATAGGAAACCCTAAAAGGTATTCACTTGATGATTGGAGATGTATTTTTGCTTTGAATACTAACATGGATGAACCCAAATCGATAGAAGAGGCATTAATTATGAATGATGGAGAATCCTAGAAGATTGCTATGGATGAAGAAATGGAATCTTTGAAAAAGAATGATACATGGGATATTGTACCATTGCTTGAAGGATGAAAACCTATTGGTTGAAAATGGGTGTTCAAGAAAAATATTGGTTCAAATGGAGGTATTGAGAAGTACAAAGCAAGGTTGGTTGCAAAAGGTTACTCTCAAGTTGAGGGTGTTGATTATGGTGAGATATTTTCTCCTATTGAAAAAATGACATCAATTAGATTTTTTTTTTCTATTGATGTTGCTTATGATTTCAAGGTTGAGCAAATGGATGTGAAAACTGCTTTCCTTCATGATGACTTGGAGGAGGATATTTATATGACAAAACCAGAGCACTATGTGGTGGAAGGTAAAAGTAAATTGATTTGCAAATTGAATTTTTTTTTGTATGGCCTAAAATAGAGTCCTGGGATGAGGTACAAGAAATTTGATACATATGTATTGAGTTTGGGATTTGAGGATTCTAAATCAGATCATTGTGTTTATTACAAAACTTATGGTGATCATTTCCTATTTATTGCATTATATGTTGATGATATGTTATTTATTGGCAAAGGGAAAGGTATGATTTTAGAACTGAAATCTCAACTTGCTGCTAAATTTGAAATAAAAGACCTTGGTGCAACTAGACATATTCTTGGGATGTAAATTAAAAGAGATAGAGTGAACATAAAGCTATGGCTTAGCCAAAGTAAGTATTTCAATTCAATTTTAGGGTTTAGGGTTTAAACATGTAGGATTGTAGACCATTATGCACTCTTTTTTAAGTTGGAACAAAGTTATCTATTTCAAATTTTCCAACATCCCCATCAAATATGGAAGAGATGAGCAGAGTAGCTTACCAGAGCACAGTTGGAAGTTTTATGTATGTTATGGTTTGTACTAGACCAAACAGTTCCCAAGCAGTGGGAATTCTTTCCAGATATATGTCTAATCCTAGTAGAGTTCATTGGGATGCAGTTAAAAGAGTCTTCAAATATTTGTGTGGTACCTCATAGTATTCCTTGTGTTATCATAGTAATATGACTGAAGATGATATTTCTCTTGATAGTCATGGTTATGTGGATTCAAACTGGGCGGATGATCCACCAATGCTGATGTGTTTACTTTATTTGGTGGTACAATTAGTTGGATGAGTAAGCAATAAGTTGTGGTTGCTTTGTCCACTACTGAAGCTGAGTATATGGTAGCTACTCATGTTTTTAAAGAAGCCATTTGGATTAAGATACTTTGTACAAATATTGGAATAAAAAAAGGTGCAGTGGCAATTTATAGTGATATGTCTAGCTAAGAACCTAACATTTCATGCCAAGACCAAGCACATTGATGTACAGTATCATTTTGTTAGAGATATGGTCTAAGATGGCAAGGTGAAGTTGGTTAAGGTAGAGACCTTGATGAGTGTTGTTGATTCTTTAAATAAGCCTATGAGCACAAAGAAGTTCAAATGGTGTTCAGAGATAATGGGCCTTTCAGGTCCTAGAAATTAAGAGACGATGTTTACTCCCTCTTTCAAGGTGTTTGACAAGTGGGAGATTTTTTGGGAAAATATGTCTCAACCTTGCAATTATATAAGGTTTATTGTTGATAGGATATATATATATATTACACCAATAGATGTAATAAACAATGGGAGCACAGGGTGGAGGGGACGAGTGGGATTTTTGTTAACATTTTTTTTGTTAACAAAAACTCTTAAATGGTTGACATACATTAAATTAATGATATATTATAAATCTAGACCATTAATTATTAGGTTTTAGCTCTAATGGTAAAAAAATTGGCTTGTGTTGCCCTAGAAGCTAACCCTATTTTATGAGGATGTTGTATTATGACTTCAGTATTGTGATGTATTCTGAGAGTCTGATAGCAGTCATGTTGTCTCTGGATCTTTGGTGATGATACTCCTATGAGAAGCTTTCTCTGCAAGTATATTGTAATCTTTGTAATTTTTCAATAATGTATTGGGCGACTTTTTGGAGTGTGGGGTTTTTCTCCCAAAAGGGTTTTCCCCACATAAGTCACTATTTTTTGGTATGCATGATATTTATGTTTATTTCTATTTAATTTTTTGTAACTGCTGAAAAGATCTGTAAAAAGCTATGTATTATTCTCCTCAAGATTAGTGTAGGAAGTTGTTTCGCTACCTTAGCTTCCTTACACAAACAAGATTCTCATGACATTCAATGAGTGGGTCTTCTAACACCAAGGTACCTCCTTCAAAATTAAGAGAGTTATTGGGAGAAGAATAATTATGATTTTCATGATTGTCCTTGATTGCGTCCTCTTGCACCAAAACATTCTCACAAATGGGAGAGATATTTGGAGAGTGACTAACATGCTTATCAATGGTTTCATTTTATTTCCTTAGATTATGCTCACAAGTAGGGAGATTACAATCATACAAGCTATGTGATAACCTATGAAAACCATATGTTTGAAAAGGAAACATGTCACTACTTTCTTTATGGATTTTGAAATGTGTTGTAACAATCTAGGTTTTTGAGTTTGTGTAAAAATGAAAACTAAATATCCAAATTATGTAATGCTTCAAAAATGTAAACAATTTTCCTATAGATATGATGATTTCCAACATTTTAATACAACAATTATTCCAAAATGTGTAACAAATCAATCAAAATGACAGCTTTCTTGTACATGCCATAACATTTTTCCAAAATTTCAAATTAGACAGTTGCAAGCAAGAATAGACTGATAATGCAGAGATAGAAATCTATGCAAAATTTTCATGAGACACCCTGTTGATGGTTTTTTCTACATAGCAACAACTCAGATAGAATATGATATCCTATCTCTCTTGAAAGGTAAACCTCTATCAGCAAACCTCAAGAGATAACCCTAAGGTCTCTATTGTCAAGTCTTGACAATGCAACAAACAACTCAGTGATGATGTGAAAATGTTGGTAATCACAAAGGGCCTTACAAAAAAAATGTTGGAAGCTTCAAAATCATCAAATCTTGCAATATGTTGATACTTTCAATCCTAAAACTAACCCAGATTTAAAAGAAACAACAAAAGAGAAATGGTTTAGAGAGATTTGTAAAACTAAACCTAGGACCAATTGTGCAAACAATCAAATAATCAAAGTGGACCAATCCTTCAAAACTAATTCCTACTTAACCCAAATTAAATCTGCAATCTCATAGAAAAAGTGCAATCTTCTAAGGGAACAAGGATTTTTAGATCATGGATCATTCACACAAATCAACCTTATTTTATAATTGAAATGAATAAATACACACAATTGAACTCAACACACAAATTTTAGGCCAAGGCTAACTTTACGCAGCAACTTACAATTAGTAAGCTACTAAAAGTATGGACCAATGATTGCTCAAACACCTTAAATATCAAATCATCAACACAATTGCATCATATCTAAGTCTAAAATCTAACATGCAACCACAGCTTCCAAGCAATTTCTCAAAGACCTAGAAAAGAACCATGCAAAGTGAATAACATAAGAAAGAGCACCAAAGAATAATGTCTTTACTTATATTGAATTGCCCAAATTTGCAACAATTCATGTATCCATAATGTTTTAGCACTTGCTCTTATAAAATACTAACTCCTAGCTCAGCTCCAACTATTCTAACTATGTCTAACCCTTACAAAGGAAGCAAGAGTCCCAATTTATAAAGAAATAACCTTAGGTTGGCCTAGATTAGGGTTGACAATAATAGGTCAGCCAAACAGGTCGGCCTAGAGAGTTTTATAGATTAAAATTACATTTAACATCATAAAAAATAGCCTAGGTCAACCTCGACCCTTCTAGAAGCATTATCTAGCTGACACACACTTCCAAGTCGTCCCCTCTGGTTGAAAGATCACATGAATGGCACATTGTCCTAGGTGGCTACCAATTGGCTATTTTCTCCCTCATTTTCCTCTATCTTGCTGGATAATTATTTAACCTTTTCTAATATTTCCTTTACATTAGCTAGATCTGGAGTGGGGATAAATTTAATTCTCAATTTATGAGTCTTAAACTCATCAACATATTTGGTCATTGCCTTATCCCATTCAACCTGTAATTCATGATATTTGTCCAGCTTTGAAATGTAGATTGTTGCATCCTCTATATGGTCCTTGGCAATTAGTGCATTGTTAGCATGAGCATATGCCACCATTCCTACAATCTGCTAATGTTCATATTCTTTTGGTCAGACTTCCTCCTTCCAGTCATGATTTCAAGGAAACTGATACATCTATTATATATTTCTTTCATTTTCCCCTATAATTTCATTATCTTCTTCAAGGATTTAGAGAGGAGTTATTTCCTGTAATTCCACATTTCAATCCATTCCATCACCTTAGCAATTTCATCAAAATTAAAAATGTTCATCTTAGCCAATCCTTCCTTAGGCACTTACAGGATCTTCTTCAGCTCTTCCACAGTTGACTTATCAATCTTATTGCAATCTGCAGCAAATTGGGAAGTATCCTCAAGAAATTCAACTGCCTTAGCATGGATGCCAAAGATCTGCTCAATTGACTCATCACCCCTTTTGCTAACATCCTAAAGCCATTCATGAGTATTGTGAACAAAGGACTTCAATCTCTAAATTTTAGAAATTTCCTCTTTAGGTAACAATCCCTCTGGAATAAAGCTATCACTACCAACAGTTTGTAGAGGCTTTGTTAGGTGTTGGACATATTTATAAACATCATTAAGTTGCTTCTGCAACTTCTCCTTTTCTTTTGTTTCTTTGTTAAGCCTACCCAAGATAGCCTGGGAGGATTCTTGGAATTCTTCCTTCTCTTGTTCTTTAGTGGATGGGCCCAAATTGATGGTCTGCACTTTATAATCAGTGGGCCTCACCTCATCCATAAACTTGTTTTCTATTGGAACAACTATGTGAACAACCATGTTATTGAATTCATCCCTTGAAAACTTTGACATTGTTCTAGCTTTTTTCCTCTGCTTAGGCTATCCCCATTGTTCTTGTAGTTTTTCCTAGCTAGGATCTTCTTCCTGAACAATTATTGGCTTCTTGCTAAGCCTTTTCTCCAGCCAATCAAGGATAGTAGGTTTCTCTATTTCTAATTATATCGAGGGAACCTCTTGTTCATCCTTATATTGGTGTGGGTTATCAACAACCTCTTCCACATTCTTTTATGTCTCATGTTGATCTTTTTGTTCATCAATCATCTCTTTCTCTGGAGACTTGGATGACCTTTCTTGGGTTACCTTTGATTCCCTATTCTTACTTTATGCTCGAGAGGTTGATTTCCCAATCTCTTGTACAAACTTTCTCCATTCTCCACTTTTAGGAGTAGAAACCTCCTCATCTTTAGATTCATGATGCTCTAGATCATTTGATATGTTTCCCTCCTCATGGACTACTTCTAAGATTTGAACATTGTGAGGAGTAGAAGGAGGGGGAGAATTATTTCCTATAACTGCTCTCATGGCACTATCATCTATAGGTGCCTCTTCAATCTATACTTCTTTTTCTATAGTTTTTATCTCAACTATAGGGGATATCTTATGTTTAGGATAATTTCTCCTAACATACACTTGTGGATTTTCCCCTAAGATTTCTACATTAACAACTTTAATTGAGGAGGGAGCATCAGCAGAAGTGTTACCCTTTCTAGCTTTAGCTGCCTTTTGACCCTCTATTACTAGTTTCCTCTTTTTGACCAGTTGTGAGGCCTCTCCTTCCTCAGTAGTAGCACCGACCTTGGGAGCCTTCTTTTCCTTTGGAGATTGTTTCTCAGTCAATTTAACTTGAGTCTGGATCCTTATTTTTCTTTTCAATGTTAAAGTCCTTTCTTCCCTTTCTTCTTCTTGAACATTTTCATCATGAGGCTCAACAGTTTCATCACCTTTATCAGCTTCTGCTTCCTCTTCAAATTGGATTCCAAGTCTCCCATCAAATCATATGTGAACTTGGTGCCATTAGCCTCCAACTCCAACACCTTATGCTTCATCCATAGCCTGGAATATTTCCTTACTAGCTCAGTTACCTAGTCCAAATCAATCACTTCTTCCTCTGACTAGTTTATTGGAGGTAAATACTTTCCCTTGTAGGGCTCATAATCATGGTGTTGGATTAGGTTTACCTAATCACCTTGCACCTAGTTTGGTACCTCCACTACCTTGTATAATCTTATCAAATTAAGAGGAAACCTGGAAAACCTTCTCCTGATAACATCAAATTCATCCCTACAATTGGCCTAATAATCTTCAATGTGGTCCTTATGTATGAACTCCCTGTTTGCTTATTTCTGAGCCTTTCCATAGGGATCAAAGTTATCCCTATTAGTATGGGAGTGCAATTCATACTGTGCCATCTATTTCTTAGAATATTGTGCACTTTGGATAGAGGGACATGCTTCTAGGGTTCCAATCCTTAATGGAAATTTTGCACCCAATCCCTTCTTATGCAGATCCTTTTGTAAAATTTCCTCAAAGGCTACCATTTGCTTTGTCAATTATAGCATTATGAGATTATTTGTCGGGTATCTTGGCAATCTAAGAGGAATAGAAGGGGACTCTTGTATCTAGATGTATGTGAATATTTGGAACTAAATAAACCATTGTCCATATTGCTTGATCAATTCCATTGCATCAACAGAGACCCTGACATGGAGGGAATCATGTAGCAACCTGGGAATGTACATGAAAAATGCATCATTTGCTTTCACATAATTGGTCTTATACTATAGTTGTGGATATATGTCACATATTATATCTTTCCTTGGGGTTCCTTTGCAACAGAGACCTTATACTTGGCTTTGCTTGCCAACATGTACATAAGATATGAGATCATTGTGAATTTGTTGGTCTCCTGTACACTTCTTAACTGGGCATCTAAGTTATTGCTTATGATTCTAGCCCAATGATAATTCTTTCCACCCATTATTTGTGTGATAGGGTAGAACATCCAATTTTGGAAAATGTGAGCTTCTTCAACCCCCATTACCTTTCCCAAGAGAGTTATGAAATCATGATACTCCATCTTGAAATCACTTCTATGCAATTGTTTGGGCAGCTTGGAATAATGTGGTTTAGGCTTCAATATCCAAGAATTATTCATTATTTCCAAGGCTCTATTGGGGTGTTCATCATAAAACTTGATTACTTCCCCAATATTTATTTCCTCAATGAGCTTGTGATGTGAAGCAATATTGAACACCTCTACAATAGACTCTTCATAAAACTTGATTACTTCCCCAATATTTATTTCCTCAATGAGCTTGTGATGTGAAGCAATATTGAAAACCTCTTCAGTGAGATTTGAAATGACTCTTCCCTATGGCCCAATGATAATCCTTGTTCTAGAGTCATAATGCTTTGCACATTCCAAAACCAACTCAGGGCATAATTGTGGAGGGAATCTTGTTGCTTGTGCCAAAACAATGTGAGTGAGGATTTGAGCCAATTGAGTGGGTGCATTACCAAACATCCTCTGTTGAAAATCATCATAGTCCACATGCCCCATATTTGTGTCTGCAATCTTTTCCTAGGAAGATATACCCTTAAAATCATACTTCATCCTTTTAGCTCTTCTTCTCACCTCCTCTTGTACCATAGCAGCTTTGGATTTGGAAGTCTTGTCAGGGCTCAATTCTTCTTGCATCTGTTAGAGAAAACCATAATCACCCACATGCAAATAATAACACAACATATTAATACATACCATTCTTTCAATAAGATGTGTCAATACATGCTAAATTACCTAATTAAATGAAAATTGTAATATCAATATGAACCTTGAATGGTAATGTAAAGTACACAATTCATTCCACGAGATCTCATTATCAGATTATACAAAGACATGCAAGTGAATCTCATTCAAATTGATTAAAATCCAACAATAAATACCTTGTAACCCCATATGCAATCTTAATTTTCATTGATAATTGAAACTTAAAGACAATAGAGAAAGGTCAAAAAATCTGAGGGAGCTCAGAATTTTTGGCCATACTCGAGATTGAGTAATTCGAGGGAGCTTGGATTTCCTGAGATTTGCATATTACGTTCATTTTGACTTGCAATCATGAGGTAACCTTGTGAAATGGATTTCTTTGACAAAATCAAGCATATGCAAACATTAATCACTTTGAGATCACATAATACATCATTTCCATTGAGGCTCAATTCATCACACGTACTGAAGACTTGAAGGTTTAGAAGGTTCAGATATTTCTTAGGGGCTCAGATTTAGTAAATTCAAGCCAACTTGGAATCACTGAATGCAAGCTATGCTTGGAGTTTCTAAGTATCCAAGCTTTCAGGATTTTTTGATGGGTCGGGATCCAAAAAATTTGAGGGTCTCAGATTTTCTGAGCGGATTAAGGCTCAGAAAATCCAACCTACCTCAGAATTTCTAAGTATTTTTCTTAGGCTTGAAATTGGCTAAGTGTCAGGCTTGTTTGTGTTAAAATTTGAAATGATGATCATTTTACATACATGAGGGTTTGAATTAGTGTTGAACTCCTGATGAACATTCACATTAAACAATTTGCACAAAAATCCCTAACATCACTTTTCCCATTCATCAAATCTACAATCTCTAGCAAGGGTTTCATGAAAACTAGGGTTTTGAGATGAATAAGGTGACTCCCATAATCCAAATGAAATTACAAGAATGCAATAAAAAGGGAATCTTGGAGATGTTAACAAGCCTTAGTATGCTGAATAAAACTCTTCCTCAATTCAGGTTAAAACTCATGCCATAATCTCCCATCTATTTGAATGTATTCTCAAAGAAAAGGAAACCCTAACCAAAAATAAAATGACCAAACCCATCAAACCAAAATCCCAATCACAACAACATGCAACCCAAAGGAGATCCCACTAAGCATTTGGCATATCAAATAATCATGAAATGGAAATCAACCAAAAATGTGAAGGAAATAACTAACCTTGAAAAGGAGCATGAAAAATGGAAAACCTGATGAATGCTTGAAGAATCCTGCAATGAACAATCTAGCACTTGACCCTTACTTCCCAATCTCAGTGAATCAAAAAATGGAGCACACTCTCAAGTTTTAAACTCTTTACAAGGAAGAATGACCAAAATGAACAACGCATTTCAAATATATTTCCCATTTTGCCTCATAAATGATAACCATACATGCATGAAAGGACACTTTAAAAGCTCTGGAATATGATGCGACCTTAGACACAAAAAATCCAAGGTAGCTCAGATTTTTTGGCCTGATGAATGTTCAGGTAATCCGAGCTACCTCAGATTTACTAACCCTACTCCACTTAGCCAAATTCTCTCCCTGAGCTAGAATTTTTAATTGAAGTTATCTTTCCAAGAGAAAGCATTCCATTATAATGTTGCAATAAGACACCTTGAGTGTAGATAAGACCATAAGTACCTAGGTGAAATGAAAACAAGACCAAGGGACCTATCCCTTAAGGGGAAAAGGACGAGACTCTAAGGCAAACAAGCAAACCAGACAAGCAAAAGAGGGTCCCCGCCTCTCGTGGGGCGTGTGTACAAAAATTGCACAACACACCCTTGGTAGGAAAAGGATTCCCAAGGGAATTTGAGTCCCTAATAGGGTTAAGAAAACTAAAAAAATGAATTTTTATGTTTTTTAATGTTTTTGTTTCTAGTTGCAAACAAGTTGAATAGTGGATATTTTTGCAGATTTTACTCAATTTAGGACAATGTATTTCAAAATGAAAGTGTGAAAAAAGTTGAAAATGTTCTGAAAATTTGTTTTGAATGCAAAATTTAGATCTAAAATGCAACAATTGACTGATTCCAAGATGCCTCAACCTGAAAAATGATGATTTTGATGCAATTTTGAAATCAAACAATGCAATATTTTTCAATTTCAGACAATGTGATTCAAATGCAAATATGCAACAATAAAGGATAATTTTGAATGCAATTTTAAGATCTAATATGCAATAATTAACTAATTTGAAGATGTTATTTTTTTTTAAATGATGACTTGATAATACAAATTTGAAACAAAACTATGCAATTTTTCACTTATTTTTTACCTAAAATGAAAGATACAATTTACATGCAATGAACAATTTGAAACTTTAACCACCTAATGAATGTAAAACATATCTAAAGATGACTAAAACAATCCCTAATGTAGTATATGATGTAAAAAAAATGACTTTTTATGTTTTTTATGATGCAAATATGAAACCCTAAATGAGAAATGCAAGACAAAATGATGCAAAACCTAGATCTAGGGTTTGAAATACTACCAAATCAAAAAGTTATGATGTTAAATGTCAGGTTCACCAAAATGAAACCTAGAAAAAGGGATACTAGATCCTAAATGCAAAGAACCTAGGATGGAATGGTGGCCTTTTTCCAAGTTTCATTAATATGTAGAACAAAGTGAATAGATTGACTATCAACCATGAAGGTGAGCCAATCAAGCCTTGATTTACATCTAGTTGAGAATGGGAATGGATCAAAATTGATTTAGTGATTACCCTAATTAGACTATGTTCCCTAATATGATAAATGCAATATCCTGAAAATTGACAAACTAAAACAGTAGTTTGCAAGTGGATCTAGGAAGTGCAGAGTGATATGTACCAACCTAGAAAATCTTGTTTCATCCATTATATAAGGACATAGTCACCCAATGGTGAATGAGTCTTTGATAGGGTGTCTTGCTCAAATGTTGGGATCCTCTGGTAGTAGATCTGAGACTTTTGTTTCCACTTGCAAAGGTATGGGAACACTATCAAATAATTTTGTAAGTGAGTTTTTGTGGCTTGACAAGATGTATGCCAACAAATGCAACAATGGAAAAATTATCTTCAATATGTCTTCAATCCTCTTCAACCTAAGATCTACACATTCATAAAGAGAGGAAATGTTTGGCCATTTTAAGGGCTTCCCTCAGTCAAACCCCATGTAAGTGTTTCCACTTCCATAATGAAAAATTTAAATGGATAAATGGTAATTGAAAGGAATGAATGATGAAATCACAATGAGAGATGCAACTCACCACCCTTCAATGGCTTCCTTGAAGGACTGAAATCATATAAATCACCTCAAGGATTTGGATCTTTCTTTGCTTGAATTCTTGAATGGTTTGGAGACCTACAACAATGCTTATCCTTCACAAAACAATGATAACATGAACACATAAACTAACAAACACTTTGACATGATGCTTGGATCTTGAATTATTGCAATAAGATTGAAATGTTGCTCTTGACTTTCTCTTGAAGGTTCTTGAAGTTCACCTCTTTCTAGTTAGATTTTTGTTACTCTAATTTTGGTCATCGCCCTTAAAATTGTTGCCCCTACTCAAAATTTTGTTAAGACCAAGTCTTTGGCAGTATTTTCCTAAGTTTTACTAGCCTTGACGGGTGTTGCCCAAGTTATTATAACTCCCTCTTATGCCACTTTTCCTTTGAAATCTTTAACTTACATGTTATTTTATGGTGGCGGCCCATTATGAAGTTTCTATAACTCTCTAAAATATCGTGTAAAGTTTTTGGTCTAAAATCTTAAGAGTTAATGGTCTATACTTAATGTTTTGTAACCTTTCCAAAAGACCACTAGTGATAGAAAGTCAAAGGGATTTCAAATATGAGAAATATTTTTGATAGGTTTGGAAACCATTGTCGATTCCCGACAAGTTTTCATGAAACCCTATTCTATCGACTCTAAAGGCGCTATTCCAAAAAAAGGTAAAGGCTACAAAGGTACAAGTTTTCCTAAGCATAGAAGATTCCAATGGAATTTTTAGAATTTCCTTAATGAAATATGATAATGTAAAATCAATAATTAGTTAGAAATGTGAAATTACAGAGTGCCCATATGCAAGAAAATCAACATAAATGAATACCATTGCTAAATAATAGTAATGAAATCAAAGCATGAAAATACTTAGATGAAAGAAAGAAATGAACACCAAAGTACCAAAAAGGTTATATTGTATTATATATTATATCATCGGTGTTTAAAAAAATAGGGTTATCAAAATAGTATTTTCAAGCACAAAGGGAAAATATCAACACATAGACTCCCTCCACCACCTCCTAGAGACACTCAATCTAGACTAGTGAAAGCAAGTTTTTGTGATATTGCAGAAAATGGGAAAACAACCCTGTATCATTTTGCACTAGCTCCACACAATTAAGGAGAGGCACTACTTCTTTTGTAATCTTGTGTTGAGTTGTAATTGTAATGTAGATAGTGTCTCCCATGAGTCTGATTCTAGGAAATTTGTTGAGCTCTCTAATGGCCACATTCACCCTATGCATGTACTCTGGTCGAACTAGACGTTATGTTGTTCTCACTCCCCAATCATGTCAGCCAAAAGTGTTAATCATGTTGTAGATGAAACGTTCCAAAATCTCATCATTATGCACATAGACCTGGTTTAGGAATCTCTCTCCCAGGATATTGTGCAATACTTCTTCCTCTATCTCACTTTGGATAATGAAGACCTCCCTCAATTGATCTGACAACAACTTGAAGAAGGGGCTACACTGAACTTCTTCAATCACTATGAATTCATTCATTGAAGCACCATCACTCTGCACACTCTTCATTTTTAGGATGTCATTTGGTTGATGAGATTTGGTTATTTCTAGCAAATTTATAAAAATTAGGGGAGAAATATTTGAGTTGGATTTCATTGGGACTTGGAAAATGAAAAAATAATGAGGTGGAGTAAGTTAAATGCTGATGTGATGAGGATTTATTTAATTTTCCAAGTTGTTTCTCCATCTTGACATTTTGTGTGTGTAAGACTATGTTAATGTGAATTCATCATTTAATTCAGCTCCTAGGAACTACACCAATTGCAAATATAACCTACCATAGGGAAAGATTCTAAGCAAGAAACAATTGGGAAACTGTCAAAGATCATATCAATGGGAAAATATAATAATGATTATTCATATCATTAATGCGATTACATCTATTGGCTTTCAGGGCGGGATATTAGTTGGCAAGAAACTAACGCTCTATTTGGAAATTATTTCGGTAACCACCAATATTTGGGGACTATTTCCCTATATGTTTTATGGAGATGATTTTATGAGGTTTCACATTGTCTTGAAGTACACGGTGATGTAATAAGGGAAGAGGAACATTATTCATAATTTATTTATGTTTGCAATTACTTTCAATTTGTGAATTGTGAGTTATGAGTATGGTGTCTACTATACCAATCTGTTGGTTGTGTATGTCATGTGAGCATGTTCTTTGTGTGGGATGTCCTCTTGGAATTGTATTCATTTATTGTGATCATAATAAATTCCCAATACATTTCTTTACCAATCATTGATTATTTAAGTCTTTTTACTTAATAGTTAATGGTCCTTTCGGTTTGCTCAAACTAATTTCATATTTATGAATTAGTGTTATTTTCCTTTTCTAATTTCAAGTTAAAATCATACCTGAACTAATCGAATCACACAAGGGATTTGTACCTCTAAATTTTAGAGGAAAGTCGCAAATGCAATTGTGACCTTTCTAGAGCTATTAGCATAGTTGTCTCTTGTTTCTTGGGTAACAGAGTTGATTTTTAAACATTACAATATAAGTGTCAATCCATTCACTAATAGATTTTTGGTGACTCTGTTGGGGAAAGAAAGAAAAATTCTAATAGGTTGCTACTAATGGGTTCAATTATTAGCATTTTTTTGTTGCTTTTATGCATACTTTTAGACACTATTACATAAACCTTTCAAAAAATAATCCTATGCTATGCTATCTTTTCATGTTTATTATACAACCTTGGACCTAAATCATAGTAATGGAAATATGGTTATAATAAAGTAGTATTGCATAGTTTATATGTGAGTATGCATGAAATATGGATGGAATTATGTTTTTAATTATGGTAATTAGCTTTGTGTATATGCTTTATGGATTAACCTCTTGTAGCTCACAAAGGAACTATAGCAGGTAGCAACTGGAAGCTGAAACTCACAGCAAAAAGGAAGATTGGGACAACAAAACAAGGAAAGTGTCAAATCAAGCTAAATGAAATAACTACTATATGAATACACCTAATGGAGTTCATCATGTATCATTATAATAGTTAATAAAGTGTTGAAGAAGAATCATTCTTTTGTTGATAGGATTTTGAATAAATGTTTGTGTGTTCTACATGCAATTCTATTTTATAGAGTTTTAGTTCTACTAGAACTTTTCTTTCTTTTCAGTTATAGTTTGAACAATTCAATTTTAACTGTATACTATGATATCTAGGAGTGATAGTTAATGATTGCAGTTAGTTGTTACTTGGAATAAACTCCCCCATGCTTATATATAACTGGTGGTTGAGTCCTTAGATAAGTTATTTGATTTCAATATTTCATTATCAGTTGCTTTTCAAGTTTAGTTATTATCTAGAAGACATGTTGGTTATTCAGAATGATTTCATTGAATACAATTTGTGAAGAAGATTTTGTGCAATCTTTTGTGATGCATAATGAATGAATTTCAATTTCACATGGTTTCACAGAATCTAATATTTAGATTTGGTTCTAGTTAAGTGAGGACAGCCACTTGAGCATGTCACTCAATGTAATTGTTCTCCACTTCATTTATAGTTGTTTATTTATGTTTTAGTAGTTTTTTTTGTTCATCATTGTTTCATAAATTGCATGCAAGTTAGAATAGATCCTTATAGTTTGATTATCAACAATGAATGTTCATAAGCATGCATGTATTTTGTTAATCTATGGTACTCCAAAGGTTAGAGTAAGTTTAATTACCATTTTGAGTAGTTTTGAGTGCATGTTAAGTTGTAGGTTCCCATAGCCATTGGCTCTAGTTTATTTCTTTTACTGTTATGCAATTCTATAAATTTCTAGCAAGTAGAACACCTTGAACAGGAAACCTAGGTAGCCTTAAGTCTTTGAAGTCACATAAAGTATAGCATCATCACAAGTTTACAAACCTTCGGTTGACAATTTAATGTAGCCTTTACAATGTTGAGTGGAGTGCTCAACTAGATATACCTTTGAATTGTGTAGGTTCTACCAAGTTTATAATACATTAGTTTTTGATTAAGGAACAAACAGGTTTTGAAGGGACCCTAAAACCGTTAATAGTAAACGAGAGAAATATACAACAATAAAGGGATCAAGACAAAAAATAGACAGTTACCATCAAAGAAGAGAATAAGGAACCATCCCAAGGCAACACAACAAAAAGCCAACAAAAGCCCAGCCGCTAGGCCAGATTCCTAAGGATATTTGCTGCCTCCTGCTCAAGATTGTTCATATTTAAAGAAACTTTCTTAATCTCTTGAATGTTAACAAGAGCCTAGTCAGCCTTCCTCTTCAGGTTTTCTCTGGTTATTTTACTTGGCCCCACGCCTTTCACTTGGCTTTCCTCTTTCTCGGCATCCACATACACAACAGTCCTGACATGATAGGAATTTTCCAGATTATCCACCATCGTATTCATGGTCTTTGTTGTAGAGTTTAAAATTTTGTGGCTCATTTCTAGCACCTTGTGGATAGAATCTTTTATGTTTTTGATCTTTTCCTCCATACTAGAAAGTTTTCCATCATGGTTGCTCTTAAATTGCTACAAATCCTCAACAATTTTCTTGAGGCACTCCACCATGTATTTCTTCTCTTCCTTAGTCCATAAGTCGGTGGCCTTATCTCTGTCTCTATTATTATTGTCACTTTTTTTATCCTTTTCCATTTTACTGTTCATAGTTCTTTGATTCAATTTAAGTTCCCTAATCTCAAAAAACACCCATCTGATTAACCAGAAGAAATCCATAGACCCATTACAAGCAATAGCAAGAATTTCATCAAGGAATTCATGTTTAACTTTAAAGTAATGGTCATCCACCTTGAGTTCATTGGGATAATGGGGCCTATCCTCTCTGTTAGTGGCAGGGTAACTAGAGTAGTTTGATGAGGTGGTCAACTATGAATCATCCTGATTAATATCATAAGAGGGATCCTCTAAGACCTTTCTTTTACCCTTCTCCTAGGGAGAGACACTAGACTTTCCTTTTTCCCTTAGTTGCAACCCTTCCCCTAGAAGAAGGGATCTGGTGGGACAGAGCCGACATAGCTTTGAAATTCTCAAAGATTAAAACAAGCAAACCCTCATGAAGAATAGAATGCCTAATCGAATTTTGACTATAGTTTTGAAGACTAGCATTCAGAGAGGTAGCAAGATAGAAAGGGAAGGAAACCCTAACCTAATGCTGGAAATGGTACCCAAAAACCCTAGTGTACCAATTGTCCAGGGTAATGTACTCCATTAGCACTCTCAACACCTTCCTCCAATGTGAAATGATCTTCAAAGAATAATAACTACTTTTGGTAGTTCTTCTTAGGTTCTCCTTTTCCTTCTCTGTCTTTGAAATTTTTTGCACAACCTAGTTGGAGAGTTTCTTGTCCCTATAAAACTCAATTCCCTCAATGGAAAGCCTTGTAACCTCAGCAATTAACTGCTAATCAATAGCAACCTTTCTCCCAAACAAATAATCTCACCATCCTTCCAATCCTTGGCAAAAAGCCTAGTGACGTTCAAGTCCCAGCCATGGATTTTTTCAATATACTTGGTTATCCCGCCCTTCTCCAAAATCTCCCAAACCTTGGTGTTTTTTAGCTCCTCACAACCCATCAGTTCCACCCTGTGACTCTCGCCACCCATGTTGGTAGAATTGCAAGCCTATACAAAATACTTTAGAAAACCAATTAAGTTAGTAATCAAAATACCCAGAAAGCGTGTGAAGCACAAAAGATCAGAATAGTAATTAATATTGTTGTGCTTCGGCCAACGATGATGAATTATTGAACAACAGTCTTGAGACTGCATGACTAAACACTCAACACCCATAATCATACATTGGTAGGAGGAATTTGAACCTTCCCGTGAATTCGATCATACATTAATAAGGCAGTGACATTAGCCTCCAACTCATCACTCCTTTTCCACATCACCTTGTCCTTTGCCTGAACACCCTTATTGAAAAAAAAGTCTGCCACCGTGTTAATTTCCCTATACGCATGGGAAATAAAGCATTTTTCAAAATTACTAATAATCCCCTTAGAAATATTAATCCAATTCTCTATAGTCCATGATGGTTTCTGAAGGCCCTTAATACATTGTATTATATTGTACGAGTCCCCTTCATGCCACACATTTTTAAAATTCAACTGACGAGAAAGATTCAAAACTTGAAACGCCCCTATGGCTTCAGCAATATGGTTGGTCTAGGTACCCAAGGGGAGAGCCACCGATGTAATAAAAAATCCATTCTCATCCTTTATCACTCCCCCACACTCAATTGGCCCAAGATTACCCTTGGTCACCCCATCAAAGTCAACTTTTACCCACCCAGGAGGAGGGAGGTTCCAATGGATTCCATCTCTAGGCCCCTTAGTTGAATTAAGAGGAGAAGAAACATCAACATTAATCTTCCAAGCATCAACAAATATGAGCTCATAATATTGGTATTTGACCTTTCTATTCGCCTTGACTCTGTTATTGAGCAAGTTGAAATTCTCTCTCACAACTCTGATAATTTTACCAAAAAAAAATTCCTATAAAAGAGCCGAATCCCGGAAGATTCTATTATTATGCTCTTTCCAAATGCCCCATGCGAGGTGAGGAAAAATGTATCTCCAAAGAAAATTCAACACTTGATTGTTTGAAGTAGCCTTCCACTGGCTATAAAAGTCCAAGATAGACCCAAGAAAAACCCAACTGAGATCCCACAATTGCAAAATCCTGCACCAGATGTCATAGGCAAAAGGAAAGTGGAGAAAGAGATGTGAAGCTATCTCAGCCTCCGCACAACATAGATAACATTTGTTAGGAAAAGAGAAGCCACACTTACAGAGATTATCATTAGTTAACAGTTTATTTTGAAGAAGGATCCACACAAAGATGTTGACTTTAGGAATAAGGTTGTGCACCCATGCATTCACCCACACAAGAGAAGGGGAGGACTAAAAACATGAGGCCACCGCTGAAGAAACATAATAGATCCCTGATGAGGACAAATTCCAGACCAAAGAATCCTCATGGCCCTGCGAACTAAGCACAATAGACTTAAGGAGAGATTGCAGGGAGTGAAGGTCTGGACTAATAGTAGAGATACCAACCCACTGATCATTTCTCCAATAGTCACCAACAAAGGTACCAAATCTAGCTTTGGACTCCTCCATATGATTGCTAAAGAAAGGGATACTACAAAGAGGTTCATTCCTAATCCACTGATCTTCCCAAAACAAGATTTTTTTACCATCTCCAAGTTTCCAAAATGCACCTTTACCAGCAAGATCCCTAGCCTTAATGACATTATTCCAAAGGGTTGAACCAAGAGAGAGATTCTAAGAACAAAGAAAATCCTTGAAGGAGTCAACTCCCCACAAATATTTACTATGCCAAATAGCATTCCATTCACAGGCATCAACAAAGGTTCTCTAGACCTATTTTGCCAAGAGAGCTTTATTAAAAACTCTAATGTTCCTCAGACCTAGACCTCCATACTTTTTAGGTTTACACACATTCTCTCAAGCAACCAACAAAACTCTCTTCTTCTCCTTGACCCCAAACCAAAGGAAACCTTTTTGAATCCTTTCAATAATTTCAGCAAACTTGGAAGGGATCTTAAACAAACTTAGAGCATAAACAAGCAAATTATGAGGAGAAGCCTTTAGCAACATAACTTTACCAGCTTGACTAAGAAGGGCCCCTTTCCAACCAACCAACTTCTGATTGAACCTATCCACAAGAGAAATTCAAAAATATTTCAAAGGTTTGGTTCCCAAAGGAAGCCCCAAGTAAATGGAAGGAAGATAATTAACAACACAACCTAATATGTTTGCAATCTTCCTTTGCCTAGGTTCTAAGGTGTTGAAAAAGAAAAGACAACTTTTTCATCCTATTAATTTTTTTCCCTGAAGCTTCTTCATAAAGCATAAGGGAACTTTTCATAGTTTTGTCTTATCCAATTGTTGATCTTCCCATAAGGATGGTATCATCAACAAATTGTTGATGCGAACATGCAAGGTTAGCCGAAGATAGTTTTAACCCTTTTAGACTCCCTTCCATCACTTTTTGTGTAAAAGCCTTCCCAGAATTTTCACCATCAGGGTAAAGAGAATAGGAGAAGCATGATCTCCTTGTCTCACACCCCTAGAGACGTTGAAAAAATGGGAAGGAGATCCATTGATAATGATAGTAGTGTTGGTAGTAGAAATCATTTCCCATATGAATTGCAGAAATATCTCCAAAAACCCAAAAGATTTTAAAAATTTCATCAAGAACTCCCAATCCACCCTATCATAGGCCTTAGACATATCCAACTTAAGTAAAAAAACTTGGTTTCTTGAGAATTCTAATGAATGGATATTCTCATGAACCATAATAATGGAATCCAAGATCTGTCTGCCAGGAACAAAGCCATTTTGCTGAGGAGAAACCTGCAGTGGGAGAACCCCAAGAAGCCTAGTGGTAACCACTTTAGAAATGATTTTGTAAAAGGAGTTGCATAAGCTAATCGAGCAGAATAAATCAAAAGCATAAACACCAGGGAACTTGGGGATAAGAACAATAAACGTAGCAGTAGGCTCTTTCAACAAATTCCTGGATCAAAAAAACTCTTTAACAACATTAACCACATCATCAGAAACAATCTCTCAAAAGACTTGAAAAAGAACATAGGGAAACCATTAGGTCCAGGGGCCTTATTCCCTTCAAAAGAAAAAATAGCCTTTCTAACCTCTTCCATTAAAGGGATAGCAGTCTTAGATCTATTTTGATGCTCATTCAGAATGTTGGGGATAGCATCAATGAGGGTTTGTTGAGCATTCACATCCAACCTCTCCTCCATAGATAGAATATTAGCAAAGAACTGGATGGCCTCATTCCTAATCTCATCCTCCTTTTCAATTTTGACACCATCCTTCAAAATATGAGTGATACGATTAGACGACCGATGTTTCATAGTAGTCATGTGGAAGAACCTGGTGTTCTTATCCCCTAACGAAAGGCAAACTGATCTAGATCTTTGTTTCCAATATTCCTCTTCTTTTGATAGAAAGTCCCCTACATAACCATCTTTTTTAATTCTATCCTGAATATCCTTTAAATCATACTGAATAGTGGACTTAGTAGCAAAAATGTCCCCAAAAAATTCCTTGTTCCAAATTCAGACCTTGGTCTTGACCTCACTGAGCTTTTTAGCCACCCGAAACATAGCAGTACCACTAACCTTTATATTCCACCATTCTTGAATGTAGTTAAAGATATTGGGATGAGAAACCACATTCTCTCAAATCTAAAAGGAAAGTTTCTCTTACCTAACATTGAGTCGGCCACAAAGCTTATCAGGAAATGATCTAAGCCAATTCTAGAAAGATCATTTAAAGAACATAAATAATCCCTCATCCAATTATCCAAGATTAAGGCCCTATCAAGCCAAACTTGGATAAGATCATTCCCAACCCTCTTGTTAGACCAAGTGTAGGTAGCCCCTTTAAGGTCCACATCATGCAAACATTAGGAGTTGATACAATCCATCAGGTCCAATTTGCTATCCATCTGTATTTGAGAACCCCCAAATTTTTCTGACACAAGTAGCAGAGTGTTAAAATCTCCCATAATGATCTAGTTCTCATTAGGGAAGCATAACCTAAAATACTCATGTCTTTTCCAAAAACTTCTTCTTGCAATTTTATTATTGGGGGCATAGATATTAGACAGAATCCAACTAAAATCATCTTTGATATGCCTGAATCTAGTAGCCACATGATTGGCATCTTCCCAAACCGGAGTACCAAGAAGATTATCATGATTCCAAAAAGTCACTAAACCTCTAGAAGCCCCCTCCAAACTCCTACCCTACACACCACAATTCTTGAAAATATTAATGATTTCCACTCTATCCTTAGGCATCTTAGACTCCTGAACAATTAAAATATCAGGTTTATGGTCTCTAGCAAAATTGTGCAAAATATCTTGTTTATGGGAGTTGTTTAGCACTCGAATATTCCATGACATGAACTTCATTTTTTTAATGGGGTATTGCTTCAACAAATATCTGGGATGGTTCTTTGAACCCCATCAGCAATATTTTGAAAGAATTCATGTTCTCTATGCCATTTTTTTGATTTTTTGCCCGAACTTCTCTGGACTCCACAATCTACTTTTGATCTATTTCTTGTAGAAACCCCCACAATGTTGTTCCCTTTTCTTCTCTTCTTCTTCTCAACTTTTGTATATGAGCTATCCTCATCAAGATCCAGGTCCTCAAGCCCCATGAATTCCTTCCCATCCATAAAAACATCTACAACAACTTTATTCTCCAGTGAATACCCCACATCATTCCTCACCTTAGAGACATCCACAAAATTCCCAAAAGTGGACTTCACAACCTCCAAAGAACTTTGAGAATCATCCTAGATAGAAGAATGAATGATCTTCTCTCTAGCCTCCATAGAGCCCTCCTCACCACCTACCTTATTTCTTATTTCTTGACCAAAACAAAATGTTTCCTCTGAATCCTCTGCTATAGTGTCTGGAACCCAGTTTACTAAGTTCACGTTTTCATCCTACTTTTTAATGCTCCCTCCTATCTTTTCGTCCTCCCCCTAGGATCCTGCAGTTTTTGAGTCCAAAGCAACTATGTTATGATCATTAACATCTCCTTCTTGAACTTCAAGGTTGTCAAAACCTTTCAAAGGCTCCTCAACTTTACTAGCTCCCAGACTGGGGTTTCGGCACTCCCCACTATTTTCCTGACCATCCCCAGGTATATTCTTATCTCCTTTATTCACCTCTTCTACGGGTTTCTCCACCATTTTAGCCTCCATATCTTGGTCTCCTTGGAAGTCATCTTAGCATCAGGCTTAGAGACATTGCTTGGGAATTTCCTTGCCCAATGCCCAACTTTTTTACAAGTAAAGCACACAAAAGGAAGAGTCTCAAAATCTACAGTCTAAACCCACTTTCCAAGTTTTGACACAATTTCTATAGATGATGACAAATCAGTAGACTGAGTGATACCCACACATATTCTAGAAAAAACCAACCTTTTCCTAGATGAAGTCATGGCATCTATGGATAACAACTCCCCAAAGGAGTTGGCTATTCCCCTAAAAACATCCTCATTCCAAAACTCCAATGGTAAGCTTGCTTACTAAACCCACATAGGCACCACTTCAAAAGAAGCATCCGAAAAGTCCATTTTCGGAGACCACTTCTTAATAGCCAAGGATGACTTACCAATGACCCAAGGGCCACCATACAGAACTGCTAGCTTGTCCTCTTCATAAGAAAAATCAAAGGAGAAGAAACCCTTGGGTAGAGCCACAACCTCAACTTGACCTTTAACTCTCCACTTTTTCCTAAGAAAATCCCTAACCACTTCAATAATTGGTCTAGGGCCCATAAATTTCTCACCAGCGATGATGCCATTAGAGAGACATTATGATCAATCACTGGATCAGGTACAAGAATGGAATATGTCCCACTCAAAGGGACCAAAATATTGCTAACTAACGAAAATATTGACTTACCAGCAGGCTTGGTTCCAAACAGTGAAACCCACTTCCTCTTTGCATCTTCCCATGACTAATCTCTCGAAACCTTGTCCATGCCCTGGTTTCTGAGACACCCAAAACCACTAGCCCTATCCTTCGGAAAAGAGCTAGAGGACAACTTACCATCTAAAGCCACCTTACCACCTAGGTCCCCTCGCTTCTTCGAGCCCCAGTCCTCGGAAACCGCTCCCTCCTGATCTTCACCTGCATTCTCTCCTACTACATCCCTATAAAGACCACCCTCTGGCACAAACCCAGCTGCCTTCAAACCAGATACCCATTGCAGGCCAGAAAATTTAAAACCACATTCCAAATACATTAGTTAAGACTACATTTTTGACGCTGTTGTCAAGGATAGTGCTATCTTCATAGACTTGTTTTCTAAGTTTTCATAGTTTACACTTTGTTTTTAGCATTAGGACTATTAGACTTAATCTTTTTCAAAAACTAGATAGATACACTAACATTGTGTAGGACCGCTACTATATAAAGCCATATTTCATGTATGTGGAGGCAAAGAGACTCTTTGGGTAGATTACTCCCCTCTACATGCTAAGAAGCCATAGTAAAAATTGGTGAATCCAATACTCAAAGTGAGGGTAATACTAAAGAAGAAATTTCCCTATCACCAACATCTAGCACACAAATCACCAATCACCAATCACCTTTGAGTTCCCAATCACCAATCAAGAAAGGACTACTATGCTGAAGAATATCCCTCCTTTAGCATTACCAGTCTTTTATGGGTTGGTGACTAAAGACCCAAATACATTTATGTATGAATTTGATGTCCTATGCAAAAGTTATGACTATAATTTTGATTCTCATAGACTCAAACTCTTCCCTACCACTCTAAAATATGTAGCCCTAAGATGGTTTATGGGATTAGGTAAAGATGTTTTTCTTGATTGGGATACTATGAAAACAATGTTCTTGTAGAAATACCAAGACTATTGTAGAGGACTTGATAGGTGGGAAGGTGACATTTTTAGAATGTCACAAAAGGATGATGAGCTATTAAAATATTATGTGGAGAGATTTCAATTTTCCTTGAATAAAAACTCACATAACAAGTTGTCTGAAGAATCCATCAAGTTAGTATTTTTTAGGGGAGTCAATGAGGATTATATGGATTCCCTCAACCTCATTGGACAAGGGGATATCTCTCAAATACCATTTGAAGACATTTGCAAGGTTTGCAGGAATTACTTCAAGACTTTCACTAAGAGACGAAGAGGAAACATGACATCCACTATTGGAAAATCATCCACAAGGGTTTCAAAGATATAG
Organism: Sequoia sempervirens; assembly: GCA_007258455.2. Classification (NCBI taxonomy): domain Eukaryota; kingdom Viridiplantae; phylum Streptophyta; class Pinopsida; order Cupressales; family Cupressaceae; genus Sequoia; species Sequoia sempervirens. The sequence continues at coordinate 77,438,828 of VDFB02353493.1, read as the reverse complement.
TTAAGAAATTTGGTGTCTAACATGAAGGAGGAAATTATCAGCCATTTAGCAACTCAGTTGGATACTCTCTAGATAAAGAAGAATCAAGAGGAATTTGAAGTAATGCTCATTGAATACTACCCCATCTATAGGCAAAGGAAAGAAAACTGTAAGTGCAAGAGGGTGGCTAGTATTCAACAAGGTAAAACTGAATGACCTAATTTTTAGCCACTTGAAGGAGAGGATGGTCAACTCTTTTACATAGCTCAAAGAAGGCTATATCAACAAAAACAAGGTATGCCACAAGACCCTCTTAACTTCAATTCATCCTTTCCCATTGGAAATCAGAATTTTTCTGTTTGGAATTCTCATCCCTTGATAGCTAATCAAAATCAATGGAAAAACCCTCAATAATGGCCACAACCCCAACAAAATTGGAGCCAACAACAGCCAAATCCTTGATCACAAAAAAATTCTAGGGTTTCAATTACAATCCTCAATGGCCAACACAACAGAACCAGTGACAGCCTCAATGGAAAAAAGGTCAGTAGTGGCAGTACGACAACATAAACTATCAGCAACCAATGCTTCCTCCTCAACCCCAATAGCAATTTGTTATGCCTCCATTAAATCCGACATCCCAACCACCCAAGCCACCACAAATACCTACCCAACCTGCGCCTAACCCTAACAACAAGCCTTCCCAACAGGATTATACTAATGAAGCTATGCAATACCCACTTATGGGGTAGAGGTGAGTGATGTCCACCTCAGATTAGGAAAACAGCTTGCTAGACCTTCATCCCCTCAAATCACTAAGATGGAGGATGAGGAACCTACATTTGAAACTTCAGACAAAACACTTTTGGAACCTAAGTCAAATCAAGTTCACCAAACTACCTCAAGTCCAAAGCCTCCTTTTCTTGAATGCTTAGATTTAATTGTGTGGCCCAAAACAAATTTTGGGCCTCAACAAGCCTTTTAAAAGATACATGCATATTAGGTAACGGAATCAACCTGCAGCCATCTGATTAAAATGATAATCGATGATTCAATGGCAATAAATAAAAGCCCTATTCAAGGCTAAAATATCCCTAAAATTAGTGGGAGGTTGGGTGGGCTCCCCCTCCCTCCTTTCTTTATCTCATCTCCACTTTGACATGTTAGGAGGGCTAGCTGGGAGTTGAGGTGGCGGAAAGGAAAGGGCCAAGGGAGACACAGAAGAGTGTGACTAGGATGTTGGTCACATGATGGAGGTGACAATTCCCTTCCCAGAGCTCGGGGATGTCATAGGAATCATTTCCTAGAGGCCATTTAATATGGATTAAACGTGACACATTTGGAGGGTAGTCATTAGTAAGGATGGCGGCGGGCTAGTACCTGGCAGAAATTGAATTGCAGTGTTTAAGTGGGTAGTTTATCTCCTTTATTTCATTCATCTATGTTGTTTTCACTGGTTAGTGGTAGTTTTAGTGGCAGACTCTAGTGGTGGACTCTATTTGTTTGGTGGTAGCATTCATGGTGAAGCGTTCTCACTTTTTCATCGAAGTCTCCATGGATGGTGTGGCGAAGTTTGGGGCGAACAAGCCAATTTCTCTAAAATCTTTGGCTAGACAAGCCTCCTTTAGAGAAATAAAAGACCAACAGCTGAAGCAGATTCTCACTAACAAGGACACGCTAGTCTTGGTGGCGACGAAAATGATCCTAGGAGCTAGTCATTTGGCTAACAAGGAGTTTGGGAGGGACAACCTTCACATATCTTCTCAATTTTTGGCCTCTCTTCAGACAATGGTGAGTCTAAGGCTGAGGCCAAACTATTGTTGGTGAAGATGTTTCGAAAGGATCTGGTGGGTGGTGTAAATGAGGTGTTGATTTTTTGTGTGGAGGGTAGAGGTGTTCCATGGCCGAGTGACTTTGCAGTTGTTCAAGATTCGGATGAGGTCGTAAAGCTATTCCTGTCTGTTCTTGACTTGAGCAGTCTAGCGTTGAGCAAACATAGGATGGTGGCGGCAGTGGCCATCAAATTCCTGAAGAAATTCTTTGGCCTGATGGCCGCGGGTGGTGTGGAGTGGGTAAATGTTTTTGAAGAATTTGTTGTTTTAAATAACTTTATGTGAATGTCTTTATGTAGATTTTGGTTCTAGTAATTTTTAGAGTTTATTTCTATTGTCTAATGGGGTTCTCCAGTCTCGGGGTTTGTAATTTTGGTCTCTTAATGACCATTTTGTGAATTTTGGGAGCTTGGGACTTGTCTGTACATGGTTGGGGCCGAACCTTTCTGGCCTTTTGGGTTGGTAGATTGTTTTGGAGACTGGGTGGTGGATTCTAGAAGGTTGGGATTCTTGTTTCTGGTTGGCTAGGTTTCTTGTTTTGGCCGTCTTCAGGGTGGTTTTCTAGTATTGGTGGTTAGGTTGGGTTTTGCTGGTAATTAATGGTGGAAGCATTTCCTACGTTTGCAGATGATTGTACTCTCTTTATATAATATATAAATCAAACTTGCGTATCAAAAAAAAATCCCTAAAATTAAATGGTAATTTATTATTGTGGCAATATTGCCCCAAAATTAATGTTAGTAATATAATATTACTGGCGAATATAATTAATATCTGTAATTATAGTATAAACTACTGGCGAATCGGTTCCAATGATGCATCATTTAAAAAATAATGCAAAGGCAAATTAATTGAGATGAAATTATTTTTTTGTAAAAACCTGGTGATTTAACATCCTTTTTAGCTTGTATTATTTGTCATTTCTGGAGGTCTCAATTTCAATTATTCACCAATTGGCGAAGATTCACCACTAAAGTTTTCCCTGCTGCAAAACCCCTTGCAAATTATTATACCCACCAATTCCTCAGAAGAAATATCTCAAATATTTCATTCCTTACTTCCACAATAGTGTGTACCAATCATTCCAAGCCTTGACCTTTCATTTGTGCAAGAATCATCCAAAGAATTAGAATTTGTGCCAGGAAAAATCATGAACATAAACAATTCCTTGATTGAAGAGCAATAGAATTCCCTACACATAGTGTTGTAGGCACACGTAGCAGCATATGCATGGTATTACCATGATATGAAAGGCATAGATCTTGACTTATGTATGCATACCTAATCTATATCAATGATGGTTATAGACCCATTAGACAACCTCAAAGACAAATGAACCCTTCCTTGAGAGACATAATGAAAACTGAACTTCAAAAACTTTTTGATGCAAGATTTATCTATCCTATATCTAACAGTGAATGGGTCTCACCTTTGGTCATTATTCTCAAGAAAGGTGGAAAATAGAGAGTTTGTGCATATTACAAGGAACTGAATATAGCCACTAGGAAGGACCACTTTCCATTGCCCTTTATAGATCAAGTGTTTGACTCTTTAGATGGGAAGAAGTACTTTTCATTCCTAGATGGTTTCAATGATTACAATCAGATAAAAAATGATCTAGAAGATTGGGACAAAACTACATTCACCTATCCTTGGGTTATTTATGCCTACTCTATTCTATTGTTTGGTTTATGCAATGCTCCAACTACTTTTTAGAGGACAGTGCTCAACATATTTTCTAATTAAGCTCATGATTGTATGGAGATATTTATGGATAATTTCACCACATATGGGGAAGCTTATGAGGAAGCCCTTAGCAATCTAGAAAAGATATTAAAAATATGCAAAGAACACAACTTGTCACTCAACAATGAATTTTTTTTTATGATGATGACTCAACGAATTGTTTTAGGGCACTTCATATCTAGTGCAGGGATGTAGGTTGATCCACATAAGATAGAAATTATTTCTACCTTACCTATTCCATATAAGAAAATAGATATCAAAATTTTCCTTTGCCATGTTGGTTACTACATAAGGTTTATTAAAGAATTTTATAAGATTGTTGCACCATTGTTTGTTTTGCTAAGTAAAGACATTGAATTTGAGTGGACACAGAGTTCCAACACTCCTTTGAAGAGCTAAAGAAATCCTTAACTCAAGAACCTATTTTGAGGGGGGGAAATTGGACCTTACCCTTTCATATATATATATATAGATGTTTCAAATTTTACCATTGGAGCAGTTTTAGATCAAAAAGAAGGTAACAAAGAATATGCAATTTACTACATTAGAAAGAATCTTCAGGGATCAGAGTTGAATTATACGGTTACATAAAATGAGATGCTAGAAGTAATGTATGCCATCAATAAATTTAAGAATTACATTACTGGTTATTCATTTTGTGTCCATACAGACCATACAACTATCAGATACTTGATGAACAAGCCTATAGTTGGGGTTAGATTAGTAAGATGGTTGCTCCTTCTACAAGATTTTGATATTACAATAGTGGGAAAACTTGGTAAAGCTAATGTAGTGGCATATTTTCTATCAAGATTACCAAAACAATTAGTTGAAGGAGTGGTGGATGATTCATTTCTAGATGAACACTTATTTTCTCTAAATGTACATGTACCCTAGTATGCTGGCATTGCAAATTATTTAATGATAGGGTAGATTTCACCACACTTTTCTTCAAGGGAGAAGATACAATTGGTACACAAGTGTTTTCCATACTCTTGGATAATTAATGGCTCAATTTTGATAGGGTTTATTATATATTTTTTGTTGTTAATATAGACTTTGGCACCTGGTTGTTGACATTTTCCATGTTATTTCCTTAAAACCATAAACCTTGGGCATAGACTTATCCTTGAGACTTTTAATGACATTAACATGATATGTGAATTATCTATGTTAATTTTACATGTGGTTGAATCGATGATACTTTAAGGTAATTTTGGATATGCAATTGTTTGTGTGTGCTAATGACATAATGCAGGTTCACATTAAGATGTTGATGTAAACAAGCTTACAAAGTGGAAGAAACTCCTGCCAGTTGGTCGGTTGCTAAGAAAGCCAAAAAGATGGTCATTAAGAGGTCAAAGGAGGGAAAACTTCCAATGGAGGTAAATTCCTAGTTTAAATGAAAGATTGTAACTACCTTTTAATGGTCATGTTTGTTTGTTGAGAAAATATAGGGAGTGTGTTGTGCTGGATTCTCATTGGGGAAAGTCTACTTTGACCAAATTTGGTGCATGCATAACTTTCTCCCTCTCTTTTCTATGCTTTCAATACATGGAAATCTCCTATTTTTTTGGAGTCAACTGCCTAGGTAGTTAGAAGTTTTCTCTCTATAAATAATGGTCAAATGCCCCTTTTCATAAGGTTGGATGTTTTGAGATTGTATTTTGCATTTCCAATTTGAGTAATACAGTCATATTGCTGAAATGTTGTAATCATGTTTTCAAGAAATAATATGATATTCTAATTTTTTGTATTTGAGTTAGCTTAAGGAAGACTCACTCAAGGAGGCCCACTTGGTGAGAATTCCACCCATTTAGTTTAAAAGTTATTTTTTGTTCTGTAATTAGTTTCAGTTTCAACAAGTTGTATGTTCCTATAGCCACTAGAATTTTGTTTTGTGATTGTTCCTACAGCCAAGGAAGACAAAGTAGTTTCATGTCTGTTTGTTGAGATTTCCATTTCTATCATCCATTTCCAGTCTAGTTATTCATCCTTAGTGTAGTTGTTGATTCATGTTCAGTGCTTAAGTTGATTTCTTTCCAGTATTGTTTCTTTTCTAGTTTATGGATGACTACAGTGGATTCCTACTGCACATATAGTGCTGACCCATTTCAAGTCTACGTCCTTGGGTTGACAATGAAATACACCTTCATGATGAGTAAGATAGATACTTAGTGCAGATGTCCAATCTCTAAGTCACAACTCTAAGGGCTTAGTTATTGAACCATTAGAGGAGGCCAACATTTTTGGCATCATTTATGGGGATGGTGTCAAACTAGGAAGTTCTTTGGAGTCATTGATAGTTTCTTTCTTGCTTTAGTATCTTTGAAGTTTGTTATTAGCATACCTCTCATCTAGGAAAGTAATGATATGTTATTCTTTCACTAATTCTTTGTGTGAGCTGGTTGATACTGAGTTGATACCGCATGCATAGAGGTAGGAGAAGAGATGCTTATGGGAGATTCATTCCTAATGATCCTAATCCTGATAATCAGCTAGTTGAGTTTCAAAATATGCCAAGAGACGAAGAAGAAGAAGAGGCACATCCTTTTGCCGATGCATTTCCCAATTTGACCAGTTCTGAAACTTCCTCTGAAGACCAAAATCTGATTGAGAATCCATTTTCTTTGGAACTCCATCAAGCAGGTATGGTTGATGCACATTGAAACATACCCACCAACCATCTTTTTCATTCCCTATAACTCATTAGAATGAAGTTGATAAACTCAAAAATATCCATGCCTCGGTTCTTCCTAAGTTCTACAAGCTTGTCATAGAAGACCTTGACACTTTCTTGTTTGAGTTTGATATCCTTTGCAAAAGCTATGACTATACTACTGATGCTCATAGGCTTAAATTATTTCCTACCACCTTGAAAGAAGTTGCATTAAGATGGTTTATGAGCTTAGGTAGGAATACTATAGAGACTTGGGATGATATGAAAACAAAGTTTCTTGAGAAGTACAAAGAATATTGTAGGGGTAGTGATATGAGAGGAGATTATATCTTTAGGATGTAGCAGAAGGAAGATGAGAATTTGGAGGACTATATTTCAAGGTTTATGTTTTTCCTGCAGAAATCTCCACATCATACACTCAATGAAGATTATTAAAAGATTCTCTTCCTTAGAGGGATCAATGAAAGCTGCATTGATGCTCTAGACCTAATCGGTAGAGGAGATATCAACCAAGTTCCTTGGGATAATATTAAGAAGTTATATTTGAACTACTCCAGGGTGGCTTCAAAGAAAGGAAGAGGTTACCAATCCTCTATGGGTAAATAATCCACAAATGAAGTTTCAAGGATGGATATTACTCACTTGTTGGCAGATTTCAAGCAAGATATTTTAAACAATCTAGCTACTCAGCTAGATACACTTCAAAAAAAGAAGAAACACGAGGAGGTAGAGGCAATGTTGGCAGAATATTGCTCTCATTGCAGATAAAAGAAAAAGGACTGCAGATGCAAAATGGTAGCCAGCATTGAAAACAAGCAGATTCCACCTGAGTTCAAGCTAATCTAGGGTGATGATGATCAAGTCTACTACATTGCACAAAGGAGACCATGGGCCCAAAGACAAGGTATGCCACCAGATCCATTATCTTTTGTTGGGCCTTATTCAATTCTTATGCATCTGGTAATCAATGGTAACCCCCATACCTATCCAAATATGGAGGATATCCACCTCAGCCTTGGGGCAACCCTCCAAATACCTGGCCCAATCACTAAAAATCTCCACCCTAGTGGAAAAAATCTTAGGGGAATTGGAAAAAATTCTAGGGGAATTAGCAACCACCTCTAGGAAATTGGCAGCAGACATCCCAATGGAGGGGAGGATAGCAATGGCCAAACCAAGCAAGTAATTACATGAAACCACCTCCACAACCTCAATAGCCTACCATAATTCCTTCTCCTACTAGATCAAGTTCTAGCACACCTAGACCTACTTAGTTACCAGCTCAACCCACACCTAACCCAAATAACAAACCACAGTAGCAACTAGTCTACTCTGCAAATCCTAATCAATTCCCTACATATGATGTGAGTGTGAGTGATATTTATCTATGTTCAGGAACCACTTTCCAAGATCCTTCCACCCCTATTATCACTGAACTTCCTATGGAAGAAGAGGTGTATCAAAATGTCCCTACTCAACCAAGTGTGCTTAAAAATCTTGAACCAGTTCGGCAGTCTGATCAAGACCCACCTTTTCCTAAAAGGTTAGAAGTTTTTAAACAAAAGGAAGAGAAGGAGGAAACAACCTTTGACATTTTGGATCAGTTGAAACACATATGTGTTAAGATACCTTTGTTTCAGGCCATAAAAGATGTCCCCATATATGGAAAAGCAATCAAGGAAGCATGCCTCAAAAAGCTAGGGAGGAAAAAGAAAGACCCCACTACTGTTCATGTGGTGGGATAGTTGGAAAATATCATGCTTGGGAAAGTTATTGTTCCTAAATACACTGACATAGGTAGTCCTATGGTAGGAGTTGTTATAAATGGAATCCAAATAAAGAATGCTCTAATTGACTTGGGAGCAACAATAAATGTGATGACTAAGGATATCTTGTAGCAACTGAATGTTGCAAACATGAGACCTACTCCTTTTGTCCTATAACTTGCTAATAATTCCACTATCAAACTAGATGGTATAGTAGAAGACCTTGTGGTAACTCTAGAATCTTGTGAGTACCCAGAAAATTTCATGATTCTTTCTTCTAAAGCTACACTAGGAGGATATCCCATTATTCTTGGAAGGCTATGGTTAGCCATAGTTGATGCTTACATTGGATGTCAGTTAGGGTACATGACTATTTTTTATGGGAAAAGACCAAAAATCTTGTTCTTTACCCTTCTGCTCAACCATCTCATGATATGGATAATCCCATATGGCCACATGTTGGAGAAGAGGCCGAGGAAGTCAATTCAATGGCACAACTCATGATGATAGGAAGAAGTCCTTTTATGAAGCTTCAGGAAGAAGATGAAGTATTGTCCCACATAATTTAGAACCATTGTGAGATGCATGAAGAATCATCCACTCATGAATCTGGTTCTATAAGTCCATCGAAGACACTTCTACTTGCTCTTCTTGCAACTGAACTTCCTGCAACAACTAATATGCTTCATACATTGTTGCCACATGAACTAAAAATGCCAAGTATTATTGAAATAGCCATGATTAAGTTAACCACACAAGTGCAAGTGTCAGAAGGGAAACATCTGAATATTAACAGCAAGTTGAGTCAAGAGCAGCAGTTGTCCCTGACAAACCTATTGAAGACCCACCAACATGCATTTGCATGGGACTACCATGACATGAAAGGATTGGACCCTAAGCTTTGTACTCGTAGGATATATATCAGAGATGACTGCACAATAGTAAGGAAACCATAGAGGAGAATCAATCATGCATTAAGGGAGATTGTAAAAGGGGGACTACAGAAATTATTGGATGCAGGATTTATCTACCCTATCTCAAATAGCCAGTGGGTGTCCCCATTGGTAATTGTGCCTAAAAAGGGAGGTAAATGGAGAGTTTGTGTTGACTATAGAGAACTCAACTCTACCACCAAAAATGATCATTTTCCCCTTCCTTTCATAGACCAAGTACTAGATTCACTTGCAAGTAAGCAATATTTTTCTTTCCTAGATGGATTCAGTGGTTATAATCAGATACAGATTGCACTTGAGGATCAACAGAAGATAACTTTTACCTTTTCTTGAGGAACTTATGCCTACTTAGTACTCCCATTTGGTTTATGTAATGCACCTGCAACCTTCCAAAGAGCAGTCACTTGTAAATTTTCAGATATCTCACATTATTGTATGGAGTCTATATGGATAATTTTACTATCTATGGTGCTAATTTTGCAAAAGCATTAGAAAATATAAGAAAATTTTTGCAGAGATGTGAAGACCATAATCTATCCTTGAACAATGAGAAATGCTTCATGATGATGCGGGAAGGTGTAGTCCTTGGTCACTACATCTCTCAGAAAGGAATTCAAGTGGACCCAACCAAGATTGAGGTGATTACCAATCTTCCTATTCCTTCCAAGAAAAAAGATAGAAGTTTTCTAGGACATGCAAGATATTATAGGCACTTCATCAAAGATTTCAGTAAGATGGTAACACCACTATACAATCTTCTAACTAAATATGTTGAGTTCTAGTGGACAGAGGAGTGTGACAAAGCATTCTCTGATTTGAAAGTAGCCTTAACCCATGCTCCTATACTCAAAGGCCCTAATTGGGAACTCCCTTTCCATATTCATATAGATGCATTTGATTATGCTATAGGAGTTGTCTTGTGACAAAAAGGAGAATTTGAGAATGCAATCTACTTTGTCAGCAAGAACCTACAAGGAGTTGAATTTAATTACACAGTGACAGAGAAGGAGATGTTGGCAGTCATCTATGCCCTTAACAAGTTCATGCATTACATAACAAAATATCATATCTTTGTTCATACAGACCATGCAGCCATAAGATACCTCATGCATAAGCCCTTGATTTTAGGTAGGTTACCAAGGTGGTTTTTGTTGATGTAGGAATTTTATATCACCATTGTTGACAAATCGAGTAAGGAAAATGTTGTAACAGACTTTCTCTCCATATTGACTACATCATAGGACACTCAAGTCCTTGATGATTCTTTCCCTGATGAACATTTTTTTTCTATCAGTATGCACACACCTTGGTATGCTGATATAGCCAATTATCTAGTTACAAGGAGATTTCCTCCTCATTTCTCTCCAAAAGAGAGAAGGATGCTCATTGAGAAAACTTTTCCTTTCTCATGGATTGTAGGATATTTATTCTACACTAGACTAGACCATGTAATGAGGATATGTGTAAGGAAGGATGAAACATATGATATACTACATGCATGTCACATTGAACCCTATGGAGGGAATTTTGTAGCTAAGAGGACAACAATGAAGATTCTTAATATAGGATATTACTAGCCCACACTTCATAAGGATGTGGAAAGTATACTAGGAAGTGTGATAGTTATCAGAAGATGGATCGGCCAACTAAATCTAATGAGATTCCTCTATACCCCCAAGTAGTCATCACTCCATTTGATAAACGGGGACTTGATTTTGTAGGTCCCATTGATCCTCCATCAAATGGAAAATCCTAAATCTTGGTTTGCACTAACTATGTGACCAAGTGGGTTGAGGTTAAAGCTATCAAACATGCCAGAAATAATAAGGTTGCAGAATTCCTCTATGAGGAAATATTCACATGTTATGGGGTTCCAAGGGAGATAGTGACAGATAAAGGGGCTCAATTTACATCAACCCTTGTCACAACATTGGTCAATGAATATAATGTGAGGCATAGGAAATCTACCCCTATCACCCTCAGTCCAATGGCCAGTCTGAGGTGACCAATAGAGAAATAGAGGCTATATTGACCAAAATAGTGGCTATTCACATAAGAGATTGGTAAAATAGGTTTCTAGAAGTTGTCTGGGCTTATAGGACCACTTGGAAGACAACCACTAGTTTCACTCCTTTTGAATTACTGTATGGGAAGACATCCATGATGCCTATTGAGTTTGAGCATAAAACTTTGAGGACTACACTAGATCTTGGGATAGATATATCTGAGACACAAAAGGATAGAATCATGTAGTTGAATGCCTTGGATGAGATGAGAAAGTCAACATTGCATCATATTGAGGTAGTGCAAAATCGTAGGGTCAAATGGCATGATAGATACATAAAGGAAAAGAAGTTCCAGCCAGGTGATTGGGCACTCCTTTATGACTCTGGGTATCAAGATAATGCATACAAACTATAGACCAGGTGGTTGGGACCGTATGAAGTTGCAAAAGTCTTCCCCAGTGGTGATGTTCAAATCACAACCATTGACCTTGTCACATTCAACCTCTTGGTCAGCGGTCACCGTCTTAAGTTATATCATAAACTAGCTTCCAAGCAACAATTCATGCAACAATTTATTCAACACCAAACCTCCAAACTTCCTGTAGCCGAAGGAAGCGAACCTAGTGTCCCTCCTTCTGACTAGTCAAGGTATGCATGCAATCACATCATAATAAAGATTTCCACTTTTGTGGGAATCCACTTATCCATCAAGAAATCCATCTGCCCATCCATATCTATATTTTCTCTCTTCCATAACTCCACCATCACTTCACTTCACCTTCACTTCATTCCATCACCACTTTATTTAATTTCTCAACTGTACTTTTAAATCAACCCATACTTCCTTCCATATTTTTTGCAATGACACTCCAAGTTTTTAGGTACGTGTGAGACAACTTTTTATATCTTAACTATCTTAGATGCATTTATTTGCTTGTTGTAAATTAATGTTGATATTTCACATAGCATATAATTGTACTCTACCCTGTCACATCATAATTACCACCCAGCCTATGTGGACACATGCTCTAATTTAGGTTGGGGGGAGTGTCAACCCACGTGTCCACGTGTCATACATGTCAACAAATTTGAAATGAGCCAATTTGAATGATATAGTGAAATGACGGCTTGCATGTGTGAAATGACACTAAAATGCCACCATTTTTATTGATGATACCCTTCATTTATGTTTCTTTATTTCCTTAGTCATAATCTTAAATGTCACCAAAAAGGTAAATTTCATATGGCATTGGTGTTAAGACTACAGAAGAATTGCAGAAAGAAGAAATTGGGTTTTTAGAGACAGATTGCAGGAAAGAAAATTTTGTAGAAGTGTTTGCTTGATTGTGGGCAGAGACAATGGGTGGTTAGCTAATTAGGAATGAACCTACAGTTCATGACGTAATACTGTAGGATGTACTTTCTCTAGTTGAATTCAGGAATTGTGGATGGATGGACTACTTTTTGAAACTTGACAACTTCAATGAGGACATTGCTCTAGAACTTACATAGACACTCTCTGATGGGAAGGCAATGGTAAAAGGGCTAGAAGTGATAGCCACTAAGGAGATAATTGTAGAGGTAAAAAAATTTCTTGTCGATGGAGAGCCATACCCTATTTCCAGGGATGTGAGGTCAGCTAGGGCAGAATTCACTGAACCTAGTGACCCTCTGCTGGTTGTAGATAAGCAAGGAACGAGGAGAAATTCTCTACCAGAGAAGTGGAAACAAGTAACATTTTCAAGTATATTACTTGTGAGGGCCACCATTCATGCCTCCATTCTGTGCATTTTAAGCTTCTGAACCATATGAGACATGGAAGAAGGATGAATGTGTCCAATGTGTTGTATAACTTCCTTGCAATCATGGCAGTTGAAATGCAAAAAGGTAGGGACAATTTTGTCTCCCATCATTGTTTGATAAAATTATTGGTAGAAAAATATTTACAAGAGCTGTCTGGTATGACATGGGAAGAATTTTTAAACATTGATCAATTTAGACTAGAAAATGTGTGTCTAGAGATCAGCCTCAAGCTCGTAGGGTTAGTAGGGGTGAGAGAGTTGTTAAAACCACTCTTGAAGCTTCAACCTTTGGTGCAAACCCTACCACAAATCCTCCTGTAGTTGAAGCAACAATATAAATTGGATCCTCTGAGTCAAAATATTCATATGAAGGAAGTTCATCCTCAAACCGTAATGTTGATGTTCTTCCCAAAACCCCAATTCAAACTAGGGCTTCCCTTAGGAAAGAGGAAGCACAAATGAGAGAGGTAGAAATGAGAAAAGGGAAGGCCAAGAAGTAAACAGCAGAAAAAGTAACACCAAGCCCTAGGAAATGGAAAGTTGGTGACACTGGTCTTCCTACAGCTGAAGAAAAACATAAAATCCCTATAAAGAAATCAAAACCAACTGGGCCAACTACTAATATGCCCCCAAAGAGAAGCCCTATACTTGGAAAAACACTTAGGGAGGAGACATAAGCTCCTAAGGGGCAGGAAAATGATGAAGTGACAAACATTTTTTAGGAATAAGCAAACATAAGATTAGCAGAGCTTACTGCTATTGCAGAGTAGGTTGAAAATTAAGAGAAATATGAGAATCAAGAACTCCTGCAACCAAAGCAAGATGAACAACCAAAATCATTGCAACTGGTGCTATTTGAATAGCAAGAATCAATGTGAGGGAAAATTTTGGTAGGAGAACATAAACCTCCCACTTTTTCATGGAATCTTGTAGCTCTAAACCTGTGGAGTGAATTGCAAAGGAAAGAGGAGTGGAAGAAGGAAAAATGCAAGCTACACGAAGAAATTAAAAAGAAAAATGCAGAAATTGAAGAAAAGAATACAGAGATTGTTGCCTTGAAGGAAAAGGTGGATAATGTGGTGACTTTAGTGCCCCAAATGATGGCGTGCAGAACTCCTCCAAGATTATATGCATTGCATTTGAAGGAGAAAAATATTTCCTTCAAGCTATCAAGGATTATTTCAGGTTTAAGCCCTTCTATTGAAACTCCACATGAGTTTTTCTAGGCCTACCAATCTTCCCCTTATGAAGTTAAATTTTTTTTGTGTGAATTGTACCTACATAATTATGTCATGCCTAATGATCATGATTGGAACTCATTACTCTATATTGGAGATATCCATTTGAGGTAATTTATGTCATGGATCTAGAATGAGATTAGTTGGGGGCAACAGTTTAGAACTTACAAGGAAAGAGAACTCCATACTCCCTTGCCTCTTAGAGCTGAATATAGTAACCCTATAGACATTTACCAAACATGGCACATAATTCTTTATCGCCCAAGCTACAAAAATAGGATCATGCATGTCATGGAAGAGGCATACAACAAATATGATAAGGTAGATGCTACTATAGGGAAATCAGTAATGGGGTATGTTGACGATGATTTTACTCGTAGCAAACAGGGCAAATAAATTCTTCACAGACAAGACCACAAAGAGCCTATCCTTCTTGAAAGATATGGAACAAAGACAACCTAAAGGGGAATTATGCTTCAACAGGAAAATTTTGGCTTTAGTTCAATCCCAAGTCTCTGATAACCAAGTCATGATTACACTAGGGTTGCTCTCGGGTATTGATGTGATATTTTTTGTTAATCTCAAAGGGACTACTGTTTTGGATTAAATATTTTAGGCATTGAATTTTCAATTGGATCATAAAGACAAGCATCATGAAATTCAAAGACATGCAATGATATTTCATGAACATCACAAATTATTTGCTATCACTTAAGTAGATTTAGCATTAAGCATTCAACAATTTCATAGAAAAAAGAAAGATTTTCAATAAAATTCCATCCATTCATTCAAATTTTGGAACATTTTCAGGAATTTAAACATCTATTCTAAAATAAAGCATAAAAATACTAAAAATTAAAAGTTTCTCTTGGTTATTCTCCATGCATGCCCCAAAGAATCAATTAAAATAGAGCAAACTACTTTATACTTCACTAGATTGCTTCAAAACTACATATAAAACATTGTGAGATTTTAAAGAGAGGGGTTTCATTTCTAGTCATTGAGTAGGTTTTGTATGCACCCTTAAACAATGCAGCATACAATCTTGTTCGGGTGAACTAAAAAAACTAGATACAAAAGATTCATGAGATAGGTAGCTATCTAATTGGCTCTGATGTTAATCAATGTCTACGTGCATACAAAGTTTTATGCCAAAATGGTTCATAAAATAGGAAAAAAGAACAAAACTTGAAAAAAATTTATCCTCTTCCGACATCCACAAATTCTAAACTTAAAATAAAAAAAGGGATCCTCTGGCCTTTTGTAGAACACAAAGCTCAAACAAGATAAGACAAATACATGAGAGGAGATCCAAGGGACCAATCACATCAAGGCATGTGGAATGTAGTGACCAATAAGAGGATTACAATCGAAGTCAACATAAGTCAACTCCAATTACACATTGAAGCTCTTAAGGTGTTAATCTTTAATCATCAGGGTTCTTTCTTTGAACCAAACAAATCCACTCAAACAAAATATAGGAACTTCCCATGAAATCAGAGTGATCAGGTGGAAGTATTATTCCTACATTTCAGGATCCTTGATTTGAACATTCCAGGAATGAGTCACTCCCAGAATAAGTGCACTTCTATACTGCATGCTTGAATTCCAGCATCTCGAGATTCTGGTATCTGGCACACCTTTGCAATGAACTCTATTTTAGCATGAGCTTTTAAAGTGCATCATTGAACCTAGTAACATCATCAAAATTGTTCGCAAATATAATTTTTCTAACCATCCATACTCGAGTTTTGCACCGCAATCTATATCTCCTACAATCACAAATTCCACACATTAAATCCCTTTAAAAGAAAAAGAAGATATTCATAACATCTCATGTAAATAAAACCATTATCCAAATGTTAGTACAAAATCTCATAAATAACATGCTTTGTAGCATATCATAAATACTCACATGTATACTGGATTACCGAAATCATTAGATAATCCCAAAATTTTAAAATTTTCATTTCACATTACAACCCAATACTTGGTACCCAGTATTCAACTTGACCCACTAACTTTCCTGGACTTCAGTTATACTAGACTCCCATCTTCCCAGACTCCATTTTACTAGAGTACAAACATCGAACTGGAGCCTTCCATTCAAACTCACATTAC
Organism: Sequoia sempervirens; assembly: GCA_007258455.2. Lineage (NCBI taxonomy): Eukaryota > Viridiplantae > Streptophyta > Pinopsida > Cupressales > Cupressaceae > Sequoia > Sequoia sempervirens. Next base: position 77,422,705 of record VDFB02353493.1, on the reverse strand, counting down.
CTTTCACCTTTTCAAATGTTTCTGGTACCCAGTACCCAGTGCCCAAAACACTTACATTACGAAGTACTTTTATATTAAAGATTTCTCTTTACTCTTCACTTTCAGTGATCTTTCAATTTGCTAGCTCCTGCCATAAGAGTTATTTTTCACTTAGGTCCCCAAGTATTTCAGTCTTGGGGCGTGTTGTGAGACCACACAACAACTTGCAACCAATAAAACCAAATTTAAACCAAATTTGAAATTAAATCACCAATCGTAAATTAAAATTTTTACATATTTTTAAACAATAGCTTTTACCTTTACATAGATTTTGACATAAAAAGGTAAAACTCCACCAGAAACATCTGTGTACTCTAATTAATTCCATTTTTTAGAACTCAATGAAAATAATCAGTTCATTAACATTGAAATACATAATATAGTAATCTTCCAAAGCCAACCAAGGATAGAGCCTTGCTGCCAGTCAAGAGTCCATAGCCCCAACAAGGTTATCTTCATAATTCCCCCAAACATAGCTCTACTACTAGTCATGCATCTATAGCCCTGGTAGAGTTATTTGGATAGCCTAAAGAGTTCATTATTTTTTTCTTTTTTTTAGATATAGCAATGATAGCTCATTTTTCTCTTTTGATATTTCAATGATAGCTCTTTTATCAACTTTCAAGCAATGAAGCCCCGCTATTAGGTTGGGAATTACAGTGGTAACGAAGGTTACTTTTTTTTTTTTCATTCAATGCAAATCCCTTCATCAATTCACTACTTCCCAAAAACTCATTTAATAATTTCCTATAAGTGTGTATTTCGAACTAAATTTCACTACTTTATGCCAAATCTGAGCTAACTATAACTCGCTATATGTTAGAAAATATGCTTAAATTAAAATTTACCAATAGAAAATTTAATCACCAAATTTATATCTAAATTTAGAAACATTAGTTACCACCCTTTCGATTAAATTTTATGGCAACTACTAAAAAATTTATGCTAGCAATTTCGATTCGGCCGTGTTGCACTTCATTAATGGATCGGAAATGTCATGACTACCTTGAAATACAATCACATTATTCTAAATTAAATTCACACGCCTTATTCCACACATATTATTCTCTCAACTTACTCAAGTGATGACGTGTACTACCCTGTCAACTTCATTTTCCTTTATCTTCTGCACACATAAGCACCTCCATAATTAATACGGCTCTTAAAAAAAATGAAATGACCACTATTGATTTCAAAATCTTCAACTTGCTTGATTCACAATCTTCATACTACTCAAATTTGAAGCAATTTATCACCAAATATGTGCAAAGAGTTAATTTGATTTAACCTTTATCTCTAAAGATTTCCACCTTGCTTACGGTTTCCCAAAAAAAATCCACTCAAGGCAACTATGTACCACAACTTTCTTATAGCTCTCTATAAATTCTACATTTCTTCTTGAATTCTTCACACTTTTTCTTCCTAGCTTTCTTATCTTATTTCTATAATTTTGTTTTGTGCATTTGCATTTGCTTCTTGGCCATGGATACTCCAATTTTCTTAGGTTGTTCTCGCCAACAAATTTTTTCTTAGGGAGCATCACACCACAAAGGCTTGAAAAGCTTTTCTTCATTAGGACTTCCAGTTTCATTGTGTCAAAATTGTGCTTAGTCCTTGGGGAAAAGTATGTTGAATCCAAACGCTACTTTCACTTCTATTCTGACGTGGCTTCTCACTTTGTAGCATAGCTTCTAGATATTGGGCTACCTATTGAAGATGTTTGCTCGACTACAAACTTGATAGTGAAGCCTAAATTCCTGGAGAATTTGGATACCATTTTATCTGTAGCACATCTGACCATTGGGATTCCCTCCATGGCTGATATTCCTTGGTTCCTAGAACACAGGACAATGGTTCCACTTCAGCCTTTTCTTACTAATCTCCATATTTGTGACTTTGAACTTCACTGGGAACTCATCTATATAAGGTATTTAGCCCTGATAGAAGAGGTGTCCCACATTGACTAAATGGCTACTACCATCTACAACTTTGCTCACTCTTTTTTTTACTTTTTGATCTTTTGAAGCAAGGATCTTTTATATCTCATGTATATACATGATACACACACACAAATAAATTTTTGGTGTGTTTTAAAGCGTGTTTTACTATGCATGGTTTTATCATTTTACATTTCATAGTTCAATTTTACAATTTTTTGAATTAACTCTCATGTGTAAGATAGGTTTAAGTAGAACTTGCTAATGCAGAGGTCAGAAAAAAGAAAAGAACAAAAATGAAGAAAGAAAAAAAAGCAAAGTAAAACCCTTCAAAAAGAAAACTAACCCTAACTACCCTAACTCTAACATAACAAAAGATTAACCCTAATAAAGCAATTTATTTCAATGTTTGCAACTATTTCTTCTATAGTTTTGGTATGAATTACAACAGTTTTATTTTTAAATTCATTTAACAAAATTTCCAATTTTCTACTATAACAATGAATTATCTTAAATTTTCTATGTTTAATAATCATAAATTCAAAAGCATACTTACCAATGACTTGGCTCATATGTATGAAAATGAACTCATTAGAGATCGATTGCACATATTTTGTCTGATGCGACCATACTCTACCTTCCTCCAACCTTGGTCCATTTCCATGAATGGTTGTGTCCATTTCTATGCTTTCTCCTCCTCTGAAAATCTTCATGTCTTCGGCTCTATCTTCACTTTGCATTTTTTTAGAACAAGACATATCACTATTTATATTGCTATCAGAGAGAGAAAAAGTAAAAGTTTGATACTCTATATCTTGTATAAAATCAAGAAAATTTATTTTTATAGCTTGTGAATTTTCAACTTGTAGCAAAATACATGCTTTTCCCGCTTGATTTTCCCACTCCTCGTTATCTGCATTTTCCACGTATAAGGGGAATGATGATTCATCAATGTAGTTTCCTTGTTTGTGATGAAATACCTCTGAATCTTGACATTCTCACCTATTTCCCTACAAAATATTAGGATTTTCTTTAAAATAATCACAGTTTTCCAACTATTTTGATGTATTAGTTAGTTTTTTAATATTTCCAATTCCACTAGGGTTAAACGTTTTTCTCGTTAACAATTCCTTTCTTTTAGCAGTTAGAATTTCTTCTATTAATGAAATTACTTTACTTATGGTCAAACTTACCCTAGTTAAAAAAAATTCACACTCGAGTTCACCGTGATCAATTGTATCATGAATTCTACACTCAATGAGTCTACCAAAAGTGAATAAACTCAAAAATTGTAATTTTTGGTTAAAAGTTTTCCAAAAAAATTTAACTTCCATACTGAAAAGCCAACTTGCACTCAATTTTCGCTTACAAGCTCCTCGCCAAACTCAGGACTAATATTTCAAAGTATAGCCCTCCAATTCAAGAGAATAAGGCCTAAAATATCAAATATTGCCCTCCTTCTAGTGCCAGTTCCTGTTGATGACAATTTTACTTGCAACAAATAGGGCAAATAAATTCTTCACAGACAAGACTGAAAAGAGCCTAAAGGGGAATTCTGCTTTAATAGGAAAATATTGGCTTTAGTTCAATCCCAATTCTCCAATAACCAAGTCATGATTGCACTAGGGTCGCTCTTGGGTACTAATGTGATATTTGCTACTAATCTCAAAGGGACTACTATTTTGGATTAAATATTTTAGGCATTGAATTTTCAATTGGATCATAAAGACAGGCATCATGAAATCGAAAGATATGCAATGATATTTCATGAACATCACAAATTCCACACATTAAATCCCTTTAAAAGAAAGAAAACATTCATAAAATATCATGTAAATAAAACCATTATCCAAATGTTAGTACAAAATCTCGTAAATAACATGCTTTCTAGCATATCATAAATCCTCACATACATACTAGATTATCAAAATCATTAAATAATCTCAAAATTTTCATTTCACATTACAACCCAGTACCCGATATTCAGCTTGACCCACTAACTTTCTCAGACTTCAGTTATACCAAACTCCCATCTTATCAGACTCCATTTTACCAAACTCCATTTTACCAGAGTACAAACATCGGACCGAAGCCTTCCATTCAAACTCACATTACCTTTCACCTTTTCAAATGTTTTTCAGTACCCAATACCTGGTGCCTGAAACACTTGCATTACGAAGTACTTTTATATTAAATATTTCTCTTTGCTCTTCACTTCCGGTGATCTTTCAATTTACTAGCTCCTACCATAATACTTATTTTTCACTTGGGTCCCCAAGTCTTTCAGTCTTGGGGCATGTTGTGAGACCACACAACAAGGTACTTATCATAGAGGTGGAATAATTTGACAGATCAGTTGAAACAAGCTAAACCCACTCCTTGAAAAATTATTCTACAGCATGCAAAAAAACTAACATGTACATGCAGATTGGAAAGATGAACCAACAATATTGGCTTCCATTAACATTTCAGCCACCTACTCTATTGTTGCATGTACCTGATTACAAATATTATCAGTATGACAACTACAAAAAGGCCAAGGTGGAGTAGATTGGAAAACAAGTAAGGATTCTACTGGGACCCCAATTCAGATACTACAGAGACTGATCTGGGACAGTTGGCAGTTGGTGACTTTAAAACTCTGACTAGGCAAAGGAATAGTGCTCCCTCTGCTGGAGGACCAACAAAACATTAGGTTGGGGGGAACAATGAGTCCAATTAATGGCTCAATTTTGATAGGATTTATTATATATATTTTTTTGTTATTATAGACTTTGGCACCTGGTTGTTGACATTTTCCATGTTATTTCATTAAAACCATAAACCTTGGGCATATACTTATCCTTGTGACTTTTAATGACATTAGCATTCTATGTGAATTATCTATGTTAATTTTACATGTGGTTGAATGCATGATACTTTAAGGTAATTTTGGATATGCAATTGTTTGTACGTGCTAATGACATCATGCAGGTTCACATTAAGATGCTAATGTAAATGAGCTTGCAAAGTGGAAGAAACTCCTGCCAGCTAGTCGGTTGCTAAGAAATTCAAAAAGATGGTCATTAAGAGGTCAAAGGAGGGAAAACTTCCAATGGATGGAAAGGGAAATTCCTAGTTCGAATGAAAGATTGTAACTACCTTTTAATGCTCATTTTTTTGTTGAGCAAATTTAGGGAGTGTGTTGTGTTGGATTCTCATTGGGGAAAGTCTACTTTGACCAAATTTGGTGCATGCATAACTTCCTCCTTCTCTTTTCTATGCTTTCAATAAATGACATCCTCCTATTTTGTTGGAGTCAACTTCCTAGGTAGTTAGGGTTAGTTAGAAGTTTTCTCTTTATAAATAATGGGCAGATGCCCCTTTGTTGGATCTTAGTTGTGTTCATGGTTTGTTCATGGTTTGTCCTTGATGACAAAATCACTTTCTTGGTTCTCATGGTCTGATAGTTTTAGATTTGGCCTATCAGGATCGTTATGCTTTGACATGATACACATTTGATTACTCTTGGCTATTACAGATGGTTAATCATTATGATTCAGGTTCATGTTGATTCTCATGAGAATTTTGGTTTAGTATTATGAATGCTATTCTTTTTAAAATGATTATGATTATATCTAACTAACAGTGTTGATAAGGTTTGGTTCAGTTTATTTAGATGGTGTTCATTGTAACAGGGATTGCATTAGATTTTGTGATAAACGATATTGTTATCTTGACAGGTTGGCCCTTTCTTTATTGCATGACAAGTATATTATTTCAATTTCTCATTATCAAGTTGATCATTGACAAGATCCATTTGATTATGTCTTCATGGCATGTTTTCATTCTATTGATCTTCATGGCTATCTCATAATTATTTTGGTGTCAATGGTTATGATGCATTATTTGACACATGGCATATTGGGTTGGAATTATACTAATGCTCTCTTTGGCACTTGAGTTTGACATTTCATTTGGCATCAATGGTACATGAGATTACTATACACTCTTCAACTTCAGATTAATGAAATTGACATTTCATTTGGCATCAATGGTACATGAGATTACTATACACTCTTCAGCTTCAGATTAATGAAATTGTTACCTTCACATGATCAGGTATATTGATTCAAGGCATATACAGATGATGGTAATGTTTATGGCAATATGGTTTCAGTTGGTATGACTTATTGTTGATAAATATGGCACATATCTTTGGTTCGTTGCTTATTTATATTGCTTTATCAAGTATTTACTATGTCTCTAGCAGTTTGGTTATTGTTTCAATGGCTCCATGAAACTTGGATTAGTGACATCATTGCTCTAAAGCCATCCTGAACTCACATTTTGTTTGAAGGCATTGTATTCACCTTGGTTCAGGTATCTCACTTATTTGATGGTTTTTATTGGCTCACATGGCATATAATTTTTATCATTTTTACTTGGAGTCTTCTATGCCCAAGTCTTGACTTTATAATCAGCATCCAAAGGCAAGTGTTTATCTTTATTATTCGAAGCCTTTTCACTTTTCACATATGATATTAATTGATCATTAGCATGCTAATATTTGTGGAGTCGTGGTCATCAATCGGGTTGAGTAGAAGAAGTGTTAGTGCCTTTTGAGGATTTACAAATTTTGGTGGAAATTATATGTTGAACAATATATGAGTTGAGTCAATGTAGAAAGGCACGAATATAGGAAGGTATTGAAATTGCAAATAAGATATATGATGTTTAGTATGTATCGACAACTTGTATGAAAATTATGGAGGTAATGATAATGTCAACTTTGTTTATCTCTTTGGAACTTAATTTATTTCTTTGAGTTGGCTGAGCATAAAGTATTGGACAGCCGAAGGCTGAGAATAACATTGTATTGTTCATGACTCTTGTGGACAATAATATACATGTGGATAGTGTGACTTGGCATTTGAGTTGGTAATAATATTGTCGGTGTTTTTAGTCATGCACACAGATTTCAAATGATATAGGATATCATTCCATTGTGGACTTCAAATCTCATTATGATATTAAAAATTCATCAAATGACTTGATGAAATAATAGGGAAAAATGATATTGCATTTTTATTGTTTATGGGTTTGGAACCCTAGCCATGCCGCCGCCATGAAGGAAGTGTAACTATTGTTTTTTTATTGATTTGTTGGTTGTAACAACTTTGATATGAAGCAAAATCAGTGGAGTATGGAAGCTATGTATAATGCACTTCATTGGTTGAGAGCTCAAAGGTAGAAGAAGATTCTCTAGTGTCTCAATAGATGGGTTAGTAAATTCATCATGATAGAATTCCATGCACTATTTTTTATTATGTTTTTTTCAGAATATTAGGTAAACCTACCTATATTTATTGAATGCTTTCAAAGGGTATTCAAATTCAAGGTTGGTCTAAAATCTTTCCATTATTTGGTGTTTACATTTAGCAAATAGTAGTTACTGGTTTTCTTGCTCGAATCAGAAAAGGTATAAGCATTTTTATGTGTTAGAAGTTAACGCATTTCGGTTACTGGTGAAATAAATCATGGCCTAATAAAATAATGAAGATCTATGACTTTTGCTTGCTGGGTAGTCCTACATTTTGAAAAATCAGTCAGTTTCATTACAAAAATGATGGATTTTGCATATAGAATTTCTGAAAATAGTTTCAAATGGCTATTTTGTTTTTAATGAAGATCTGGGTTTTGTAAAAACTATTGTAGTTTGAAAAGGGAGCTTTGATTTATTCTTGTCAGAGTTTATTGCAGCCTACTATGTAGGCGTTACTCATGTTAATCCATCATTTTCTAATCATCATTCTACTGGTTCATATTCTAAAAATAGAATGGGGGTTTTAGATTCCTTTGAAAAATGAAATCTATGAAGATTTTTTTGTTGGTAGACCTATATTTGAAAATATATATACACAGTTTTTTATCACTGTGAAAATAAGAAGGTGATTCTGTGATATCATAACTAACTATTGTATCAAAAATGAAATTGTGAAAAAGCTCTGTTATAAAAGTTTGAAAACATGATGCAGAGTAATATTATAAAAAACCTTGTTTATTTAATATTTTAAGGATTCATGTTGAATATTTAGGGTATTACATAGAGAGGTATGTGTGAGCTAAATGAAACAAAGAGATCCTCTGTGTTATTGTAATTCTATAATCTAAAAAGGGGTTGGTGCTCCTTGAGATTGGTGTCTCTAAATGAGGGGTTGGTGCTCCTTGAGTGGGTGCTCAGAAATTGGCCTATAAGGCATTGTAAGCTGTGGTTTTTGAAGTTAAGCCAGTGAGGTAGTTTAGGAGTGGTTTTTCTACCCCAGGAGGGTTTTCCACTCGGAAAATTCTTTGTCTTATGGTCTCTTTGTTTTGATGTCATAATGCTTATTGATTGTGATAATTTTGTGAGTATCAGTCTAAGCATTGTTGAATGTTAGTTTCCTCATCTCTGAAAATGGTTATATCAAAATGTCTTGCACAAGTGTTCTATCATTGTTGAATGTTTTGATTCAATAAAAAGGTATTTGTTTGATTCATAACTCAAGAATTGTTATAATGTGCTTAAAGTTTTTCTTGTGTCATTTTGTTGCACTGTTGTTGCAGCGTATTATAAAGCTGCATTGAAATCAGTTGGTTAAGAAGTGATTCAATAATGTTGGTCTTCATTTACACAGTCTTATGAGTTGCACCTATACTGTCATCATGCTTTGTTTGTTAAACATTGTCAGTCACAATTTTTTTGGCAAATGAAAGATATCTTGCTCAAATCATATTGGCATAAGTTGTCTAACGGACTGAGTTGATGTTGTCATATCTTTATTTACCCCTTTTCATAAATGCTTTCAAAGTGATTACTCTACTTTGTTGTCAATAGAAAGGATATCAGAATTAAAAGTCTTGGTCGAAGTTGAAAAAGGTTTAGACACTAATTCACCCTCCCCTCTCAGTGTCTGTCCATAACTCCAACACCCTTTTCATAAGGTTGGATGTTTTGATATTGTATTTTACATTTCTAGTTTGAGTAATACAGTCATATTGCTGAAATGTTGTAATCATGTTTTCAAGAAATAATATGATATTATGATTTGTTGTATTTGAGTTAGCTTAAGGAAGACTCACTCAAGGGGGCCCACTTGGTGATAATTCCACCCATTTAGTTTGAAAGTTTTTTTTTTCAGTAATTAGTTTTAGTTTCAACAAGTTTTTTGTTCCTACAACCACTGGAATTTTTTTCTATGACTGTTCCTGCAGCCAAGGCAGACAGAGTAGTTTCTTGTCTGTTTGCTAAGATTTCCATTTCTATCATCCATTTCCAGTCCAATTTTTTATGCTTAGTGTAGTTGTTGATTCATGCTCAATGCTTAAGTTGATTTCTTTCCATCATTTTATTTCCAGTATTGTTTCTTCTCTAGTTTATGGATGACTACAGTGGAGTCTTAGTGCACATACAGTGCTAACCCATTTCAATTCTATGTCCCTAGGTTGACAATGAAATGCACCTTCATGATGAGTAAGATAGCTACTTAGTGCAAATGTCCAATATCTAAGTCACAAATCTAAGGGCTTAGTTATTGAACCATTAGAGGAGGCCAACAATAGGGTGAATTCCACCACACTTTTCTCCAAGTGAGAAGAGACAACTGGTACACAAGTGTTTTCCATACTCTTGGATATCAAGTTATCTATTTTACACTGGCCCTGGCAGCATCATGAGAAGGTGCATAAGGGAGGATGAAATATTTGATATCATGAAGGCTTGCCATGATGAGCCATGTGGGGGTCATTTTATAGCAAAAAGAACATCATTCAAAATCCTCACAACTAGTTATTATTGGCCAACTTTGCATAAGGATTCTATCAAATACACAAGGAGTTGTGATAGGTGTCAAAGAATGGGTAAACCAATAAGGAGTGATGAAATTCCCTTTCATCCTTAGTTAACACTAGCTCCCTTTGACAAATGGGTTCTAGACTTTATTGGACCAATCTCACTTACCTCAAATAACAAGGAATACATTCTAGTTTGCACTGACTATCTAACAAAGTGGGTACAAGTAAATGCCTTACTATTTTCCAGAGATGGAAATGTGGCTAAGTTCTTATATGAGGACATTTTTACTACCTATGGAGTACTTAGGGAAATAGTCATTGATCAGGGTCCATAGTTTACTTCATACCTCATCACCAAACTAGTTAAAGAATACCAAAGTAGGCACAAAAAGTCAACACCTTATCACCCTCAATCCAATGGTCAAGTGAAAGTTGCTAATAGATAAATTGAAAGTATTCTCACCAAGACAGTGTAATTACATAAGAAATATTGGGTTGCAAGGTTACCAGAAGCAGTATGGGCATATAGAACAACCTACAAAACCACAACTAGTTTTACACTCTATGAGCTAGTATATGGTAAAACAACAATCCTTCCAATTAAGTTTGAATATAAGACATTAAGAACAACAATGGAGCAGGAAATGGATCTAACAACAACTCAAAAGGAGAGGTTACATCATTTGAATGGACTAGATGAAATTAGGATCCAGAGGCAATCCATCACACTAAGATAGTACAACAACAAAGGATGAAGTAGCATATGATCAATATATCAAAACAAAGGAGTTTACTGTAGGGGACTGGGCATTATTATATGATTCAAGGCACAAATATTTCAAAGGGAAACTCCAATCTAGGTGGTTGGGACCTTATGAAATCAATCAAGTCTATCCTAATGGAGTAGTCAAGTTGCACACCATAGATGTAGTCAAATTCTCTCTTCTAGTTAATGGCCACATATTGAAGATGTATAAGAAACTACTACACAAAGATGATTTCATTTTCTCTCTATTTCAGTAGTATGGTGCTCACAGTGATCAGGATATAGGTTTAGAAACAAAAAGTGATATCTCAACAACACATGACATACAAAGTACTTCAGGTGACCCAATGATTGAGCTACATAGCTCAATTCCTATGATCACTCATGATTAATTTCTTATTTTACCTCAAAATCACACATAATACGGTTATAATGGTGTTTATACTTTCTCTAGAGGAACCTATTTTCTATCTAACTATTACACATTCAAAAAGGGTCTTGGTGCAGTAGGGACCTGTAGCATAATAGTTGTCAATATTTAGAAAGGGTCTTGTTGTTGAAGGTACCTATAGCACTTTCTAGCAAAGAAAATTTTTAAATCACTTGGCACCACATTAATTGTAGTTCACACACATTCACCTCAAATTAATCACATGAACTATCCATATTTTCATAATAAGTACCCACAACACACTTCTTTTATTTCTTGCTACCAATTCAAATTTTAAAATGTTTGAGTTGTCACATCACCAACTATTATCTATCTAATCCATTTCATTACCTTACATCCACCACCTCACAATTCATTCACCTACAGTTATTTCTAGTCACATAAAATCATATTATGGATCCATGCTATCTAGTTTATATGCGTGTTGATTAGTTAGTCTCTTCTCGTAGGTACACAAGATATGTTATCATAATTACCATAGCTTTCTTAATGCTTTTATTATATCTTTCATATTAAATTAAGCATATGAAATATTTATACCATTAACTTCCATACTTTCTCATCATACCCTTCCTAATCATGAGTTGAAGTGAGGTCACTTCAAACAATAAGTTGGGGGAAGGGTACAACTCAACCAATTTTTTTAAATTTTGCCACCTAAACCAAATGCAATAGATAGATATGACATGCAAAACCCTCCTAAAATTACACATAATTTTTGTTTGATACTTTCAAATGAAAATTTCTCTAATCCTATGAACTTGAGATAAGCCAATCCAGAGTCAAACCCATAACCTAATTTTGAGCTCAATTAAGTTGATACCAAGAAGGGGAGTTGTAGTTATGGTATGGTAGTGAAAGTGCATGAGGAAATAGTAGAAAGAAGAAGGGTTTTGAAGGTGGTGGAGTGGAATTGAGCTGAATTTTCAAGGTTAACACATTGAGTAGAGTAAAGAGATTCATAATGGGAGGCGATGTTATTCGGAGAGATTCATCGGCCCACAAGAAAATATTGGAAGATGGAATGGTCTTACCTATTTTCACAAGAGTGGGGTGGCTCGATTATTTCCTAAAACAAATAGAATTTGACAATGATATAGCAAGAAGGTTTGTAGCCACACTAGAGCATGATTAAGCAATGGTGAAAGGACTATCAGTGGATGCATCTAAGGTCACCATAGCACAAGTTTTTGGGTTACCTAGAACTAGAGCAGAGTTTCTAGTACATGCAGATGCAATTGCCACTAGAGAGGAATTCTTTGAATGAGGATAGAATTTGTACTCATATTCACAAGGTACAAAGAGGATCTCTCTTCCATGGTTTTGGGCTAATTGCACTTCCTATGTCATTAGATATCTTACCTATGATGGTAGGAAAAATCTTTTGTATACTATACATTTTAAATTGCTTAGTCACCTTTGGCACAATAGGCTAGTAAATGTGCCAAATTTCCTTTATAATATATTGAAAAGAATGGAATCAGAGTATCAAAGGAAAAAATTGGCACTGCCCTATCACACCACTGTTTGATTTCCTTACTAGTAAAAATAAGCTTGAGAATTCAATACCCACAAGTAGACTAGGAAGATTTTAAGAAATGTGGAGATATGAAGAGTTTACTAGAGGCACCTATGGTACCTGAGACTTTAGAGCCACAAGTTGAACCTGTAAGAGAAAGTCCTCATGTCTCACCTACGGCTTCACCTACCCATAGCCAAGGTGAGAATGAGGAGCACAATGTGCCAGTGTCTAGGTCACCAATAGTGAAAGAAATTGCATCTTCTTCAAAACCACCAAAACCCAAGAGCAGAAGAGGTAGTACATCCACATCATCCACACATTTTGAAACATAAAAGAAAAAGAAGGATGTTCAAAAGAAGAAGAAGGATGTTAAAAAGGAAACACCTACACTTAGGCATTCAAGCAAATTAAAGAAACATGGTGTCATAAGGGGAAGTGTGGAGAAACCTAAGGAAGAGGAAAAGGGAAAAGAACAACAGGAGGAAGATGTCATGTTAATAGAGTTAGAATATAAAGATAAGGGAAATATCCCTGGTAATGTAAATATAACTATGAAAAGGAAGAGATATGTGTCTACTACTTTTGATTAAGAATTAGATGTGTTTGATGCTAAGAAAACACAAAAGAAAACCCTAGATAGTCCTACCTATGAAGACTATAAAGGGGGAGGTAATGATTAGTTTATGGAAACAAAGGAAATGCATATAGAAGAAAGAAATGTTAGGGAGGAGCTCCAAGAATCCTTGGAAAAAATCAAATATTTGGAAGAGTTAGTGCAGAGCTATGAAAAGAAAGACAAGGAAAGGGAAACAAAAATATAATAAATGGAAGAAAAATTGCAAACATATGGTCATGGTACTAAAATTGATTTATTGGCACAATTGGCCATTACTAAGGCAAGGGATGGAGAATTGGTAGTACCAAATCAAAGACCTCCCCCCTTAAGAACTCCAATTCACCATACAACCTTGTCACTTGGTTATCAGCTTTCGAGGGTGACTGATAAGTTTTCACAAGAAAAGGAAAAGTGGAAGAAAGAAAAAGAAACTTTGATTGAAGAACATGCTAAGGTGTTGGAAAAGAAATATATTAAGGTAAGGAAATTAGTTGTCAGACTAGAAGTGGAAAATAAAGCTACACATATCATAAAATGTAGGCCTCCAACAAGGACATATGCACTATTTATGTAGGAAAAATTTCTAAGTTTTTATTTTAGTAGACTAATTAGTAATCAGTTAGTTGGGATGCGCAGAATTTTTGAGTTTCTTAATGTTTTTTGTTGATTCTACACCTAAGGAGTAGGATCAATTGTGTGAATACTATTTACATAATTATGCGGTGCTAGATGAAACAAGGTGGAATCCTCTGATGTTTGTAGGGGATCTCCAGGTAAGGGCACTAGCATCTTATTGCAAAAATGAACAATTTAGGGGAGAAATAATAGAAGAATATGAGGAGAGGGATAAATCAGTTGCTCTCCCCATAAGGAAAGAATCTAAAGACCCTAATGCACTTATAGATGAATGGTTGAAACTCCTAGATCATAAATGTGTTGGCAGAAAAATTATGAAACTAAGGACAATAGACTACAAAAGAATGCAAACATTAGCTCTAGGCTTGGGTTAGTAACATTAAAGTTATACTCAGAGAAGATGAAATAGCTTGACCCTAGAGTTGTAGAGAAAGGAACCTCATTCCATGTATAATTTCACCACCATGCTTGAAAGGGTGCAAAGATACATGAGAATTGGTACTGATATAGGAATTCACTGGGTACCACTCACATTTCACCCACCTATGCTACTCTATCCAGTTCCACATTGGACTGGGGAGAAAGGTGAGGAATGTGAGAAAGTTGGGAATAACATAATAAGAAAAATTGCATTGATGTTGTCATGGACCTCAGGGAGATCACCCTGCGATATAATCTGTACCCCTAGAGACAAACAAAAGTATAGTTAGGGGAATGATGGGTTCAATTATTAGTCTATTTTATATTGCTTTTATACATACTTTTAGACATTATTAGATAAACCTTTCAGACAATACTCCTCTGCTATGTTATCTTGTCATGTTTAATATACAACCTTGGACCTAAATCATAGTAATGGAAATATGGTTATAATATAGTCATATTGTGTAGTTTATATGTGAGTATGCATGAAATGTGGATGAAATTCTATGTTTAATTAAGGTAGTTATCTTTGTGTATATGTTTTATGGATTAACCTCTTGCAGCTCACAAAGGAACTGTAGCACATAGAAATTGGAGGCTAAAACCCACAGCAAAAGGAAGACAGGGACAATGAAACAGGGGAAGTGCCTGATCAAGTTGAATGCAATAACCATATTTGTATGAAGACACCTGATGGAGTTGGTTGTGCATCATTATATTAGCTAATAAAGTGTTGAAGAAGAGGAATTATTTTGTTGATAGGATTCTAAATAACTATTTGTGTGTTTTACATGCAATTCTATTTTACAAAGTTTCAGTTCTATTAGAACTCTTCTTTCTTTTCAATTATAGTTTAAATAATTCAATCTTAACTGTATACTCTGATATCTAGGAGTGATAGTTAATGAGTGCTTATATATAGCCAGTGGTTGAGTCCTTCAATAAGTTAGTTGATTTTGGTATTTCATTATCAGTTGCTTTTCAAGTTTATTTATTATCTACAAGACATGTTGGTTATTTAGAATGATTTCATTGAATACAATTTGTGAAGAAGATTTTGTGTAATATTTTGTGATGTGTAATGAATGAAGTTCAATTTCACAAGGATGTGTAGAATCTGATATTTAGATTTGGATCTAGTTAAGTGAGTACAACCACTTGAGAAGGCCACTCAAGATAATTGTTCTTCACTTCATTTATAGCTATTTATTTCTATTTTAGTAGTTATTTTTGTTCATCATTGTTTCATTAATTACATGAAAGTTAGAATAAATCCTTATATTTTGATTATCAACAATGAATGTTCATAAGCATGCATGTATTTGGTTAATCTGTAGTACTCTGGAGGTTAGAGTAAGTTTAATTACTAATTTAAGTAGTTATAATTTCATTCAATAATTCTTTATTAGCAACAATATAGTTATAGGTTAAGTTGTAGGTGCTTGTAACCATTGGCTCTAGTTTGCTTCTTTTACTATTATGCAATTCTATAAATTTCCAAGAATTAGAACACCTTGAATAGGATAACCTAGGTAGCCTTAGGTCTCTAAAGGCACATACAGTGCAGCACCATCACAAGTTTACAAACCTTGAGTTGATAATTTAATGTAGCATTTACAATGTTGAGTGGATTGTTTAGCTAGATATACCTTTGAATTGTGTAGGTTCTACCAAGTTTACAATACATTAGTTAAGACTCTACAGTTGCTAGGCCACGCAGAAAAATGGTACTCTTGCATGAGAATGTTTTTTCCTATACTACAACATGGTTTAGATTGGATGCAGGAAGAACAAGAAGATATTATCTCCCAATTAAATGCCCTTGCTTGGAGGTACAAAAGGAGCACTGTAGATTATATGCAAGCCAACTTTGTTTTGGAAGAAGAAGAAAAACATGCCCAATAGCCACGAAGATGGGTGGTTGAACGTCCCCCTAGACTAGAATTTGTTTACTACGATAACCCACTTCGACGTCCTAATCAGTGCCAATACCCTCCTCTAGCCCAACCACCACGTAGGAATTGACCTAGGGGTGTCATTTTCTCTTACTCCTCTGTGGAATTGGCAACTTTGAATATTCAATGCCTTCAAACCCTTGGGGTAATTGTATTGGACCATTAGCCCCATCTCAATGTAATGATTTACCACATGGCTCAAGAAATAATTTTTTGAAATTATCTAGTAAAAACTTGCAAGATTTTGAGGAACATATCTTAGCCATGACCACTGCGAGAAGAATCTTAGGAATTTAGGAAGAAGATGTTTTTGTAAGACTTTTTGTTGATAGCTTGATTGAAAATGTGGCAAAATGGTTTGAGGGGCTTGAAAAAGGATGTATAATTGGTTGGAGCATTCTAGAAAAGAAATTTTTTAGACGATTCAAGGGCGTTGTTAACATTGCTATTTTACTCTGACATTTCTTTCATATTGTAAAGGAAGAAAAAGAATCTATGAGGTATTTTGGTTAATATTTCAATCAAGAGCTCCAACAGATTCCACTTCCTGAGCAACCTAGCAAGGTAATTCAATTTCACATATTTACCTCCACTTTAAACTCTAGAGTTCAACTTATTCTTCAATGGCACAAAGTTTGCAGAATTGAACAAGCCCAACTTGAGGCTGTGAGCATTGAGAATTATTTAACTACCATGGGGATGTGGAAACAATATTGAGCAAAAATACATGTTTATATTCATAAATCACTCATTTATAAGTCTTCAAATTCTCACTTCATATCAAATCAACCTTGCCCTATGGTTGAAAATATGAACGTGATGGTTGTTGATCTTGTGCACTTTTAGAATGATAAAAAGGCTAATGAGGGAAATGCAAACAAGGTCTAGAATTCTCATGTGTATAGTTTGAGTACTTCTAAGATGGAGGAAGACCTTAGTTCATCAAGCGAGGATGAAGATTATTCACCCTAGATAAGGCATGTTCTTCCATTGCAATTTGTTTTCCCTAGTTCTTTTGTGGTTGGTATGATTCCTTGCGAATTTTATGAGTAAAATTAGTTACCAGATTCTTTGTTCATTTGGAATATGAAGTTCTTACCTTTGAAAATTTTGATTGTGAAACTTTGGATATGATAAATGGAGAAGATGAAGATCCTTTTATTGAGGATAGAGTGGTGGTAAGATCTATGGGTGTTGAACAATCCACTAGTTTGCAATTTGATCTAAATGAGCAAGGTAATATTCTAGTTGGAAATGAGAAAAAGGAAGTGAAGTGTGTAAATTTTAATCCTCTATTTGTTTTTGATGAGTCATTTGAAGTACACAGTAGTCCACTATTTGAAAGTTTAGAATTTTGTCTCCATAATGATGTGGTGGGTGAAGCTATTTGATGTATGAGTGTTGATGGAGTAAAGAATTATGAATTGAAGGATGAAAATATAGACAAGTTAAAGGAGAATAAAGATGATAAAGTGGCAATTCATACAATAGGAAGCCCTGCAACCTTGGTTGCATGTGAAGATTTAGTTTTTGTCCATGAAGGGAAATTTTTTCAAATGCTTGAGCCTTTGAAAGCAATAGTATGTAATATCACTGAAATAATGCAAATTCATCTTCCTCAAGAAGAAAAAGTGTATGATGAGCGGTGTTTGTTCAAAATTGTGATACTTGGTGAAACTTCTCTCAATGATTCTAGTGTTTTACAAGCTATTCTTATATTTGTTGTCCTTCAGAAGCTACATGGGAAGACTAGATTTTTTAGGTCTGGCTCATTCTTTTCTAGGCCAATTAATGGTTTTGTATGAATAATCTTTCCCCTTTCTTTTGGTAGGTTTTACCCTTCTATGTATGTAGTCCCCTTTTTGGTGTGTCATTTTTGGTTTGGTTTGGGTTTGTTTCTTTCCTTTTCTCTTGTTGTCTTTCTTTGGTTTGGTTCTATTAGTGTAGGTATTTTATTTTCCTTAGGTTAGAGAATATTTATTTTTCCTACACACATTATTAAGCTCGCTTAGGTTATATTAGGATGGCTAAGATGAGGACATGTGGCATAATCCATCAATCACATGTGTCACTCCCACCCACCTTTGGGTAGTTAAGTCTCTCACCCTCTTTTGGATTCTTGTGCCACCTCTCATAACCATTTCTTTTCTTTACCTAAGTAGGCATAACCATGTAATTTGGCATTTACCAAGTAGGACAAACTCCCACCTATTATGGGGAGTTATTACCCCTCATGGAATTATCTACCATTATTTTTCTATATAAATATCACTCACCCTCCCCTTGGATAGTAATATGGAATGCTAGTTCAATGCTAAGGGAGTGTTGAGTTTATTCATCTCCAAATCTCTTTACTTGCTTTCCTTCAATCATTTTGATCTTGAGTGGTTTCACAACCAAATATAACATGGTATCAGAGTTGATTGTGAGTTGTGGATTGGCAATTTTTTTAATCTATTCTTGAAAGCAAAGTATGCTCTTCTCTTGCATCCTATGATGACCTGGAAAATAAAAAAACACTTGATATAGATCTCAATTTCTGGGGGGATTCCTTTCTATTGCATAGGTATTTTGGAGCTTCCTAGAGACATTATGAGATCACCATTGAGTTCAAAGTAGTCGAATTTAAGTCAATCATTTTTTTTTGTCCAAATCGGACATTAGATGTGAGATCTATGAAGGGTTGAAGAATAGGGGTTTTATGTGAAGATCTAGAAAGCTCCTAAAAATTCAAGCACTTTGAGGCAAAAAAAACTATGCCATCACGTCCAAATTTCCCAAAAACCCCTATTTCCATATGTAATTTATCAAATTTGGAGAAAGTCAATTTTGAGGCAAAAAATTTAGTAGGTGAAACCGTATGGCCCCACTTGTGTACAGTACAGTACAAATTTTTTTAAATACATATATATATATAATTTTTTCTTGCTTTTAAATATATATATATATTATTATTTCAACAAAAAAAATGCAAGTTTTTAATATTAAAAAAAATTATTTACAAAAGTTTTTTTTTAAATTAAAAGCAAAAAATTAAAAATAAAATAAAAAATAAAGGGTACCAACAGGGTACCCTATACCTCTATTGGCCCCTGTACCAGCAGGTTACCATCAGTACTTGCATCACAAGGTATAGCAAGGGCACCCACTTCATTTTTTTTATTTAATTTTTTTAATTTTCAAAAACATAATTAAATATTAAAAATTTCAAAAATTTCAAAAAAAAACACAATATAAAATTCTACAGTGACATTCGTACCGCATCCCTTTCTACCCTGTACATTCTACCTCAACTATCATGCCAGATTTTTAGCAAGATCCCTGGCAGTTTCTCCAAATTGGAGAGCTTCTAACTTTATCTGGAGGTTCACCAAAATTAGCAGAATTCTAAACTGCTTGGCTACAAAAAAAAATGGTGGTTTGTTAAATTTAGCAACAGTCAACCAAACTTGGTGGTGACACAATGTTGATGTTAGCAAGCTCTTCAAAAAATTTGGACCCCTCCCCATTGACATTTTCTTTTTTGCACCTGAACTTCAAAGCACAATATTTCAAGCATATGGAGGCCTATTTTAGAGAAAAAAAAATTATTTGAGGTAAAATTTTGCGCTCTATGTAGTGGCATGATCAATTTTTGCTCAAGTGAACCTATTTTTTCAAAAAATCAATTTTCTCATCAAATATGAAGGATAATCCTCATTTTTTGACCTTCAAACGGATGTAACTTTCACATACAACCTTAGATCGAGGCAATTCTTTTTTTGAAAGTGAATATTTTCTAAGCACTACACATTGGTTCTATTTTGAAGTTCTCATTCTAAGATTTTATTGTACTTTCAATAGTTGAGTCCTTTTTTGGACATTGTAAAACTCTAGAAAACAACTCCAACATTGTAAACACATTGATTTATAAAGTGCCAAATCTTTTTTTGTTAGGGGGGATTCTTGATTGAGTGAAAAAGGGGTGGTGTCTCACTATATTTTTCTTCTTGAATACTCTTGCTTTGCAACAATAATCTAAAATGGATAAAATGGTTCATTTACTCACAACATACAATTACTTTGAGTGGAAAAATGAAATGTAACTTCACTTAAGAAAGTCAAAATTATATAGAATAACAATGGGTATTGATAAGGAACCTACAGAGCATGAATAAAAACCTAAATGGTTCAGCAAGTGTGATGAAGCTTTTGTCACCTTATGTATGGTTGTATCTCCTAATCTATGCTTTCATATTATGTCTGAAAAATCATCAAATGAAGAGTGGAATACTTTCAATAGTCTCTTTGGTAAGCAAGATGATTTGAGAGCACAATCATTGGAGAATGAGCTCATAAGATTGAGCCCTTGCAATTTTAACACCATTCAATATTTCTTTACTATGTTGAATGCCATAAGATTGCAGTTGGAGCAAGGTGGAGTTAAAAAGGACGACTCACTATTAATTTTAAACATTCTTTCAAAATTTGGTCTAGATTATGTAGTGTTTGTTTCTACATTTCATGCAACGAAAAGAGCCTTAGGAAAAGGATTTACTACGCCTTCTCTAGGTGAGTTCACAACTGATCTCACAAAGGAGCAAGATAAATTGATTCAAATGGGAATTATTAAATCTTCCAAGTCTCATGCCTTGGCTGCAAAACAAGAAACAAAAGAACCAAGGAGATAGAAAGAAAGATTCAACTCAATCTTCATCTACTTTTAAAGTAGACTCTAAATTATCTTCAAAAGAGGATTCATCTAAGAAGGAGAAGCCCACTTGTGCATATTGCAAGAGGAGTGGATATGAAGAACATTCTTGTTACAAGAAGGATATTGATGAACTAAAACATTTTCTTGAGAAGGACAAAATCAGTTTGTCTTCTCGAATGGTCGATTAAACTTCTTCTTCTAATTCCAAAAATTCAAAACAATTAAAATCTGATAAGGAAAAAGGCCATACTACTAGGGCAAGTAAATCAAAAGGTAAAGCTCTTTGTGCTTCTACAAGTCTTGGATTAGGGAGATGGCTCCTAGATTCTAGAGCTTCTCATCATATGGCTTCTACACAGTCTATGTTCTCTTCTTTTGAGCCTTGTGCTATGTGTTGAAAAATGAGGTGTTTTCTTAGCTTAATACTCTGTAAAACTTTAATATTGCTGATCTAAGTAAGCTCTTTCTTCGTTACATATATTCTTTGTGGGTGATTATCTTGATTAATTCATTTTACTATTGTAGAATGAAGAGAGAAGTTGATAGAAGAACTAGACAGGATATTAGAAAGATCACACAAGATATACCATGGAGAAACCCTTTCGAGAAAAAACTCCACCAAGAATTATTCTATTATTCAATCTTTGAATTACAATAGCTCCAATTCTTGCTTGAGAATGCTTCGTCTGTCTTTACCAATCTTCTTCACACCTACAATAATAATTATGAAAACTCTCTTCAACTTGAATGAGATATAGAAACAATATGTAACCTTGTAATCTCCAAATGGTGATAATTACAATTCACAAGCTCAAGCCCTTGAAAAGGTATGCCATATTGCTTCAAGTTGAGTTCTACCGTGAATACCAAAGCTTATAACATGTGCTTTACCCATTTGGGCGTCCCAAACTAAAGCTACAACTCATCCTTCACTTCAGTGATAATTACAAAGCTCTTCCTCAAAGATGGCACCCAAAAGAGGGTCCCACTTAACAGAGCCTTCATAAATATCTTATCATGCATTGGAGTTAATTCCAAGAAAGCATCTTGGGCGCCCAAGTTGGCTCCAAGTGATTTCTTGTTAACTAAAACATTTACTCAACACCATTCCCAAAGAATGGTCATCCCCTGTTATCTGTCATACAACTCAATGTTATTAGCCATGCATTCCAAGTTAACTGAAGTTAACTAAAATACAACTAAAACTAACTGAAGACAACTGAACCATAACTGAAATAAACTAAACTAAACTAAATTGATTCTGAACTGAACTGAACTTCAAGCATGCAAACATCAAATCCTAACTCCTAGGATCTTTACATGCATTCAAAAGTGTTAACTGTTACTTTGTATAGTTAACTAAACACAAGGTGAGTGTCACCTTACCATGTGTGCACCCACATGTTCCTATTATTTAGGAATAACTACAAATGTCAATTTCATGATTTATTTCATCCAAATAATTAATCTCATCCTAATCTTAGTGTTGTTGAACACATTCCAAGAATCTAGGAGATACATGAAATAATTAATGTTTAGGATTTACAATTAAATGGCATCCTATTTCCAACATTCTCCCACTTGACATTATAAATTTCAATTATTCTAAACAAGGAATAATAAAACAAGTACAAGACTCCAAGCCAATGGCCTTCTTGCACCAACTAATCAAACCATGCTAACTTCAAATGCAACCTGCATAATCATGAAGCTTCCAAGCAAATGATTAAAACCAAGAGAACTTATTTGTATGGTTTCATAAGATAATCTATAACATTAATTAAAGTGTTAACTTTCTCAATTAATACCTTCCCATTATCAACCAAACCATTACCTTTCCCAAGCCTCTGTATCCAAACCACCTCTTTAGAGGCATGCTAAACCAGAGTGTGTTGAATTCACATTCAACCAAGGTGTAGCTCCTCAGTCTTTTCTTTGAATTTTTTTTTCTTACAAGTAACCATTCCAACAAATGTCTCTTACCATAAGATAACTCTAGCCTCACCTATTTCTCCAAGTATCCATGAGGACTTGTAACCAACCAATCCATGCCAAACTCCAAATGCAACACAACACTTTCATGAAGTAATCAAACAAATGATTAATGTACCCAATACTTAAGAGAAACACACAAGATCAATGTCAAAGCTCCAACCTTGAACATAAACATGACATCCATGATCTAACCATCTCCTCTTAGGAGATCACATGCATCATAACATACTTATACATCCTAGTCTCAAGAGAACCATGTAATATGCCAAAACTCTAATCTAGAATCAGGAGTTAAACCATGACATAATAGCAACCACTCTAAACCAAGAACAAACCATATCCCCAATCACATGAAGATAACCTTACCAATGATGCATCCAAGTCACTGCCAACAACTCCCACTAACCGTGGTACCGAGTTACACATGGCATCGTGACTATCATCCTCTCCATGAAGATTACTCTGAAACATGAAGCAAAGAGTTATCACAAACAATATTAGCTGAAATAACCAATGCATCATTACTATTATCCGAGGACTCCTCTGTAGAAGAATCAAACTCTCTTTCTTGTTCTTACAATCCTTCTTCACATGTCCTGGTTTCCCACAGTTCCAACACTTTACCTTACTTCGTCCTTCTGACTTACCCTTCCCTTCCTTGTTTCCCTTAGGCTCCTTTTTCTTAGGCCTACCTTTTACAAACAAAGCATCTTGGATTTCCTCCTTAGATTTCCTCCTCATCTCCTCTAATAGGAGAGTAGGAATAATGTTTTCCATCTTTGGATTTGCACCATTACCACTAATTGCAACAATTATATTTTCCCAAGAATCTAGTAAAGAAAAAATTAATAAAATTCACTTATCCTCATCCTCTAGCTTTACATCTACATATGCTAACTGACTGAGAATTAAATTGAAATCATTTAAATGTTGTGCAACAGATTCACCATCTTTCATTTTCAATGAATACAACTTCCTTTTCAGATACAACTTATTGGTGAGACTCTTAGTTTGATAAATATCCCCTATTCTTTTCCATAATTTATATGCACCAGTTTCCACTGAAACATTCAAAAGAACAACATCAACAAGACATAACCTTATTGTTACTCTTGACTTCTTATCTAACTTAGCCCAATCTTCATCTGAAATAGTTGTAGGTGTCTTTGTCTCATTATTAACCGCTAACCACTGATCTCTTTCTTCAAGAAGATCTTCCATTTTTAATTTTCACATTTCATAGTTAGAACCATTGAACTTTTCAATATCTTACCTTGAATTCATTGTAACAAAAACTTAATTCCAAAATCAGCAAATTACTAAAATAATAAGAGCTCCCACTAAGCCAATAAATCCTTCAAACTTTAAGAGAATGGCGTCCCAATACTCTACCCAACCTCGGCTCTAATACCAAATGTTGAAAAATGTGGTGTTTTTTTAGCTTAATACTCTGTAAAACTTTAATATTGTTGATCTAAGTAAGCTCTTTCTTTGTTACATATATTCTTTGTGGGTGATTATCTTGATTAATTCATTTTACTATTGTAGAATGAAGAGGGAAGTTGATAGAAGAATTAGACAGGATATTAGAAAGATCACACAAGATATACCATGGAGAAACCCTTTCAGGAAAAAACTCCACCAAGAATTATTCTATTATTCAATCTCTGAATTACAATAGCTCCAATTCTTGCTTGAGAATGCTTCTTCTATCTTTACCAATCTTCTTCACACTTGCAATAACAATTATGAAAACTCTCTTCAACTTGAATAAGATATAGAGACAATATGCAACCTTGTAATCTCCAAATGGTGATAATTACAATGCACAAGCTCAAGCCCTTGAAAAGGTACACCCATATTGCTTCAAGTTGAGTTCTACCATGAAGACCAAAGCTTAGAACATGTGCTTTACCCATTTGGGCATCCCAAACTAAAGCTACAACTCATCCTTCACTTCGGTGATAATTACAAAGCTCTTCCTCAAAGATGGCGGCCCAAAAGAGGGTCCCACTTAACATAGCCTTCAGAAATATCTTATCATGCATTGGAGTTAATTCCAAGAAAGCATCTTGGGTGCCCAAGTTGGCTCCAAGTAATTTCTTGTTAACTAAAACATTTACTCAACACCATTCCCAAAGAATGGTCATCCCTGTTAACTGGAGGTAGTCCCTATTATCGTCATACAACTCAATGTTATTAGCCATGCATTCCAAGTTAACTGAAGTTAACTAACATACAAGTGAAACTAGAGACAACTGAACCATAACTGAACTAAACTAAACTAAACTAAACTAAACACAACTGATTCTGAACTGAATTGAACTGAACTAATCTGAACTAAACTGAATTGAACTTCAAGCATGCAAACATCAAATCCTAACTCCTAGGATCTTTACATGCATTCAAAAGTGTTAACTGTTACTCTGTATAGTTAATTGAACACAAGGTGAGTGTCACCTTACCATGTGTGCACCCACATGTTCCTATTATTTAGGAATAACTACAAATGTCAATTTCATGATTTATTTCATCCAAATAATTAATCTCATCCTAATCTTAGTGTTGTTGAACACATTCCAAGAATCTAGGAGATACATGAAATAATTCATGTTTAGGATTTATAATTAAATGGCATCCTATTTCCAACATTATGCCACATATTTTGATGGGAAACAATACATACGTGGATGTAATTGAGAAAGGATCTATTGATATTAGGGATGGCACTTTCAATTATGTTTTGTTTGTACCTCATCTTTCAAACAATCTTCTTTCCATCTATCAGATCACTCATGGTGGAGCAGGGAAGATTGTGGAATTCACACCTAATTTAGTTATCATTAGATACTTGGAGAGTAGAGAGATTATTGCTACTGGCATAGTTGATCATGCATCTTGATTATATACCTTTTTAGAATTTTTACCTAATGATGGCTATAATCCTTTGGTTGTTGATCACACTCCTAGTGTGAGCTATGATCTTGAGGAGAATTTTGGCTACTTGAACTTGGGTATTCTCACATGTGATCCAGTTCTTGAGCCTTGCATTCCTTCTCCTCCTTCTACTGTTGCTTTTGAGGATACTTGTGTTACTACATTCATGGCTACTTGTGATTCAATGTAGTAGGATACACATCATCTTCCAGATATAGCTAGTTGGGATGACTACTTGGTAGACATTGCAGGATTGTTCATGGAGTCTCATATTTTAGATTTGGAAGTCACTATTCATGACATTCATCTTCTCTTTGATGAAATTGATTCTTCTTCAGTTGTTGTGAAGGAACCTTTGGATCCTCTTGTTAATTCTCCACATGATCATTCATCACAATTTGACATGATTGTGGATACTTTTGAGCAACATTAGGAGGCACCTTTATCTTCAAAGGAGATAGTTGAGTCTTTGGGTCTTGTTCTACATACATCTCCACTAGGTTTTGGATTCTCATCTTCATCAGTGTGGCCTGGAATGCCTGATTTGATGGTGGCAGCTTTCAACATCAACTTGGAGACATGTGAGCAATTTTTTAGAGACTTGCTACATTTTGAGCTTTCTTTTGTTATATTCCTTTCAAGGACGGGAATATGTTTTTTATACACCTTTGGTTTTGTTTCTTCCTATGGAGAGGAATGGTGTTCAACGATCATGGACCATCTTCTACATCTAGTTTCAAGCATCAACCATTGGTATAGTTGACTATTTGAGGGAAGGCTACATATTCTTTCTTATCCTTTCTATTTTGGAGGGGACTTCTTCCTTTCATGGGATTATTTCTTGTGTTGGGAAACTTGTTTTCTTTTCTCTCTTTTAGGGAGGAGTTTTGTCCCATTGGTTTCTATCCTTTTCTCTGGTTGTGAGAGATTGCATTTGTACATGGGTACCTAACATGGCCTAGTAGTCAGGACTCATCTTTGTGTCTTTTCACCCACCTAAGCCACGCTTAAGGGAGGGTGTTAGTGTAGGCTTTTTATTTTCCTTAGGTTACAAAATATTTATTTTTCCTACACCAATTATTAAGCTTGCTTAGGTTATATTAGAATGGTTAGGATGAGGACATGTGGCATAATCCATCAATAACATGTGTCACTCACACCCACCTTTGGGTATTTGAGTCTCACACCCTCTTTTGGGTTCTTATGCCACCTCTCATAACCATTTCTTGTCTTTATCTAAGTAGGAATAATCATGTAATCTAGCATTTACCAAGTAGGTAAAACTCCCACCTATTATGGGCACTTGGGAGTTATTACCCCTCTTGGAATTATTTGCCATTATTTTTCTATATAAACATCACTCACCCTCTCCTTGGCTAGTAATATGGAATGCTAGTTCAATGCTAAAGAAGTGTTGATTTTATTCATCTCCAGATCTCTTTACTTGCTTTCCTTCAATCATTTTGATATTGGGTGGTTTCACAACCAAATCTAACAGGTTTCTTCCCTATACATGACTTTGTGCCCAATGGATACAACACTGACCTATTATATCATATCTTTGGGTTCCTTGTTGAATCGTTCCAGTCCTTGTCCCTAGATAGAGCCACTATTACTCCAATTTTGGTCATCACCCTTAAAATCGTCGCCCCTACTTGAAATTTTGTTAAGACCAAGTCTTTAGCGGTATTTTCCCAAGTTTTACTAACCTTGGTGGGTGTTGCCCAGGTTATCATAACTCCCTCTTATGTTGATTTTCCTTTGCAATATTTAACTTGTTATTTTATGTTGGCGGCCTGTTATGAAGTTTCTATAACTCTTTGAAATATTGTTTGAATTCTTTGGTCTAAAATCTTAAGAGTTAGCAATCTATACTTAATGTTTTGTAACCTTTCCAAAAGCTTGTTGGTGATAGAAAGTCGAAGCCCTTTCAAGTATGGGTGGGATTTTTGATAGGTTTTCAAACCATTATTGGTTCCCGACAAGGTTTCACGAACCGCCTATTCTATTGACTCTAAAGGTGTTATTCCCAAAAAAGACAAGGGTGGAAAAGGTACAAGTTTTCCTAAGCATAGTAGATTCCAATGGAATTTTTAGAACTGCCTTAATGAGCGATGATAATGTAAAATCAATGATCAGTTAAAAATGTGCAATTACAAAGTGCCCATATGTAGGAAAATCAACATAAATGAATACCATTGCTAAATAATAGTAATAAAGCATGAAAATACTCAAATGAAAGAAAGAAAAGAACACCAAAGAACCAAAAAGTTTATATTGTATTATATATTATATCATCGGTGTATACAGAATTGGTATTCACATTACAAAATTGGGGTTATTATAACAGTATTTTCAAGCAAAAGGGTGAATATCAGCACACAAACTCCCTCCACCACCTCCTGGAGATGCTCAATTTGGACTGTGAAAGCAAGTTTTTGTGAGATTGCAGAAAATGGAAAAATAACCACATATCATTTCACACCATCCCCGCATGAAGAAGAGTCACTGCTTCTTCTGTAATCTTGTACTGAGTTGCAATTGCAATGCAGATAGTGTCTCCCACGAGTCTAGTTCTGGGAAACTGGTTGAGCCCTCCAATGACCACATTCACTTTGTGTAGGTACTCTAGTTGAACCAAATATTATGTTGCTCTCACTCCCCAATCATGTCACCCAGAAGTGTGAATCATGTTGTATATGAAACGCTCCAAAATCTCAACATTATGCATGTGAACCTAGTTCAGGAATCTCTCTCCCAAGATATCATGCAATACTTCTTCCTCTACCTTGCTTTATATAATGAAGAAATCCCTCAATTGATTTGAAAACAACCTAAAGAAGGGGCTACACTTGACTTAATAGAAGTTGTGAACTTCTGTGAGAGTGTCGATGAGTTCTATTTTTCAAAATAATAGCTTTTATCTCAAGCATGCTAATTTTCCTTCTTATCACCAATTACGAACAGGTTCGTAATGAATTTTCTAATTAATTTGTCTTTATAGAGCCCTAGAAGTTGATGCACAACTTCTTAACTTTGTAACTTGAGGTTTTAAAACTTATTTATCAAACTAGCTTTGAAAACTATTGATAAATCCATCAAGTTGGAAAATGGAGTTTCATAGATAACTTTTTCTCGAGTGAGTATTTTTCTATGAAACTTCAATGTCATGTTATCAATAATAACATTGCAACCAAAATCTAGAAATATAGTTCCATTTCAACTGAATAAAACATTGAATTTAATAGTTTTTTGTAATTTGATCAACAAAAAATTGAAGCTTTAAATCTCAAAAATTGGAAAGCATGGGTTAGTGCAAAAACTGGCCACATTTGATGTGGCATAATCAATATTATCCTCATAAAATAGTTTTGCATTATAAACCTTCACGGTTTTGAAATTTTTCATTGTTTTCACAATTTTTGCCAATCCACCTAATCAATTGCAGGTACAACAATGTATAATAAATTTTTGGTATGGAACAAGACACAAAGTTGGAGATGCTTTAAAATGGATTTAACAAAAAATGACAAGGGATACAACTCAACTAACTTAGGATAAGCTTCTATATGACGACCTCAATTATGCACATAGTTGCTAACCTAGAAGCACTTGCAAAAATGTGTATTTTGGATTAGCCTAATAATGAATTTGATGCAAAAATTTTACAAATGGGTTGGTTAGAAATGGGAGTAACATTTTTTTACCTCATAGAAACATGATGCATGCTCTCACACTTGTGGCAAGTGTTTTACATGTGTTGTGTCTCTTTAAGTTTTAGTCATTGTTTTAAGTTCACCTTCCTACTTCCTCCTTGTCCTACATATAGAAGGAGACCATTATACATTTACACATGCTTTTCATGATATTTTTTGGCTAATTCCTGTTGCATGAATTCTCTTGTGGAATTTCTTAAGTATTTCATTCATATTTTTTTCTCCAACATGGTATTAGTGCCATGAATTGCAAGCTCCTTCCCAAATTTTGGTGAATCCAACACTCAACCCTATCAACAAAGCATCGTGGAGCCAAACAGACATCACCATTGAGTTTGGAAGGCTCAAGAAATGAAGAATAACCTTTCATTGGGCATAAATTGGTAACTTTTAAATTTATCAAAAAAAATTGCATATTACCCTACAATATTGTATAGATTTGTCATAATTTTTATAATTTAATTGTAAAAAATTATTAGCAAAGGGACGCTTGGGTCAACTAATCTATGTAATTATTGGTTTTCATTCTTGTTTGTTACATGTTTTTTTTGGACTTGAGATCATACATCCTATATTTTTTCCTAAATTAACCCTTTGGGTACATGTACAGTTTATAGGTTCCTAATGATACACACAACTATTCAGGCTCTCTCCATAAGTGACACTCCCTAACAATTCACACCCTAATACCCTAAAAAATATTTCTCCATTACTTGGTGCCCCTTACAGTTTACCTCAAGCCCATCTTCTAGACCATGCATTAACTATATAATCCAAAGTTGTACAAAAATGTAGAGGAGGTGGAGGATTTGAATCCAAGGCAATGACAAAGTGGATTGTAGGATTTTTTGAAGGTTATTTTATGTATCAAGAAGTCATGAGTTCCACCTAGAATCATTTCACTAAACTTTTAAGGTGGCATGGAAATTCAACTCCACAATGAGATACACCACAACCTCAACAATGAAACATTGTTGCACACCACATTGTTACTAAGGATAAGCCTCCCATTTGCATCAACCACCAACATGGTTCCATACCATAAAACTCAAAGTTGTTCTTATTTTGGCTTCACATTTGATCACACCAATCCCACATTCCTTCCAACTACCTCTCCAAATAGATCACCCATCTCCACAACTTGTATGAACACGACCCCCAATGGACTTCATGCACATGTATTCACAAGTTACTCATACAATCTAGGGTTTCTTTTTTTGTTAGCAATCATTCTTAAAATTTATAGTTGTTATAACTCTTAGCTATTGATTATTACTTTTAGATTTTATTTTAATAATAATCTCTTTTGTAAATACTAACATCTAATTTGATGGCTAGTGGTATTGCTAACCACTATCCATTTATGCTAGTTGTCAGACCCTTAAAGTGCCTAAAAGGGGGGACATTTTCTTTTTGTTCTAAATTGCAAATAGGGAGGCATTTTTTGAAAAAAATATAATCAATGGAAAGCTAACTCCATCACCAATATGAAGGTGAAATCAATTTATCAAAAATTATACTATTTAGGCCTCAAAAGTTGAGCATTTTTTGCATTATTTTTTATAAGGCATAACATTCATCTCAAACAAAAAATTGTAAATTATTTTTTAAAACTTATTAGAATTTTACAAGAATTTAAAATTTATAATTAAATTTAAGTTTTGGATAGCCTATTTTTCTCATAACTGTGAAAATATCCATGAGTTATAAACATACAATTTTGGAATCCAACTTTCAAACAATTTGTAAACCTTTTCTTGCATCTTTATAGGGGGGCCTAATTTCAATTCTAATCCAATTTTGGGGGGTCTATACAACACAATTTAGGAGTCTTTTTGTGCTTCTCAAGCGTGGATTCAAAAATTAATTTTCTAACTTGACATAACTTTCACATATGAAAACTCAAATTACAACTTCTTCAATTAAAATGATTATGGTAAACACTAAATGGTCAACACATGAAATTCACAAGGGAGTATGAATTTAATGACCTATTTGGTACAATTAATGAGTTTAAAATACTTCAATTGGATGCTAAACTAACAACATTATCTCCTGATGCATTTCCTTCTATTGAAGATTTCTTGGTCAAATTTAAGTCCCTAGTCTCTTAACTTCCATTTTTTGGTAAAACAAAATCAAATAAAGAATGTGCATTCTTTATTTTTTCAAAGCTAAAAGGTATTATCATATATTTTCTTCTACCTTCTACTCCACCATAGATGCTCTTGGAATAAAATTTTCAATGCCTACTTTTGAATAGTTTTATGATAGACTCACAAGAGCAAAATTTAAGTTACTCTCCATGGATTCTATCACCTCTTCAAAAAGTCAAGAACTAGTGGTCCAATAATCTAAGAGAAAAGGTAATAATACTTCAAAAAATTTTAAGGTAAAATCTACTTTAGGAATTAAAATTCATCCAAGAAGAAGAAAAAACTAACACACAAGCTATATGCTCTTCTTAATCAAGTAAGAATACTTCCAAGCCAAATAAGAAAAGTAGAGGATCATATAATTTTTTTAGATTAAAAAATCATGACATCAAGTTTTATCATCAAAGGATTGAATATTTGGAAGAGAGGTCACAAAGAAACATTGCATTAATATTGGACGAAACCTAGTAAGTAACATGCACTTATAACTAGAGTTTGGACTCATCTATAGACAACTGGATAGTTTTATTAGGAGTTTCACATCACATGACTCATTCACATGATATTCTTGAGTCCCTTTCTAAAATTAATACTTCTTATATTTTAGTGGTTAACTCTTCATAGGTTCTAATTTTGTGGTTAGGTACAATACATTTGACATAGGGTTGCACATTGAGGGTATTTTCTATGTTCCTAAGATTTTTTATAGTCTTCTCTAAGCTTACTAGATTTTTCATACTAGAGATGCAAAGACAATTGAATTTTCACCATATGATGTAGTTATTCGAGAACTACAACATCTAGAGAGGATTTTTGCTTCAATAAAAGCTAATCTAAGTATAAATTTTATAAGTTTCATTATATTGAGTCATCTTTTGGTGCATCACACATTGCACATGCAGACACATTGATTGAACTTTGGCATGAGAGGTTTGGACACCTCAATTACATTTATATTTAGTAGTTGAGTACACAAGATATGGTGCTTGGTCTTTCTAAGGTTTCATGCATATAGGTTATTTTTTGAGGTTGTGTTCTTGGAAAACGTCGTCGGGAACCCTTTCCTAAGGGTAAGGCCCATCATGCTACTACCTTACTTGAGTTGATTAGTGACCTCATGTCATTTCCAACTCCCTTTTCAAGAGTCAAGTATGTGCTCACATTCATTGATGATTACTCTTGTCACTAATGGGTGTACTTTCTCAAGTATAAGAGTGATGTATTCACAAATTTTAGGACTTTCAAGGTGTTTGTGGAGAAGGGGTCAAGTTCTTTTACTTAATAGATACACAAATAATGGGGGTAATATGTTAACTAAGCCTTTCAATACTATTGTACTAGGCATGTTATTAAATTAATCAGTACTCAACTAGATGGTGTACCTAAAAGAAATAATAGACTTGTAAGGTAGTTGGCCAAGTGTATGCTTCGATCTTGATTGATAGCCCCATCCTTTTGGTTTGAAGAAATTGCTAACTATATTTAGAATTATGCACCCCACAAGGCAGTTCAAAATATTACTCCAAAGGAGGCTTGGTCTAGTATTAAGCCTGATGTTTCCTTCCTAAGAGTATTTGGTAGTGAGTCTTGGGAATTCATAGTATATGGTCAATGTAAGGTAGTAGAGAAGAATAATCAACAGGGATAACTTTAAGAACCCCCCTCCCTCGACAAAGGTGTAAAATCCTAGCGAATCTTGTATACTTCCCAAAAAAAATATTAATTTAATTGGTGAATTTTCTTGTTTTTTGGGGAAAAAATCTCAATTGGTGAATCTTTTGTAGTCACTAGAAGTTTGTGGAAAATCTTGGCGAATTGCAATGTTTTTAAAACCAATTAAATATTTTCATTGGCAATTAAAACATATTTTCAAATCAATAAAATATTTCCATTGGTGAATTAAACCTGCTTTCAAACCAATAAAATATTTTTATGGGCGAATTAAACTTGTTTTTGAAACAAAAATATATATTTTTGTTAGCAATTAAAATCTATTTTCAAACCAAAAAAAAAAAATCATTGGCGAATTAAACCTATTTTCAAATGAATAAAAAAACATTGGTGAATTTAACATAATCTCAAACCAATAAAAAAATTCATTGGTGAAATAAACTAGTATGCCAATAAAAAATCATAGTGTGGGTGGAAAAAGTATCAAATGCTACAATTACATATTGTTCTATTCTAGGAAAAAATTTCCACACATCCAAATTCCTTCATAAAGTGTCTGAAACAGGGACAAGTGTCAACATATTTATTATGTCTGAAGCCAGATGTCAACGCAAATTAATATAACCCATGATCTTTTGATGAATTTTTGATGGACGGTTGTAGTTGCATTCTGGAAGCAAATGTATGAATGACTAGACTTGCGAATTCAAACCTCTAGAATAACACTAGAACCATTAGATTTCCAAAAATTAATGGTTGATTTTTTATTACTTATTAAATCACTTAAAGTCATGACACCCAAAATAATATTTTATCATTGATTGGTTAGCAATAGATGAAGGTCGCTTAAGTTATGACTTAATCCTTTGGATTCATTGTGGTGACCAGCCCCTCAACCTAGGCGATTACCAGTTCCGTGGAGTATCAAAGACTTTAATATCTCCTAAGTCAAGTGACAAATATTTTCTCACAAAAATCAATGGTTGAGATTGGCAATTAACGATTGGGCAGCTCCTGCACGCCCACATTTTTTTTTATTAAAGGTAAAAACAGGTTTTGATGGGGCCCGAAACCCATTACAAAGATAAGAAAGTTGCAATTAAAATAAACCATAATCCATCAACAGCCCCACAACAACCTCTAAAGATTAACATGACTACACAGGCTGCAACTTACAAACAAGCAAGGTCTTGAAACCCTTTAAAAACCTGGGTTTAAGTGGGACCCAAAACCCAATTAGATACACGCATAACCCACCTGCATCTGCCAGGCATCAGCAAACTACTTGCTCATGGAAGACACCACTAAGCCAAGAAAGAAAATCTACAAAATGGTGTAAGACACCATCAAACCCCTAATCAAAAACTTGAGCAAATCCGTCCACATTGTTGAGAAATAACATTAGAAAAAATAAACAAGGCTTCATTTCTTTTATTGAAGGATTTTTCAATGAATTTATAAGTCTTCTTCTTATTTCTAGACTCCTTAGCATGCATCTATTATCCATAATTCCAATATTTCACCCCACTCTTCCTTGGGTTCTTAGATCAAACTTGAGACTTAGATCTCTTAGTAAACCTTTTAGATCCTTTCTTATCCTCTATTACCTTTGGGATTTCCTTGAATATATAATGCATCCTTTGAGGTCTCTTCCATGGGTTTTATCTTTATTTCCTCTGCAAGAAAAGTAGTAAGAAAGGAATCCAACTTTCGATCCATCATTTGTCCACTTAGACAAATGATTAGACCTTTCCATGATTCAGACATAGAGCTAAGTAGAAATATACACTTTCATGCTCATATATCTTAGCATTAGTGGATGGTAACTAACATAGAATTAAATTAAATGTGTTCAAATATTCTACCATAGAGTCTCCATCTTTCATTTTTAACAAATATTTTTAAATATAGTTTATTTACCAGACTCTTGGTAGACCTCACCAATTCTTTCCCAAATAAGATATATGGTGGTCTCCTTATAAATATTTAGCAAGATAGAATTTGTAAGATACAACTAAATGGTTTGATGTGCCTTTTTATCCAAATTCTTCCAATCATCATCAAACATATCATCTACTTTCTTTTCATTTGAAATAGCTCTTGACTAATCTCTTTATTCAAAGATATCCCCCATCTTTAACTTCCGCAACTCATAACCTATTCCATTGAATTTATCAATATTCAAATAAGAGGTGAAATCCATGGTATCCAATCATGTATTTTTAAAACCACCCAAGCAAATAACTTCCATTGAAATCAAAAAACCTTCAACACTATAAGAAAGGTGTCCCCTTCTTAACAAAACTAGTGAATTTGATACAAAATATTGATAGAACAAGGTAAAACACTAAAAATGCCCCCTTCAAAATTATGTGAATATGATTTTACTAATGCAACATTGAGTTCTCATATATATGTATGGAAGAAAATAGAAATCAACAAACCATGATAAGTAATTTTATCACTAAATGTGTGTGGAGAAACCTATGTAGAAAATAACTCCACCATCAAAGAGAGGCACAAGTATATATTAATTTTTAACATATGATTACATATGCAACATATTTTCTCCATTTAGCATTTTGGTAGCCCTAGTATACCTATGAAATCTCAATAACTCACTAATACACCTATTGGATTTAGAGGTTCCAATTGGGGTGTCAAGGGGTTAGGGGTGGAGCCTATAGATCACATTTATAGGATTGCAATTAAATAACACACAATCCTAATATTCATAAATTAGTTAATAAGAAGAGGATTACTTGTCCCAATTTTTTTAAACATGTAAAAATCAATAATTATAGAAGTATGAGTATATCTGAGAATAGAAGACCATGTGAATCCATGATGTCAAAATATACCAATAGGGGGGATATAGGGTTGAGAAATATATGTAAGTTAATCCTAAGATTTCAATAGAAGAAGGTTTGAATGTTATAAAAATGATGTGCAATCTAATTAACAAAATAATTGTTGGATGTTGTGGTTGTGTTGCTAATGTGTGGTTGTCATTGATGTCAACACTATTAGCATTAATTCATTAGAATCTATATATGTCGAGGATATTGAGAAAATTGTAATGAGATGAGTTGCAGGTTGTTAGTGGTGAAGTAAAGTTTAGTATGTCGGTAAGTTTTGTACGTTGATGATCAGAGGTTGTGGACTAAAGGGTTTGTTGCTGAGTGTATCTAGTTTATTCACGTCAAGTTTCAGAGATCTACGTGAAGATTTGATCGAGTTATAAAGATTTATATTCTGACAATTTTTGTTGTTGCCTCTATTTGTGTTCCTGATTGAAGATGATGTGATTTTAGTTAGTTCAGTTGTTGTGGATGATTCTTTGGTGATTCGTGATGTTTGTGAATGCTTCTAGATCATGCTCTATCTTTGTTGCATGTCCACATTGATCGTTGTGCTCGTGGTTGGCAATTTTCTCTTGCATGTTCATGTTTTTCTTGTTCTTGGCTGACATGGTGGTTTTGGATCTTCAAGGAGTAATTAATTGAAGTTTTTTTGCATTGGAGATGTTGATTTGGGTCTTCACTAAGTTGTGTCCAACCTTGGTTGACTCACATTAATAATCTTTAATGTTTTGGGCTCACATTTTATATTTATTTTATTATTTTGTTGAAGCCGACATGAAGGGATGAAATTTATTGTTGCAGATATATAAGAGCGATTGCTTATTTGAATTGAGGTGCGCGAGTGGATGCTAGAGTGTGATTTTGTCTGTATATGTGTGAAAATTGATATAAATCATTCGAAGGTAGAGCAGAGTGTGAAGAAGAGTGAAGAAGAGTAAAGAAGTGTTCATGAGCTTAACCAGAACTATGATCAAGCATTAGCAGATGCTATTCTATCAATTCAAATCCCTACAAATGTAATACGATTCTTTCTGTAAGACAGTGTGTCTTCCTTTGGGTAGTTAGGCATGTAATTGAGCAATGAGCTCTAGGCAGTGTGCCTGAATGCAAGTGCATTCCCCATATTTTCATTTCTTATACTTTTAACAGGGTATAATCTTGTGGACTGACCTCCATCGTGGTTTTTCCCCTAACAGGGTTTCCACATAAAAAATCTTGGTGTTATGTGTGTTTTTGATGTGTTGATGACTTATGCTTTCATGGTTGATAATCAGATCTGAGAATAAGGTTAATAAGTTGAATAAGTTTTAAATTTCTATGACAACTGATTCACCCCCTTCTCTGTTGTATGCCCTTGTGTTTCCAACAAGAACTTCCATTGAAATAAAAAAACCTTCACCACTATAAGAAAGGTGTCCCCTTCTTAACAAAACCAATGAATTTGATACAAAATATTGATAGAACAAGGTAAAATATTACAAATGCCCCCTTCAAAATTATGTGAATATGATTTTACTAATGCAACATTGAATTCTCATATATAAGTATGGAAGCAAATACAAATCAACAAACCATGATAAATAAATATATCACTAAATGTATGTGGAGAAACCTATGTGGAAAATAACTCCACCATCAAAGAGAGGCACAAGTATATATTAATTTTCAACAGATGAGTACATATGCAACATATTTTCTCCATTTAGCATTCTGGTAGCCCTAGTATACCTATGAAATCTCAATAACTCACTACTACACCTATTGGGTTTAGAGGCTCCAATTGGGGTGTCAAGGGGTTAGGGGGGAGCCTATAAATCACATTCATAGGATTACAATTAAATAACACACAATCCTAATATTCATAAGTTAGTTAATAAGAAGAGGATTACTTGTCCCAATTTTTTTAAACATGTAAAAATCAATAATTATAGAAGTATGAGTATATCCAAGAATAGAAGACTATGTGAATCCATGATGTCAAAATATACCAATAAGGGGGATATAGGGTTGAGAAATATATGTAAGAAAATCCTAAGATTTCAATAGAAGAATATTTGAATGTTATAAAAATGATGTGCAATCTAATTATAAATTAAAATTATTATTCAAAAATTATATATGATATGAAAGCCTATAAGGTAGTTAAGGGAAGGGAAGGTAAGGTGGAGACAAGTGATATCATACGATAAAGCACAAACCTTAAGAGAAAGGATATAAAAATGAATAGGAATAAAAACCCTAGTAACATCTAAAAATAATAATGCAATTAGAAATGACAAATATGAAACCCTAAAATAGCAAAGGTATAAATCCCAAGGTCAAACCCTTAGGGGTGTCAAATCAAATGGTTTCACCAAAAATACAAAGGAAATAAATACCTTTCCCTAATGTTAATCTAAGATAATTAAGTAAAGGTGTACAATCAAATGTAAATTAACCTAAATTAAATCAATGACAACTAAGAATGATAAAAATGTGTAAAACAAGATTATTTTAGAAATAAAATGTAAGGGAATTAGATCATTTAGTTCTAGGAAGAATGATGAAGAATATTTTTTATGTGGCATAGGTCTTAGTCATCAGGTATAGAAAATAGATGCATATAATATGCAAATTGTTTGATATTTTGTGTAGGATTGTAGCTCAATATGGATCAATCCAATGGCTCTAAGTATTTTTGCATGGTACACATTTTCTCTATAATATACAAATATAATATAACTATATTTATGTGTTTTCTTTTTAATTTTCCAAATACTCTAGTTTTTTTCAATTGTTAGGGACTAATGGTATTTAAAAATACTTAGGGAGATCATTAGATTGCAATGACCAAGTAATATTATGTTCCTTTTAGTTCTCTAAAGAAAACTATTCCCAAAATGTCACTCCTTGTAATCCATACGAATTTCAAAGAATAATTGATTATTAATGCATGCACATGGAATACCTTTAAATACAAAAGGATAAAAATTAATCATATGAAATGTATACTAAGTTAGCTCATGGCAACAATGAATTAAACATGAGTCAAATGAAGGAGACTTGTATAAAGAATGGTGGGATTGTGTAATTTCTCAATGTGTTGATTTCCTATGGGCCTTTGGTAAGAGAATGGCATGGCGATAGAAACAAATAAAAATCCCTTCAAGAGAAGCTTGAACACACCAATTATGATTACCTTAGAAGCTCAAATTCATAAAATAGATAATATAAGGGTCAAAGAGTTAAAATTAGGGCTAGATTACATTGGGCTAAGGAGGAAAATAGAGGATCCAAGTATTTATTCAAATATCTTAACTATAAAGACAAGAGGGATTTCATCAGAGCTATTCAAGATGACACTGGACTTATTCTTACCAATTCAAAAGAGATCAAACTTTTTTTTTAGAACTATTATGAGGAATTTTTCAAAGAAGATCCCCATTGGCAATATGCTCAATTAATTTTGGAAGAAATGATTAAAGATATTGTTCCTAAGAAGGTTGATTTAGAGTATAGCTATTTTTTAGACCTTGATCATTCCAAAGAAGACTTAGAACATGTTGTTCTTTCAATATCCTCTAACAAGTCCTTACATTGATGGGATTTTAATGGAGTTCTATCAAACTATGTGGCAGTATATTAAAGAGGATTTATATTTGGTTTAACTAAAGGCTTTAGAGAAAGGTTCTTTAGGTCTTAATATCAATAAATCATTAATAAAACTCCTTCAAAAAGGGAAAAATAAGGATACTATTTTTGGTTTCCATCCCATCACTTTACTTAACACTTCCTACAAAATCATTGCTAAAGCAATAGCTGCAAGGATTAAAAATATTGTGAAAGGGATTGTTAAGAGAGAATAAATTGGGTTTCTTGGTGGGAGATTCATTCTTGATAACCTCATCCTTGCTTGGGAAACAATAAAATGGGCTCAACAATTAGGACAAAATGCTCCCTTAGTTAAGATGGATTTCGATAAAGCCTATGATAGAACACTCTGGAGCTTTATTCTCAAGATGCTACAATGGTTGGGTTTTGGTCCTAAGTTATGTAAACATATTCAAATATTGTTCAAATATGCCACTGCTTAGTTGGTTATTAACAAACAATTGTCTAGTACCTTTCCCTTATAATGTTTAATCAAACAAGGTTACCCCTTGTCTCCTTCTCTCTATGTTCTTGATGCTGACTTGGGTATTTGCAACAAAAATATAATTAGTTAGGGGAATTTCTATTCTTAATAATGTTGTGGTGATTAACTCTCATTTTGCTAATGAAAAAATGCTCTTTCTTCAAAATTATGAAAAAGAGATTAGCAATGCAATCGAAGTCTTTAATTTTTATTGTGAAGTGTTTGGCTCAAAGTTAGCTCACCACAAGACTGAATTTTTAATGGTGCAACCAAATCCAATTCCTTGGTGGATTTTGAAAGATTAGAAATAAATTTAACATGGGAAAATTACACGATACTTGGGTATTCCTTTTGGGCTAGGTGTTTCTCGTTTTGAAATGTGGAAGTGGTATTCAAATAAATTAAAAAATAAACTTTGCAATTGGGGAAATAAATTTTTGTCCTTTGCTAGAAAAATTTAAATTGTCAACTGCATTTATTTGGATTCTCATGGGTATTATTCCTCTTCCTAGATGCCTTTGAAGAAAGGCTATGAAGATCTTAACAAAATTATTTGCAACTTTGTATGGGTCGATTGGAGTGGTAATGCAAGTTTTAAATACACTTCCTAGCTACATTGTATCTAACCCAAATCCAAAGGTGGGTTGAGATTGTTGGAGCCTAAAATCTCAAGGTGCTTGTTTGGTAGTCAAATGGGTAGTTGGAGTTGTTACTGAAGAAGAGCCATGGAAAATTTTGGTTCATTATCATATTTGTAATGTAACTGTTAAAGGGAAATGGCATTCTGTTAGCTAGAAAGATAAAATTGTGTTGGCTCCTTTCTTCCACCTTAAAGCTTCATTTCCTTTACTTTTAATATGGAAGGCTTGACAACAAGTTTGCAAATACTTAAATTGGAAAATTTATTCTTTGCATCATGGTTTCAAATTTGGATCCTCATCTATTTGGTGGAATAAAATGGTGCTTTATCAAGGGCTACCCCTTGTTTCTTTTCCAAGGCAATCTTTCTATTTATTCAATAAAGGGGTTTTACAGTTTGGAGATTTGTGGGATTTTAATTCCCTAGATTGGGCTAATTGGCAAGATCTTAAGAATAATAGAGGTTTAAACAATGTATAGAAAGAGCTCATTATTTTTGTTAAGTTATTGGTTCCTATAGACCTAGTTATGAAGTTATGTACACCTTTACAATGTAACCCTTCCAAGGATTGGTGGTGAATGTCCAAATACCAGTTTTCTTGCTTTCCTCTTAAAAAGGTTTATTTGAATCTCCTACATATGATGAAGTTTTGAATCTGATTTGGGTTCGCTCTTTTGGGATTGTTGTTCCAGTTTCTTTGTTATGTTTTGCTAGACTTTTGCAATGTCTTTTTATTTTTCTCTTAACAACATGTTGGTTGCTTTCTCCTTGTGATTATTCTTTGCATTGATTCAAAACAAAAATAAAATAAAAATTTGAAAGCTCAAAGATCAATTTGTGTGGTACGAGATGTGATCTAATAATATAAAATTGAACTAAGATAACAATGAAAACTAATATCAAGATAGAGAATAAATATCTAAACATAATAATATTGAATATATAAAAACAAATTAAATAAAATTGACATGTGAAAAGATGCAAAATAAAAATATATAAAAATAATAATAAAAATTCAAACTTCACTTTTTTTTAAGAGTAGAGAATCAATTTTTGGTGGGGCCCGTAAAATGAAATCCTGACATACACCACTACGTCCATCCACAATTTCAACTTCACATTAAATAAACTATACTATTTTTCAACATTTAATTATAAAGTCACTCCATCAAATGGTCCCAACTCAGAATGGGACTTTGCAGATTTTCTTTAGTTAAAACCCGACGCAAACGTTATCTTAAATACTTAATTTAGAGGTGACCATCCACAAAAAAACAATACAAGCGATTGTATTAAATGATTTTGACGGTTAGTTGCATTTATATCACGAGGTTTGTACTCTACGAAATAATGGAAAAACTCAAATCAAGAGAAAAAGAACATCACCGACTAATGTATTTGACCAAGAAATTAATGTTGTTAGGTAGTGACTTCAATTCCAAGCAACCTTTGGTATGATGGGTGGCATGTGCAATGAAGTGGGGCCCACCCACTTCCTAAATGTCTTCCACATACATAAAGTGAAAGCAACTCGAGCATAAAAGTTGCATCCAATGCTTTTACACCTTTTCCCCACGTATTTTTGGTATTATTCGAAATGTTTTGTCATGGTGTTCAATTTGTATTCATATTTTTTTAATTTAAAATGAATTTGTTTATGGTTTGATTTATGATTAAGATTCTTGTTTTTCTAAATTAATTTGTGTATATATATATATTAAAATTATTATCATATTGTAGGTTCATGCATCAAATATTTTTAGTTGAACGACTGAAGTCTTATATTTATATACAATCTTAGGGCATTAGTTAATATTAGAAAGTATTAGTTAAGAAATCACCCGTCATAAATCATCTACACTAAAGAATTGAATTAGCAATCACATCAGAGGCATTGTATTATATTGGATTATGTAGATTTTTTTTAGATTTTGTGCATTAAAAAATGGGGTTGACTACCATTAAGGAACAATCTTCCATTAACTTTATCACAAGTCCAACTATCTTTTCACCGACATATGGCAAATTCACCGCCAACAATTCACTGACGAAAAATCCACTGCCAACAATTCATCGTGGCAGAAAATTCACCGCTAGCAATTCACCGCGGCAGAAAATTAACCGTATTAATATTTTTAATAAAATCAAAATTTTCAAAATATATATTAAAAAATATTATTGTGGTTAATTTTCCATAGTGGTGAATTGATGGTGGTGGTGAATTTTCCGCCACAATGAATTGTTGAAGGTGAATTTTTCATCAGTGAATTGTTGGTGATAAATTTTCCTAGAGCCCTTTTTACCACATCCCCTTGTTCAATAATAATACTAAATAAATGAACATGACAGAAAATGTCACATTAATAGAAAAAAAATCCACAATATATTGATTAGATCACATGGAGGAAAAATGTCCCAAAATAATCCTAGATGTGGCCTAATCCTACATTAGTCCATATCTCAATCCAAATTCATTAAAGTTGCAAAGTGCATATCTAATTCCATATTATGTGTTATGGTTGTCA
This sequence comes from Sequoia sempervirens, assembly GCA_007258455.2. Lineage (NCBI taxonomy): Eukaryota > Viridiplantae > Streptophyta > Pinopsida > Cupressales > Cupressaceae > Sequoia > Sequoia sempervirens. The sequence goes on along the minus strand of VDFB02353493.1, from coordinate 77,379,237 downwards.
ATCATAATGAAATAGTAGTGATATTATTTATCAATGTACTGGCACTATCATTCATCAACACAACACTATCATAAGAGCTAAGTTATATTTTCTATATTTCAATTTATTATTATATTTCTATCTCGACTCTAATAATTAAGGTCTACTTGTTATTTATTGCTTGATTATTAGTTAGATAATAAACTAATTATAGGATGGTTATATTCCCTTACATTTTGGTGAATTTGACATGAATTGAACATCCATTTCCCAATTGTATTTTTTCAAAATTTCTTGCTTGCATGAATTGTGGGGGCCAACATAATCACATTACCATACTTATCTCAAACATTATGATTCGTTCACACCTTGCACCATTGCCTTATATACCATGGCATACACTATAAATTGTCTTTACACATTGTTTGATTTTCAAGTTATGGTAATTGCAATATTCAAAGGTTATATATTTTTATTCCACTAAGACAATTTTGCATGTCCAATTAGTAACTTGTATGTAAATGTAAGGATGATGTTGCTCTACAAGTAATCATGTACCTTTTGCCACTAATATGGACATTGAGGGTATAAACCATTTTGCTAGATCAATCAACGATAAATTTGTTAAGTCGATCCACTAGAACACATGGCACTAATACTCGATCACCAAAATAAAAGAAGCAAATCACCTAAGAAATGCGACCACCTATAAAAAGCATTTTTTTTGGCTTTCATACAAATAGATAATTCAATCTATCATGAAAGCAAAATAAGGAGCATAACTAAAACGATTAAAAATGAAGATTCACATAAGAGCAAGGGTCAAGATTGTGAATTGCAACATGAAGGTTAACATGAGCACAATGTCTTTCAAAATGAATGGTGTCTTTTAATACAACGACCAAATACAATTAACACAAGTATGTGTTAGGTCAACTCACAATGATAAATAGAAGAGAATTGATACAAAATTTTGGTTAAATTAATACCCACAAATTTGAACCAAATGTCAAACAATAAATATGATAATCAAGATATATGATATCATAAACCAAATTTAGACAAAAATATATTACTTAAATACTTATTATTAAGCAATTTAATTTTGCAATTTTCACCATTATAATTTTAAACGAGCCTATATCAAAAAGACATTCCGTGCACCAAAAGAGCATGCCCATTATTTTTAAGATCCTCACAATCCAAATAATGTAATAAAATGGACTGAATATCTTTTTATATTAAACAATATTAAATTCCAATAATTTTAATAATCGCAAAGATTATGAAGAACCAAATTATAATAATAATAAAACTCTAGTACCTAACATTTTATATTTGTCCGATAACTTTTAGGCAGAAAAGGTCGATGAAAATAAAAAAACAAAGATGTCTTCCGTTGTTAAAAATAAAAAAAAATAAAGGAGCATGCTAAGCATATTCTGCCGTACCAGATTAAAAAATATTATGACGTGAACAACCAATTCTACTCACTAGGGGAACCTTGCAAGAAGGTTCGTTATGGTCATAAATATTTTTTAAATATATCAAAAGTGTTAAATTGTTATTAATATATAGTTAAGAAGATTGTAAGAAATTTATGGATATTAATTAACCAAATATTAATATATATTTCTGTTATAATTATCTCAAATTTGTATATATATAAATAAAAATATAAAGTCAATTAAACATTCAAAATAATGTAAATATAAAACAATAAATTTATAATTTCATTAATTAACAAATAAAAATAGTGATTGCTTAAAAATAGTGAATATATATATATATATATATATATTTTTTTTTTAATTTTAAATTAAGAGTTCTTATATTTAAAATATACTTAGTGTTAAAGGGCTCTTGGTCTATTGGTGAAGTTAAATGTTTTTGAATGAACACTCTAGGGATCAAGTCTCGACATCATAAGGGATGAGGCTAGATTTTGCCTTGGGGTGACTTTGGTAAAATGTGTACTCCTCAATTCTTTACTATCAGTTGAAGAGGTTTTAGCCTAAAGCTCATGCTCTTGTATCAAGTAGCTAAATGATTTTGTGGGGTTTATATAGAACCCTCCAAAAAAAAGAGAGGTGAAAATATGTGTATACCTACAAAGAGGAATTTGCGGTTATGTAACATCTTATTGATCACAGGCCATGACTAATTAAGTCATTTGCATCTCAAAGGGCATGTCAATCAATTGTTCTCATCAATCTAGATACCAAATGCTCCTAAATTGTTGGTTATGGTTAGAACCAAATAAGTATCACAATTCTCCTTGTCAAAGTTGTACTTATTAACATGGATGTCCTATAGAGAGGGCATGAGGACCATTGATAAAATACGATCAAAGGGTGCATGTTATGGCTCATTTTGACAACTCTTTAGTAATCTTATCAATTACAACCATTGATTTTAGTTTTACATGGTCAAATCAATGACAATGGGTGGTTGATAAATCAAACCATCCACATATTTGATTATTAGCTAGTGTACCACTACCATTTGTAAATTCATAGTGGGTGTATATAGGCTATTAGTGAGCATAAAGACTTAATGTAAAGCTTGAAGGCATAGGGTAGTGGGGTCAGGTAGATGTGATGTGACCATGTGTTCAAATTAACATCTACTATTGTGCTTCCCTATTTTAAACCTAGTCATTGATCTTGTATTGATCAATATGGGCTATCAAATCTAGTCACAATTTAATGAATTTCAAAGATATATTTGAAAGGCTATAGCAATAAACTTGGTTTATTTGTCATCAAGCAAACAATATCTACAAAAGGACTTAGCCAACTAGGACTATTGATCTCATTAGCGATGACATATATATGCAATTGATTGTGGGTCAATATTTAGACCTTTGAAGGATGTTGATCCAAGCAACATGTTCAAATCTTGTTAACTTAGCAAATTGATAAAGGTGGTCATGTCCACCTTTATGTTTCATCATATGAACCCTAGTTATTGATCTTAGGGTTGATCAACATGAGCCACCAATCAACATGAACCAATGGGATTTTTAGGAATTTTGTGTCAATCTTATTTGAAGATGCTACTACTCCTTCAATAGGATCACACATATATTATTTACATGTGTGCATGATGTTGGAATGATAATGTCGAGGAGGTGTACATTAGATTGTCTTTGAACTTGTGATACTATTTGTGAACATTGTTTAAATTTATGTCCACCTTCCTAATATTGCCCTTTGAGATTTAATTGTATCACTAATCCAAAAAAAATCAAAAGAAGGGTGATTTAGGTTGTTTGATTTCTCATTTGTCTTTTCCTCCCCATGTAGTGGAATATTTTTTTACTAAAATCCTACTTTAATCAACAACCTTCCATTTTTCTTATTATTAAATCACATGACAATAACATATTTAATATTTTATTCTCTCAATTGATATTTCCAAAGTGATGGTGTTGAGATTGTGTTGACTTAAATATTGTCTCTATTTATTGTTGATGTGGTCACAAGAAGGGATATGAGTGGAAATATCATAAGGGTGCCTTAAGCATTAAAGATAAATTGAGAAAAAAATTCCAAAAATTCTTCTTATGTAGCATAAATAATTAAAAATATATATTTAGGTAAATGGTAGAAGTAAATGGAAAAATACAGTTTGTTAAGGTATAGTTAACAATGCAAATGAAAAATTAAATTTTGTGTTTTGATGTCACTAACTTTTAAAAACTTGCTATCAATATCAAATGATAAATGGTCAAGAGATGTAGCTACCAAAATTCAAGGAGAGAATACATCCACACCAGACACATGTCAAGATCAACATCTAATGACCAAGATCGCTTTATAAAATTTATGGACAAGATTGATTTAATGACACCTCTTTCAATCTTGTATGTTCAAACACAACAATAGATGTACTTAGATATAAGTGTTCTCCACTACAAGAATGCCTATCAACATAATTATGTGATGTTTAAAAGGAACTAAGATAATGTCCTTAAATAAAACTTAGCAATACCTTCACCACCCAAGTTGATAAGTAACAATCATATTCCTAGGTTGTTGGCTTAAGAAAGTACGATACTTGAATATTAAAACTAGAGGCCTAGATTGCATGCATATTTTTTCACACCTAAGATGATGTCCATAAGTACAAGTCCTAGACACACAACTTGAGACCTTTGGCAAGCAAGTTGATGAGTAATTTAGTCATATTTCCAAAGATTTGACCAAGGAAAACAAGATAATTAAATTTCAAAACTAGAGGAAGTTAGACCATGTGCATGATTTTTCCCAAGGGACAAAACCATTGATGCAACCTAGTTTAGGAATGTAAAAACCTTAGAGAATAGTGGACAATCTCGATTTGAAGTGATGGTTTTAATAGAACAAGATAAAATATGAAGTTTTTAATATCCATGAGGCCAAAGACAACCTCAAAAACATCAATAATTTTAGTTTTTATGTTGTTAATCTTAGTTCAAATGTCACTATAAGCTTTGCACTCTAAAACAAGGCATCTATCTAATTCAATTACTTCAACTATACAAAAGACACATACTCTCTCATCTCATTCTTCTTTTGAACTCTTCAATCTACATAAAAATATAGATAAAAGTAATTATTCAAGACTAAAGTCAACAATTACATAAAAAAATAGATTAATATTAAACCTAGATAGATTTAAATTATTCATACATAATAACATAAAACTATACATTTAAGAGATCCATATAAAATAACATTAAACGAAAAATAAAATAAAAAATAAAAATTATCACCTACATAAATATAATCTTCACTCAAAGTGAAATTACATTTAATCAATAAACTTATATAAATAAAAGATTCTATAAATAATGTGTACAACTCAAAAGTAGACTTAGTGGCAAAGAAATGAATTCTATAAATGATGTATATAGCTCAAAAGTAGACTTAGTAGCAAAGGAATGATAACATTGAAGAAAAACCACAAAAGTGGAAGGAGAAAAACCACATGTTCTTAGAAAATTGATACCTCATTAAAAAAGGTAAGAATAAAGGTTCCACACAGAATCTCTTTGACCTAACATTGTAGACTACCATTTAAGCTTTTATCAACCAATCAATTTGTTGTAAATAACCTTTCATTTAATGACGTGATAGAAACACTTTGTTATGGTATGGAACAACTTTTATCAGGGTAAATAATTTAAATCTTATTGTTGTTTTAATTAGGTAAGGCAAAGGTAGATGAATGACGTTTAAGTAAGAGTAGTAAGAAATGATTTTTATCTTGATGATATTTAAGGAAGAGAGTTTGTATTCTTTACACCCCACTCACAATAGAAATTGAGGAACATTTCACCCTTAAATGTCTAAGGTATACATATATATAATCAAATATAAAGATACAAAGAGTTAGTAAAGAAACTAAAAGTTTGGAAGAAGCTTACTGAAAGCAACAAGAAAAGGAACAAGCTTCCTAAAAATATCACTTTTCCTATAAATCTTTAAAATATCAATAACTCAATAAACCATTTCATCTCATAAATATAATTAAAATAATTTCATTTAATTCAATCACTTTGTAAAAGATACCTTTATATTCAAACTAGAATCTTTCTTGTCATAAAGTAGAGACATGAAATAATTACACTTGATCTTTTATCAACCAACCAATTTGTTGTAAATAACCTTTCATTTACTCACGTTAGAAACAATTTGTTATAGTGGGGACCAACTTTTATTATGGTAAACAATTTTTAAATCTTATTCATGTTTAATTAGGTAAGATAGATGTATATGAATGGTATTTAAGTAAGAGTAGTAAGAGAGGACTTTTATCTTAACGATATTTAAGAAAGTAAGGGTTTGTATTCTTTACACCACACTTGCAACAAAAATAGAGGAACATTTCATCCTTAAATGTCTAAGGTATATAGATATCTGATTAAATATAAGGACACAAAGAGACTCCTTGGATTAGCTCACTTGATCTCGGTTGCAGCTTTAAGCAGCCCGTGAGTTCAACTCTTGATTTGTTTGCGATGTGGATGAGGTTTCCTCCCAATTCCTCTCAATAAAAAATATAAAGACACAAAGAATCAGTAAAACAACTATTTTTTTTAGAAGAACTACTTACTGAAAACGACAAGAAAAAGAACAACCTTTTAAAATATCACCTATCCTACAAATCTTTAAATTAAAAAATCAATAATTCCATTTACCACTTTTATCTTTGTAAATATATATAAAATCATTTTATTTAATTCAATCACTTTGCAAAAGCCGCCTCAATATTCACACCAGGAATCTATGCTATCGTAAGAACAGACGTGAGAAAACAAAAGACACAGCAAATACAGGAACTAACTTTGTTTTTAAACGAATAAACAGGTGGGTTAGTGGGGAAGTCCACATCAAACACCGTAAAAGAAAAAAAAATCATAATCAAGCTTTGATTAATCTCTAAAATAATCTTCCATCGAGCCATGAGATTAGCACTGATAAAACTTCAACAGATTAGCATGTCAAAAACGTAGTTTTACAGCACAGTAAATAATTCTGTTTTTTTTAAGAAGATCTGTAGCTTGATTTGCAGCAGTAAAGCTGTAAAATATCATTTGATCATGAGAATTAAAGATGAAATGCTTCGTATAAATTCTAAAATTGAAGAGAAACAAGCTCAGTAATTTGTGCATTTAAGAGAGGTTTGGCGGATCCGTGAGTTTACTGTTTCTTCTAGCTTTTATATCTGAAATCTCTTCTTAGTAGATGGATATTTTTTTATTATTGCTTGTAACTTCTTGTGATTACGTTTACTTACCGAGTTACTTTTAGCTCTTAAGTTCTGGATTTATCTTAATAGTTCAGAACGGACTGCTTTTGACGAGATTCCGTTTGTCGTCGAGGCTTACAGGGGAAATAACGGTGTTTGCTGAGGGTCACTGCTTAATATCTGAGGTTAGATTAGATTAAACTTTACTTTGGAAAGAATTTTAGAGAGAAAGTTTTACGCAAATGGTGCGAGAGTAATATGTAGTTTATCTTTGACTTTTACGCACATTAGTAAATCTTTACAACTACATGTCATTGGAAATGTTTAACTACGCGTTTTATGGTCAAATCTAACCAGCATCACGTGCTTTCCGCGAAGCTGACTTAATTTTTACTTTGTGCAGACGTTGATAAATAAGTTTACAGTGGTTCGAACCTGCGACCTGGAGTTTGGAAGGGAGTTTGAAGGGTTATGCGTTGTCTTTATTTAGTCCAACAGTGGTAGGCAATCTTCCTTGGCGTAGAGGAAGGAGGTGAGAAAAAACGATGAAAGCCGCGTGAAGATTTCTAAATTTACTTTGCACTTTAATGGTTCTGGTGTTTTACCATCATTTAATGTCTTATCAAAACGTCGGTTTGCGGGGTCGACTGATACGGCTTTAGTCAGATTGGAACCCGAGGAGGAAAGAGGTGAGAAATTTCTGATAGCGTACGCAAAGAAATTTCTCAAGTTAGGTATCTTTTCTTGTATTCATAAAGATGTTTCTTAGTGTGACATCTTGTTGACGAGATTTGTGTGTGTGAGAGACTTCTTTGAAGATTTATGGTGTACTTATAGGCTTCTTATGCTGTTTGGCTCAGGGTAGTTTGGTACTTCTTGTTGTGTTGTTTGAGGAGGTCTATAGTGAATTTGTGTCTGTGTGGGGGAATCTGTGAGAAGGTCTCATTGAGAAAATGTCGAGCTTCCAGCAAAATGATGATGGATGGGAAGTGGCTTCGTCTCGTAAGGCAAGAAACCCTGCAGCAAGCTCTGCAAACAGGCAGAGGGGTGGAGCATCTTCTAGTTCTTATGCACCCGAAAGGCCTGGAGTTGGGTTTTCCAAGGGTAAAGCAGGGTATAGTCCTAATGGTGAGGGCCAGAAGAGTGGAAGGCGAGGTGATGGCTCTAACAATATGCAAGACCACGGTTACAAGCAGCCGGGATGGAGAGAGGCCGGGAAAACTCAGCCAAAGAATGGAAATGGGACTACTATTATTGCTACTACTTCAAGGAATGGTGGTGACAACATGAATCAGGCATGGCAGAGCCAACCTAAGCCTGAAGCCTGGGACTATGCCGCTTCTACAAGAGTGGGCATGCAGGATGCTGGTGCACGTCCCCCTCTTACAAATAGCTGGCAAGGGGGAATTCGCAGCAGCAGCATAGCCGGCGGCAGCACTAGTTGGAGCTCTGTAGTTGCATCTGCTGCTGGGAAAGGAGAGGGGAGTGGAGGAGCAAATGGAAGTGGAGGGAATTCTGTAAGTACTGAGAAGGTAATGTCTACACTTCTTCCTTTTGAGCAATCAGGGGAGCCACCTCAGAGCGAAGCTGGCAACCAGTCTAGTGAGGGGGAATCAGAGATCGAGCATCTAGATAGTGATGAGGACCTTTTGAGCAGCGATGGCTTTGATTCTGATGGCGCTGATGTAAGCCATGAGACTAAGAAAAAGAATAAATGGTTCAAGAGTTTCTTTGACTCTCTTGATAGCCTGACTATTGAGCAAATAAATGAACCTGAAAGGCAGTGGCACTGCCCAGCATGCCAAGGTGGGGTTGGGGCAATTGATTGGTACAGAGGGATGCAACCCATCTTAACCCATGCCAAGACTGTTCGGTCCAAGAGAGTGAAGCTACACAGGAAACTGGCAGAAGTATTGGAGGAAGAGTTGAATAGGAGAGGAGCACATGCGATATCAGAGGAAATGTTTGGCAAGTGGAAGGGCTTGCGAGAGACAGTAAATGATCGAGAGATTGTTTGGCCCCCTATAGTCATCATTCAGAACACAATCCTTGATCAAGACGAAAATGAGCAGGTACATATTTTTGAGCTTTAGATTTATTTAACTAGAAGCAGTTATCTCACCTTGCATATGATAGAGATTTTGTTGATGGCATGGAGGTTTTTTTTTCATCATTACACTTTTTGATGTCACTTACCTAGTTAGAGTTTTGTTCCAGCCCTTTTTGGGGATGCCAATGTCTGGTTAGTGAAGGGAACCTGAGACCTGGGACAATGACTAACATGGATTCTAGATCTCGTTGTATTTCTCTCTTATTATGCATCAATCAATGAGTGTGCATATCTTATCGCCATAAAAATCTTTTGATCTGCCCTATTCTATGAGAATACATTAATTCATGTCTACATTTCAGCTATTTTATTTTCACAAATGTTCTTGACAGGCTGTTATTTATATTCAGTGTGGATTTAGTGTAACAGTAAAATTTATTCAACCTCAAAATGTATCTTTATGGTTCAAATCAACCTTGTAACATGCTTGCATACTTTATTGTCTAATGTTCTAAATCTCTGTGCTTGCATATTACGCATGGTCAAACTGTATGATTGTGTTTATTGATTATTCTATCCTTCCAGTGGATTGGGATGGGAAATAAAGAACTATTGGAGTATTTCAAAGGATACAAAGCTATGAAGGCAAGACATGCATATGGTCCGAAGGGTCATCGTGGAATGAGTGTACTTATATTTGAGGAATCGGGAATGGGATACATGGAAGCAGAGCGTTTGCACAGGCACTTCCTCAAAGAAAAGAGAGGGAAAGAAGAATGGGAGCGGCACAAGGTATTGTTCCACCCTGGTGGGCAACGAATATTATATGGTTACTTAGCAACAAAAGAGGAGATGGAGATTTTCAACAGGCACTCCAAAGGTTTGTACTTCTAGTCCCTTTAGAAGTTCTTGGTGCACTACAAAGGGGTAAGCTAACTAATATTTTATGGGGGGGTTAAGCATTCATCAGATACCTGGTAAGTTCTTGCACCCAGGCTGGAAAATGCTTAGCTATATTGTTTGGGACAATCTATAGGGGCACACTTTTTGTTATGTAGTTCTATGTAGCATGTACTCAACGGTTTTTTTAAGATCTTGTGTCTTGTTTGGAGGAATTTTACCTATGTTTGTCATCTTACTTTGCAGGAAAACAAAGGTTGAAGTATGATATGAGGTCACATCATCAAATGGTTGTTGAATCAATGAAGCAGATGAATGAAGACAATCAGAAGCTGACTTTCTATAAGACTAAAGTTGCTAAGGAACAGGAGCACAGTAAAACATTGGAAGAGACAGTTTACCAAGTCTCATCCAAGTTGAGACTGAGAGAAGCTGAAGTTAAAGTTATTAGACAGAGAGCTACAGAGCAGCATGAGGAGTCCAAGAAGGAGGTATGCTCATCAATTAACTAAGTTTGAAACATGGGAGAGTTGAAAGGTTGCAATTCATGATGGTTGCAATTAGTATCTTAGAATAGCATCCTGTGTATATCATTTGTGCAAGGCTTATATCTGTTCTTGTCCATTGGTCATACCATTCTAATGACACCTATGATAGATTAAATCCACTTTATTTTTTCATGCTCAAACTTTTTGGGACTGTTATGACTACAATTGTAATTGGATATTTTGTACAGATGGATTATTTGGAGCAGAGTTATAGACACCAGATTGATCAGCTGAATGAAGCTATTGCAGAAAGAGAACAAGAGTTGGAAAAGGTACAGGAAGAGTTCAAGATTTCACATCTTGATCGCTGCCATCAGCTTCAAGTTGATTCTGCAAAACTTCCAAAGGATAAGAAAGTCAGCAACGACAAGCAACATGAAAAACAGATCAAGTAATTTTTTGCTTCCTTTCATTACCCTTTCCTGTCTTTGTTTTGGCTTGATTAAACATTCAAGGAATATGATTCAATTCTATAAATGTTCTCCAAATATATATTGTGCAAGATCAGCTTGAGGCTGCAATGCTGACTAAATAACACCAACATTTGAGAAATTTCGTCAGAACACAGGCCCTCATGGTAGTCACCTAGTTCTTATGCAGGCCACAGATGATTGAAGGAGTGACATTCTAATATTCTGCACACATGCAAGACAACCTTGAGTCCATAAGGCTGAGAAATAGCATTTGCAACTTTATCACTAGGACAAACATAGGTGAAAACGATAACCCACAAGTTCACTAGTTCCAAGACATGCTGTACATGGTTGAACAATTGGCATGCTTTATCGGCATTTAAGAGTTTGAATGGCTTAGCAAAATAACTTCATTATAATAGAAGCTTTCTCACAAGGGTAAACTTAAATACTTAAATACTAGTGATATTCAGTTCTCAAATTCTGCATCATGCAGTGTGATCTTGAGGCTGTGAAGTTAAACAAAATAGCATAAAGTCTTGGAAACCATGTCATGAGTACAGACATAGTGTAATGGATAGTCATCTATTTCCAAACAGGACATAGATGGTTGAACAATTTTAATAAGAATAAATGCCCGCATCAAATTTGAGGTCAAGGCTGTGCAATGTGGAGCAGAAGAACATTGACATCTTAGAGACTGTGCCACAGAGAAATTTAGGCACAAAGAATAGCCACTTAGCTCATACACAGACCCTAGATATTTAGGTAATAGACATAATAATAAAGCATAAACCAAAGACATGGGACAAGCAAGTAACCTATGATGGCCATCTAGTTGCCACAGATGCTACGTTTGTCCAAGTAACATAGTAATAATATCAAAGAGGTGGTTTGACACGGGGTTTAAGCTAGAGTCAGCAAGGCTAACTAAAATCAACAATAAGTACTAATTACAATGTTGGTGGCAGTACTGAGAAAAGAAACCAAGAAAAATGATTTGATCCAAAGTTTAAATCCTGCAAATAGCCAGTGAAACCTAACTGGTAAATGTTTACATCAGTGACAATAATTTTACTTCTGTGCTTAATAAAAGAAATCTGACAGGCAATCATACTGCATACCCATCCATAACTAAGTCAAGAACATTCCCAGTGCCAGGGACACCATCTTACTGTAGGGGTGTTTGGTTTGATATAATAAGATGCAGGCCATACACATTATATCAAGGGTTAAATCCTTCTAACATTTGATGGCAGAAGGAGCAGAACTTGGACAGAAACAAGAAATCATTCCCAAACTCCTATAAAGCATTACAAACATAATTGTGTAGATGTCTGCTTAATATTTTTTTATTCAAGGTAAAAGAATAGCAAAAATAGAAAATCAAGTGAAAATTTTCTTTTGATCCAAGGTTGCCTGGAGTTAAGGGAATGTGCTTCTCAAACTCTCATTAAGTCAGAACAGAATCTACAGATATAGAGCAGCTGTAGTGTTTGGATTCACATTATTAGACTTTTTAGGATCCCATTTATATCAAATATTTAGTGATAAAACATTTGTAATTGTTAATGATTAATATCTCATTTGATTAAAGCTGACCAACATCACATATAAATGTCCTAGCTTTTCAAAAATCATAAACAAATGCCATTTGCAGAAAATTTCTAGCTATTCACTCTTTGACTAAATAGTTGGTGTGTTAAATGATAGAAGAATATCTTTTTTAATAGGTCAACCAAGGGCAATATAGACCCAGCTATGTATGGAAAGCATTTAAAGACCCACCCCCCAGGTCGTGTAATTACTAACAACAACAAAAACCTGGAGTGAAATCAATGCCTTGGTCCCGTAAACCTGTAGTTTACTGGAGCAGTGAAGCCTAAGTCATTAGAATCGAAACCATAACTGGAAATTACCAGCCATTTTATTAATCATAAGAGTTTAAAGGAGTCTTATCAGTGCAATGCTATATCTCAATAATTTATCAACTTTAAACATGTCATTTTCAGCAATCTATAAAAGCTGCACATATGCTATATAATAAAGGTCTAGTTTACCAATTGCAAAAAGAACAGCAGTCAGGCAGAACAAGTGAGTCAAGATGATGACCCTGCAGCAATAGAAACAGTGGAAAGTTCAGTTCAGCATCTCTGCTGTGCTATAATGTATCATAGCCTTTCTGTCCAAATAAACAAAACTGGGTTGAAATTCATGTCGCCAATTAACATGACAGGTCTGCATAATAAGTCTGCTATCAAAAATTTAAAGGGGTATCCTGCTGTTGTTGCTTCTCTCCTTATTCCTCTGAAGCACTATCAACCTGCACAGATGCTGGTTTAGTATCACCTAGTACGAGCACAAATCTTTCCAGCTGCAAATTTTTGAGAAAGAAGCTCAGTCAGATTAGCTTCCTCCTCTTCTACCTGCAGGCCTAAATTAGCTTTCACAGAGATGGCATCAATTTTACTGCACATGGCTACCGTGTGTTGAGCCCATCCCTTTCATCAGCCTCCAGACACTGTCCAACTGCATGATAATGCCACCCTGCATCTGCTCATACCTTGGTCAGTGTGTATGGTCAAAGTATCACTGGAATTGAACAATGCCTGCACCCCACTAATGTATGACGCTTTCATCACAATCAGCCTAGTAATTGACTGACCAGGATCTGCATGGCCTGGATAACTACACCCACAGCTAGATGGATCCAGTCATAGGGAAAGACGAGCTTTAAAATAGTTAGTGCTAAACCATTTCATGAACTCAAGGTCCTGAATTTCTTCCTTCAAAGAACTTTTCTATTCTTTCATGGCAATCTCTGCAGTGGTATGAAGTCTTTCCTTCACAATCATTCTTTTCAAGTACATTTTGGAGTTTAATATCTTCCACCAGCTCAAAACAAGCATTATGCCCATCATCTGAAGTGTAGTAGTGAATCAATTTCTTGATTTTCCCATTCACAACTTCCTAATTTCTCAATGGCATTATTTTTGGTAATTATTTTGCTCCTCACCCATAGGGCTTGTTGTAGCATCCAATTTACAAGCAAAAATATCTCATGTATTCCAAAATAAAGAAGTTGGGCACATGGCAATTTTTTAATTCCAAACTTTGAAAGAGCAGGCTAAAATACTGAGTCATTTTGACAATAGGGTGATAAGATTGAGAACTTTCTGAATGCAAACGAGCAATAGCCCCATGCAGAGACAGTATGCAGCCAGATTTGTTTTCATGACACTGGGCGAATAAAAATAAAGTTTTTGCCAGGCTAAAAATGAGAAAAGAGCTTTGAATTTCTACAGCCCAAAACTAGAAGTAGACCAGCTTAATAAGGGAATCCCCATCTTTCCCTTTTCCCTCTTCACAATTATTTCAAGCAAGCTCTGCAAAACTGAAAAGATCTAAACTGAATAAACTGAATAATCTTGATCAACTGCAAATCTTCTCATAAGATTTTAGCAATCTGCAATAACTCAGATTCAATGAATATAAAGAGATGGACATGTTGGATATAGTTATGCATTTTCCTTTCTAATTTTTAATAAAAAGAATGCATCGAATTTCTATTTGAAAGGTTGCATGAATAGTTCTGAGAGTTTAAGTACAAGTTCTTCACACAAATTTTAACATAAGTCTGGTAATGACCGTCAACATTACTATGGCAAGATTGAATTCATCGTAGGCATTGAAATTTTATCTAGGACTTGAAGATTTTATATTGTCATTTCTTTTTTTCACGACGACTTAAGCTCTATGTTGTTGCACTTTCTTGTTGCAGAATTGATGAGGAGATTGAAAGGCATAAAACAATTGTTGAAAGCAGTGTGAAAGATTCTGAGGAGTATGAACGTGAACGGCAAGAACTCATTAAAGTGCATGACAAGAGAAGGAAGGAAATTAAACTAAGGCAGCTGCAGGAGGAAGTAGCATTTGAGAAGGAATTGGAGCAAGAAAGGGTTAAACTTTTGGAAAAGTATGCAAAGAAAAGGGAAGAGGCAAGTTATGCTCCTTGTCAGTGACAGGGTGCTTGTTGCTTTTCTCAACTACCAATGGAGGAGTAACCCTATAAAGCTATGCACTTGCTTTCTATCTTGTTGCCTGGTGATGATGTCAAAGTTAAAATGTACTGAGTTATGAAGTGTCTAGATTCTGCTGTTGTTCATGTCATGTTTGGACCTTACAAGCCCATTTTCTAATGCCACTTTCCTTTCTAAGAAAAATGTAGCCCATTGTCTCTTTGAAAAATATATCCTGTGAAACATACTAGATAAAAGGTTCCAAGAAAGATGATTGTGGGAGAATTTTCTGATTTTGGTATCATTTTTGAAGTTCAGGCTATGTTTGAACATTACAAGCACAAGCTGTAATGGTACTTTCTTTCTGAGAAAAGCTTAGCAGACTCTCCATGTAACAAGTAATCTATCAAATATAATTGATTAAAATTTCAAGAAAGCTATTTGTGGGAAACTTTCCGATTTGGTATCCTATGTGAAGTTTGTCTTCGTTTTGGTTTCTACAGGTGGTGATATATGGCATTTCATTTTCACTTTAAAGCATTCTCTATATTGGGTAAGAAATGTTAATGCATGTGGAGAGGTACAAAATTTTGGCCCAGAAAGAATAATTATTAGAGAGGTGATTGAGTATACATAAATTTTACTTTACTTGCACTTGTAAATGATAATATTAGACTTTATCATTTGGAATAGGATAGAATGCAAGTGGATGTGTTAGAGCTGTCTTGTGCTTGTCTACAGAGAAGCTATATTTTAGCTTTATGATTCACTGGGTTTCAATACGCCTGTAGGAAAAACAATTTGTTCACAGATACACGTGACTAGCATGGACTTCTTCAAGTGGCTTGAAATGTACAGTTAGTAAATTGACTTAATGAGCTTTATTCTTAGGTAGTTTCTATTTGGCTAATAACAAGTGGCATATATGCATACATCAGAATATATGCCACTTTTTCATTGTATATACAAAAAATATATCTGACAATTTTCAGCTTTACTCGTAATATGCAGTAATTACGTGTGTTCCATCACAAGACATTGATA
This sequence comes from Sequoia sempervirens, assembly GCA_007258455.2. Classification (NCBI taxonomy): domain Eukaryota; kingdom Viridiplantae; phylum Streptophyta; class Pinopsida; order Cupressales; family Cupressaceae; genus Sequoia; species Sequoia sempervirens. Next base: position 77,363,546 of record VDFB02353493.1, on the reverse strand, counting down.
ATGGGCTGATAATTCACAAGACTAGGAAGGGGTCAAGAAAAAAAATCAGTTTCAAGAAGATATGTATGAAGTTTCATCAGAATTATTTGCTTATCCACACGTTCTTCTTTATGTCAGTCGCTACTTGCTTATTTTCTCGGCAAGATTATCTTTCTCACACAGCCAATATACCTGGTTGCAGGTTACAGACAGATGAGAAAACACATTGAAATAACTCTGAATTAGTAGAATCATATCACTTAACCCAATCAGTGCCTTCCCAAACCAGTCTACTCATCTATGAAGCAGAACATTTATTGCAAATTTGGCATTGTGCAAGCTGCAGTTGTAAATATGCAGGCTGTAGGAGAACATCAAAAACTCTTCAGAGCATAAAAAATGAGGGTGTATTATTACAGTGATTAAGTGATTGACAAGTTGCCAGAGTTCATTCTGCTAAAAAATGAACATATACAACTTCAATAACCAACAATAAATGTAGGTGCTGCCCTCCAAGACCTAAAGATCTGCATTTAAAATAAAAATAAAGATTTCCTTTCACCTACAAACTCAAAAGTTCTGTTCCCTTTGTTGGAATCCTTAAAGCAAAATGCATATCAAGATCAAGTGGCTTCTACTTCTGCTTCGAAAAATAATCAAAAACCTTAAACAAGTAGTAGAATGGTTTTATAGTAGGATATGCCTGGATGATAACAAGGAATCTTAAAAACAAAATAACAACTCATGGTCATAAACTCAATTCAAACAAATTATTTCTTTCTGTTACAATTATTTTAAGTATACAGGCAGAGCAATTAGATGTTAAAAACATTTTTTAATAGGGATTTAGAGGAAGATATTTATGTCATAGCCCAAAATTTTCATTGTTAAGAGAAAGGAAAATTGGCTCGTAAGTTAAAAAAGTCGTCGTATGGTTATAATAAATAAGCAATTTTAAATGAGTCCATTGGGCCATCTTTGCTTTGTTGATCAACTGATCATACATTTTAGTTATATTACTTTGTAGAAACAACCTCATTATATGGTTCACTTGTCTAGTGAATTATGATGTAAAACACGTGGGATAAATGACAATGAAATATTAACATGTGGGGTAATTCTACACGTTCCAACACTCTCCCCACTCATTTTATACCACTTTGTATGGATAAATTTAATGCATGATTCTAACACACTTTTGGGCTCTTTTAGCATGCTCATTGACCCCAAGACCAAACTTAACACTTTAATATGTTGCATCCCTCAATTGAGAACCTATTTGATCTGACTCATCAATTTTCTATCTTGGATTGGATTACACTTGCAATTTCACCCCATTTTCCAACATTTAAATTCTTGCTATTCAAGACCAACAATCCCAAGATTTGACTTTTACTTGTTGGCATGGGCACCAAAAATTTTGAATTATGTGTCTAAGGTTGTGTATGTAAATGTGTCGTCTAGGAACATTGTACACATCATCAAACATGATCAAATCAATAGAATAATATATCAAAAGAACACAAAATATGTTCTCCCCTTGCAAGAATCAATAGTTGGTCCTCGTTTACTAGTATTGAGAATCAACAATAGTTCAGGATTAATAAATCAATATTCCTTTTCAAAGCACACTCCAAGGATTTTTTTTGATACAATCACTCATTTATCTATATCGAGCTTCATAAAGACATCAATGATCTTGTTTAATGGCACCTCTTGCCACCTTTGTCATCAACACCCATTCCACACACTCAATTTCTAATTTACAATTGTTAAGAATCAACAAATAGACATATATCAATGATCTTTTTTAGTGGTATTTATTCCCACCTCCCTCATCAACATCCATTGCCAAACTCAATTTCTTATTTACAAATGTTAACTCAATCCAAGAGGTTTGACTTAGGAGTGAGTATGTTAGGTACTTCAAACCTTGCATAACAAACTCTCAATGGTGCTCCTTAGCACCACCTAGTTTTCCTCTAGATGTACATTAGGTGAACATGTTTTATTGGTATTGAAGATCTATTTTTTCTTAGGATGAAATCATGTCATCTAGACGTAATCTTATTTGAGACACACACCTTCTCAAATCTTTGTCATCATAGGTCTTTGATCCATAATCTAGTTTTATTTCTTAGTTTCATGACTTTGTTTTAGTATTATATCATTCAAAGTCAAGAACAATCCAATTTTAGGCACACAACTATAATCAATCTCATTTATATTTTAGCACATGTTCCATTACAACCTTGTTGCACCTCTACAAAATTTAATGTTAAGATCCTTTATGTTGGTTTTCATCATATCTATTTCTCAAGGTGCCATAATATTTAGACTTAATGTCATGACTTTAGTAATGAATAGTTTGTGAACAATTTGGCATTCTTAATGTTGACTTGATCATTTGTCAAGCCATGTGTATATGTAAGAGATAATGTAAGCATGTCCAATGGAAGTTGATTCACATACATGATGTTGGAGTAGTTAAATAAAAAAAATGACAATGGTGGCTTAGTGGTGCACCTATGATATAAGATGACAGCTAAGTATAGAGGCAAAGTAAAATCATTCTTTGGATAGTTTTGTCATGACTATAGTTGCAAATACTCTCTATATAAGCACCTAGATGTACAAAAACATAATTTAGTGGCAAGATTGTAGGAATGGTGCACCTAGCAGATGTGGCATAGACAACCTTGAAGTGCATTAGGCTAGTTAAACAAGAATTATGTGACATAAATGAGGGAGAAGCACACTTGAATGTGTTTCTTGACATTTTCAAGTGACAAAAGTGAATGAAACTAAGTCTTCAAGCACCCACAAGTTCTTTGCCAAGTATGAGTGGCAATAGTTTCCTTCAAGCACACCTAGAAGTTAGACACGAAGACTTAAGTGGCACAAGTAGGTGTATGGTGTGTGTGAATGTGTCTTGACATAGTTTAATTGCAAGAGTACATAAATGGTGTGCCTAAACTATTTTTTTGGATGTTGAGTGGTTGGCATGGCAAGAATGCATGTGTGAGGGTTTTTAGCTAATTTTTAACATGGTGGCATTACTATAGAAGTGTGATTTACTTTTTCAAAGTGGAAATAATAGAAGATGAGCACACCTAAGTAGTTAAGGAAGGTATAAAGGTGCGCTTGAGATGAGTATGCTAACTTCCAAGTGGCAAATATCCTCTTGAAGCATTTCAAAGAAATGATTTAACTAGTGTTTAAGTGACATAAAGAGATTAGTAGTGTGACTCATTCGATATGATCAATTTGAATTAATTTCTTCACGCTAGGTGTGTATTTATCCTCTATTGAGATAACCACTTGTTCCAAAAAAAATCATCAATCATCAATGCTTTTAGCAACAATCTAGATGATCGATTTTTTATATTATTATCTTAGATTTTCTTTGTGATGTGTAATTTATTTACTTGTTTGAAGGTATAATAGCAATGTTTCAATTGTCTTTGTTACTTTTTTTTGCATATTTGATTACACATTTTTAGCCTTGTCAAAACCTTAAGTAGTTCTTAGTTTGTAGAGGGAGTTGGAGTAGTTAGGGTTGGTGAAGTCAACAATAGGTATTAGGGTTCATATCAATAAATGTGTTGTTTTATAGAGAACATTAGATTTGATTCACCAAGATTGTTGGTGAAGTCAACAACAAATCTATCAAAAGCAAGATCTAGGGTTTCATATTTTGTTAGAAGATCTATTGTTTTAAAGCAAGGGGCTATGCCAAGATCAACAAAATATTTGTGCATCCAATTGCTATATTTGGCAAGTGCTTTATCTAAGGTTATATTCTTAGATAGATGGTTAAGGGCCTTTTTTTTAATATTCTTTGGCTTTTATGTATTCTTTGTTTAGGATTAGTTTTTGCTTCAAAGTTCTTTCATGCTTTTAAGTAGCATTAAATTTAATTTTTTAAACAACGATTTTTGGGATGAATTAATTATTATTCTGAATTTCAAAAACTAGGCATTTTGTCTCTTTATAAGTGTTTAGAGTAGAATATTTTAAATGATAGTCGATGCTAAGCATATGTCGAAATATTGTTCGATTTGTTAACCTTATGTTTACATTTGTGTCTTTCTAATCTAAGTAATTGAAATGAAAGTATATTATAGCATCAAGATTTGTATTGGTGATATGCCTATCTAGGTCGTAGCTTTGCATGCAACATAACTTCTAAATTATTAAGATTGTGTGTTGTTGGCCCATATTATTATTGTAGACACCTAAAATTCATCATTCACATTTGATCAATTTATCCACCTAATCTCACACACAACCAACGTAAATCCTTCATCCAACACACATCTACGTACACTCTCCTAGGAGATGCATTTTATCGCCAAGGCTATGATGGTTCCTTACTATGATCTTTAAACACAACAAAAGCTAATCTCACATTACAAGAGGTAAATGGCGGTATTTGCGACAGTGGAATGTTATTGGCCAAGAAATAGGTAGATATTTGGGTTTGCTAAAGGATCTCCCTAGTTGGTTCAATTTATTAGAATTATAAGAATAGGGTTTTAGATTATAACTACATTTTATATATAATCATTCTATCAATCATGGTAGCCACATCTTCTCAATGGTTAGGAGTGCCTTTGTTAAAGACAATAATGGCCTTCTCAAATAGTTTGTTCTACTTGGTTGTCCAGATTAATGCAACCTTCCTCCTACCTAATGAACCTTGTTTGTCAACTAAGCTACTCCCTCAATCCTTCAAACAAATAAAATCAGACAAGATTTTGAAGGAGAATTATTCTACCAAAGTAATATTGTTGACAATATTTCACTATCAAGTCTTAATGTAACAAAGACCAACTAGTCTAAAAAAAGATTGGTCACTACATTCCTAGATAAATAAATGCTTATACTCTAAACTTAAAAGATAAGACAATACAATTTTGGGATAAGGTATGAATGTCATTTCAGTCAAATATTTAGAGCTCTAAACCTACAATATATGACTCAATCCAACTCCAAAAAAGTGCCCATAGCTAATCCTTGAAGTACTCCAAGATAAATGAAAAGATTGGTGGCTCATCAAAATAGAGGCTAGAAATTTGCATATTCAAATAGGACTTAAGAATATACTTAAAAAAAGATGTAGAAGAAGCTCACAACAAAACTACACCTAGGAAGTCTCAAGAAACCCGTTCCAACTGAAGGAGTAAAACAAGTATCAAATAACAAGCTATGAAAAAGAGGACTAATAGATGGTATCTATATTTAACTAAATGTCTAGACAATGACTAAATTTTGAAGATAATTGATGCAAGTCATGCTTTTAAATTATAAAATTAGTAGTTGTTACAACCCCAAGGGTAAAATGGCAAGGTAGTAATCCCACACCTTGAAAATGTACAAATGTGTGTTTTATATAAATTAAGGTTAATATGTTTTGGAATTATAAGAAATGTGTTAGTCTAACGGTACCATGATAGAACTTTGTAACAAGAAGTTCTTCTCAACATTGTTTAAACTTGCCATATGATTATTAATGGACTATGAAATATTTTTTGACTAAAACTTATGCTTTAGTGTAGTCATAAATTTCAATTTGTTGAAGCTTTATGAAGAATTTCCCTTGAAACATTGGTTGTTAGTGGGAAAATGTTGAGCCCATTCATCATTGATAGTTTGACTAGACTAAATCTCTCAAGGGTGTGAGTCACTAGTTATGGGCCTTGTTGAAACAATGAAATTTTATACTAAAACCATAAGAAATATTGTCCCAATCATGCCATATTTGTAGGATTATAGGTGAGTTCTTGAGGATTAAATTAATATGAATTTCCAAGTGTTGGAGCTCTTGAATAAGCAAGGTACAAAATAATGTACGATCTTACCTATGAGACTATTTGTTTTTATTTTAAAATTAATGTGGAATAGGATAACATAGAGTTTTAGGTCAAGTCTATAGCATTAAGGATCTCCTTATCATGTGAATTAAAATAATATTTAATTACTGTGAGATCCAACTTACTATACCATAATAATACATTTAATGAGATATGTGTAGCATAATAAAAAAGGGGATCAATATCATCAAGCCAATATTTCTATGGTGTTGGATTAGTGCTTAATTGGTGTCTACTTAGTATTAGGAGTTGTGTAATCCAAGATTTGAGTAAGCATAATCAAATATTGATTGTATGCTCTTAAATACTTATGCATGAGTATGGACTATTGAATTCCAAATTAACTAGCAAACTTGACACCTATAACTCAAAGGATTGCAGGTGGGGAAAGAATCATCTAGGCAATTTATGGTTTGGTTGACCAACCTAGGGTGTGGAAGTTGAGGAATAAATTGGTTATGTTCTATTTGTTAAATATGTCTAGGTGATTGAAATAGTAGTCACTAGCATGGGTAAAGTAAAATTGTAAGACCTTTGATTTCTATTAATTTGACTATAAGAGGTTCCCACATGTCAAAATTAAGTTTCATACAAGTTCCAACATCTATGACAACACATAGGGTGGAGATAAGGATACTATGAGTGCATAGGTAAAGAGATGTAGTACTCTTTGAAACATAGCTTATCCTTCTCATCTTGAAGTGATCACTAAACTAGTAAATCTTATGGCCCACTCACAAATAAGCTTATTGTTGCTCCAACATGATAGAAATCAAGCAATGTGCTCTACTAACAAAAGTAATCGGTCATATCCTAGGTTAGCTAACTTTCACTAGTAGTATGCAAGTGATGGATGCTAGGAGCCACTCACTTGGGTTGGATGAATTACATTAGTAGCATCTAGGCAATGGGTTGTGGAGGATTTTAACAAAGTATTTGAATCTAATCAAGAGTATGAGGTTGTTCCAATGCTTTTTGTGTATGTCAAAATTTTGTCCTTGCTAGCAATGACCACAAGCATTATGGGATGCTTGTTCTGTCATCACAACTGGTAATGAACCAAGGAAAGGGATGGAATCACAATGTAGTATGGGATGCACTAGTTTTCCTTTTTCATATTATCACATCTCCATTAATGATTCAAAGATTGAATGAACTAAGAAATTGGAATCTAGTGGATGCAATAAGGCCACACCCATGCCTTATGACTAGTTAGTCAATATATGAACAATAGAATGAGAGGGGAATAATATAGCAAGTCTAGGTGTTGCCAAGACTATGTTTACCATGGTGCCTTGGGGTAATGGCTTTAAGAATCCCATCCTCGAAAAAACCTAGTCCACTTGGATGAGGTGGATAGCGATTCTTATTTATATGGTTGGGGTTATATTGCACCCTAGCACCTATACAAAGGACCATGCAAATTAATAAGGAAATGTACCAACTCTAGAGAACAACATTCGAGGCATTTCTCATTTAATTGTTGATATTAATCTTTTGGTACATATTCTAAATGCTTATTTCATGAATCACATGTAATTGCTATGTTATGAAATTGCAAACATAATGTCCATTGTAGATGTGTTAGTAGATGCATTTACTTGTAACATCCATTGTTGGTTATTTGCAAGTAAAGGTCATTAGATTATGTGTTAGGTGAATTTGTAGAAAATAATTAGAAATATTTGATTTAGAAAAAGATCCTTTTGAAATATGATTAAAATTTCTAGTAAAAAAAATGTAGCAACCAAATGGGGTTATCATAGCATTGGATTTATGTAAAGTGGGGTTGTATATAATTATTTGGGGTTGAAAGTTTTTAGAAAGAAGCTAGGAACAAGCTACAAAGAGGATAGGAAAACTGCTTCTACATAACTCAATGGAGAGTCATCTAAGCCTTGTCTATATGTATTTTAGCCAAGTTTTCCTTGTAAACAATATTTTGAACTTAATGCATGTCTATTAATAAAAGAAATCATATAACTTGCAAAAATAATTTAGTGGCTATTCCTTTGCTCTTATCATTCTTAAACATCAATCATTCACTTGCTATATCATTCTAGACTCTTGCATTACTCATGCGTTTATATTGAGCTAGGAATAATAATAGTATGTGTGGCTATCTTGTATTTGCAAGTGAGGCTCATTGAGTGAATGGTTCTCTTAGGTTAGAAGACTTGTTTTCTCATCTATTCAAGTTTCTTTCCCCTCTTCTTTTCCATTTCCTTGTCTTTCTTTGTCCTTCCCTTATCTTTTTCGTTTTCTTTCCCTCAAAGAGATTAGGTTAGTTTAGAGATAGTTTACGATTAGATAAGCTTAGTTTCATTTTCCTATTCCTCATCACTATATCTTGTTGTTAGAGCATGTGTTTGCAATTATATTCAAGGCACTCTTTTGTATATAAGTCGCTATCTTTTGCAAGAGAAAAGTAACTTTACATGTAACCGCCACTAAAACACTAATCAAACTACCATTCACAATAGACTCCTTGTTAAACATCTCATTTTCCATTGTGCTATCCAACCCTTGCCAAAACTTAGCAATCTTGAGACCTTGGGGAGACTTCCTAGTCTCCTTTCAAGAGAGGAATTGGTTTCTAACCTCTTGAGGTTGGTGAGCCTTTTGCATCATCAAAAAATTGTATTATAAGTTATCTTTCTTCTAATTGTGTAATTTTACCCATCAACAACATTAGTGACATGCATCCATAATAAAACTATGTAAGAAAGAATAGAACACTAATTTGTGGTGACATTAACAGATACTAAAATCACAATTTTATTTTAAAATAGAATGAATCACTTGAAATAATTTATTAGGATGGAGACATAAATCTCTATTATACACCTATCGACAAGTTACTAAAGATAAGTTAACCCATTAAGGCTCTCACCCTAATACATATAAGTTGCAAGTTACACATAACTAATAGTATACTACAACCAATGATAAGTCAACAAGAGCCAACATGATGGGTTTCACGATCTAAACATATTAAATATGATTAATGGGAGAGAAGTGGTTTATGAGAGGGGAATGTTAAAGAGTTACTAATATCCTTGTTACATAAAAAGGCCACACATAATTAATCCCAAATAGTATTTCCACCATACTTGAATTTATGGGACATTCAAATAAATGATGTTATTGTTAAAAACATATTTTGTTTCAAAATTATCAACAAATATTTGGTTTCACAAAATATTTGATTATTTTACCCATGCTTGAAGTACAAATATGAATGTCACCTTCCATTAGGTCTTCATGTCTCTCCCATTGTTTGATACTTGAGTTAAACAAAAGCAAGATTGGGGTTTAATTGGTCCCCAACATTAGCCATGTTATACTCAAATTTGGCCCCAACTTAAAATACACAACATGCTACTTTAGCCCCCAAATTACTCTAAGTTAATTTTGGCACAACCTACTCTTACATTGTCTCTAGTTGATAGTTAAATCTTTTTTTATCTATATCTTTCAAATTGAAATTTACAAATTATATAGCAACAAATTAAAGCATGTCTTCTTTGTCATCCAATTTTTTTCTCTATTATCTCCAAATAATAGGAAGTAGTTATTTAAAAAATAAAACATTACATGAGCCAAAGATCAATGGAGCCCACCAAATAAAATTGATTAACTTGAACTTGTTTATAGTACTATCAATAGGTGTATCCATGCCTTCTCTATCAACATAGGCTTAGATCAATAATAGAATTAAGGTGACTTCACCTTGTCATCTCATTGGGTTTGAATTAAATGGAGATCAACAACAATTTCATGATGCTATGAGAGAGGATTGCTGTAGTGATTTGTTACTAGATTCCATTCTTGAAATTTATTTGATTGTCCACTCAATTAAATCACATGGTATCATTCTACATGTACATTGAAGCTAACAATTTATCAATCATAAAATCAACAACCTTGGCCTATTAATAACACCCTTCATCTTGGTGTGCTCTTGTCAACATTCTCAAAGTTGATAAAGACCTCACCTCTTTGTAGTGCTATAGTTTTCAATCCCTAGATTAGGATTTTGTTGTCTATGTGACGAGATTCCTCGCACATGTGTGTATGTAGATTTCATAAGGGCAACTTTCTTAGCATTTACTTGGTGACACCATTACATGATTTAATGCCTTCTCTATCTCCATTGATGCTTCATTTTCTTCCTCCACTCTACATTTTGATTGTCCAACAATTCCAATGGTGAACAA
>VDFB02353493.1:77339604-77353371 GCA_007258455.2 Sequoia sempervirens | reverse complement strand
AGCTAAGCCCTAGTGTCCACCCACATGGCGAACCCCACATTCATCCTTGCCACTACGTCCTTAATGCTCTGTGGACCCACAATTGTGGGTTGCCCTATGCGGGACTCCATTCCCATTTCACCATCCTAAGGTAGCCGAGCCTTCACTTCTGCCCACATAACAAGCCCCGATGTTGGTGTTTTTGCCCTATTATTGCCATTGCAGAAGTGCACACCAACACGCTTCAAAATTGCTTGAGTCCAAAACGATCGCGAGTTCTTGCATGTGGCTTTCCTTCATCTTGTTGTCATTGTCTAAATGGATAGGCTATCGCTATGTCTTCCCATATTGCCCACCCATGTTGTCCTAAATTTCATGGTTAGTGGTGCTAAAATACAACAATCTTTGTTTTGCATAACAAATCCTTGCATATCTCAAGTGATAACATTCAAAGTTGGCATCAGTGACCGTCATTCATACAAAACATGTATTGTAGGTCTCCTCCTTCCTCTCGCCGTTTTCTTGACAGTGTCCCTCAAGCGGGGTCCCACATTATCTAGCATGTGCCTTGTCAGACAGGCATTGTCTATGCGGATCCTGCTTTCCCCATGGACGTTCTATTGCACATGACGATTTCGGCCTACAAAAGGTTTAGGCCCGCACCTTCCACATTATTGTGCCCTATAAGATCATTGCTCACTGATGCCACTATTTCTTGCATCAAAGCGCAACCATCGCTCTGGTTTAGTGATCCTCATACAGATGAAATACAATAAGCACTCAAAGGCGGGTGAGCCATGTTATTGGATGGTTGTATAACTCACCGATCTTTTGTATCAGTCACATGGATGTTCGAATAAGGCCTTGATTTCTTTGAGCATCGAATTTCAAAGACTCAGATGAATAAAGATAACTTAATATGTGGTTTAGGCGAGGGAGGCGAATGGGGCCGATGGATAATCATGCTAGATATTTGGATAAATCTCACATAAAGGGGGGAGGTGAGTGTTTGCACATTTTAAATCAGATCCTTGTCTTTATTCAATGTTAAATATTGTCATAATCACTTGGTTAGGAAGAGGGATGGTGGATCGGGCAATGTGATCACAGGCGGCTGTGGGACTTGCGGGTTCTACCTTGACATTAGTCATTTTCATCACCTTCCTTTGAATAGTTCCCCCATGCCGTCCTTCACCCGCAAATTCATCGACAGAGAGTTCCCATGCGGAGCCCACAATGTGGGCTTCTACCCCTTCATTGTTGTCTCTCTATGACTGCATCCTCCTCACAGTGCCCCGCATTCTCCCTTCCACAAATGGTGTGGTCACCTCTCGTGGCTGCAGGCACGGATCATCAAACTTTGTAGAGATTCAAAGATGATGTTAAAAGTATAGACGCAACATCGCTAGTTTCTTGAACATAGTATGCATTTCGATATAAAGGTAGTCATCTGAAGAAGCACCACACATCTCTAAGAAGGAAAAATCTAGTGTCTAATGTTGGCCTGCAAGGTAAGAGCTTTGAAATGATGTTGTTGCAAGGAAGGAGAAAATTAATGCTTAAATAAAAAATTTAAAGTCACTCTCGAGGAAATATCATGCGACTAGTATACAACAAAAACATGATTACTCACAAGACTGTCGAATAAGAATACCAATGTTGTTATACCACGAAGTGATGCGAGTAATATAAGGTCGTGAGATGACTGGTTTTAGGTGTATCACATGGAAATACGAACTATTAGATACATGTTAAAGTGCCATCATGAGTAGATAGGTGGAATTGAAGAGATCAAGCATGAGCATGAAGGGGGGGGAAATCATGGATTTTAAATCAGGTTCATTGGTCTTATTTGGAAAATTGATAGACCATCAGTCAAATATCAAAATGAACGATTGTTGAGTTGATGATAACTTGATAGAAAATGAAGAACCACCTCCATGAATTGAAGATTGAATGCTAGTCAGTGGGTGTTGCAGGTCACACATCGTTATTGGTCATTCATCCTCTCCATAGCTATGGAGGCTTTCCCATAAGCGGCATCAACCCATCTCATGCCTGCGAACGCAGACCTTGCTATTGTGGTATGACTTCAGACCACGTGAATTCACGAGGGCCCCTTGCTAAAATGAATGAAATAATGAGGATCGAATGAGAGTTGATTTCCCCTAGCACGCAACATTCAAAGCTTGAAATGAATGATGGAAATCAGAATGAGGAAAGGGACGTTAGTTTTGCAAGACTTATTGCATGAGGAGCCATCCATGTTTTATCATTTTCAAACAACTTCACTTAGGTCATCCACACTAGAACCTCTACCGGCATTTACACTTGTGGTGTCCGCAGTTCTCATGGATGTCTTTCAGAGGATGCCTCCTCATCAGCTTCCTCATGCAACCATCTAGCCTTATCTCTCTACAGATTTCCTCCCATGTGGGTTCCGTTGATGTGGGAGCTGCACACTCCTTGGTTGTCGCTACACTACTTCCACGAAACCCAAGCCTTATGGCGCATGACTCAAGTCACAACCGGAGCAAAGGGACTAGGCCTCCAAAGTAATACGCTAGACCGACAATGTAAAGAAGGATCTCAACCTTGCAAAGGAATGAGATTATGGGCAAGAGCAGAATGGGAAAAGGTTCAGTTATTTGGATGATGCTTGAACCGAAGCATGAAGGAGATCAACATAACCACAATAGTTGCTTAGCAGGTAATAATTTCAAAATGAAGGCTTCACTTACACAAAATCTATCATGAAACCCATGAGTACTGGCTAGTGATGATATTGGATGATGATCGGCCTAGTAATCATAGATGCTCACAATAGTTATAACCAATGATGCCACTCCCGCAAACACTTATCTCATCAAGCGACGAAGGAGATTTTCCTCACTCAATGTGCGGGTCTTGTGTGTGTGGGAGTCATATTTTCTCTGTTGTTTTCAATAATACACGACATCCACACCACTACCTCCCACGTCCCTTCCCTTGTGCAACATTTCTATGGCAAGTGCCTGCATTCTCCCTGCCATTGGCGGTTTAGATCACCTTAGTTGTCACTTGTTCCACTATTCTATAGCAACTATTGTGTGTTGTTTCCCTGCATCATCCCTAGAAACAACATTCCTCAATGTTAAGATCATAATGATAAGTGGGATGGCATCCGACCAAGCATTATGCCATCAAAGAATCCTCTTCGATATCATGATTCTGTTGGAGCCATCGATCAACTAGAGGCATTTAATAGTAAACACTAGCTGGAATGTTTCTATGAAGATGAAGTTGTGCGTTGGTGAAGAAATGATTTTATCCTCAATTATGGTGTCGTGGTGGGGAAGCGGAGGCAATTATTGATGACAAGATTAAAGATTTCATCTCAAGCTAGGCAGGTAGGTAACGTGCCTGTCAATGGGAGGAAATATGAATTTTTCATGAAAGCCACAATTGCCTCAAAAGGAGAAATATGAAGAAGCAAAACAGTTGAGGCCTTGCAAACTCGATAAGTCACAAGCCTCTCGATTCACCTAGTTGATGGCAACAACCTTGAGTGATAACAACCAATCCTGAATTGAGATTTGTAAAGGACACCAATGTATCATATAGTGTGCCACCCCCAAGCTCTTCACACACTCATAGTGGCCTTACTTTAGAGTGGGTTGTCCCTAGCTTGGCGTGGTGGAGTCCATGTTCGCGGGTTCCAACGCTCGGGTGGCAGTTAGCTAGATGTCTTCTTTGATGCGTCCTTCTCGTAATAGCCTTTTGTAGGCTATCACCTGCTTGATTAAGCCCATGGCCATCTCCTTTATGGACTCTTCCCTTAATGAAGCTGTTGCGTACGTCGTCTATGGGTAGGCGATGAGACACCCTTCCTTCCCAATGCACGAAAATAATTTTGTTATGAAGGGTCTGTCAACATCAAACACTAAATGGAAGTTGACTCTTCAATAATCTCCAGGCTGGGGATCCATCCTTAAAGGTGTAACAAGCAAGGGAGATTGATTTTATAGGGCTGAGGTTCCCTAATGCTGCAACCTCCCCTGCCCGATGAAGATTGTGCACGTGGGTCCCACATCTTCAAAGGACGTTTTCCTCCACTGTGATCACAACAACATTCCTATGTCGTCTTCCCGCCTCCTTCTACTCGCACCTCCATCCTACAGACAACACCCATATCCAACATTCCTGCGATGATACTATGGTGGGAAGTGCTTGAATTTTTACAAAATTAAAATGATATCGCCCCCCATCTATCATGAAGATGTGAAAATTAGTCACAAGAGATATTAAAAAGTGATTTGAAATTCAAATGGGGTTTTAGTAATGTTGTGCAATTTTTGCACACACACTCGGCTGAAAGCAAGGATCCTGTTTTTCTTTTGTTGTGCTTTCATGTTTTCCTTTCATAGGGTCTTGATTTCATCCCCTTAAGGGATTAGTTCCTCGATTTGAGTCTTGAATCACCCATGTGCATTGATGAACTTGCATTTGAGATGTTGTCTTGCAATTTGAAGTTATGGCCTAACTCTTAGAAACCACCTTCAGGTCAAAATTTGTGAAAATTAGCCAAAAATGGCTAAATATGGGGCACTTTCAGAAAATCCAAGCAGGCTTGGATTACCCAAACCCTAATCCAGTCGACTAATCCAAGGTATCTCGGATTACCTGAAATCCGCCCTCCAGTCACATTTTCGAAAGTTGAAAATGTCTTGTCAATCCATTAATTAGGGGTCATTTATTGCATTAATTGGGCAATATATTTGCATTTCACTTGCCATTTGGTCATTTTCATTCAAGGAGAGTTGAGGAGCGTCCGACATCCTTCATTGTCAATCGATTTGGCATTCTTTTGAGGGATTTCTAGCTTTGGTTGTGGTCAATATTGAATTTCATTGCCTCCTCATTGGTTTCTTTGGTGTTCTCTCTAGGGTTTCATGTTTGAAGGTATGTACTTTCATTCATCTACTTGCTTTGATCTCATTTTGTGTTTATCCTTGTGTCCTTTGGTTCATGAGTACAATTGATTCATTATGGGGTCACAGCGGTCTGTATTTTGCATTGATTATTGCTTTCATGGCATGATTAGGATTCATTGTTGCATTAAACATTTTCTAGGGTGATAGATGGGTGTGTCTGGATTCTTATTTTATTGGTTTCAAAGAGTGCATGAATAAGGATTGTCCTATTTTGAGCTTTGAGTGGCGAATTTTAGTGAATCCCCTTTTTTATTCCGTCATGTTCAAACCCTAGAAAGAATTCCACCCAAGAAGTTAAACATGACCAAAAAGAATTGAATCCTTAGGACATTGCAAGAGGTTGGTCTAGGACATTATATGAAAGATGTTGAATGATTTATTTGTCAGGGAGATTAGTTGAATTCCATAGATTTAACTCAATTTTTTTTTAAACTTAGCGAATTTCAGTGCCTCAGCAAAATCTTGGAGAATCTGGGCTTGGTCGGATTACCCAAGCCTTGATCCACTCGGATAATCCGACGTGGCCCGAATTAGCCAAAGGTTTCATACTTATGTGCGATGAACAATGATTTTGACTTAAGCTCAAAAATTTCTAGCTAGCTAGAATTTGTCGAATCTCGGGTAATTCTAGGTGGGTTGGAACTTTCGATTTCCTCCAAAATTGCATGCTTAACGTTCATACTTGGATTTCATGATGAGTTTAAGACTTGAGTAAGATTGTGCATTGATGATTTAATGTTTTCTATCTTATGGATTTCAATTTTCAAGGCGAATTTGAGTTGTTTGCGTTCATTTGGCTGACTTCAGTGAATTTGAGCAGGGTTGGATTGACCGAACCTTAATCTATTCAGAAAATCCGACCAGCCTTGAATTCTCAAATTTTTTTGTTATGGGCTCAAATTCAATATGAAAGTGGATATTTGATCATGATGTTGGCTAATAATGATTCCATGTGCTCCAATGATAAAATTAGTTTCATTTGTTAATGCCATGTGTTATGATAATGCTTTCCTCCTGGTAATTGTGATTTTGAGTTAACAGATGCAACCATAGGAAAATCCAGATAAGACAACTAAGAACAAGGCTACTATGGAACAAGAGGAAGTTAGAAAGAGGAAAGAGAGAATGAAGTATGACTTCAAAGGCATCTAGCCCAAGACAAATATTTCCTCTGTGTGGTCAAGGATCATAGACACCAACATGGGCCATATTGATTATGATGACTTCCACCAGAGGATGTTTGGAAAGGCACCTATCGAGGTTGCACAAAAGATCACCCATGTAGAACTAGCACAAGCAGCAAGATTTCCACCAACACAACTATGTCCAGGGCTGGTATTAGAGTTTGCAAAGCACTATGATCCCAGGACAAGGATCATTGTTGGGCCCCAAGGAAGGGTGATGGAAAATCTGACAAAAGAATCTATTGCAGAGGTTGTCAACATTGCCTCTGATCACAAGTTGATTGAAGAAATAAACATTAGGGATTTTACTATATTTTATGAGGAAGATCCTAACCGAGCCCTAGAGATAATGAGCAATTCTTGGATCCTAAAGCCAAAACCACATTATTCAAAGTTTCCCAAGCAACTGCACAAGAGTGATTTCAAGCAAGAATACAATGATATCATAACTCTCATGTGAAAAGTTATGGGAGTGGAGGAAGCACATATATTCCAACCTTGGATGTTTCACCCCATTACTTCGATTGTGGCCAATAAGCACTATCATTGGGCAAGAATTATCAGCAACAACATAGATGCCCAACTGAGGAGTATACAAGAGACCAATAAGTTCACTATAACTTCATATTTGGTGCATATGCTGGCACACCAGAACAAATACAAAGGTCTTAGCTATAAAGGAGTCTTGGGGAAGGATAGAATATGGGAGGTATATCCCCAATTACAATATAAGAAATCAAACTACATAAGGGAAAATGATGCCTTCTTTATGTATATTCCTAGATTTTTACAACATGCCCTTCATATAAGAATCTTTGTAGATGCAATGGATTTAATAAAGAACTATGGTCAATGGTTTATCCAATTTCAAAGGTTTACATATATCAAGGTACAAGGATCACCCGTTGTGCCTCTTAGGCTGCCTCGGTATCCCACTAACAAGCTCATCCTATTGGAATTGACTAAACATATGTTTGGCTTCGAGGAAGTTTTGCAGAGGGGTGGCATAAAGAAGAAGGGATTGGGATAAAAATTCCCATTGAGAGTAGGAGTATTGGAGGCTTTCCCTTCTATTTAGAGTGCCCAACAATCAGAAAAGGAGATGACTCAATTTGAGTTATACTCCCACACTAATAGAGGAAATTTTGATCCTTGTGGGAGGGCTTCCAAGCAAGCAAATAGAAATTTTAGGCATAAAGATCATATTGAAGATTATTGGGCTAATTGTAGAGATGAGTGGGAGGTCATCAGAAGGAGGTTTTCCAAACTACCTTTGAGATTGATTAGATTATACAGACTTGTAGAAGTACTAAACCAGGTGGAAGATGATGAAGTAGATCTCCTTCAGCATCATGATTATGAACCATATAAGAATAGGTCTTTTCGTCCAATTAATTGGTCTAAGGAGGAGGAAATTGATTTAAATCAAATCACTGAACTTGTCAAGAAGTATTCTAGGTTGTGGGTTAGGCATCAAGTTCTGGAATTGGAGGCTAATGGTGTTAAATTTACTTATGATCTGATGGGGTACATGGAGTCCCATGATGAAGAAGAAGTTGAACCTAACAAGCAAGATGAAGCTATTGAGCCTAATGATGAAGGGGCCATCCAAGAAACAATGTCAATCAAAAGAAGAAGTAGGAGCCAAGGGCAAAAAAAATGGGTTCCTCAAGCCAAAACAAGTGTAGAAGGAGAGACCTCACAACCAGTAAGGAAGAGAAGAATAGTGACTGAAAGAAAAAAGGTTGGAAAGGACCATGAGGAATGAAGCTACCACAGATGCTCCTTCAGCTGCGAAGGTAATAGAGTTGGAAAGCTCAGGGGAGAAACCCCAATTCTATGTAAGGAGAAATTTTCCAAAGTAGAAAGTTGCTCAAGTAGAGGGATTGAAAATCGTAGAAGATCTACATAATGAAGAAAAACATATGAATGATGCTGAGAAGAGAGAAGCTATAGGAAATAATTTGCTTTCTCCACTTTCACATCAAGATGTACAAATCTCAGAAGAGGCACTTCTAGAAGGAGGTAACATATCAAACAACCCTGAGCAATTGAACAAAGAAGATGATAAAATTTCCACTCCTGAGAGTGGAGAGTGGAGAAATTTTGTCAAAGAAATGAAGCAATCAACCTCTGGTGTTGAAAGAAAGAATATAGAATCAGAGGTTGTACAAGGAAAAGTGACAAAATCCCCTGAGCAAGTGATTATGTATGAGCCGCAAGGTAATCCAGGGTAAGAAGTTGATAAAGAAGGGGATGTTGTGGATAGTCCTAATCGGGGCAAAGAAGGACAAGAAGATCAACTAGAGGTTGAAAAGGTGGTAGAAGTGAATGTGGTTGATAGTCCTAAAATGGAGGTAACCACTGAGGTGTCCACAACCCTAGATTGGTTGGAAAAGAGACTGAGCAAAAAGCCAATCATTGTGCAAGAAGAAACACCAAGTTGGGATAAACTGTTGGAATAGTTTGGGCAACCTAAGTAGAGGAAAAGAGCCAGGACTATGTCCAAAATCACTAGAGACGAATTCAAAAACAGGGTGGTTCATGTAGCAGTCCCTCCTTCAAACAATTTTAAGGATGAAGTGAGGTCTTTAGAATACAAGGTGCAGACAATCAACCTGGGACCTACAAGCAAAGATCAAGAGAAAGAAGAATTCCAAGAATCCTCTCAAGCAATCTTGAGGAGATTGGATAAGGAAACATAAGAGAAGGAGAAGTTGCAGAAATAGTTAAATGATGTGTATAAGTATGTGCAACATTTGATGAAACCTTTGCAAATAGTAGGTAGTGAGGGAATTGTGCCTGGAGGATTGATTCCAAAAGAGGCAGTTAATGAAATTGAAAGGTTGAATAATTTTGTGCATTCTACACATAGTTGGCTTATGGATGTGAGCAGTAGAGGAGATGAGGCAATTGAACAAATTCTGAAAATATACACTAATTCCTCTGATTTCCTTGAGCACACTTCTCAGTTTTTTGTTGATTGCAATAAGATTGATGATTCCACTGCCAATGAATTGAGGAAAATTCTCTAGGTACCAAAAGAGGACATGGCCAGATTGGATATCTACTCTCGGGATGAGCTTGGCAAGATGAAGGAATGGATAGAAGTCTGGAATTACAGAAAATAGCTCCTCACTAAGGCACTAAATAAAATAATGAAGCTTCAAGGTAAAATGGAGGAAATCTATAACAGTTGCATCTATTTCTTGGAGATAGTCACTGGCAGAAGGAAGTTTTAGCACAAGAACATGAATGTTAGTAGGTTGCAAGCATGGTGGCATGAGGTTTATGCTCCATCTGATGGTGCTCCAATTGCTAAAGAGAATCTGGAGGATGCTGCAATTTACATTTCAAAATTAGATAAGTATCATGAGTTGCAAATAGAATGGAATAAAGTCATGCCACAATATCTGGAAGAATTCAAAAATCATAAAACTAGAGTTAAATTTATTTTAGTTCCAGATCCAAAAGATATGAGAGAAATATTGGAGAAGTCAAAAGAATTATTTGACAAATTGGGAGCCAATCAGGAAGGAGAAAAAGAAGATACTCAACAAACAGTTGCCTAGTTTTATGTGCCATACATCTGACTCCAGCCAGCCAGGATAAGCGACCTTGAAGTTTGTGCCACATGAAGCTGCTATTGGAGAATCTAGGCAGACTTGGAAGAAGCCCCAAATATTAAATGCAAAGAATATTATTTTATTAAAAGAAGCTTCTAGGCTGACTGGTTTTGGCCGCCCAATTTTGTAACCGTAATTGGGCCAACCTAGTATGAGGTTTCTATAAATTGGGCATTTTTCCTCATTTGTAAGGGTTAAAAAAATTAGAAAACGCTAAGTGATTGTGCAAGAGCTAGAGCTGGTAGTTAGTACTTTCTGAGAACAAGTGTTGTAACACTAAATACTGGAATTGTTGCAACATTGGGTGATTCAAAATAAGTAAAGAAATTGTTCTTTGGTGCTCTTTCTTGTGTTGATTTATCTTGCATGGTTCTTGTTATTCGATCTTTTGATATTGCTTTGAGATCATTAGATATATGATTGATTTAGAGTTAGATTTGATGCAATGGTGTTTGTGATTTAATACTTGAAGTGTTAGAGCAATCTCTGGTCCATACTTTTAGCAGGTTGTTGATTGTAAGTTGTTGTGTAAAGTTATCCTGGACCTTAAAATTTATGTGCTAAGTTCAATTGTGGGTATTTATTCATTGTAATTGTAAAATAGGGTTGATTTGAGTGAATGTCTCATGATTTAAAAATCTTTAACTCCTTAGAAGATTGCACTATTTCTGTGAGATTGCAGGTTAGATCTGGGTTAAGCAGGAATTAGTTTTGAGGGATTGGTCCATTTTGAGTGTTTTGTCATTTGCATTATTGGTCTTAGGAGTAATTTTAGTCTTAGAATCTCTCTAAACCCTTATCTTTTGTCATTTCTTTTATTATCCGAGTTAGATTTAGGATTTTAAGTATCATTACATTGCAAAATCTGATAAGCTTCAAGTTCCAGCATTTGTTTGTAAGGTCCCTTTTGTGATTACCAACATTTTCACATTATCTATGAGTTGTTTCATTGCATTTGTCAAGAACTGACATTATAGACCTTGGGGTTATCTCTTGAATCTTGTTGATAGATATTTACCTTTCAAGAGAGATAGGATACTTCTACGTTGTCTGAGTTGTTGTGCAGAAAACACGATCAACAAATTGGCGCTAGAAGAAGGGCCTGAATAAGAAAGCTACATCATTTTCTATCTGTAATTTCTCTTGAAAGGTTTCAAAGAAGAACCAGATCTACACTAGGAGAAGAGGAATTTCAAGAATTGCAAGCTCCTACTAGGTCAAGAAGGACCAAAAGAATAGGAGAATCATCATCTGCCTTGCTACTGCCATCATCTCGATCATTCTCACCTCCATCAAGTCAATCTTCATCTGATTCGGAAGCCATTCCCATTCAACAACCTAAACCAGTCATAAATCAGCCTTTACTACCTCCACCCACACCAATGGATTTCCTAGCTAATAACCCATCTCCATTATCCTTCAACAATTACAATGTCATGCTAAAGAACCCTGAGCATTTCTGCTCCAAGTTTCATACTAATGATCCTAATAGGACTACAGAGGAACACATCAAGATTTTTTAGACTTGTCTTAGGGATAGGGGGATCAACCATGAGGATGTTGCATGTAGAATTTTCCCTTATTCCTTAGGAGAAGATTCCTTTTACTGGTATAATAATCTTCTTGCTAGGTCAATTCATAATTGGAATGAGCTAGAAACTACCTTTTTGTAGAAGTTCAAGATTCCCATTAGTGCTAATGAGTTGTATTTGCAATTCACCAAGGTTAAGAGAGAAGTTAATGAGCCTATAGGGTCCTTTAATAATATATTCCATCGTGCATATACTAGATTGCAAGCTCCCTATGTTGTAGATGATGTCACTGCTTTAGAGGTCTATTATGAAGGTCTTGATAGTCTTACAACCACCTTTCTCAAGTGGAGGCCCAATCCTCCAAGTGCATACACAAAGGCTGTTAAGGTTAGTAAAGATCTCCAACAACACTTGTTAGGGACTTTACCATCATTAGGACCTACTGCTCACCCAAGACAGATTCAACCTCTTAATCAAGCTCTCACCAACCATACTCCTATTATGAACCCAGTGCCACAATTGCCTATAGTCCCACATCCAAGACCTCTAATGAATCAAGTTCCACCCATGACTAATTATCCTCAACAAAGTGTCAATCAACCCCATCCTCCACAACAACAGGATGGTTTCGCCACATATTTGCAAAATTCTGAAGTATTGAACCAATCTCTAGGCTTTGGAGTGGCATCAGGATACTCTCAAAACAAGGTGAATCAAACTCCCTATAGTAATCTTGATATAGAGAGACTTCATGAGTTGACCGAATAGGTGAAAATTTTGAATATGGAGGTCACCTATCTAAGAAATCAGAATAGTCAACTCCAAGTTGCTCAAAGGAGTATGCAATCCCATTACAATAGGGAGAATTGGAAACCTCAACAGGGACAAGGGCAGAACTTTGATAGAGGACAAAAATTTGAGAGAGGACAATCTTCTAGCCAAAATTTTGATAGAGGGAAAACAGGTGGACAAGGATTTGTAAGGAGACAACCACCTAGACAAAATAGGACATGGAACATGAGGCCAAACAATGGAGGTGTCCCCACTCCATTGGATCAACCTCCTACTCAAGGAAAACCTTCAAGTGGTGTATTTTTGGCAGAGGCAGTTTTATCTGGGTGGTGCAGGCTCCATAAGACAAATCAACATTATGAGTTAGATTTCCCAGAATTCCAGACTGTGGCCTCCATCTTCCAGTATGAGGTTGAAAATAACTCCAGTGGTCAAGAATTGGTGCCATCAAGACCTTATGATTCTCAAGTTTTGGTAGTGAATCACGCTCCATTTCCAAGAGGAGAAGAGAATGGGCCAGAGGAGGAATCAAGTAAGAGAAAATCAGATAGATCAAGTGTGTAATGGAGATGAGATCTCGCAATTGTTTGATGAAAGTACTGAGAATGACAATGGCCCTTTGGATGAAGAAGAGATCGGTATTGAGGAAGTATAGATGTTCCAACAACTTGTCAAAAGGTATGATTTGAGGAACAAACCAACTAGAGGTCCACAGGTTGGAGGTTCGTTTATTACTTATGTGTATGTTAAATATGTATGATCAAAATGAAATAACAAAAACACATAAATGAAACATTAAACTGAAGAAAGTGAGATAATTTGAAATGAAATCAAACAAACAAGACTTCTTCAGAGCCGTTCCATCTTCCTCTATCTCCAGAGATTTGTTTGAAGTGCTGCTCTCAGATTGTATAAGCAAGGCTTCTCCAAATGGCAATCTGCAGAATGAGTATGCAAAGTTTCTCTATGCTATATGCTGGTGAAGTGAAAATACACGGATATGCACAGGGGCTGTGGATTATGCACAGGGGTTGTGATTTGTGGATGCCATGATATGCTATGATTCTATATTATGAATGCTAAAGACTATGCTATAGATGCTTGGAGGCTATTTGCAATTTGGCTATAGTTTATCTGTATGAAAGCTTCTCTGTAATTTCAAAGACCCGACAGTCCTTTTTATAGCTTTTGTAGAGCAAAATCTGGTAGCAAGGATCAACGGTTGTGAGGTTGTCTGGTAAGTTTGAATGGTGAGAGATGGAGAGGTTGAGAGAAGATGGAAGATGTTGGGAAGTTGGAGAGAAGAATGGAAGCCTGTCTTCAACCCACGGGAACAAGCTTGCACAGGAACAGAGAAATTAATTTTTCTGTTTTGGCAGTTTGTTTCACGGTTGTTGAAGATAATGCAAATTAAATAAATAAATTTATTTAATTTCATTTATGTAAGTTTGATTTTTAATTTTAGAACTATAGAATATTTAATTAAATATTTTGGATATTTAATTGTGAATAGACTTTAGAATAATTAATTAAATATTTTGGAATATTTAATTGTGAATGAATATTAGAAGAATTTTGAGATATTTAATTGTGAATGGATATTAGAGGAATATGGAATATTTAGAATATTTAATGGTGAATGGACAGAAGAATATTAGAATACTTAATAAAAGTATAGACA
>VDFB02353493.1:77211825-77339504 GCA_007258455.2 Sequoia sempervirens | reverse complement strand
AGATGTGAATATGGTAATTAATGAATGTTATATGTTAATGAATAAGATGTTATATGTTATTAATGGATGAATGAATGTTATATGTTATTATTAATGGATGGATGAATGAATGAATGTTATATGTGTTGTTATGGATGAATCAATGATTATTGATATATGTTATATGATAGGGTGGAATTGAGAGTGATGTGAGGGGGAGGGAGGGGCCAAATGAGCTTCCACCGTCACGTGGTTGGCCCTGTTAAGTAGAGAATATTAAACTATTCTCGAAACAAAGAGAAGCTCAATAAGGTAATGCACTTTTCAATATAAGAAATGCATCGTTTGAAGCATCAAACCAATATGCGATCTATATGTATGATCAGTCGTCAGTCTCCGCAATGGAAAATTTCCATGAATATTTTTTTTTTTAAATTGAGGCTTTGTCGCAATTTTGATGAAACCCACTGACGAATCAATAAAAAGGCTCGATGAAGTTGCTATAGTTGCAACGAAGATTTCATCATAATTCCTTGCCCATTTCGTCACCATTTTGACGAGCTTTCGACATTGCTACGACGCTACTCCTTTCCCATTTCATCGCACTTGCGATGAACTTTTGGTGTTCTTCCGACGCTACTCCTTGCTAATTTCATCACAACGACGATGAACTTTTCGTGTTGTTTCGACACTACTACTTGAATATTTCATCGCGCATTCGACGAAAGTTTGGTGTTGTTTCGACACTACTCCTTGCCCATTTCATCGAAATGGCGATGAACGTCTGATGTTGTTTCAATGCTACTACTTGCCCATTTCATCGAACTGGCGACGAATGTCTACTGTAATTCATCGGTGGATACATAAAGTTTTTGTCGATATTCTGATGAATGTCCGAGGTATTTCATGATGTAGTTGACCAACGATTCTTCTCCGTTAGTTTGACATTTAATTCATCATCAAATGTTCGACGAAAAAATAGCAAAGGAAATATTTTCACCATTTCGTCGCGCTTTTGACAAAGATTTGTCAAGCGACCAACGAACGGCCGTCGGAAAATGGTGTCAAATTCAGTAGTGATTTGAGGTAGTTGAAGGTTTGGTGCTTCATAAATTAGATTCTCAAGTAATAGTGTATGGTAGAGATGTCTGAGTGTAATGGGTGTGTACATTCTTTAGGTGGAAGTTGTTGCAAAGGAGTTTGTTGGATTTTAGATTGTTTGAGGAATATTCTAGATCATGTTTAAGCATGTTGTTTGGTTCACAATTCATCCTTGGATTTAAGGAAGTGTGTACTTAAATTTTGATGGTGTTTATAGAAGCATGTTATAGCATGGTGTTGTAGATTTGGGTCCTAGATAAGGTGTGATGTGGTCTGATTTCACTTCTATCTACCATAGAAGTTCTTTGGCACTGACCTAATTTGAATTTTTATGGTTGATGAGCATAGTCAACCTTGGAGAATGGTTTCAAGGTTGAAGATGGTATAAATAAGAGTTAAGATGTTGAGGGATGATGAGATAGACAAGAGAGATGCAAATGATGCAAATTTTAGAGATATAGTGTGCAAAATTGAGAAGTACAGTGTGAGCTTTCATGTCTTAGATTACTGGATGTAGTGAGCAAAAGGTTTCTATAATTCTTCAGTCAAGCTATGAAGGTGTTGATGACATTGGCAGATTCTTTGTTGCATTGAGATGATTTTATCTTTGTAACATTTATTCTCTATCTTCTTTTCTATTCTAGTAGTGAGCCTTTTGGGAATGAGCCTTTCTTTCTTTGGGTAGTGAGCCCTCCAACAATGAGCCCTATTATATTTAGTGTTGAGGTTAATTTATATTGTGAGCTAATCCTCACAGTAGTTTTCCCCTTCTTGGGTTTATCATGTAAATCTAGTGTTTCCTCAAGTGTATGGTGTTAAGTTGTTTCAGCTTCTGTTATTTTCTCTTCATGCTAACTCATCATAATAGATTAAGGGTTTATTGAATGAATGTGTATCTAAAGTTTAATAAAAGGTTTTGAAGATTTAAGGTACAACTAATTTATCCCCCCTCTTAGTTGTCTTGTGCATTCAAAAAAAGTGAGACCAAAATGTTGATTTGGGGAAATGTTGAATTGCTCAGAAAGAATAATTTTAGGGGGAGAAAGAGCTACAACAAAGAAATCATTCCAAAAAGATAGTGTGGTGGTGTCCAACATGTTTTTGTTTTCCATCAATGACAAAGAGGGAGATTGTTGAACATAGGTTTTCATTGATGTCAAAGGATTGAAGGATTGTCAAAGGTTACTATTAGTTATTGTCAAAGGGTGTCAAGGCTGTCAAATGTGAATGTTATCAAAATGAGAGAGATTGCAGGAGTACTAGAATCATCATTATATTCCCTTTGACTTAAAGTGCTATGTATCCAGAAGTATTAATCTTGAACAAGCTATCCTATCAATCATATCCTATATCAAGTAACTTGAATCAACTTTTGTGGAGGCATGAATTCTTTCAGATAGTTGATGTTCTTATCATACCATATCGGGTATGCAATTAGGATGAGGGAGGTGTTCTGAAAGTTTGTTCAATGATATATTTTGGATATATTTCTCTAGTAGTGCTATAATGGTCTGCATTTCTTTCATAAATGCATTTTCACTTTGCAATTTTAGAGGAGAGTATTTCTATACTAGTTCTACTAGTTTCCCAAGTTTCTAGAGGTTGTGTTCACTATGCAAGAAGTTTGAAGTGATAAAAAGTTCCCTATGTATGTTTGTCATCCAGACATAGTTCAAGGTATGCGTGGTAACAACTAGTAGCATGCAAAATTTAAATATTGTGTGTGGTGTTAGGATAGGACATGTTTAAGGTTCCCATGATAGCACATGACATCATGCTTTATTGGTGGCAAGAAATTTGATTTTGGATCGACTTGCTACATGTTTCATGTAAATTGAATTTAGGTCCACCTTATGTCATCTTGGCTCTTTGTAGATCCCTGGTTGATATTGAGGAGTGTTAAGGTGATTTTATGTATATATTTCAAATGTTCAAATGCATTAGGGTGTGTCCATGAGTGTCTACATGAATTAGAATTGCATCTATGTGAAGAAAATTTGATCGCTAGTGCAAATCAAAGAGGAGGTGATAAAGATAAAAGGGATAAATATATCATAAGACCTTATGTTATGAGGAAGAGTGTTAGTTGTAACTATGATGTGTTGAGTTACATCAAAGATCAACAAGCTTTATCTTTGTAATCCGATAGGATTGGTATTGTACTTGCTGTATTTTTTTATTTAGGGATTGGTGTCTGTTGAGAAGTGTTAAAACACCCATCAACATACTGGCAGCGAGGCAATGTCCTAGATGCTTTTGGAGTTAGAATAAGCTACGTAGCTTGACTTGACAAAGCTTGGGTTCCTGTAGCAACTAAAGGGTGGGAATGAACGCAATTGCACAAACTTGGATTTTTAGCATACTTAAGGTTGGGTTGGCTAGTGGTTTTGATCCTTTGGTCGAATGTCTAGTTTGTTTGCCCTAGCATGAGGATTAGAACTAGAGATTCCAGGTTCATGATTCCAATTTATCATCAAAATGCTCTAGAACATTTCCCTAGTGAGTCACCATTTGTTGTGCATGTTTTGCACAACCGCCCCGCCGAAGGTAGGGACCCCCCTCTTTTCGCCCCTAACAGGTCATTTTCGCTCCCGAAAAATTGCTTTTCTCTTGTCTCGCATTGCATACCCTATTTGCAGGCCCATGATGGCCACAAGCCATTAAACGATCAAATTTCCCTTTGCTAGATTCACCAGCCTAAGTTTCACCAAGTCATTTTCCCCTACAAGCCAGCTCCTACGAGCTTCCATTTAATTTTTTGCCCATCATCTGTTGACCCTTGCGGACCCTCATTCGCAGGTGCCCTTTAGCCATTCATCAATGTGTTCATCCTTTTGTCTGCAGCTAAGCCCTAGTGTCCACCCACATGGCGAACCCCACATTCATCCTTGCCACTACGTCCTTAATGCTCTGTGGACCCACAATTGTGGGTTGCCCTATGCGGGACTCCATTCCCATTTCACCATCCTAAGGTAGCCGAGCCTTCACTTCTGCCCACATAACAAGCCCCGATGTTGGTGTTTTTGCCCTATTATTGCCATTGCAGAAGTGCACACCAACACGCTTCAAAATTGCTTGAGTCCAAAACGATCGCGAGTTCTTGCATGTGGCTTTCCTTCATCTTGTTGTCATTGTCTAAATGGATAGGCTATCGCTATGTCTTCCCATATTGCCCACCCATGTTGTCCTAAATTTCATGGTTAGTGGTGCTAAAATACAACAATCTTTGTTTTGCATAACAAATCCTTGCATATCTCAAGTGATAACATTCAAAGTTGGCATCAGTGACCGTCATTCATACAAAACATGTATTGTAGGTCTCCTCCTTCCTCTCGCCGTTTTCTTGACAGTGTCCCTCAAGCGGGGTCCCACATTATCTAGCATGTGCCTTGTCAGACAGGCATTGTCTATGCGGATCCTGCTTTCCCCATGGACGTTCTATTGCACATGACGATTTCGGCCTACAAAAGGTTTAGGCCCGCACCTTCCACATTATTGTGCCCTATAAGATCATTGCTCACTGATGCCACTATTTCTTGCATCAAAGCGCAACCATCGCTCTGGTTTAGTGATCCTCATACAGATGAAATACAATAAGCACTCAAAGGCGGGTGAGCCATGTTATTGGATGGTTGTATAACTCACCGATCTTTTGTATCAGTCACATGGATGTTCGAATAAGGCCTTGATTTCTTTGAGCATCGAATTTCAAAGACTCAGATGAATAAAGATAACTTAATATGTGGTTTAGGCGAGGGAGGCGAATGGGGCCGATGGATAATCATGCTAGATATTTGGATAAATCTCACATAAAGGGGGGAGGTGAGTGTTTGCACATTTTAAATCAGATCCTTGTCTTTATTCAATGTTAAATATTGTCATAATCACTTGGTTAGGAAGAGGGATGGTGGATCGGGCAATGTGATCACAGGCGGCTGTGGGACTTGCGGGTTCTACCTTGACATTAGTCATTTTCATCACCTTCCTTTGAATAGTTCCCCCATGCCGTCCTTCACCCGCAAATTCATCGACAGAGAGTTCCCATGCGGAGCCCACAATGTGGGCTTCTACCCCTTCATTGTTGTCTCTCTATGACTGCATCCTCCTCACAGTGCCCCGCATTCTCCCTTCCACAAATGGTGTGGTCACCTCTCGTGGCTGCAGGCACGGATCATCAAACTTTGTAGAGATTCAAAGATGATGTTAAAAGTATAGACGCAACATCGCTAGTTTCTTGAACATAGTATGCATTTCGATATAAAGGTAGTCATCTGAAGAAGCACCACACATCTCTAAGAAGGAAAAATCTAGTGTCTAATGTTGGCCTGCAAGGTAAGAGCTTTGAAATGATGTTGTTGCAAGGAAGGAGAAAATTAATGCTTAAATAAAAAATTTAAAGTCACTCTCGAGGAAATATCATGCGACTAGTATACAACAAAAACATGATTACTCACAAGACTGTCGAATAAGAATACCAATGTTGTTATACCACGAAGTGATGCGAGTAATATAAGGTCGTGAGATGACTGGTTTTAGGTGTATCACATGGAAATACGAACTATTAGATACATGTTAAAGTGCCATCATGAGTAGATAGGTGGAATTGAAGAGATCAAGCATGAGCATGAAGGGGGGGGAAATCATGGATTTTAAATCAGGTTCATTGGTCTTATTTGGAAAATTGATAGACCATCAGTCAAATATCAAAATGAACGATTGTTGAGTTGATGATAACTTGATAGAAAATGAAGAACCACCTCCATGAATTGAAGATTGAATGCTAGTCAGTGGGTGTTGCAGGTCACACATCGTTATTGGTCATTCATCCTCTCCATAGCTATGGAGGCTTTCCCATAAGCGGCATCAACCCATCTCATGCCTGCGAACGCAGACCTTGCTATTGTGGTATGACTTCAGACCACGTGAATTCACGAGGGCCCCTTGCTAAAATGAATGAAATAATGAGGATCGAATGAGAGTTGATTTCCCCTAGCACGCAACATTCAAAGCTTGAAATGAATGATGGAAATCAGAATGAGGAAAGGGACGTTAGTTTTGCAAGACTTATTGCATGAGGAGCCATCCATGTTTTATCATTTTCAAACAACTTCACTTAGGTCATCCACACTAGAACCTCTACCGGCATTTACACTTGTGGTGTCCGCAGTTCTCATGGATGTCTTTCAGAGGATGCCTCCTCATCAGCTTCCTCATGCAACCATCTAGCCTTATCTCTCTACAGATTTCCTCCCATGTGGGTTCCGTTGATGTGGGAGCTGCACACTCCTTGGTTGTCGCTACACTACTTCCACGAAACCCAAGCCTTATGGCGCATGACTCAAGTCACAACCGGAGCAAAGGGACTAGGCCTCCAAAGTAATACGCTAGACCGACAATGTAAAGAAGGATCTCAACCTTGCAAAGGAATGAGATTATGGGCAAGAGCAGAATGGGAAAAGGTTCAGTTATTTGGATGATGCTTGAACCGAAGCATGAAGGAGATCAACATAACCACAATAGTTGCTTAGCAGGTAATAATTTCAAAATGAAGGCTTCACTTACACAAAATCTATCATGAAACCCATGAGTACTGGCTAGTGATGATATTGGATGATGATCGGCCTAGTAATCATAGATGCTCACAATAGTTATAACCAATGATGCCACTCCCGCAAACACTTATCTCATCAAGCGACGAAGGAGATTTTCCTCACTCAATGTGCGGGTCTTGTGTGTGTGGGAGTCATATTTTCTCTGTTGTTTTCAATAATACACGACATCCACACCACTACCTCCCACGTCCCTTCCCTTGTGCAACATTTCTATGGCAAGTGCCTGCATTCTCCCTGCCATTGGCGGTTTAGATCACCTTAGTTGTCACTTGTTCCACTATTCTATAGCAACTATTGTGTGTTGTTTCCCTGCATCATCCCTAGAAACAACATTCCTCAATGTTAAGATCATAATGATAAGTGGGATGGCATCCGACCAAGCATTATGCCATCAAAGAATCCTCTTCGATATCATGATTCTGTTGGAGCCATCGATCAACTAGAGGCATTTAATAGTAAACACTAGCTGGAATGTTTCTATGAAGATGAAGTTGTGCGTTGGTGAAGAAATGATTTTATCCTCAATTATGGTGTCGTGGTGGGGAAGCGGAGGCAATTATTGATGACAAGATTAAAGATTTCATCTCAAGCTAGGCAGGTAGGTAACGTGCCTGTCAATGGGAGGAAATATGAATTTTTCATGAAAGCCACAATTGCCTCAAAAGGAGAAATATGAAGAAGCAAAACAGTTGAGGCCTTGCAAACTCGATAAGTCACAAGCCTCTCGATTCACCTAGTTGATGGCAACAACCTTGAGTGATAACAACCAATCCTGAATTGAGATTTGTAAAGGACACCAATGTATCATATAGTGTGCCACCCCCAAGCTCTTCACACACTCATAGTGGCCTTACTTTAGAGTGGGTTGTCCCTAGCTTGGCGTGGTGGAGTCCATGTTCGCGGGTTCCAACGCTCGGGTGGCAGTTAGCTAGATGTCTTCTTTGATGCGTCCTTCTCGTAATAGCCTTTTGTAGGCTATCACCTGCTTGATTAAGCCCATGGCCATCTCCTTTATGGACTCTTCCCTTAATGAAGCTGTTGCGTACGTCGTCTATGGGTAGGCGATGAGACACCCTTCCTTCCCAATGCACGAAAATAATTTTGTTATGAAGGGTCTGTCAACATCAAACACTAAATGGAAGTTGACTCTTCAATAATCTCCAGGCTGGGGATCCATCCTTAAAGGTGTAACAAGCAAGGGAGATTGATTTTATAGGGCTGAGGTTCCCTAATGCTGCAACCTCCCCTGCCCGATGAAGATTGTGCACGTGGGTCCCACATCTTCAAAGGACGTTTTCCTCCACTGTGATCACAACAACATTCCTATGTCGTCTTCCCGCCTCCTTCTACTCGCACCTCCATCCTACAGACAACACCCATATCCAACATTCCTGCGATGATACTATGGTGGGAAGTGCTTGAATTTTTACAAAATTAAAATGATATCGCCCCCCATCTATCATGAAGATGTGAAAATTAGTCACAAGAGATATTAAAAAGTGATTTGAAATTCAAATGGGGTTTTAGTAATGTTGTGCAATTTTTGCACACACACTCGGCTGAAAGCAAGGATCCTGTTTTTCTTTTGTTGTGCTTTCATGTTTTCCTTTCATAGGGTCTTGATTTCATCCCCTTAAGGGATTAGTTCCTCGATTTGAGTCTTGAATCACCCATGTGCATTGATGAACTTGCATTTGAGATGTTGTCTTGCAATTTGAA
Source organism: Sequoia sempervirens (assembly GCA_007258455.2). Classification (NCBI taxonomy): domain Eukaryota; kingdom Viridiplantae; phylum Streptophyta; class Pinopsida; order Cupressales; family Cupressaceae; genus Sequoia; species Sequoia sempervirens. Next base: position 77,331,093 of record VDFB02353493.1, on the reverse strand, counting down.
GTTATGGCCTAACTCTTAGAAACCACCTTCAGGTCAAAATTTGTGAAAATTAGCCAAAAATGGCTAAATATGGGGCACTTTCAGAAAATCCAAGCAGGCTTGGATTACCCAAACCCTAATCCAGTCGACTAATCCAAGGTATCTCGGATTACCTGAAATCCGCCCTCCAGTCACATTTTCGAAAGTTGAAAATGTCTTGTCAATCCATTAATTAGGGGTCATTTATTGCATTAATTGGGCAATATATTTGCATTTCACTTGCCATTTGGTCATTTTCATTCAAGGAGAGTTGAGGAGCGTCCGACATCCTTCATTGTCAATCGATTTGGCATTCTTTTGAGGGATTTCTAGCTTTGGTTGTGGTCAATATTGAATTTCATTGCCTCCTCATTGGTTTCTTTGGTGTTCTCTCTAGGGTTTCATGTTTGAAGGTATGTACTTTCATTCATCTACTTGCTTTGATCTCATTTTGTGTTTATCCTTGTGTCCTTTGGTTCATGAGTACAATTGATTCATTATGGGGTCACAGCGGTCTGTATTTTGCATTGATTATTGCTTTCATGGCATGATTAGGATTCATTGTTGCATTAAACATTTTCTAGGGTGATAGATGGGTGTGTCTGGATTCTTATTTTATTGGTTTCAAAGAGTGCATGAATAAGGATTGTCCTATTTTGAGCTTTGAGTGGCGAATTTTAGTGAATCCCCTTTTTTATTCCGTCATGTTCAAACCCTAGAAAGAATTCCACCCAAGAAGTTAAACATGACCAAAAAGAATTGAATCCTTAGGACATTGCAAGAGGTTGGTCTAGGACATTATATGAAAGATGTTGAATGATTTATTTGTCAGGGAGATTAGTTGAATTCCATAGATTTAACTCAATTTTTTTTTAAACTTAGCGAATTTCAGTGCCTCAGCAAAATCTTGGAGAATCTGGGCTTGGTCGGATTACCCAAGCCTTGATCCACTCGGATAATCCGACGTGGCCCGAATTAGCCAAAGGTTTCATACTTATGTGCGATGAACAATGATTTTGACTTAAGCTCAAAAATTTCTAGCTAGCTAGAATTTGTCGAATCTCGGGTAATTCTAGGTGGGTTGGAACTTTCGATTTCCTCCAAAATTGCATGCTTAACGTTCATACTTGGATTTCATGATGAGTTTAAGACTTGAGTAAGATTGTGCATTGATGATTTAATGTTTTCTATCTTATGGATTTCAATTTTCAAGGCGAATTTGAGTTGTTTGCGTTCATTTGGCTGACTTCAGTGAATTTGAGCAGGGTTGGATTGACCGAACCTTAATCTATTCAGAAAATCCGACCAGCCTTGAATTCTCAAATTTTTTTGTTATGGGCTCAAATTCAATATGAAAGTGGATATTTGATCATGATGTTGGCTAATAATGATTCCATGTGCTCCAATGATAAAATTAGTTTCATTTGTTAATGCCATGTGTTATGATAATGCTTTCCTCCTGGTAATTGTGATTTTGAGTTAACAGATGCAACCATAGGAAAATCCAGATAAGACAACTAAGAACAAGGCTACTATGGAACAAGAGGAAGTTAGAAAGAGGAAAGAGAGAATGAAGTATGACTTCAAAGGCATCTAGCCCAAGACAAATATTTCCTCTGTGTGGTCAAGGATCATAGACACCAACATGGGCCATATTGATTATGATGACTTCCACCAGAGGATGTTTGGAAAGGCACCTATCGAGGTTGCACAAAAGATCACCCATGTAGAACTAGCACAAGCAGCAAGATTTCCACCAACACAACTATGTCCAGGGCTGGTATTAGAGTTTGCAAAGCACTATGATCCCAGGACAAGGATCATTGTTGGGCCCCAAGGAAGGGTGATGGAAAATCTGACAAAAGAATCTATTGCAGAGGTTGTCAACATTGCCTCTGATCACAAGTTGATTGAAGAAATAAACATTAGGGATTTTACTATATTTTATGAGGAAGATCCTAACCGAGCCCTAGAGATAATGAGCAATTCTTGGATCCTAAAGCCAAAACCACATTATTCAAAGTTTCCCAAGCAACTGCACAAGAGTGATTTCAAGCAAGAATACAATGATATCATAACTCTCATGTGAAAAGTTATGGGAGTGGAGGAAGCACATATATTCCAACCTTGGATGTTTCACCCCATTACTTCGATTGTGGCCAATAAGCACTATCATTGGGCAAGAATTATCAGCAACAACATAGATGCCCAACTGAGGAGTATACAAGAGACCAATAAGTTCACTATAACTTCATATTTGGTGCATATGCTGGCACACCAGAACAAATACAAAGGTCTTAGCTATAAAGGAGTCTTGGGGAAGGATAGAATATGGGAGGTATATCCCCAATTACAATATAAGAAATCAAACTACATAAGGGAAAATGATGCCTTCTTTATGTATATTCCTAGATTTTTACAACATGCCCTTCATATAAGAATCTTTGTAGATGCAATGGATTTAATAAAGAACTATGGTCAATGGTTTATCCAATTTCAAAGGTTTACATATATCAAGGTACAAGGATCACCCGTTGTGCCTCTTAGGCTGCCTCGGTATCCCACTAACAAGCTCATCCTATTGGAATTGACTAAACATATGTTTGGCTTCGAGGAAGTTTTGCAGAGGGGTGGCATAAAGAAGAAGGGATTGGGATAAAAATTCCCATTGAGAGTAGGAGTATTGGAGGCTTTCCCTTCTATTTAGAGTGCCCAACAATCAGAAAAGGAGATGACTCAATTTGAGTTATACTCCCACACTAATAGAGGAAATTTTGATCCTTGTGGGAGGGCTTCCAAGCAAGCAAATAGAAATTTTAGGCATAAAGATCATATTGAAGATTATTGGGCTAATTGTAGAGATGAGTGGGAGGTCATCAGAAGGAGGTTTTCCAAACTACCTTTGAGATTGATTAGATTATACAGACTTGTAGAAGTACTAAACCAGGTGGAAGATGATGAAGTAGATCTCCTTCAGCATCATGATTATGAACCATATAAGAATAGGTCTTTTCGTCCAATTAATTGGTCTAAGGAGGAGGAAATTGATTTAAATCAAATCACTGAACTTGTCAAGAAGTATTCTAGGTTGTGGGTTAGGCATCAAGTTCTGGAATTGGAGGCTAATGGTGTTAAATTTACTTATGATCTGATGGGGTACATGGAGTCCCATGATGAAGAAGAAGTTGAACCTAACAAGCAAGATGAAGCTATTGAGCCTAATGATGAAGGGGCCATCCAAGAAACAATGTCAATCAAAAGAAGAAGTAGGAGCCAAGGGCAAAAAAAATGGGTTCCTCAAGCCAAAACAAGTGTAGAAGGAGAGACCTCACAACCAGTAAGGAAGAGAAGAATAGTGACTGAAAGAAAAAAGGTTGGAAAGGACCATGAGGAATGAAGCTACCACAGATGCTCCTTCAGCTGCGAAGGTAATAGAGTTGGAAAGCTCAGGGGAGAAACCCCAATTCTATGTAAGGAGAAATTTTCCAAAGTAGAAAGTTGCTCAAGTAGAGGGATTGAAAATCGTAGAAGATCTACATAATGAAGAAAAACATATGAATGATGCTGAGAAGAGAGAAGCTATAGGAAATAATTTGCTTTCTCCACTTTCACATCAAGATGTACAAATCTCAGAAGAGGCACTTCTAGAAGGAGGTAACATATCAAACAACCCTGAGCAATTGAACAAAGAAGATGATAAAATTTCCACTCCTGAGAGTGGAGAGTGGAGAAATTTTGTCAAAGAAATGAAGCAATCAACCTCTGGTGTTGAAAGAAAGAATATAGAATCAGAGGTTGTACAAGGAAAAGTGACAAAATCCCCTGAGCAAGTGATTATGTATGAGCCGCAAGGTAATCCAGGGTAAGAAGTTGATAAAGAAGGGGATGTTGTGGATAGTCCTAATCGGGGCAAAGAAGGACAAGAAGATCAACTAGAGGTTGAAAAGGTGGTAGAAGTGAATGTGGTTGATAGTCCTAAAATGGAGGTAACCACTGAGGTGTCCACAACCCTAGATTGGTTGGAAAAGAGACTGAGCAAAAAGCCAATCATTGTGCAAGAAGAAACACCAAGTTGGGATAAACTGTTGGAATAGTTTGGGCAACCTAAGTAGAGGAAAAGAGCCAGGACTATGTCCAAAATCACTAGAGACGAATTCAAAAACAGGGTGGTTCATGTAGCAGTCCCTCCTTCAAACAATTTTAAGGATGAAGTGAGGTCTTTAGAATACAAGGTGCAGACAATCAACCTGGGACCTACAAGCAAAGATCAAGAGAAAGAAGAATTCCAAGAATCCTCTCAAGCAATCTTGAGGAGATTGGATAAGGAAACATAAGAGAAGGAGAAGTTGCAGAAATAGTTAAATGATGTGTATAAGTATGTGCAACATTTGATGAAACCTTTGCAAATAGTAGGTAGTGAGGGAATTGTGCCTGGAGGATTGATTCCAAAAGAGGCAGTTAATGAAATTGAAAGGTTGAATAATTTTGTGCATTCTACACATAGTTGGCTTATGGATGTGAGCAGTAGAGGAGATGAGGCAATTGAACAAATTCTGAAAATATACACTAATTCCTCTGATTTCCTTGAGCACACTTCTCAGTTTTTTGTTGATTGCAATAAGATTGATGATTCCACTGCCAATGAATTGAGGAAAATTCTCTAGGTACCAAAAGAGGACATGGCCAGATTGGATATCTACTCTCGGGATGAGCTTGGCAAGATGAAGGAATGGATAGAAGTCTGGAATTACAGAAAATAGCTCCTCACTAAGGCACTAAATAAAATAATGAAGCTTCAAGGTAAAATGGAGGAAATCTATAACAGTTGCATCTATTTCTTGGAGATAGTCACTGGCAGAAGGAAGTTTTAGCACAAGAACATGAATGTTAGTAGGTTGCAAGCATGGTGGCATGAGGTTTATGCTCCATCTGATGGTGCTCCAATTGCTAAAGAGAATCTGGAGGATGCTGCAATTTACATTTCAAAATTAGATAAGTATCATGAGTTGCAAATAGAATGGAATAAAGTCATGCCACAATATCTGGAAGAATTCAAAAATCATAAAACTAGAGTTAAATTTATTTTAGTTCCAGATCCAAAAGATATGAGAGAAATATTGGAGAAGTCAAAAGAATTATTTGACAAATTGGGAGCCAATCAGGAAGGAGAAAAAGAAGATACTCAACAAACAGTTGCCTAGTTTTATGTGCCATACATCTGACTCCAGCCAGCCAGGATAAGCGACCTTGAAGTTTGTGCCACATGAAGCTGCTATTGGAGAATCTAGGCAGACTTGGAAGAAGCCCCAAATATTAAATGCAAAGAATATTATTTTATTAAAAGAAGCTTCTAGGCTGACTGGTTTTGGCCGCCCAATTTTGTAACCGTAATTGGGCCAACCTAGTATGAGGTTTCTATAAATTGGGCATTTTTCCTCATTTGTAAGGGTTAAAAAAATTAGAAAACGCTAAGTGATTGTGCAAGAGCTAGAGCTGGTAGTTAGTACTTTCTGAGAACAAGTGTTGTAACACTAAATACTGGAATTGTTGCAACATTGGGTGATTCAAAATAAGTAAAGAAATTGTTCTTTGGTGCTCTTTCTTGTGTTGATTTATCTTGCATGGTTCTTGTTATTCGATCTTTTGATATTGCTTTGAGATCATTAGATATATGATTGATTTAGAGTTAGATTTGATGCAATGGTGTTTGTGATTTAATACTTGAAGTGTTAGAGCAATCTCTGGTCCATACTTTTAGCAGGTTGTTGATTGTAAGTTGTTGTGTAAAGTTATCCTGGACCTTAAAATTTATGTGCTAAGTTCAATTGTGGGTATTTATTCATTGTAATTGTAAAATAGGGTTGATTTGAGTGAATGTCTCATGATTTAAAAATCTTTAACTCCTTAGAAGATTGCACTATTTCTGTGAGATTGCAGGTTAGATCTGGGTTAAGCAGGAATTAGTTTTGAGGGATTGGTCCATTTTGAGTGTTTTGTCATTTGCATTATTGGTCTTAGGAGTAATTTTAGTCTTAGAATCTCTCTAAACCCTTATCTTTTGTCATTTCTTTTATTATCCGAGTTAGATTTAGGATTTTAAGTATCATTACATTGCAAAATCTGATAAGCTTCAAGTTCCAGCATTTGTTTGTAAGGTCCCTTTTGTGATTACCAACATTTTCACATTATCTATGAGTTGTTTCATTGCATTTGTCAAGAACTGACATTATAGACCTTGGGGTTATCTCTTGAATCTTGTTGATAGATATTTACCTTTCAAGAGAGATAGGATACTTCTACGTTGTCTGAGTTGTTGTGCAGAAAACACGATCAACAAATTGGCGCTAGAAGAAGGGCCTGAATAAGAAAGCTACATCATTTTCTATCTGTAATTTCTCTTGAAAGGTTTCAAAGAAGAACCAGATCTACACTAGGAGAAGAGGAATTTCAAGAATTGCAAGCTCCTACTAGGTCAAGAAGGACCAAAAGAATAGGAGAATCATCATCTGCCTTGCTACTGCCATCATCTCGATCATTCTCACCTCCATCAAGTCAATCTTCATCTGATTCGGAAGCCATTCCCATTCAACAACCTAAACCAGTCATAAATCAGCCTTTACTACCTCCACCCACACCAATGGATTTCCTAGCTAATAACCCATCTCCATTATCCTTCAACAATTACAATGTCATGCTAAAGAACCCTGAGCATTTCTGCTCCAAGTTTCATACTAATGATCCTAATAGGACTACAGAGGAACACATCAAGATTTTTTAGACTTGTCTTAGGGATAGGGGGATCAACCATGAGGATGTTGCATGTAGAATTTTCCCTTATTCCTTAGGAGAAGATTCCTTTTACTGGTATAATAATCTTCTTGCTAGGTCAATTCATAATTGGAATGAGCTAGAAACTACCTTTTTGTAGAAGTTCAAGATTCCCATTAGTGCTAATGAGTTGTATTTGCAATTCACCAAGGTTAAGAGAGAAGTTAATGAGCCTATAGGGTCCTTTAATAATATATTCCATCGTGCATATACTAGATTGCAAGCTCCCTATGTTGTAGATGATGTCACTGCTTTAGAGGTCTATTATGAAGGTCTTGATAGTCTTACAACCACCTTTCTCAAGTGGAGGCCCAATCCTCCAAGTGCATACACAAAGGCTGTTAAGGTTAGTAAAGATCTCCAACAACACTTGTTAGGGACTTTACCATCATTAGGACCTACTGCTCACCCAAGACAGATTCAACCTCTTAATCAAGCTCTCACCAACCATACTCCTATTATGAACCCAGTGCCACAATTGCCTATAGTCCCACATCCAAGACCTCTAATGAATCAAGTTCCACCCATGACTAATTATCCTCAACAAAGTGTCAATCAACCCCATCCTCCACAACAACAGGATGGTTTCGCCACATATTTGCAAAATTCTGAAGTATTGAACCAATCTCTAGGCTTTGGAGTGGCATCAGGATACTCTCAAAACAAGGTGAATCAAACTCCCTATAGTAATCTTGATATAGAGAGACTTCATGAGTTGACCGAATAGGTGAAAATTTTGAATATGGAGGTCACCTATCTAAGAAATCAGAATAGTCAACTCCAAGTTGCTCAAAGGAGTATGCAATCCCATTACAATAGGGAGAATTGGAAACCTCAACAGGGACAAGGGCAGAACTTTGATAGAGGACAAAAATTTGAGAGAGGACAATCTTCTAGCCAAAATTTTGATAGAGGGAAAACAGGTGGACAAGGATTTGTAAGGAGACAACCACCTAGACAAAATAGGACATGGAACATGAGGCCAAACAATGGAGGTGTCCCCACTCCATTGGATCAACCTCCTACTCAAGGAAAACCTTCAAGTGGTGTATTTTTGGCAGAGGCAGTTTTATCTGGGTGGTGCAGGCTCCATAAGACAAATCAACATTATGAGTTAGATTTCCCAGAATTCCAGACTGTGGCCTCCATCTTCCAGTATGAGGTTGAAAATAACTCCAGTGGTCAAGAATTGGTGATCCGTAATTAGAGGTTTACAAATTATCTTGTAAATTAAATCTAATTACAGTAATTTCCCGATCTAATACAGAATTGCGTGATTATGCCTTTTAACCATTGAAATTACAAAATAAGTAATTATAAATTCAAATATTGAATTTAAACTAGAGAGAAAATTGAGATAGAAGATAGAAGAATGAGACAAAGAAATAGAAGGATCACAATGCGCAGATTGATAACGGAGTTCGTCCAATGTGGACTACGTCTCCGGGTCCGCTTCTCAATGCTGGGACCGCTTTATTGATATTGCCAAGCAAAATTATGCTTTCTTACAATACCCAAGCTCCAAGAACCTGCAATAATCTCTCCACAATCTTTCACTCTTTTACAATTTTTGGTGTACAAAAACACTTTGTAAATTCTCCTCCAAAGAATTATTTCTCCCAAAATGAACTTGAATAATTCTCCCTGTTACAATTCTCTCCAAGAAAATTCCCGTACAAAATTATCCACTCAATAATTTCTTCATTGTCCCTTTACAAAAATCACCCCTTTATATACACATTTATTTTCTAATATGGCTTTAACCATATTATTTTGCAAATATTGCATATCTCCCGTATATAAGTAAAAATTCCAACCATTTCTCCCTTTTACAATAAAAATCACTAATATCCTGTTAGTATAACAAATTAATATTTCAAAAATAAATCCACCTTTGGCTTTTATAATTCCAAGCCATACAATTAAAAAAATGAACCCCTTTAACTATGGGCCGTTATAATTTTGGACTTGCATTATAATCTTTAAAAATATCTTTTAAAATCCTCTTAATAATCTCCTTGGATATTTTTTAAAATAAACCCGTTAAATATGAGAAAGGTGGTTAAAGGGGTTAATTTTTGAAATGTAAGTTTACGGGATTTTTTTCCTCTCCTTGTTTTATGGGCAAGGGAAGAGGATTTTAAGGGATAAAATCCCACCAAATCCTCCTTGAAATCACAAAAATCTTTTAATTTTTAAACCATACGTATTTTCTTTTAATAGTATGATTTAGTCCATATTATTTTTCCACCATGTATGTGCCAACTCATAGCTCCTGCCATGTCACCACCTACCACATCAGCTTGCTGATGTCATTAAAGTCAACCAAAGTCAAAATTTTGACCAACCTTTGACCAGCCGTAACTTTCACATACGAGCTCCATTTTTGAAACCGAATATAGTTCTGGAATCACCGTGATGAGCACTATGACTTGGCATCATTTTTATTTCATTTTGAGACAATCAATTTTTTGCCTTTTTGAACCCCTGATTTGCCTGTTTGACCGAACCTTTGACTAAGCATAACTTCTACATGCAGACTCCTTTTGAGCCCATTAAAGTTGCGTCAAGATCATGTCTGCAAGATCTACACATTGATGCTTCTTTGGACGAATTCTGAGACTATGGAACTTGCAGGTATTCTAGATCCACCTGGATCAATTGGTGCCATCAAGACCTTATGATTCTCAATTTTTGGTAGTGAATCACGCTCCATTTCCAAGAGGAGAAGAGAATGGGCCAGAGGAGGAATCAAGTAAGCAGAAAGATGAGATATATCAAGTGTGTAATGGAGATGAGATCTCGTAATTTTTTTATGAAAGTAATGAGAATGACAATGTCCCTTTGGATGAAGAAGAGATTGGTATTGAGGAAGTAAAAATGTTCCAACAACCTGTCAAAAGGTATGATTTGAGGAAAAAACCAACTAGAGGTCCACAGGCTGGAGGTTCATTTATTACTTCTATTACCCCAAAAAAATTCACCACACCTCCTGATGCTAATGCCAGCAACAATCCAACATATCCTTATGTTCCCAAACAATACCTATCCAAAGAAGGGAAAGAACAAAGTGATTCATCAAAAGGAAAGAATGTTGATGCAAGCAAAGAAAAAGTGGTGGAATATCTCAAAGAGGCTCCTACTGATATGAACACAGAGCAGTTGGGTGCATATGTGGCGGAGGAACTTAAGAAGCTAAAGGTAAGTCTTCCTGCATTTGAACTATTGAGAGTCCCTGCTATTAGAAATGCAATAATAGGATCCTACAATGTAAATATAGTATCACAAGGTAGAACAATTAGTGGAACAACTAGTAAAGTACCTAGTTCTCAAGTGTCAAAATATCAAATTCAAGTTCAAACACAACCTGGAGACAAAGGAAAAGAAAAAGATAAAAATCAAGTTGCCCAAGTTGATACCCAACTAACTTTATTCCAAGGTAAAACAGAAACCCCTTTGTTTATGATTTCTATTCATCTTTTTGGAAAGAACTTGTACAATTTCCTTCTAGATTAAGGTTCTTCCATGAATGTGATGCCTTTTGTTGTCTGTAGAGCCCAAGGTATTACTCTTGTTGTCTCTAAAAAGAAGGTTACCCAATTGGACAGAACGGAAGTGAATGTAGTGGGAGAGCTAAACATGGTTCCCATGCAAGTTGCCTCAGACCCTAGAATCTTGCAGGTCATTAATATATAGGTAGCAGACATTCCTAATACTTATGGCTTGCTTCTGGGAAGGGACTTTACGAAAGCCTTAAATGGATATGTATCAACTAATCACTCACATATGTGGCTTCCCTGGAAAGGGGTGCCAAATCAAATTAGGATTGAGAGAGAGACCAAAATGAAGTATGTAATCACAGAATATCAAAATACTTCAAATGAAATATTGGTATCAGAAGTAAGCATGGGAAATTATGTTCTGGCAGCCCCTGTTGAGGAATCAGATATAGAGGAAATCCTCATGTTGCATACCACACCGATTGAATTCACAACAGAATCTAGTAGTACTGGGGCATTAGTAGAATCTATTAAGGAAGGTGATGATCCAAAAGATAGTCAACTCAGCTTTTTAGACAACTTTCAGGAATTTATTCAGAAATGCATAGAAGATCAGATTCATTTGGGTAGAGATACGAATTTTGAGGAGTTGCTCCTTCCAAGTTAGTGTAGAGTTCATAATTCCGCCCACTCAGAACTAGAATGTTGCCTATGTCAAACAATAGTCAAATAGATACAGAGGTGCATCAATCCCACCCTAGCTGTTAGAATTAATGTGCAAAGTACTCAAGATGATCCCAAAGGAAAAGGTATAATGCCTTCTGAAGAATCTTCTAGCAGTGGCCACACCAAGGACAAATCAAGAAGATTTGGAGCTACTAGTTGTTGGACACTAAGATTTGATGGATTCAAATCAAAGCAAGGTGTTGGAGTAGGATTTGATTTGATCAGTCCTAGAGGTAAAACCTTCTTTGCTGCTCATAGACTCCAATTTTATTGTACCAATAATGTAGCTAAATATGAGGCTTTGATTCATGGATTGCTAATGGCACTAAGAAAAAGGGTTAAGATTTTGTAAGTATTTGGAGACTCGATACTAGTAGTTAGGCAGGTTAGGAAGAAATATTCATGTCATGACAAGAGGATGACCAATTATAGCCATAGAGTATGGGACCTTATTGAGGGGTTTGATTCCTTTAACATTCAGTTGATACCTCATAGAAATAACCAAACTACAGAACCCCTAGCTCAGGTAGCTAGTACCTTGCAGCCACTATCACTTTCTGGCTTGAAGAAGTTCACTACGGAGCTAACTCCAGTACCTTCAGTGCCTGACAATGTGACTAACTTTCAAGTATTTGAAGATGACAAGCATATCTTGGACTTTATCACAAGCTCTGATGTGTTTACCTCTCAGATCATTGATGAAGCTAAGCCTCAAGAAGCGGAGATGGACCTAAGAGTCATTAATTTGAAGACCAATACTATTCCTAGAGGGATGGTGCAACTAGCGAGTTTTTTTGATCTTGATAGGGTAAAAGATCAGGAGCAAGAAGCTAAGAAGGAGCCCATCAATAGTCAATGTGATGCATACAATATGGGAACTAAAGAATATGTTAAGAATGGCTTTATTGGAAAGGTATGCACCCCTGAAGAAGGGAGGGGAATCATAGATGCATTGCATACATATCAGGATGTGATAGCTTGGAGCTATGAGGATTTGAAGATGTATGACACTTAAATTATTACGCATACCATTCCTCTCAAGCTAGGGGCAAGACCTTTCAGACAAAGGCAAAGACCAATCAATTCCATGTTAGAGCCTATTATTCAAGAGGTATAGAAATTATTATCTGTTCATATCATATTTCTGGTAAGGCACTCAACCTGGGTTGTGAATTTGGTGCCAGTAAGAAAGAAGAATGGAGAGATCAGACTTTGTGTCAATTTCAAAAATCTCAATTAGGCATCAGAAAAGGACAATTATCCAATCCCTTCATTGAATGAAGTACTATAGATTGTTTACGAATCTCAGATGATGTCCTTTCTTGATGGATATTCTAGAAATAACTAGGTTATGGTGCAATATGAGGATAGGCATAAAATTGCCTTCACTACAAAATGGGGTACTTTCGCATACAAAAGAATGCCTTTTGGACTGATCAATGCTGGAGAAACTTTCCATAGATCTATGGACATTTCCTTTAAGCACGTCATTGGTAAGTGCATAATTATTTATATGGATGATTTAATAGTCTTTTCCAAGAAGCGAGGTGATCACATAGAAAACTTGTGTAAAGTGTTTCAAAGATGTAGGGAATTTGGGATTTCACTTAATCCAAAGAAGTGTATCTTTGGAGTTACTAAAGGAAATTTACTAGGACATGTCATTTCAGAGAAGGGTATTACTATTGATCCTGAACGAGTGGAAGCTATACTTAAGATTCAACCACCTGCTAGTAAGAAGGAAATGAAATCATTCTTTGGAAAAATCAACTTCATCAGGAAATTCATCACTAGATTTGCAGAAATAGTTAAGCCATTGAATGCAATGTTGAAGCAAGAAACCAAGGTTGAATGGAGTACAAAGGCAAAAGAAGCATTTGTAGAAATTAAGAGAGCTATTGTTGAAGCTCCAGTATTGGTAAGTCCTGATTATGCCAAACATTTTTACATATATTTTTTTGCCTCAGATCATTCTTGTGTTGGGATGTTAACACATAAGTCTGATCAAGGGAGTGAGCACCCCATAGCCTTCATGAGTGCTCCTCTAAAATATGTAGAACTAAGGTATCCAAGTGTCCAAAAGTAGGCATATTCCTTGGTCAGAGTTGTAAATAAATTTAGACATTATATTCTAAGGAATAAAGTCTTTGCAATAGTCCCTGATCCTACAATTAAGCTATTGTTGATACAAAAGGAATTGGGAGAGCGTAGAGTGAAGTGGGTGACCATATTATAGGAATATGATATTGAGATTCAGCCCGTGAAGTTGGTGAGAGGACAAGGGTTAAACAAGAAAATGGCAGAAATGGGTCTTGACCTTACAGTTCAGCACTACCATCTCCAAGATGTTTCTCTAGGTGATTGGTATGATGATATAATCTATTATCTTTTAAATCAGAAATGTCCTGATCATCTCACTGCAATGCAACAGAGAGCATTATGTTTGAAAAGTGACAGCTTCATGTTGAAAGGTGTTGTTTTATATAAGAAGAATCATGAGGGCATCTACCTTTGATGCCTAGGAAAAGAAGAAGCTAAAAGAGTGATGGCATAATTTCATGACAGATATGGCACAGGCTATGGATTTGCATCGTCTACTGCAAACCATATTTTGAGGGATGGCTATTATTGGCCCATGTTGTTCAAAGATGCACACAACCATGTGAGGGCTTACCATTTGTGCCAAACTACAATAAGTAGGGAGAAGTATGCAACTCTTCCACTGCAACCTGTCATAGAGGTAAAACCGTTTGCACAATGGGGGTTGGAATTCATTGGTACAATCAATCCACCCTCTTTTGCAAGCCACGTGTATATTCTTACTGTCACCGATTACTTTACTAGATGGACTGAAACTCTTGCATGCAAATAATGTACTTCTGAAGTGGTAATCAATTTCCTCAAATCGAGTATTATCAATCTCTTTGGTTGTCCATTTGCTTTAGTCTGCAATAATGGTCCTGCATTTGCATCACTAAAGTTTTATAGCTAGGATTTTGATCATGGAATTATTGTTAAATTTGCATCAAATTACTATCTGCAAGGTAACGGTTTGGCCGAGTCTTCAAACAAGAACCTTTTAACAATCATTTGTAAGTTATTAGAGAGGAATCCCAAAGATTGGCATACCCAACTGAGATTTTCTCTCTGGGTAGATTGCACTAGGCATAAGGCCTCTCTAGGAACCTCTCCCTACCACCTTGTGTATGGTTTAGAACCAATATTTCCTATCCAATTAAAGATCCCCATCTTGCAATTTATTAATGATTATTATGATGAAGGGGATAAGCGTGAAGCTTGTCTATCTGAATTGTTGCACCTAGAAGAGAAAAGAGATGAAGCCTTAGAAAACTTTGCTAAACATTAGGGTGTAGTTAAGAGATGGTTTGATAGAAGAGCCAAGGTGAAAGCCTTTAGAATCTATGACTTGGTTCTTTATTGGGATAAAGCACACGATTCAAAAGGGGAGTATGGAAAATTTGACAAACTTTGGCTTGGCCCCTACTAGATTTCAGAGATATTGGGAGACAATGCTTTCCATTTGAAAACTCTCACTAGAGAGGATATCCCACTGCCTGTTAAAGGGCGATATTTGAAGCATTTCTTCCAATCTTGAGCTATTCACAACTCTTTCCTTGTACATAGTTAGATTAGGTTTCTTTTGTTTTGCTTTGTTTTTATTTTTGGGTTAGAGTAGGTTATCTTTTTGTTTTTCTTTTTCTTTTAGGTTCTCCTATTTTCCTCTAGGCTTGTTGTCCATGCACAACAATCATTATATTACTTGGGATTGTTTTGACTATTTCTTTTACAAACTCTAATCATCCTTCTGAGATTAATTGGTAGAAGTCCTTTAATTGGTGTCACACATGCTAATAACTGGAAGTAGATAAGTTACTGGATTAAGTTAAATCTAAAATGTGCTTGGGTCTCATATTTTTACACATATCTTAAGAATTCCAAGGTTGTTAGCAGTCCTTATGAGGTCTGGTCAAGTGAAAAATCTTATTTTTGCTTCAACGCCACTGTGGTTCTCAACCCTGAGTGTGAGATTCGTTGCATACAAGGTGAAAGGGAAAGTTTAAAGATCTTAAAAGAGTATCAAAAGAAAAGAAAAGAAAATATTGAAAATTAAAATAGAATATTCACCTCATCAGGAGTTTCCAAGTATCTCTATCAGGGCTATGGACGCCCAACTAGCAATAGAGCTATGTTTGGGAGGACTACAGCAATAACTTCATTGGAGCTATGGACGCCTGACTGGCAGTGAGGGTCTATCCAAGATGCTTTTGTAGTTAGAATCTTTACGTAGCTTGATTAGACTAAGTTTGGTTCCTACTGCGACTGTGGAAAGGAAACGAATACATGTGCACACACTCTGACTCTGGTCTAGGAAAGGTTGGCTTGTCTAGGGACTTTGAAGCTCTGTTTGTAGGTGACCTAATGCAAGGACTGAAACCAGAGATTCTGGGTTCTTGATTTCATTTTTTCATCAAAATTCTTTGGAGCATTTTCCTAGCAGGAGTTGCCATTTGTTGTACAGTTTTTGCACACATGCCCCGCTAAAAGCAGGGACCCTCTTTTTCTTTTGTTGCTCTTTCGCATTTTCCTTTCATAGGGTCTTGAATTCATCCCCTTAAGGGATAATTTCCCCGGTATGAGTTTTTAATCACCCATGTGCATTGATGAACTTGCATTTGAGATGCTCTCTTGCAATTTGAAGTTATGGCATAACTCTTAGAAACCACCTTCAGGTCAGAATTTGTGAAAATCAGGAAAAAATGCCTAAGTATGGTGTACTTTCAGAAAATATGAGTATGCTTGGATTACCTGAACCATAATCTAGTCAGATAATCTAAGGTACCTCAGATTACCCAAAATCCGCCCTCTAGTCACATTTCCGAAAGTTGCAAATGTCTTGTCAATTCATTAATTAGGGGTCATTTATTGCATTAATTGGGCAATATATTTGCATTTCACTTGCCATTTGGTCATTTTCATTCAAGGAGAGTTAAGGAGCGTCCGACATCCTTCATTGTGCATCGATTTGGCATTCTTTTGAGGGATTTCTAGCTTCGGTTGTGGTCGATATTGAATTTCATTGCCTCCTCATTGGTTTCTTTGGTGTTCTCTCTAGGGTTTCACATTTGAAGGTATGTACTTTCATTCATCTACTTGCTTTGATCTCATTCTGCGTTTATCCTTGTGTCCTTTGGTTCATGAGTACAATTGATTCATTCTGGGGTCACAACGGTCTATATTTTGCATTGATTATTGCTTTCATGGCATGATTAGGATTCATTGTTGCATTAAACATTTTCTAGGGTGATAGATGGGTGTGTCTGGATTCTTATTTCAGTGGTTTCAAAGAATGCATGAATAAGGATTGTCCTATTTTGAGCTTTGAGTGGCGAATTTGTAGTGAATCCCCTTTTTTATTCTATCCTACTCAAACCCTAGAAAGAATTCCGCCTAAGAAGTTAAACATGACCAATAAGACTCAAATCCTTAGTACATTGCAAGAGGTTGGTCTAGGACATTATATGAAAGATGTTGAATGATTGATTTTTCAGGGAGATAGGTTGAATTCCACAAATTTAACTCAAAAAATTTTGAAACTTAGCGAATTTCAGCACCCCAGCAAAATCTCAGAGAATCCGAGCTAGCTCGGATTACCAAAGCCTTAATCCACTCAGATAATCCAAGGTATCCCAGATTAGCCGAAGGTTTCATAATTATGTGCGATGAATGATGATTTTGAATTAAGCTAGGAAATTTCTAGCTAGCTAGAATTTGTCGAATCTCGGGTAATTCTAGGTGGGTCGGAACTTCTGATTTCCTCCAAAATTGCATGCTTAACGTTCATACTTGGATTTCATGATGAGTTTAAGACTTGAGTAAGCTTTTGCATTGATGCTTTACTATTTTCTATCTTATGGATTTCAATTTTCAAGGCAAATTTGAGTTGTTTGCATTCATTTGGCTAACTTCAGTGAATCTGAGTAGGGCTGGATTGACTGAACCTTAATCTGTTCAGAAAATCTGACTAGGCTTGAATTCTCTAAATTTTTTGTTCTAGGCTCAACTTAAATATGAAAGTGGATATTTGATCATGATTTTGGCTAATAATGATTCCATGTGCTCCAATGATAAAATTAGTTTCATTTTATATTTCCATGTGTTATGATAATGCTTTCCTCCTAGTAATTGTCATTTTTTGTTAACAAATGTAGGCAGAGGAAAGTCCAGCTAAGACAATTAAGAACAAGGTTGTTCTAGCACAAGAGGAAGTTAGAAAGAGGCAAGAGAGAATGAAGTATGATTTCAAAGGCATCTAGCCCTAGACAAAGATTTCCTCTGCATGGTCAAGGATCATAGACACCAACATGGGCCATATTGATTATGATGACTTCCACCAAAGGATGTTTGGAAAGGAACCTACCGAGCTTTCACAAAAGATAACCCACAAGGGACTAGCACAAGTAGTAGTATTTCCACCCACACAAATATGTTTGGAGATGGTATTAGAGTGTACAAAGCACTATGATCCCAGGAGAAAGATCATTGTTGGGCACCAAGGAAGGGTGATGGAAAATCTGATAGAAGAAACTATTGCAGAGGTTTTCAACATTGCCTCTAATCACAAGTTGATTGAAGAAATAAACATTGGGGAGTTTACTATATTTTATGAGGAAGATCCTAACCAATCCCTAGAGATAATGAACAATGCTTGGATCCTAAAGCCAAAACCACATTATTCAAAGTTTTGCAAGTAACTACACAAGAGTGATTTCAAGCAAGAATACAACGATATCATAACTCTCCTGGGAAGAGTTATGGGAGTGGAGGAAGCACATATATTCCAACCTTGGATGTTTCACCCCATTACTCAAATTGTGGCCAATAAGCACTATCATTGGGCAAGAATTATCAGCAACAACATAGATTCCCAACTGAGGAGTATACAAGAGACCAATAAGTTCACTATAACTTCATATTTGGTGTATATGCTGGCATGCAAGAACAAATACAAAGGTCTTAGCTGTAAAGGAGTCTTGGGGCGGGATAGAATATGGGAGGTATATCCCCAATTACAATATAAGACATCAAAATATAAAAGGGAAAATGATGCCTTCTTTATGTATATTCCTAGATTGTTACAACATGCCCTTCATATAAGAATCTTTGTAGATGCAATGGATTTAATAAAGAACTATGGTCAATGGTTTATCCAATTTCAAAGGCTTACATATATCAGGGTACAGGGATCACCTGTTGTGCCTCTCAGGCTGCCTCGGTATCCGACTAATAAGCTCATCCTGTTGGAATTGACTAAATAGATGGTTGGCTTCGAGGAAGTTTTGCAGAGGGGTAACATAAAGAAGGGATTGGGATCAAAATTCCCATTCAGAGTAGGAGTATTGGAGGCGTACCCTTCTTTTCAGAGTGCCCAACATTCAGAAAAGTAGATGACTCAATTTGAGTTATACTCCCATACTAATAGAGGAAATTTTGATCCTTATGGGAGGGCTGCCAAGCAAGAAAATAGAACTTTTAGGCATAAGGATCATATTGAAGATTATTGGGCTAATTGTAGAGATGAGTGGGAGGTCATCAGAAGGAGGCTTTCTAGACTACCTTTGAGATTGATTAGATTATTCAGATTTGTAGAAGTACTAGACTAGGTGGAAGATGATGAAGTAGATCCCCTTCAGCATCATGATTATGAACCATATAAGAATAGGCCTTTGCCTCCAATTAATTGGTCTGAGGAGGAGGTAACTGATTTAAATCAACTCATAGAACCTATCAAGAAGTATTCTAGGTTGTGGGTTAGGCATCAAGTTCTGGAATTGGAGGCTGATGGTGTTAAATTTACTTATGATATGATGGGGTACATGGAGTCCCATGATGAAGAAGAATTTGAAGCTAACAAGCTGGATGAAGCTACTGAGCCTAATGATGAAGGGGCCATCCAAGAAACAGTGTCAATCAAAAGAAGTAGGATCCAAGGGAAAACAAAAAGGGTTCCTCAAGCCAAAACAAGTGTAGAAGAAGGAGAGACCTCACAACCAGTAAGGAAGAGAAGAATAGTGACTGAAAGACAAAAGGTTGCAAAGGACCATGAGGAATGAAGCTACCACAGATGCTCCTTCAGCTGCGAAGGTAATAGAGTTGAAAAGCTTAGGGGAGAAACCCCAATTCTATGTAAGGAGAAATTCGCCCAAGTAGAAAGTTGCTCAAGTAGAGGTAGTGAAAATAGTAGAATAGATACATAATGAAGAGACACCTACGGATGATGTTGACAAGAGAGCATCTATAGGAAATAATTCTCCTTCTCCACTTTCACATCAGGATGTACAAATATCAGAAGAGGCACTTCCAGAAGGAGGTAACATATCAAACAATCCTGAGCAATTGAACGAAGAAGATGATAACATTTCCCCTCATGAGAGTGGAGAGTGTAGAGATTTTTTCAAAGAAATGAAGCAATCAACCTCTGGTGTTGCAAGAAGGAATATAGAATCAGAGGTTGTAAAAGGAAAAGTGACAAAATCCCCTAAGCAAGTGATTATGGATGAGTCACACGGTAATCCATGGGATGTTGTGGATAGTCCTAATTTAGCACAAAGAAGGACAAGAAGATCAACCAGGGGCTGAAAAGTAGGTAGAAGTGAATGTGGTTGACAGTCCTGAAAGGGAGGTAGCCACTGAAGTGTTCATAGCCCCAGATTGGTTGGAAAAGAGACTGAGAAAAAATCCAATCATTGTGCAAGAAGAAACACCAAGTTGGGATAAACTATTGGAACAGTTTGGGCAACCCAAGCAGAGGAAAAGAGCTAGACTATCTCCAAAATCACTAGAGACGAATTCAACAACAGGGTGGTTCATGTAGCAATCTCTACTTCAGACAAGTTTAAGGATGAAGTCAGGTCTTTAGACTACAGGGTGCAAACAATCAACCTAGGACCTACAAGCAAAGATCAAGAGAAAGAAAAATTCCAAGAATCCTCTCAAGCAATCTTGAGGAGATTGGATAAGGAAACATAAGAGATGGAGAAGTTGTAGAAACAGTTAAATGATGTGTATAAGTATGTGCAACATTTGATGAAACCTTTGCAAACAGTAGGTAGTGAGGGAATTGTGCCTAAAGGATTCTTTCCAAAAGAGGTAGTTAATGAAATTGAAAGGTTGAAAACTTCTGTGCATTCTACACACAGTTGGCTTATGGATGTGAGTAGCAGAGGAGATGAAGCAATTGAAAAAATTCTGAAAATATGCACTAATCCCTCTAATTTCCTTGAGCACACTTCTCAGGTTTTTGTTGATTGCAATAAGATTGATGAGTCCACTGCCAATGAATTGAGGAAAATTCTCTAGGTACCAAAAGAGGACATGGCCAGGTTGGATATCTACTCCTAGGATGAGGTTGGAAAGATGAAGGAATGGATAGAAGTCTGGAATTAAAAAAAGAGTTCCTCACTAAGGCACTATATAAAATAATGAAGCTTTAAGGTAAAATGAAGGAAATCTATAACAGTTGCATCTCTTTCTTGGAGATAGTCACTGGCAGAAGGAAGCTTGGGCATAAGAACATGAATTTTAGTAGGTTGCAAGCATGGTACCATGAAGTTTATGCTCCATCTGATGGTGCTCCAATTGCTAAAGAGAATCTGGAGGATGTTGCAATTTAAATTTCAAAATTAGATAAGTATCATGAGTTGCAAATAGAATGGAATAAAGTCATGCCACAATATCTGGAAGAATTCAAATATCATAAAACTAGAGTTAAATTTATTCCAATTCCAGATCTAGAAGATATGAGAGAAATATTGGAGAAGTCAAAAGAATTATTTGACAAATTGGGAGCCAATCAGGAAGGAGAAAAAGAAGATAATCAACAAACAGTTGCCTAGTTTTCTGTGTCAGGCATCTAACTCCAGCCAGCTAGGATAAGTGACCTTGAAGTTTGTGCCACATGAAGCTGCTATTGGAGAATCCAAACCTACCTGGAAGAAGCCCCAAATATTAAATGAAAATAATATTATTTTATTAAAAGAAGCTTCTAGGCTGACTTGTTTTGGCCGCCCATTTTTGTAACCCTAATTGGGCTGACCTAGTATGAGGTTTCTATAAATTGGGCATTTTGCCTCATTTGTAAGGGTTAATTTTTTTAGAAAAATCTAAGTGATAGTGCAAGAGATAGAGCTAGTATTTAGTATTTTTTGAGAGCAAGTGTTGTAACACTAAATACTAGAATTGTTGCAACATTGGGTGATTCAATATAAGTAAAGACATTGTTCTTTGGTGCTCTTTCTTGTGTTGATTTATCTTGCATGGTTCTTGTTATTCCATCTTTTGATATTTCTTTGAGATCAGTAGATATATGTTTGATTTAGAGTTAGATTTGATGCAATAGTGTTTGTGATTCAATACTTGAAGTGTTAGAGCAATCCCTGGTCCATACTTTTAGCAGCTTTTTGATTGTAAGTTGTTGTGTAAAGTTAGCTTGGATCTTAAAATTTATGTGCTAAGTTCAATTGTGGGTATTTATTCATTTTAATTGCAAAATAGGGTTGATTTGAGTGAATGTCTCATTATCTAAAATATTTAACTCCTTAGAAAATTGCACTATTTATGTGAGATTGCAGGTTAGATCTAGGTTAAGCAGGAATTAGTTTTGAGGGATTTGTCCATTTTGAGTGTTTTTTCATTTGCATTATTGGTCTTAGGTGTAATTTTAGTCTTAGAATCTCTCTAAACCCTTATATTTGGTCATTTATTTTATTATCCGAGTTAGAGTTAGGATTTTAAGTATCATTACATTGCAAAATCTGATAAGCTTCAAGTTCCAGCATTTGTTTGTAAGGTCCCTTTTTTATTACCACCATTTTCACATTATCTCTGGGTTGTTTCACTGCATTTGTCAAGACCTGACATTATAGACCTTGGGGTTATCTCTTGAAGCTTGTTGATAGAGATTTACCTTTCAAGAGAGATAGGATACTTGTATCTTGTCTTAGTTGTTGTGTAGAAAATACCATCAACAAGTAATAACGTCACTTTCTCTATAATCGACTTTAGGCATTTTTCTAGAGTCCTCGTTTTTCCGTATAAATGATTTAATGATGCTCTGGTTAGGAGATTGTAAATATTATGTGCAAGTATTCTTGCAAGGAAGGAAACTCTTATGAACCTCTAAGGATGTCTATCAAAGAAATGCCTGCATTCGAAGGATGTGCATATGGAGTGCAATAAGGGGGGGAAGAATGCTTCCATTTTTTATGATACACAGAACCCCATTGGCAGGTTGCATAGCGTTAACTCAAATTTTATCAGTCATGGAGGACCCATCAAATGTGATAAAGGAAAAGGTTACTAGGTTAAAAAGTTTCACATACAAAGGATGCAAATGAGGGTTTGAGGCCACCACTTGATCATGAACATGTGACAAAGGAGGACCATTGTTCCATCGAAACGGAGTCTAAAATTTGAGAGAAAGCACTTTGTGCTATTAATATGTGTGTAACAAGTTTATGCATGGAGATCATCAAAGGAGTGTGCTAGAGGAGGGGATTGCACATGATGGTTCATTCGTAGGTCTGTTGTCACATGACTGTCTTCGAGAATGTACCAATGATAATAAGGATTTCCAACAGAAGAATGTTTACTCAAACAATGATTAACTTGTCAGAAGGAACTTACAAACTAATGACTGCATGATAAAGGGGGTCGGTGTCAGGGAAGCCAGATGGTTGCTTACCAAAATCGGGAATTATTAAAGTTGTCTTATCTTTTGCAAATGATCATGATCCGTCAGGGGCTGTCCCGTCAAATCAAGGGTAATTAATCTATTTCACAGTCATACAAATCTGCATGCAAGATAGATCTGACCGACTAAGGATGCTGCAAATCCATCAAACAAGAGGCAACCTTCAAATAGTTTTAGCTACAGGAAAAGGGGCAATCAGCTAAATGAAAAAACTACTATAGTAATAGGTCAATAGAGGACAAAATAGGGAAAAGACAAAAGTTGTATTTTAAATTGCTATATAATGGGGGATAGGTGAAACCCTAATGTAAAGCAAATCTGAACCACACAATGTAACTAAATCCTAGTCATTCATTTGGGCTTTGGAAAACTATAAATAGGGGCTTGCCCCTCATTGGTAAATGGTTAGAGAGCTAGTGTAAAGGAATTTTTTGGAAATAGAGAGATACATTGCATGATTTATGGGTGTTTCTCTTGAGTTTTTTCATTATGCATGCATGGTTCTACTTCCCTGTTAGTTTAGTTGTTAGTTTCTTGAATGGCTGTGATGATGGAAATTGTTGTTATGGTATTTGATGAGCTTTCAGCCCATACTTTTGGCACTTGTTCATGACAAGCTATTGTGCAAAGTTAGCTTGGGCTTCTTTATTTAATTGCTGCAACTTTGTTCAATTGCATGTTCATGATGTCCATGTGCAATCTAAAAATCAGCAGACCTTAGGAAATGGCACTAGTTTTGTGTAACTGTAGGTTCCTCTTGGCCAAGCAAAACTCATTTTAGGAAAGTTTGTCTACTATAGCAGCCTCCATGATTATTGTTCATTCATAGCTTAGGATTAGAATAGCTTTCTCAACCCTTTCCCTTTTGCTATTTCTTTTAACTCTTTGTTAGAGAAGGATCTCAAGCATCTCCATGAAGCCAAATATGATGAACTTGATGAGTTTCAATTCGTTGTTTTGAGTGGGCAACTACTGTTCATTCACTTCCAACACTTTGAAACTACATTCATAGACCCAACTTCCTATGCTTTGTAACTCATACGTAAGACTACCCTGTGTTACCAGCAAAACACATCAAACAACTGAGAGATTCCAAGCACTGTCATGACCTGACACCTAAGAGACCTTGAGGTAATTTTTAGCAACTTGTTGTTGGAGATTTCCTTTCAAGAGAGGTGATGCACTTACGCATTGTCTATGTTGAGAAGTGCTAAAACACCCATCAATAGTGTCTCTAGTAGGTTGGTTACTACAAACACTTCAGGGGATTGGTGTCTCCCATAGGTTGGTGCCTACTGAGTGTGTAAAATTCACTTGTATATTTTTTGCTTTATGAGGCTAGATTTGGATAATAGATCCAAGCAACTATTCTCACAGTGGTTTTTCCCATCCTTGGGTTTTCCATGTATATCTAGTGTTCATTTGTGCAATTGTGTGTGCTTATGTTGTTCCTTGATTATTATGTTTTTACTATGCTTTAAGAATCAGGTTTGATATGTGAATTTGGGGTAAGAGTTTTAAGTAAATATTAATCTACTAATTCACCCCACTCTCAGTAGATTGTGTTCCCTTCAGTTCCCCCTCAAGGGAGTTGTTGGGAAAAATGGGCCCCACAATATCTCTTGAAAAGATTAAAAAAAATTTGTGCCATGAACTTGAGAGAAATCACATTTTGATGATGAACATGTTGTAGATATAGAACTAATAATGAATGATGATAGGAAATATTGATGGATGTCACTTGGATGATTGAATGATATGATTCTATATTGTATGGTTATACATGATTGATGATGATGTCTCACAAGGATGCAATGCAGCTATAATGACATAATATCTTATGGAAAAAGGAAGAATTAATGAAAGAAAGATGAGAAATTTTAAAATGGATGAAGGATGAATGTTGTCAAATTAACTTCATGTGTAAAGAGAAAACTATTATTTGTTGTAGAATAGGTGTTTTGCACCATGATATAATGGATCATGAGGATAGTATGCTACATACATATGGATTGACACAAAAAAGGAGAAGTTGCAAATAGCACAATGATCCAAAAGATAGTTGTCAAGGCACATCATCATATAAAGGATGAGGGTGGCTATGATTGTGTGATATATGGAGCACCAGTAGGAAACAAACAAACACTAGTTGGATGGGGAGATTGGATGGGGGCACAGATTGTTTTACGAAGATCCAAGGATTAGTGATGTGAATCGGATTATATTTTTCCATTGGTCAAACTACAAGACATAGATTGATTTTTTGATGATTATAGCATTGTTAATGATGAAAATAATCCAAGGATAGTTATTAATGATGAAAACAACACAAATTTTAGAAAAAATATATCCTAATGATGATGATTAGATTAATTTTAGATTTAAAATAGTTTGTAGCAAGATAAGTGTAATATTTGGCTATGGAGATAGCCACCCAAGATCTAAAGGCCTATGGAAAGCATAAAATACTCAGAGGATCAATATGACAAGAATAAATTGTATTCCTATCAATGAATGAAAAAAGAATCAATGGAGTTGTGTGTGCAATGTAGTAGAGACCCCTTGGTTATATAGCCAAGGTGAGACATAAGATGTCATAAGATTATGACAAGTTTCTTAATCTTATGATATGAGACAACTTATCACAACTACCTAGGTCACATGTGTTATTTTTCAAAAGACAAGATAACAACTAGTGACAACTAACACCTTCTAGAAAGAATATTAGGACCTAAGTAAACATGTGAATATGTCCCCTAAGTCCCTAGTAAGTGAAATAGCTAGGTACATGACATTTATTCACACCAACACCCCCCCTTCAGTGCAACTTAGGGAGAAGATTATGACACCAAGATGCAAAGATGGGTCCCAGCTACTAGGCCATGTTAGGTACCCATCTACAAACACAATGCAATCCATCACAAATAGAGAAGAGGAGAAAACCCAGTGGGACAAAAATCCTCCCTAAAGAGAGAAGCAACACAAGAAATTACTCTCAAAAAGATGAGAAGGACAAAACCTTGAGTGAGGAAAAAGTCCCCCTGTAAGAGAATGGAGAAGGTCAAGTGACCCCCACCCAATGGCGAGTCCCTTCTCAAATGTCACAATGTCAAGAGTCCCCAATCTTAAGTGAAGTAGAAGACAATGTAGAACAATGTAAATACTGATGTAGAGTGGACCAAGGATGATGATGAGTCCTCCAAATGTTGTTCCAAAAGAATGCAAAACTGTGACAAGCATTGATAGAAATAATTAGGTACCACTATAGAAGATGTCAACATAACTAGTGACTGAGCTGAAACTGTCAACTCATGAGTAACTGCAAAATATGTCAATGAAGAGATGAAGATGAATCCACACTGCAACAAGAATAAGGTTAAAACCAAGGAGACAACTGCACGAGTATCAAATGGACACTCTCTTGACAGATTGGTATATCCCTATCACAACTTGGAGATAGGTACCAAGTCTCTAGATGTAGAACTGAACTTTTGAATATAGGTAGATTACTTCCAAAATAGGAGTGTTTATATGGTATCTAGTCCATCACACAAAGATGCATGGGTAACTAGCCCTTGCATTCACTGAGTATATAGGAACTAACACTGGATAGATCAATCCAAAGAAACATAAAAGATGACAAAGTACACTGAAATAGCAAGATTGTGGCACTTTATTTTAGTGTTTAGAACATTAGAAGAGAAATTTGAAACAATCATGATGCAAATCTGGAAATGCTGATGAAGAAGCCAACCAAAAAATGTGCCTCGAAGTAGATGACCGTGAAAGGTGCCCTCCAGTTAGAAGTCGGTAGGAGCAACTAGCTTCTATTGGTTGTCGGTTGGAAGAGTGGACAATGTAGGACAAGGCTCAATCAGGAGGCAAATTTTTTTCCCAGGTTTGCTTATTGAATTACAATTTGTTTTTAAAAAAGCTTAATTGAAAATTTTAATTTAAAACTTTAGGAAAAACTTTATTATTAAAATAATAAAGATTTTTTTTTTGAAAAAGGCTTTATTAAATTTTTATTTTGTTTTTGTTTTGAAAAAACTTTATCAAAAACTTAATAAAGAATTTTTTATTGAAAAACTTTATTAATAAACCTTAATAAAGAAAAATATATTTATTTTTATTTTATGAAAAATAAATTAAAATAAATTAATAAAGAAAAATAGGATTTTTTAATTATTAAAAACTTTAATAAAACATTATTAAAGGAAAATTTATTAAAAAATTATTTAAAAATTTAAAAAATTAATTAAAGGAAAAAATATATTAAAAAAAGTTCTATTTATTAAAAAATATTTAAAAAATTAATAATGAAAAAGTTTTATTTAAAACCTTAAAAAGCATTATAAAGTTTTATTTAAAAAAACTTTAAAAAAATTATTAATAAAAAGTTTTATTATAAAAATTTAAAAAAAAGGCAAGGTCGCCACCACCTATTGGGTGGCAGGTGGGCAACACCCTTGCCATTGCAAGCTTGACACAAGTCCTGACAGGGCCTACAACGCAGTACCTTGTCACATGCACTACATTTTTTTTAATTATTTTTAATTTTTTTAAACCTTTTTAAATTTAAAAAACTATGATTTAATATTTTTTTATTTCTTTTTTATGAAAATTAAAAAACACAGAAAAATAATATATATATTTTTAAAATATTTTTAAATAAAAATCATACTTGTACAAATAGGGTTGTATGGTCTGCCTGTTAAATTGTTTTTGCCTATGAGGGCAACTTTGTCCAAATTTGATTATTTGGCAGTCGATCTTGAGGTTTTTGGGCCTTGTGGACGTAATGGAAGAATTCTTTTTGGCTCAAAATGCTCCAAAAATATGGCTACCTCTTGGATCTGGCAACCACCTTCAATCTTCAAACCATTGTAGATTTGGCCTCTAATGTCCAACTGGGACGAAACAAAAGGCGAAAGACTTTCTCAAACACTTTGGACGCAATTGCAAGCTCAAATCTGATGCAACAAGCTCCCAAAATGCACTTGCAATACAAAGCCAAAAAAGGAACCCCCCCAAAATCTAGTATTTCTATCACACCTTTTTGATTCTCTAGATCATCCAAAGATGCAAGAGAAGAGCATACTCAAGGCTTCAAGAAAATACAATATTGCACTCAATATCTCCCAAAAGACTAACCAAAGGCACTCAACTTGCTCTGATACAATGTAATATTTGGCTATGGATATAGCCACCCAAGATCTAAAGGCGTATGGAAAGTACAAAATACTCAGAAGATCAATATGACAAGAATAAACTGTATTTGTATCAATGAATGAAAAAAGAATCAATGGAGTTGTGTGTGTATAATGTAGTAGAGACCCCTTGGTTATATAGCCAAGGTGAGACATAAGATGTCATAAAATTATGACAAGTGTCTTAATTTTATGATATGAGACAACTTATCACAACTACCTAGGTCACATGTGTGTGTTGTCAAAAGATAAGATAACTAGTGAGAACTAACACCTCCTAGAAAGAATCTTAGGACCTAAGTAAACTTAACACGTGAATATGTCCCCAAGTCCCTAGTAAGTGAAATAACTAGGTACATAACATTTATTCACACCAACAATAAGGAAGAAATATTATCAATTTTTATGGATGGATGTGATATTTTAAGTGGCGCATGCATGTATTTGAGTGCTTGTGTTGGATGGAGTGTTTTAGAGATCATGCTATAGACTTGGAATAGGTTGGGATTATTTTTTTATTTGGTGATCGATGGCAAGGGAAAAGTGAATCCTATGATATACAATGAAGCTGGATTAGAAAGAATGATTGATGGATTAGGAAATGAGATGGATGGAAGATGGATGAATGAAGATATTCTAAGAGGGGATGTTCAAGGACTACGTCAGGTAGGATTAATATTTTTGATCCAAGATAAGGGAATGTATAGTGCTATATTGGATGGCCATGTAAAGGGTTTTCTAAATTATTTTTTATGTTTGTGCTCCTAGTCCTTGTTAAGATCAAGGTGGGAAAGGAAAACGGATGAGGTTTCAGTAAATAGATATAATAAATAGCTATGATTGGAAGACATGATACGAGGGATAGGTATGGTGGAATATAAAATACAACTTTCCCCCAAGTTTAAGGCGTGGATAGCTAGTCGATTTACACTTGATGCCCATGAATGGGTTTTCATCATGGTACTTGTGTAAGACACCACAATAAGTAGTTTTTTAGACCAAACTAAGGTTTTTATTTCAATATTATATTTAAGCTTATTTATAGCTCATAATTTAGTCAAAACCCATGTCAATCTGGGACGTAAAATTTTTTGAAAGATGTAATGGCTATATGCTCAAGGGTTGTAGGTTATAAGCTAAGTAAGATTATTTGTAATTAACCTTAACAAATAAACTACAACAATAAAAATTTGATGTAAACACTTTGTTATAATCTGCTACATGAATCAATAGATTCTACTACATGAATAGAGAATTCTACTTTAGGAACAAAATAACTTGTGACATGAATAGAGATTACTTTGTTGTAAGAAACAAACTTGCAACTAATTCAATTTAGGCACACAAGAACATATAATGAAAAATACTTTTTCAGATTTTCTTAAATAAAAATATAATGTAAATCACACTCCATAAATCAATTCACACCACACTTGTATTCCATACGCATTATATAATATTGATAACTTCAAATTATTTCTATAACATAATACTAGAAATTTAATGACAAAAAACACCACATTTAATCTAAATAAACACAAGGATTTAAATGACAAAAAACCATAGATTTAATCTAAGTAAACTCATGAAAAAAAAGAATATCACCAAGATTTTTGAAGATTAAGCCCTCCTCTTGGTCAATTGGGCAATAAGATAAAATAACTACATATTTTTCTTCACTAGAATAGATAATATTGATATTTCATATATATCTATCAAAATCATTACATATGTTGTGTGTGTAACACACACACACATACATGGTTTTCAATGATTTGAACTAAATAAATATATGGTTTTGTTGGCCTATGACCCATAATCATGAAAGTTATTTTATGCCCACAGCCAAAATATTGCTTAAACAAACAAAAACAAATTTAACAATTTCCTTGATTGCTAACCACCCAAAACATGTTGAAGCAACCATAACTAAAATTAAGAGTCTCCTTTGAGCTACAAATACTTCATTTGAAATATCCTCTATGATAACAATTATTTTATCTTATTGAAATCGTCCAATCATAAGGATGAGTAATTCTAAAAATTGGCATCATAAAGCATGGCTTATTCCTTTTAAAACAAAACATATTAGATTTATTTTATTTTATGAAAGCTATGAATAGAAAAGAAAAATAGGGGACTAAGATAGACAAGTTTTAGATTGAAAAGGGTTCAAGGGTATCGATTTTAGGCATATTTGTGACTCATCATTCCCCCTAGTTGAACATTTTGCATGTCCTCATGCAATAAGTTACTTATAGACAAAAATTGACTATATTGGAGGTGTAGTCGCCATTTCTTCACAATTTTTAGAATGTCCTGGTATCAATTATTCTTCAATTGTTCTATGTTTTTTTTCCATTCATGGATGGTAATATAGGGTCCTTGTGCCAAAATTTCTCTCTTTCTTTCATTAATACATCTATCAAATTCTTGGATTCTTGTATTTCATCAACTTGCTATCGGCTAGCCCTATATACCCAGCTCACTTTGTCTAGTAAGATCCTGAATTATTTTTTATGTTTCCTAACTATTTCTTTAAAGGTTAACTAACTTTGATGTGGCAAATTATTAGGTATTTTTTTTCTATGGGGAAAAGAGTTTATATTTTTCTCTACTACATCCATAGAAACATTCATATTGTCAAATACTGACATAACATCTTCTTACATCAGTTCACCTTCCTCTTGTAGCTCTTCAATATTTTCAATCACCTACAAATTTATTTATTTTGTTGGGAGTTTTTTTTCGCATAATCAGAAGAAGCAAGGGATTCTATGTCCTCTACTACCTCCATCTTGTCTTTTCACCGCTTCTGTTTTTGTCTTTCTCTATTTTATCATCATTTTTCTCTTAGTAAATTTTTCATTTTTTATATCTAACCAATACTTCAACTGCAGATTCAATCTTTTGTGTTCCTCCCTCTTTCTTCATCTTACTAGTTACATAAGCCAAGTTTTGCAGTCTAGAGGTGGAATCAATAATTTTCTATATTTCTCTTTTTGTCTCATAATATGACAAGGTTCTATCGTAGTTTGAGGAGTCTCAACATTAGTTGTATAAGTTTCATCATTATCTCCACTATTGATTTCATCATCTAGGGTTCTAGTGGCAGTAGTTATTTTACCATTACCCTTAGCATCATGAGCCTCATCCGCAAGATCCTCAGCATTGTGGGCCTCAAATTCATGGCTTACATCCTCAGAATAAATTTTTACAACATTTTTTTCATCTAAAGTTGTGCTTTCAAATTGTTCGTTGCCCTCATTTTCAATAAATTATACCCATTGTATAGATGGATTCGTTTGTTTCAAACCCTCTAGGATAATTAATTTAAAGAAACCATGGTGGGATAGAAAGTGTGCATGGCCTTTCTGAACTTCTTTACACATCTTTTGCAATGAGTGAAATAGATATTAACTAGTTGTTGATAGAAAATAATTATGTGTACCTTCCCTCAAAATTTATATACTGCATAATGACTAACAACTTCATCCTAGGGTTGTGGAAGAGAAAAAAACTAAGTACCTTGCCCCTAAGTGACTTGAACAGACTCTCCCTAATGTCATAACTTATTTCATAATGGTTGCAGATCAATGAATCTGCTAGATGTAGTAGGAAATAAATCTTCACCAGTTGGAGGCAACTATATAACAGTGGCTATCATCTGAATGGTGACTAGAAAGTTCATCCCACTGAGGGTGGATTGGTCATTGTTATACCCATAGTCAAAATCTCTAGCAACATCATCATCAAACCCACACAAATACTTGAAGAACACATGCCATCTCACATCACGAAAAAATTGATACACTATTATACGAGCTTTCAAGGATGCAATGTTTGTAGGCTCACGATGGGTGTGTTGACCCCCCATGGTAATCAAATGACGGGAGGTTTGAATTGTTTGAATTTCCCTAATACAATAGAAAATGCCAATTTATAACATAGAAAAGGATCAAGCGGTTAAAGAAATGGAGATGCAAGAATGGTGAAAATGGGTCAAAAAAAGGTGGAAACTCGAGAAGTGCAAAGAAGGTATGAGATAATAAGTGTCGGGTAATAATGATAAAATAAGAGGTATTGAAAGTGGAAACTTGGAAAGTGGGAAGAAGTTATTGAATAATAGTGGCTTAACAATGTGATTGGACAATAATTATGGGAACCCCCCTAGTTAGGATATTTACATTTTCCACGATGTATTTGTCATCATAATCAACATAAAAGAAATAGATAATAGATATTGTTAAAAAAAAATGGTTCAATATGTTATCAATGAAGGTACATTAGGAAGCTCGAAGAAATATTCTAATGACGGATGAATAAATAGCCACGTGACTATTACAAAGTTGAAAAACAAATACCAGCAAAGGAAATGATGGTGATTTATATAGTTGGATCCTCAATAATCGGAAAGAGGTTCACCGTGATGTTGAGTTGGAAAATAAATAAGTGAAGAATGTGTGGAAGGTCTAGTAGAGAAAGGAAATGATGCCACTGTTTAAATGGAAAATAGGGTTTACCAAAATCAAAATGATAAACCACTAATTATCACCCTAAAACATGTGATTTTTTGTATGATATGATGCAAATAACGATTAGAAACTAACCCTAACTATTATAGCAACTATGAGGGGAGTTTTGAGAGGCTAGAATGATGTGTACCTTGTTGCAAGAAGGTTGTTTTTAGGTCACAAAGGACTCATTCGCCTTTAGTGGCAAATGGATCCCTATTAGGGTTTCTGAAACTGGGATCTAGGTTTTGTTCCTTGATGTCTACACTCTCATATCCTCAATTATCAGCTCCTAAAAACCTGTAATAAGTTTTATAGCCTTATTTTTGTGTTCTTGCATTATGAGTGACAACTTTGCAACTTAACAACTTTGACAATTTTGCTTCAAACTTGTTCTCCACTTGATCTTCAACCTATAAATCTGCAAACACACATTCAAGAGAAGAAAAACTTGTTGATTGTTAGTGAATAGGGGTTTTCCTAAGTCAAACCCCATTTAGATAATTAAACCAAATGATGAAATAATGGAATTGAAGCATGAATATGAAATAATGAAATGTTGATACCTTGAAAGTTGTCTTGGAGTACAAATCTGCAAACTAACATGTGGTGGACATGAAGAATGTAGATCTTTATCTCAAATTAGATATGAAACAATGCTTTCAAGTAGATCCTTAATGGTACATCCACAATCTTAGCTCAACAACATGCTTGAATGCACTATGCCTTTAACATGATGAAATGATCTTGAATTGCTACAATAAAAATTCATTAATCTACCCTTAAATGCCTTTTAAATTCTCTTGTAAACTCAAACTTGCTATAATGCATGAATACTCAAAGTTGCTAGGTGAAACTATGTGAATTAACACCATATTTATACTAAATCTAGAAATTAACCCCAAAATTCAAATAATTCAAGCCAACACCAAATCTAGAATTGAAAATCATTATGATCCTGCAAAAACTAAATGAAAAAGGGGTGTCTTATGTGATGAGCACCCATTCACTACTAAAGGAGAATTCATCCTAGCACAACTTTCTAGGACCATGCTTTGGGGGGATGAAATAACATCAAAAACCCACCTCAAAAACACAAAGAAAGGGGTGTCATGTGTGGAGAGGACCCATTCGCCACTAAAGGAAAATGGGTCCTAGCACTATTTTCTAAGATTTTGAATTTTCCAAATTTAATGTCATGCAATTTGATTATTGGGTGTCGGGATAGATCCTTCTGAAGGTGTCTTTAATAAGGCTTAAATTTGAATTAAAGGGGCTAGTTAAGCTCAACTAACCACAATTAATAAATGAAACCCTAGATAAGTGTGAAAGTGTAATACAACACTTTACAACACCATAAATAAGGTACAATTTAAGTATATTGCATTAAAAAGGGCCCTAGGTTAATATGAATGTGTACAACACATTACAACACTAAACTAAAGCATAATTAGGTTAATTCAATATAAATTATTCCCAAATTAAGTGCGAAAAAGGGTTACTTTTTTCGAAACTACATTTTTCCCCCACTTTAGTGAGAGTTTTCCCCCACAAAAAGCTCACACTAAAGTAGATGTTCAAGACACTTTAGTATGTAGCAATAACAAAGATACATAGCCATACCCTATCAAAGGCCAAGAAAAATAAAGAAAAACAAATGATCAAGCACAATTGTTCCAACGCGATGTGGAACGGGGTTGTTTGTTCGTAACATACGTTGCTCACTCTGGGGTAGTGGAACCTCAATCTATCCACTAGGTGAGTTATCCCAATCATGTGTGCTCACTCTAGGGCAGTGGAACCTCAGTCTGTCCACTAGGTGAGTTATCCCAACAAGCTCACTTTGGGGTAGTGGAACCTCAGTTTGTCCACTAGGTGAGTTATCCCAACGAGGTGGCAAATGAGAGATTCCTATTAGCCTCCCATACCATACTGAAATTATCCTCCTAACAACTTCGATAAGGCACCACAATGTAATGATTTTGAATGCTTTTGAATGTCATGTCTATAATTTTTTGTTAAAGGGGATTTTGCTTTGTTCATGTAAGGTCTTCTTCTTAGGGAACATCGTGCCTAATGTCTCCAAGAGAGGACAAGTCAAAGAGTATTAGATCGCCACTTATGGGATGCCTCTTGCTTCACATCATGCCACTAAGGGAGATCATATGCTTAGAAATATCACACTCTTGGAGGACATCAAACCCAATGACGCCACCAAGAAAAGGACATATCACAAGAAAAAATAAAATCACACCATGAAATATTCTAAAAGATGTCATTGATGTATGCCCCCAGTTTAAAGCGGTTGCTAACACCATTACTATGAGCAATTGCTTTAAAGTAGTCAATGTTTTGTCCTAAGACATGAGAGCTTTCCTCAAAAAACCCTATGCCAAGTCATATGTTTTATGAAATAAAGTTGCTCCATGAAGTAGGAAGGAAGGGGTTTCCCCCGAAAATACATAAGGGATCTATGGATTTGGGGTCAGTTTGTCTTTGCTACATTATTGTTTTTAGAGCTCAGAACTGTCATCAATCCCCAAATACTCATAGAACTGATAGAATGACATGAAGAGAGTGAAGAAAAATCATTTCGATTCAACATTGAAGAGACCTAAATGTCTCAACACCTTGGGTCATCCCCAAAAGGAAAACACAAGACAAATGAAAAAGGTAAAAGAAAGCTTTTGGTTCAACATGGAAGAGACCTAAATGTCTCAACACCTTGCGTCATCCCCAAAATGAAGACACAAGACAATTGAAAAATGCTTACGACATAAAGAAGAATGTATGTACATATAGAGGAATGCACAAAAAGAGAGAGATACATCAAAAAAAACATCACGAGGGATCACATTACACACATGCAATCACATAAAGAAACATGAAAAAGTAAAAGACTAGTAAGGCACATGCAAGTCAACCTAAAGTACGTCGTTCGCATCCCAATCTCAATTTGTATAAATGGAAGGCAGTAAACTAGCCAAAGGGACAACAACATGTACCAAAACTAGGACAAGGCTAACTAATCCATGCCCCCACTGAGTGTAGGACAAGAATGATCCGAGATGGGTGATGATATATTGCTCCTTGTGATAAAGAAATAATTTTCCATGAATGTATAACATGTAATAGTGAGAATGTTAGAATCCTACAACTATTACATGGCAAGGAGCAGAATGCATGCTTTAAGGGATTATTTCTATGATATCAAGCTTTTTAAATATTTTTTGTAAAGCACAACACTCATCGGTACTATGTCCAATAACCTGATGATATCGACAGTGTGATGTGTTTGTATTCTTAAGAATTGGTTTTCGATCTTCTCTTATGGGTGGTAATGTAATCAGTCCTCAATGTAGAAGTATCTGTAAATTCCTTTCAATTGCAGTTGGTGGATAAGGGAATTGTAATTTCTTTACTTTGTAAGGCCTTCATTGCTTGCTAGATTCACCTACTTCCCTAGGTGGATATAGAGTAGGAGGACTCAAAATGACCTTGTCTTTTTTATCATCATTACGAGGCATTGGTTGTTCTTTAGGAAGGAGAACACTTATGTCAGGAGGAGGATCTTGATATCCTAAACCTTTAGTAGCTTCAATTGGTATTTTCTCTAAGAGTTGATGAATTTCATGTTCACTTTTTGTATCACATCCTTGTTTACTTAAAATCATGAATCCTTTTCCATGACTGATAGGAGTATTTGTTAACTTGTTAACATAGAATGGTTGAATGTTTGCTTGACTAGAGGAACTAGGTTCACCTATTATAGGGAACTTAGGCTTAGCTCGTGACTCAATTTCAGGATGTAAAAGGACAAACATCTCAAGTCGTGTTGGTTGTTTCATGGAAGGAAAAAAGGATGCATTAGACTTGAGGTTGTTAAGGAAATCATTTATGAAATTGTCCATGCTAGCATCATCTTCTCCAATGATGTGAACATCACGAGGAGGATATGCATTAGGAGTTGTCTGAGCATGAGTAGGTTCAATTGCATTAGGGTCATTTCCAAATACACAAATTGAAACATCAACCAAAGAGAACAAGGACTTCCACACATTTCTTAAACACATCCATTTTCAGATTTTTCAGATCTAAGAAAAGGAATTTGTTGATTACAAAATGAAGTAATTTGACAATGCACTAAATGAAGCAAATTAAGCTAGATGTATTGAATTTGATGAAACAAAAAATCAAAAAAATGAAACAAGAAAGTAACAGCAGCAAACAAAAGCCTAAAACTGAGATTTCAATTTGCAAAAAATGCAGATTAGGATCTAACAAGGACTCATTCTCTAGTAAGGGTGAATAGGTCCTAGTTAAGTATTTTTGAAATGTTTTTACTAATTTCTGAGTGATTTTCAATGCTTTTCAAATGCTAGAAAGTTCAAGTCAAGCTTGATTAGGGACTCATTCACAAGTAAAGGCAAATGGGTCCTTGATTAGGGTTTCTAAACTATTTTTGAATGATTTTCAAGCTTTCTATAATGTCTTTCAATTCCAGGTCTGAGACAATAACTTTCAGTTTAAGATTCTCTTGAAATGCAATGTGAAAATGCAATAAAATGATGAACGCAAAGATCTAATTTGAAATGAAATGTTGTTTTGATTTTTAAATGAAAATTTATGAGATCTAAATGATATGCACAATGACTAATTTATTTTTTGTATTTTTTTAGATTTAAGAAATGCAAAGCAATGCAATTCTAAAAACCCTAAATGAGATGCAAATTTGAATGAAAAGTAAGAAACCCTAAATGAGATCTACATCAATACAAGTGAGATGTAAATGAATGCAAGATCTAACCTAGGATGCAAGAATAGACTTCCAAAAACAAAAAATTACAATATTCAATAGGTCAGGTTCACCATTAATGTTTAAATGGAAAATATGGTTTACCAAAGTCAAAATGATAAACCACTAATTCTCACCCTAAAACATGTGATTTCATGTGTGATATGATGCAAATAAAAATTAGAAACTAACCCTAACTATTAAAGCAACTATGAGGGGAGTTTTGAGAGGCTAGAATGATGTGTACCTTGCTGCAAGAAGTCTATTTTTAGGTCACAAAGGACTCATTCACCTTTAGTGGCAAATGGGTCCCTGTTACGGTTTCTGAAATTGAGATTTGGGTTATGTTCCTTGATGCCTGGACTCTCAGATACTCGGTTATTAGCTCCTAAAAACCTATAACAAGTTTTGTAGCCTTTTTTGTGTTATTGCACTATGAGTGACAACTTTGCAACTTGACAACTTTGATAATTTTGCTTCAAACTTGTTCTCCACTTGATCTTCAACCTATAAATCTGTAAACACACATTCAAGAGAAGAAAAACTTGTTGATTGTTAGTGAATAGGGGTTTGCCTAAGTCAAACCCCGTTTAGGTAATTAAACCAAATGATGAAATAATGGAATTGAAGCATGAACATGAAATAATGAAATGTTGATACCTTGGAAGTTGTCTTGGAGTACAAATTTGTAAACTAACATGTAGTGGCCATGAAGAATGTAGATCTTGATCTCAAATTATATATGAAACAATGCTTGCAAGTAGATCCTCAATGCTACATCCACAATCTTAGCTCAACAACATGCTTGAATGCACTATACCTTTAACATGATGAAATGATCTTGAATTGATGCAATAAATATTCACTAATCTGCCCTTGAATGCCTTTGAAATTATCTTGTAAACTCAAACTTGCTATAATGCATGAATACTCAAAGTTGCTAGGTGAAACTATGTGAATTAACTCCATATTTATACTAAATCTAGAGATTAACCCCGAAATTCAAATAATTCAAGCCAACACCAGATCTAGAATTGAAAATCATTATGATCCCACCAAAATTAAATGCAAAAAGGGTTGTCCTATGTGAGGAGGACCCATTCGCCACTAGAGGTGAATGGGTCCTAGCACAAATTTCTAGGACCATGCTTTGGGGGGATGAAATAACATCAAAAACCCACCTCAAAAATACAAAGAAAGGGATGTCCTATGTGGAGAGGACCCATTTGCCACTAAAGGAAAATGGGTCCTAGCACCATTTTCTAAGACTTTGAATTTTCCAAATTTAATGTCATGCAATTTGATTATTAGGTGTCGGGATAGATCCTTCGGAAGGTGTCTTTAATAAGGCTTAAATTTGAATTAAAGGGGCTAATTATATTCAATTAACCACAATTAATTAATGAAACCCTAGATAAGTGTGAAAGTGTAATACAACATTTTACAACACCATAAATAAGGTACAATTTAAGTATATTGCATTAAAAAGGGCCCTAGGTTAATGTGAATGTGTACAACGCATTACAACACTAAACCAAATCATAATTAAGTTAATTCAATATCAATTATTCCCAAATTAAGTGTGAAAAGGGTTACTTTTTTTGACACTACAACCACATATAAATCTAGAAAAGATAGCAACTAACACCTCCACACAAAATATAATTATGTATAATAAATGAGGAAGTCCAGCATGTCATTGATGTAATTTCAAGATAAAAATGAAATGCAATAAAAGAAATCAACAAATAGAGTGTGGAATACAATAGGGACATCACATATGAGGTCAAACCAATGACCAATTAGAGATAAATTATGGTAGGATAGTGATCGATCAAATTTTCATAGGTTAATCACTGATAGCAATTATCATCAAACGAAATGATAGTGACATAAGCAAGACAAGTGGAAGGCCTAACCCATGATGGAAGTGGAATGGGGAGTCTGAGGTAGAACCATGGAAACTAGTGCCAAAGATTTTTTATCATTGTGTATAGCTATCGTGGACATATCTATCCAATGATAGTAGAGTGGTCGGTGACAGGACCCTCCTGAAAAGGAAAAAAGTTAATCACCACAAAGTACCGCTAAGATTCTAGTTTTTAACCTTTTTCTACTTAGAGGCACTAGAAAAGTATTTTCACCTCTAAGAACTTATTTCAGTTACAATCTCCCATAACTTGGTTTTCAAATTGTAACTATCTAACAACACTTGAAAGTTTTCATTGTTAGATTTTATTGCATTTTTTATTTTTTATTTTTTTAGAGTGGAATGCCTTAAAGGAATTTGAAAAAGTGATAGGAACTCTATCAAAGACATGGAGTTCCTTCTTCAAATTATAAATAAAACTTTCTTTGTTGACAAGTTGTATGTAAATCCTCAAACAATGACCATTGGCAAGTTTGGCCATGTTATCAGAGTATATAGTGTGAAGTTTGACCACACCATTATTGTAGATAACTTCAATATCATAAGGTCTTATCTATCAAGTATGAAATTTTTCTTTGAAATCCTAAAATATAGTCATACAAAAGTGCCTAGTCCCTTGACTCAAATGATCGCTTATGAATGAAACGATCATGCCAAAGAGAATGTTGTTGAACTACTTTTGTATGAAATTGTGATGTCGTAAAATTGCACCCCTTGCAATTTCACATACATTCTTGCATATGCTTTAGTGTCCACTCCCTTAGCATCTTGTGTAGGCTCATTTTAGCCCCTACATCAACCTTTTTCCCTTCTCAAGATGCTTAGGACCCCTTTTGCATAGCTACCCTTGTGTGTTAGCTTTGCGTCAAACCTTGTGCTTTTCTCGTTCTTGTCATTTTGTAACGTTATGTGTTCGGACACTAGCATGCCAAGCGGACGTCCACATGTTGCACTAGCATCCTATGACATTTCAATGTTCAAACGACCATTTTTGTGCATGGTTTCCACTTGTCAGCTAATTTTGTCAATGGTAATGGCCCGAGATGCCTTGTAACTGCCCGAGAAGCTTCTTTTCCCTCCTATTCTCTCTTTATATGTTATCTTTTCAATCTATTTTGGTCTTTTGAATATTTCTAGCTTTTGCTCCTACCTTTTCCTCTTTTTATTTTGCTATCTTGCTTGCATAGCTCCATACAACTTGTTACAACAACACTTTCAAGCTCTTACAATGCTCTTTGCGACTC
Source organism: Sequoia sempervirens (assembly GCA_007258455.2). Lineage (NCBI taxonomy): Eukaryota > Viridiplantae > Streptophyta > Pinopsida > Cupressales > Cupressaceae > Sequoia > Sequoia sempervirens. Next base: position 77,290,558 of record VDFB02353493.1, on the reverse strand, counting down.
TCTTCGTTCTCACAACTATCCCTCCCTTTGGCTTCCTTAAGCCTTGTAGTTGATACCTTGCTTATCTTGTTCCCATGAGAATCTTGGGATTACACACGTCCCCTATCTATTGCATCTATATTTTGTGATACAGGTTCTCCTCCTCAAGCATGGATTGCTTTTATCACCTATATTTTGTGATATGGGTTCTCCTCCTCGAGCATGGTTTTCTTCTATAACTCATCGCATATTTTATTTCTCTCTATCTATTTGGCTGTTTGTGGAGGTGGGAACACCAAAACAAGGGTCTAGCTGAGGAAAACCCCTATACAGCCCCAACATTTTCTCTAGATCTTACGCATGCAGGTATTGAAGACATTCATTTACTGGAGGCTTCATTATTTTGGTTGTTGTGATAAGTTTATATCTCTTCTTCTCTTCAGTTCTATCATTTACTTTACTTTATTTCAATGTAATCATATTTTGTTATTTTCTTGTACTTTGGAAGTTCTCAATAATTAGACTACTAGTAGTCACTTTGTTGTTTTCTATGACATGCTCGGTTTCTGGTTCGTACGAGACACCAGCGTGTCGCATTTTCGTCCTTTGGTCGAGAGCCTGTAAGTCTATCCAGAAAACCTTTGTGACTTGCTCTTTCTAATTCTAGAACTCTTGCATTGTTTCTTGAGGTAGTTTAGGGCAGTTCACCCCTTGGGAATCTCTTAAGAATAAAGAGGCTCATGAGTAGTGAATCCCCCTTCTCTACATTTTGGTGAACCCGACATGAATCGCAAAACTAGGAATTTATCTACCCCAACTTGGTGGGGTCAGAACTTTTGACTCGGTGCTCAGAATTCAGAACCGTTTACACCATTGGAAAGGTCTCCAAGAGGACTAATTTAGTCCCTAAAATATTGTGCCTTTGGCAATAAAAATTTAGAGACCGACATAAGTTTCAACCCCAAATTTTGCTCTGAAGACCTCTGAAAATGCAAATTACTAGAACTTAGAAAATATCGAAAAAATTCAAAAATTTGGATTTTCGGTTTTTCTTAGTTCTGTCACCCCAAAATGAATTTAATATCTTCTTTTATGAGTTAAGTATCTAATTTTGTTCAAAATGTTAATGATGTTTCATTTCATGCATATGATAGTGACTTGGCTTTGCCCATGTCACTTTGTATCTTTGATCCTTCTCATGAGATTCCTCTTGCTTTGAAGGATATCTTGTTGCAAGAAGATGAAATCATTGATACCTTTCTTAATGTTACTCTACCTTCTATTCATTCCAATGCACTCTCTTTTGGAGATGATGCATTCGTAAATGATGAATCTCCTATTCCTTCCAATGCACTCTTTTCTAGAGACGTTACATTTGTGAATGATGAATCTTATCTTTTCTCTAATGCAGTCTCTTTCGGAGATGATGCATTAGCGAATGATGAATCTCCTTCCACATTTGATCCTCCTTGGATCGATGTTGAGAATGTTTCTTCGAATAATTATTCTACTAGTTGTGATTATTCTATAAATGTAATCTATGTCTTTGTTGCCCCTCAAAGGCCTAATAAATTGGTCATTTATCTGACTCCAGCTAGTCCTTCTCCTAAAATGGTTTGTTCTATTAATGTTGTTCTATTTGATAGTGATTCTCCTGATCTTTATAAGGATCCCTCTTACAAAGCAATAGCCCATACTTAAGAGAATAGAATGAATAAACAACCAAACCTTCCCCAAGCTCCTAAACCTACAAATAAAGAACATATTGATTAGAGCATCTTCAAGTTACTCCGACTAAGATCTCACTATGGGACTTGCTTTAGTCTGCTCTGGTTTACCAAGGCATGCTTCAAGAAGCCTTTCAAAAGATCCTCTTGCCTTATTCTGCTAGGATGATGGATGTTAATGCGTTGATATCTCATATTCATGTGGATTCGCTAAATATTACGTTCTATCCACAGGATCTCCCTCCTCTGAAAGTACAGAAGCAAGCGGACCTGGTGCAGGAGCACCTACACCTTATCTTCAAAATTTGATCATTTGATGAAGAGTCATAGGTGAGTCTAGGGGTTTTTTGTGTTTAATTATGTTAAATAAGGTCCAAAGGACCATATGCTATGTAATGGGGGGTTTTTGAATCAATTATGTCTTAGGTGTCAATTAGAAAATTGCAAAAAGTGCAATAAAAGTTGTTAATAATAAAGTTGTAAAAAAGAGCAGATTAAGGCATATGAAGGATTAGTATTCTAATGGGAAGTTAGAGGAGTTATGTCATTGGTACTTGATTTGAAAATGTATATAAAGGCCTAAGAAGGCTCAAACAGAGGTTGTTCAAACATTTTGAGAAGATTTCCAATACAATTTCAAACGTTTCTTAGCAGATTTTATGTGTTTTTACTCTTTCCTTACTGTGCACAAACCCATACAGGCACTTTATGATCTGAAACTTGTGGTAATTTGTAGTGACATTTCATAACTTGCATTTCCTTCAATTTTGAGAGTCTAGATTTAATTTTAGAGGAAGATCTCCCCTTTTCTCTGTTACTGCCTGAGTAAACTAGTAGGGTCTGAGTTTGAAGTTCATTTAATGGATTGGCCATTCCTCCTACTGTGATGACATTTTTCTCAAAGGAATGGCATGTAATTTGATATGGATTGATGTTTTCATGTTTTGGCAAGTTGTGTAGACTATTTGTGTGATTGGAAGCGATGCCCTAGGGCTGGGAAAAGTGGTTTTTATGTGAAAATTGAGTTGTAAGGTGATGATTATGATGAAATGTTGAGGGATTTGTCCAAGTAAAGGTTTATTGAGTATGTGCAGGTCATATGTGGGGTGTTTGAAGCATTGGTTTGGTTGGAAAAGTCTAATAGTTATGTTTTTCAATAAAACCCTTATGTTTTTGCTTGAAAGTGAGGGTTTGTTGGAACAATACTAAAGAAGCCTTAAATTTGGAAACAAATCATGGAATTTGAAGTTTTGTCACATTCTTGTTGACTATTTGTTGTTTTTTTGTGAAGGGAAAATGGTTGAGAGGTTGTTCCTTTGTTAAATTGGGCTAATTGAGTAGCCTTTTATAGGGGCAATGTGTTGTTTCTCAATGTTGGTGTAAAGAAGTCACTATTGATCTTTGGGTATATTGTGTGAGCCTTTAAGGTGAATCTAAATCAATTGTTTAATTGGAAAGTCCTTTGGAAATTTAGGGTGAAAAATCCTTAAACTGGGTCATGATAGCTATAAGGGCAGGCTTAAGTAATGTTGATAAATGAAGAGATAGTGAGTCTTTCTTTTGAAGGTTATTTGTTGATCAGTCATTTGGAATTTTGAGTGATCTAACACCTCCATATTGCATCAATACCCTCTAATGATCATAGTTAATATTAATGATATTGGCATTATACTTACTCTCGTTGATGTTGGTTTGACACTCAATGTATGTAGCATTGATCTATTGCCTAATATTAATATTGATTCATCTTCTCTTAATGCTTCTTCTGTTGTCATTCGTGGGTTCGATAATGTCGGTCAAAAATCCCTAGGCATGATAGTATCAATTTCCTTTGAGGTTGGGACCCGTTACCGTAACCACCCTCATATATGTTATGTCAGAAAATTTACCATATAATCTCCTTGGTAGACCGTGGATTCATGCTATGGGTGCAGTCCCATCTACCTTGCATAAATCTATTAAGTTCATTTGCAATAATCGAGTAGTCACAATCAGGACTAACCCTGATGCTATGCACTTATGTGAAATGGCAGCTGCTAGTCAAGTTTCAATTGTGCCTACTCTTATTCCTTTAGTGTCTTCCAAGGTGTCGATGTTTACTCTAGCGGTACCTACTACAAAGGATACTCTTGAGATAGATGTCCCTGAAGAAGATCCTTTTGAAGCGAGAAATCATAAGTTTACTCCTTCTTAAGAGAATGCATGTCTTGATGATGATTGGGGTTCTTTAGACTTTACATAATCTTTCATTGGAGAATGTAAAGTTGACCCAATCCACTTAAACCCTTTGATATCATCCACACCCGCTATCAAAAATGGTTGTTCTTTTGTATTGCGGGATAATATGAATGTGAATTGTAATGTTCTTAATGCCAATCCTCCTCCTTCAGAGGAAGATAATTGTGCTTCTAATAAAAAGGCTAATGTTAGAATTCCTATCAAGAATGTTGATGGTGATCCCGTAGAGGATTATAATTCCCATTGCTAGAATAATGCTCTCTATGAAGATCCTCCTCCATATTTGCAAACATGTTATGGCCCTAGCTTTAAGCTCGTCTCTAAATATGGCTATGGGCGTAAAGGTTCTGGGCGTAATGAACAAGGCATTCAGGTCCATATAGAATGTACACCTTGTAAGCATATTTTTAGGCTTGGTTGCTTGAATGAACAATCTAAATGGAAGCCATGGTTGAATGACATGAATTCCGCTCAACCTTGTTCTCGTAGATTGATTCATCCTCCATTGTCTTCTATCTTCACGTCTTCTTCTTGTGAGTAGTCAAACTTTTCTCCACAAGAGAAAGGGTTGCTTCCTGCTCCTCATTCTTTATCTGAGCAAGAGTGTATTATGTTGAGGCTTCTAAAAGCCCACATGATTACTCTTCCTTCTCCCACACGTAAGAAATTTCACAAGCATGACAAAAAAAAACATTCTTTCTGTGCATACCATCGAGTACCTAGCCATTCCACTAGTGAATGTAAGGCCTTGGTGGATAAAATACAACTTAATGATTCAAGTGCCATCACTCATTTATTTGTCGATGCACCTTCTTCTTCTTCAAATGACAAGTGATATTGAGGTCTACCTCTATCTTGCATGGTTCTCCTCCCCTATATGTTGGAGGTAGTGATAACTTGTTCTAGAGATGTGTGTCCTTATAAGGACCCCCTCTTCTCTATGTCTTTCAATTGATGCGTCCCTTGAGTGGACCCCTTTTTTATTTTGAAGGGTTCCCGAGGGACCCCCTTTGAAAGCTTTTATCTCAAATGAATTCTATGGCGTCTAGCTTGGGGGCAGCCCAACTAGACTCATTTCATATCTTTGCGTCTAGCTTGGGGGTAGCTTGACTAGACCTCGGTTTTCAAATAGTGCATCCCTTGAGTGGACCCCTTGTATTTTGAAGGGTTCCTGAGGGACCTCTTTGAAATCTTTCAAATTATGGACTGTTTGCATGACTGTCTGCTTATTTTCATGCGTGGCTAATTTTTGATTTCTAACATGTTTTATCTATGGATTAATGTGTTGCTTTTTAGGTGCACCTGTGAAGCCACTTTCTAGTCCAACTTTGTAGAGTCCCCTTTTCACTAGGCTTCCTTCATGAGAGAGTACTTGGAGGAACTCCTTCTTTGCAGGTTCGAGGTCCTGCAAAGTGCTTGCATCTTGTAGGACTTATCCATCGTTGGTCTACAGACTTCGGTGAACTTTGTTCAACTTCATAGTTCCATGGAGCTATGGAGTCCCTTCGTTCAAACCTCCTCAAGAGAGAGTGCCTATGGAGTCATCTCTCTTGGAATTTTCATTCCTTTCTCTCTCTTAAATTCTCTTCTTTTTTTCTTCTCAACTGTATATACCAAATCAAAGATATGCATCTTCTTCATCCTAAGTATATGCTCTTTCTCTCTTTGACATTGGTTGCTTCCTTGTCTTTTGGGTGCATTCTTCTCCTGAAGCATTCAATCCTTACATTCTTCTCTCAATTTAAGAATTTTTCTATGTATTATTTCTTAATTTGGGTATGACGCATATACTGAGACAACCTTTTACATCAGGGTCTCTTTCACTTTGCTGACTCAAATCCCTTTAGTTTTTTGTGTGCTTGTGTGTGTGTTTTATATGTTCTAAACTTGTGATGTAATGGTTTTTTATGTTCTAACATTGTTGTCTCGTGCAAGTCCTTGTCTAATGCATTTGTTTTGTAGGTCTTCATCTTGGGGGCAAGCTTCTTTGGTTCGAAGAGTTATCTGCTTTCTCTACAGTATCCTTTTGGGCATCATGATGTTATTTATGTTTAGTATATTTCCTTTAGCGTGCATATTAGTGTAGATTCATATTCCTGCTAAAGTGGGGGCAAAATGTAATGTTGTAAAATTGCACCCCTTGCAATTTCACATACATTCTTGCATCTGCTTTAGTGTCCACTCCCTTAGCATCTTGTGTAGGCTCATTTTAGCCCCTACATCAGCCTTTTTCCCTTCTCAAGATGCTCAAGACCCCTTTTCAGCAACTACCCTTACGCGCCAACTTTGTGTCAAACCTTGTGCTTTTCCCATTCTTGTCGTTTTGTAGCATGATGTGATCAGACACTAGCTCATTGCGTAGACGTCTGTCCGCTACGCTAGTGTCCTATGACATTTCAATGTTCAAACGACCATTTCCATGCATTTTTTCCAATTGTCGGCTAATTTTGTTGGTGGTACGGCCCAAGACGCCTTGTAACTGCCCGAGAAGCTTCTTTTCCCTCCTATTCTCTCTTTATATGCTATCTTTTCAATCTATTTTGGTCTTCTGAATCTTTCTAGCTTTAGCTCTTGCCTTTTCCTCATCTTTTTCTTTTGCTATCTTTCTTGCATAGCTCCATACATCTTGTTACAACAACAATCTCAAGCTCTTACAGTGCTCTTTGCAGCTCTCTTGGCTCTCACAACTATCCCTCCCTTTGGCTTCCTTAAGCCTTGTAGTTGATACCTTGCTTATCTTGTACCCTTGAGCATATTTGGATTACACACGTCCCTTATCTATTTCATCTATATTTTTTGATACGGGTTCTCCTCCTCGAGCGGGGATTGCTTTTATCACCTATATTTTTTGATGCGGGTTCTCCTCCTCCAGTGGTGTCTTCTTTTATCACTCATCGCATACTTTATTTCTCTCTATCTATTTGGCTATCCATGGTGGTGGGAACACCAAAATGGGGGTTTAACTGAGGCAAACCCCTCTACAACCCCAACATTTTCTCTAGATCTTACACATGCAGGTATTGAAGACATTCATCTACTGGAGGCTTCATTATTTGGGTTGTTGTGAGAAGTTTATATCTCTTCTTCTCTTCAGTTCTATCATTTACTTTACTTTATTTCAATGTTATCATATTTTGTTATTTTCGTGTACTCTGGAAGTTCTCAATAATTAGACTGCTAGTAGTCACTTTGCTATTTTTTGTAACATGCTCAATTTCTGGTTTGTATGAGATGCCAACACGCCTTTGAGACGCTAGCACGTTGTGCTATCATCTGTATTTTGTGTTGTCGTCCTTTGGCCGAGAGCCTGTAAGTCTATCCAAAAAATCTGTGACCTACTCTTTTTTATTCTAGAACTCTCACATTGTTTCTTGAGGTAGTTTAGGGAAGTTCACCCCTTGGGAATCTCTTGAGAATAAAGAGACTCATGAGTAGTGAATCCCCCTTCTCTACAGAAACAAACCATCCTTTCATATTTCATCTAAGGAGTGGAGCTGGTCGGTTCTTTTCTTTCTTAAATTTGTATGATCTAGTCCCAATTCTAAAGAAATATGTAAAGTCTTGATCTCACATTCAATAAGCAATACAAATTTCTTACCATAGAAAAGTTCATAGGATGTAAGACTAGTAGCGGTCTTTCAAGTTGTCTCGAAGGCCCATTATTATTTAGGAAGTCAAGTTGCCCAATATTTTTGATGAAGTGCTACTATCTTGGTAAGAATGTTCTCAAGTTCTTTGTTGGTAACCTCTACCTAATCGTTGGCTTGTGGATGATATGGAGAAGACTTGCAATTTCGAATCTCATATTCTTGGACCAAAGCAGAGATAAGATCATATATAAATTATGGTCCATGATCTGTTACAATCTCTTTTGGTATACCAATTCTTGTGAAGGTTTTAGCATACAAGAACTCAACTACCTTGGTATCTCATGCATTCTTTAATGCCACAACTTCAACCCACTTAGTAACATAGTTTGTGCAAACAAAAATGTACTCCTTGTTTCTAGATGGAGGATTGATAGACCCTAAAAATTCCAATCCCCACTTTTCAAAAGGCTCAATAGAAATGGTGGTTGAAGAGGCATCTCATCTAAACATGTGGGTTGGCCCATGCATTGATATTTATCACAATTTCAAACATACTTTTTGTAATAATTGTGCAATATAGGCCAGTAATATCATGAAGTGAGGATCTTGTTGGTCGTTCATTGTTCTACAAAATATCCTCCATATGGTTTTGTACAACATGCTCGAAGTATAATGAAGACACCAACTTAAACTACACATTGACGCATACCATTATCAATACTAATACAGAAAAGAAGTCAATTGATCCATGTATACTAGTCACTAAGTCCAACAAGTTTCCTTCAATCTCAAGGAGATAAATGTGGTGGGATCTTGCAAGTGACTAAGTAGTCGGTGATATCGAAAAAACAAGGACTTTTAACTAGAATTGCAAAGAGATGCTCATCTAGAAATGTGTTATTAACTGGAATAGATTCACCATCATGTTGTAACATGGATAATAAATCTACAACATTCTCATGACCAAGCTTATCAAATATAGTAATGTTCAATTCTTGTAATAATAATAACCATCTAATAACTCTTTTAGTGACAACAAGTTTATTTATTAAAAAATAAATACAAAATGATCAATATGAAAACACTTTATATCTCATAATGTAATGAAATAATTTATTATTTTCTCATGTAATTTACCTTAGTACCAATAATTGTTTTACTTATATAATAGATAAAATAAAGGAGTGTACCATCTTTCTGGCCTAATACTGCCCCCATTGAAATATTAGAGGCATTGATGTGGATATGGAACAATAACTCCCAATTAGGCCCTTGTGGTAACAATATTTTTTTTAATTGTCTCAAAATCATGTTGAGAATATTCAATCCATGGAAAAGCATTATCCTTTCCTAACAAAACAGAAAGAGGTGAGGTAGTCATGCTGAAATCTTGAATAAATCTTCTATAATTTCTTGCTTTCCCTAGGAAACTACGAACATCTCTTTGGAAAGTAGGTATAGGTAAATATTGAATGATTTGTACCTTCTTAGGATCAACCTCAATACCTTTAGAAGAAATATAAAGACCCAACACTATACCTTCTATCATTAAAATATGGCATTTTTCATGACTAAGGGATAAGTTAGTAGCTTCACATCTGTGAAGAACTTTTTCAAGATTATTTTTATCTTCCTCATAATTATTACCATAAATAGTAAAATGATCCATATATACCTCAACACAATCATGAATAAGATCAATAAAAATACTCAAAACTACCCTTTGAAAAGTTGTTGAGGCATTACATAAGCCAAAATGTAAAACATTATATGCAAATGTTCCCCAAGGACAAGTAAATTTTGTTTTATCCTAATCCTCAAGCGTAATTCAACTTTGATTTGATTTGCTGAAACCATCTAAGAAAGAGAACTTTTTTCCCTACAATAAAAGGCAATGGAAAATGATCCTTCGTAGTTTCTTTATTAAGAGCTTAGTAATCAACACAAATGCACCACTTATCACTTTTCTTAGGCACTACTACCAATGGTGAAACCCATTATCTATTTGAAATTGGATTAATAAAACCTACGCTAACTTTTGTAATTCTTCGTTAACAATTTTACCTAATATGGGATTTAATCTTCATTGTGGTTGTCGACTAATCTCCTCCATGTAAATATGATGAGTGCAAGTGTGTAGATGTATACCACACATATCTTAATATTCCCATGCAAATGTAGCATAATGAGTTTTTAACATAGCAACCCAATCATTAATTTGTGTGGTGCTTAATTTATGTCCTAGTAAAATTTTCATTGCTTTTGATTGAGAAGGTGGAGGAAAATCTATAGCTATTGATTGTGAAATAGATGGTAATAAAGAATCATGTAATTTTTTTCTTTTTAGAATAGATGTTTCAATAAAAAAAATGGACTATACAAACAATCATGACTCAAAAATCTCTATGATTCGATTTGCAACTCAAGAGCTCTGCATGATCAAGATCATTCGTCTACTGGCAAGGACTCCTATTGTCAGGTGTCACATATCAACACTATTTATTAAAGATCAAAATATAAATCTAGGGGTCAAATTTTATGGTCTATAAACCATCAAAATTTCTATCAACCTGGAATTTTAAAAAAATCATCGATTCAAATGAAAGGAAAGGAAAGGTCCTTTTATAGTCCATGGTACAAGGCAATATGTTTTTGGGTTTATAGATGGCTTAAAGTATATGGGACTGTCTCTACTCCTAGTATGTAGGAGGCACCTAACTCATGCTTCACAATATGAGGTGTAAGTACCCTACCCCTTACAGGATTTGAACTTGTGACCTCTCTTTCAAGAGTACAAGTTCTCAACCACTAGACCAAGAATCAATCAAATGTTTTTGCATTGCAACAGTATAAATTATATTATTATTTTTTATAAAAATAATTGATTAATTTTTTTTATATCAAATAAGATAAAAGTGCAAAGGATAGAAGTACTAACAAATAGTTGAATAAAATTTACAATACAAACTCTCAAAGATTATCAAAACTTGAATTTTGATCACTATAATATTTTTCAAATGGAGGTGCTACTAAATATGAGATGGTATTTTGCTATTATTTATGTTTCCGCCTCCACCATGCCTCTAAACTTTATCCAAGCACATGTTCGAGGTGATAAATGGCATGAGCACACATAAAACCTAGTTAATAATTCAGTTAGTAAGATTTCAAGAATGTCAACAATTTTTTTTCTAATTTAAAAATAATATAGTCTAATGAATATCCTTCACCTTTGACTCTCAATTGAAAAGATTTCAATCTTAGACTCTTCTCTATTAATTAACTAAGGGAGAGGGACTGGTGGTGGGTAGGGTGATCTTGGGCGAGGGGTCCATGCCAGCAGCATTGGAGTTGATTAAATTTTTTTCCACATGTCCCTACACAATCCAGCTAGCACTCCCTTGTTTTTTTTTTGGCAAAAATTGTGTACGTTTATCAATGTTTTTGGACCATTTTTCAAAAACCACAAAATAAGAGCCAAAATGTGTCATTGACCGATAGTGGGTCACTAAGTCATGTCTTATTAGTATGCTGATGTGGCATCAAATGATTGGTCAGTTAGTGTACTTTTTGAATTAAAGTGATTTGGAGTTGGATATTAAGTGTAAATTTATTGGATTTTTTATTACTCAAAACTGAGTCCCAAACTGTCAAATACTATACCCACCATATGTCATATGCCCACAATCGACTCCTCTCCCTTAAATCAATCTTATAAAAAAATTTAAAAAATTCAAGAAAAAACAAACAATATCAAAACTAACTTAAAAAAGGGCAACACAATCAAATGCAACTTTGAGTCGCTCCATGGCCATCCACAAAACTACCCCAAGAAAAAGCATGAGGTGCATGCATGCACAGCATTATCTCCAACACAACCCACCAGTTTTGCAGTAAAATTATTAGGTATTAGGGTAAGGAGACATACATCCTAAAATTACTAGGATTTGACAGCCTATAACACTAGGGATTTCTTTTACAAACCATCCTCCATCTTCCACAATCAAATACTGCACATAAACTAAGTGAAAAAATGCCTAAGCATTTTCTGCATCCATCGTATAACAATCCATCACACGGGAAAGAAACGCTATCAAGGCAATTAGCATTAATGCATTAATTGTTTCCTTTGCTTGTCTTAAAAAACCAAGGAAAAAAACATTAATATGCTACAGGGCACATTATAGAAAGATAGAATTATTCTTTATTAAAATAATGCTGAATACAAAAAAGGAATACAGTTAGAAACTGCAGTTTAAAACAGCATAGGAAAACATCAAACATAAACTGCCCAACATCAAAACTGGGCCAGCATAATAATGATTTAGAAACAACAGCAAATTATATCCAACAGCACTAGCATTACAATGTTTTTTAAACAACAGCAATTCAATAGAACATGAAACAACAACTGATCAAAAACAATGGGATAGTCATTTTTGCAGCCGAGAATTAAAGAGCTGGAGCAATGCAATTTTTTGTATTATTCAGTAGTTGATAAACTTGGACTTTGATTTGTTGGATTTGAATTTTCAAAGTAAGATTATTTTCAGAGATTTGAACTTTCAAAGTAGGATTATTTTCAGACAATCCCTGCAATTGTAAAAACAAGGAAGCAAAATAGTAAATATATCAAAGTAAAGTTGTAGAAATACAAATTTCTGATGATCATTATGGAAGTTAAACATTGCTTTACACCTGTTCCTCCATAAGTGCAACAAAATAACATGTCTAAGACTATCTTCTGCAATGACATTATCATGAAGCCTGACCCGAGTAATGCCTCTTCAGTTAGCCAGTAGGTCATTAAATATAGAAAAACAGAACTACCCAATACAAGGCAAATACAATAATTCTTTATGTGAACAAACTTTTGTTGTTTGTTTAGGATAGTGATCCTCTCACATTTTAAATGGTAATCAATCATCCACTTGTTACATTACTAAATAAACTAGTACTCCATCTAAAGAAGGTTTAAGGATTATGTCTATAGAAAATTATATGTGTGCTAATATGTTAAAGAGTATATGTTTTTGCATGGGTGTATATAGATGTAATGTGTTGCAAGTTCTACTTGTATGTTAGAAGCTTTGTTTTCTAAAGCATATATTATGAAGATGGTAATGAAAAGAACATGTTGAAAAGGTGATCTACAAAAGGTTGCATTCATTTGAGGATATAAGCATTTATGTGAATATCATTCACATTTATAAACAATATTACTCAAAACAATAGACAAAAAAATTGCAAAAAAAATGTGTACCACAAAATTGATATTGATTTCAATCATTTTTCTATTTGAATATTTTAATAGTATTAAAAAAAATGTACATGATTATATATCACACAACCATCGTGGCTTGTAAAAAACTAAAAACATTATTTTACCCTTCATTTGTTTGGCTTTACCAACCTTGACGACAAGTAATTGAATAGGCGTAGATTAATTCCCACAATACACTATAAAAATTATACTACAAAATAATTTAATTTTTAATGCATTTATAATAGTTTAAGTGGTGGAGGGTTGGGGCCCTAGCTCGGTTGGCTAAATCTCTCCTGCAGGAGGTTGGTCACAAGGTCTAGTCTCCCCCACCCCCGTGGTACCGGAGGGCGTGTTGCGCCAGCACCGCCGGTCACGTTAAAAAGTTTACCAAGCGCACTGCAGTTTATAGGGGGTCGTGCTACCCGATTCCTGCAGTCTATAAAAAAAAAAAATAGTTTAAGTGGTGGAAAAGTTAATAGATTATAATGGATAGTCGTATGACATGAAGGTTTCATATGATGATGTTTCATATACTAAAATTAAATAAACTTGTACCTATCGATTTACAATCTCTAAGAAAAACACATCAATTCAACTTCGTGATTTACATGATTCTAATTTCTCACAACTCACACTCAAGGTTTAACTCATTTAACTCATTGATCCACAACTTGTACTATAAAATAGATTAATAAATATAATTTTGTGATAAGATTATTTTACTCATTTTTTTTACAATAACATGTACAAATTCAATTTTATAAGCAAATGTTTACTAATAATACAAAACCCGAAAAAAGAATTTAGAGGGACCTCTAAGCTATTTTAATTAAATATCACTCTCTTATGTGCTAATAAGTTTTGACCTTACCACATTATAAGTATTTTCCATTTCTAGATGTCATTGCATTTAATAGTTTTATTTTTCATTCATAAATGAACAGTTATAATAAAACTATTAATTCCTACCATGGAACTATAGCAAAGGGGCCGGTTTTAACTAGTGATTAAACTAGTTTTGTCTAGTGAATGAGAAAGCAACACAAGGTTTCTCGAATTTAGACTGTGAAGGTTGGGGATTGAAAGATGCTCACTAGGAAGCAAAAGGAAGTTGGGAGCGAAAACATAAATCAGATTTGGACTATCGAGTCAAAAATCTAAAAGTCCAAAGAAAGTTCAAAGTCTTGATGAGGAAGAAACTCGAGTTCGAGAAACCAAAATGAATCTGATCCAAAAGTCTAATCAGATCCAAAAACCTTGATAGGAACTCACCAAGAAGCGAAAGGAAGTCGAGAGCAAAAGTCTTGATGGAAAACAAACCTTTTGGACCTTTCGAAAGTCCTAATGGGATGAGAGAAGAAAGTTAGATCGGGATCGGGAATCCTAATCAGACTAGGACACTTTGGACCTTAGGTCTGAAAGTCCTATTGGGACCTGAAGTCCCAACTAGACAAGGAAAGAAAAGGGAAGACTAATCGGGATTGGAGATCCTGATCGAACTCGGACCCTTTGGACATAAGGTTCAAAAGTCCTGTAAAGATCCAAAGTCCCGATAGGATGGATAGAAAATCAAAAAACACAAACTTTTTACAACTAAAAATGAACATGACACATGGTAGCATTTTTTGCTTTCGCGTGCCAAATGGGGACTCACCAAAAAAGGTCGACGAAATAGTGGAAAACATGCCATGTGGCAGCATTCCGCTGTCCTACATGCTAAAGAGGAATGAACCGAGAAGAAAGGGTGAGTGCATGGAAAAATGTGCCACGTAGCAATATTTTTCGTGTGTTCGCGAGAAGAAACAAGGCTAGGTGAAAGAACATCGTAGACACGTGGAAAGGATCCCCTTGGGCATCATTTCCACGCATCTGTGAACCAAGAAGGGGCCCATCGGAAAGACATGGTGAAATCATAGAAAATGTGCCACGTGGCATGATTTTCGTGCCTTCATAGGATGATAGAAAAAATTGGCAAGAGAAGGGCTAATGCACAAAAATGACGCCACACGACATCATTTCTATACTTTTGTGGCCTAAGAGGAATTTGTGGAAAACATAGCAAGCTCACATAAAGGATGCCATGTGGCATCATTTATGTGGGTCGAAGGAGCAAGCAAAAAAGGCTTGCGGTCTCGTAGAGAATGTGTCAAGCCTCGATTAGATAGAAGGAAAGTAGAGAGCAAGGGTGGAGGGCAAGAGTGGACTTGTACTTTAGTCCAAGTGTCCGCTTGGGACCCAAAACCCCAACTCGACAAAATATGAAAAAGAAGAAGGGGAGATCAGGGACAAACAACGACATTTTGACTTGGTCCAAATGTTCGTTCATGACCCAAATCCTCAAAAGGACCTAAAGAAGGAAAGAAAGGAAAGGAAAAAAGACAAACTCTTGAACATTCTACAAAATGGGTTTTTAACCATAACTCGACAAAGGGGTAATGCAACCACCTAAGGGACTTGAGCATGATACAACAATGAAATTTCTCAGATTGGCCAAAAATGACGGGGAGCACAAAAGAACAATATAAAGCATAATAAACTCGGTTGAAATTTGTAAGTGCTATCCCATGATTGTATACCAGTAAGCATAAATGATTATGAGACCTATAATCCAACCAAACTAAGAAAAATGTTAAAGATGCATACAAGTGACATATTTCTATAGATTTTTTTTTATACATTTAAATAATCCATTCCATCATTTACATAGAGTCCTAAGCCTCACAATATATCTGGTTGGAAGCTTTGTTAAGATGATTATAGGCACTTGATCTAAAATTAAAAGCCTAATTACCCATCGCATTTACATCTATTAACAGTTAAATTGTTTAAGAAAAATTGTAGATCCTTATTGTGTTGTAAATAACAATAGTTTTGCACAGGGCAAACAAATTCACTGTTACATTAATGTGAGAGGATCTACACCTAACACAGGCATTCTCTTACCCAATACACGTATCAACATGTTTGACTAGATGAAATTTTGGCAAATCCTTGTTCTATGTTTGACGGCATGATTGGACCACAAGTCTTCTTGTGGACTATGATAATTGCAGTTCACAGAAGACACAGATTTGGATCAAATTTGCAAGTGTCATTCCACACCATATAAATCTGTTTAGAATGTCATGTTACTATACAGATGGCGCTACAACAGTGATATCTGTGACAATTCAAGTATAAAAGATGTTGGTTTTTAGTCACCAAAAGGGTAATGAGAGAATTATTTTTAAATCTATGCAATTTTTTAATCAGGAAATTCATTGACAACCATTAGAAAAATTAGCAACCCCCAAAATTAAAACATTACCCAATGAATTGATTAGATGATTCTTTCATTAAGTTAGGTATAGAGCCAAGCATGTGTCATACCCATGCATATAAGTCACTCATAGGATTAGCAACCTGTCATATCACAGGGTCATGTATGCAATAATTTTCACATATAAATTTGCTTGCTAATGATTTTGTCCAGTATGGTGTGATAAAAGACAAATAGGTAGAGAATAAGTCGATTGCAGAAAAATATATATATATATAGCAAATTTATGGCTGGTTTATGTTTATGTTATATATTTTTGTCATAGTTGTCGGGATTTTTCATTATGGGAACACAGACAACGTACCAGTCTCCGTACCCAAAATTTCCGGTGAATCATATACATATAAAATAGCCGTCTCTTTATTCATTTAACTCACGTACCCTAATTTGATTGGCGTCCCCGTCCCCGTACCAGTACCCTGCGTCTCTCATTTTTTTTGGTTGTATAGTTATGTACTTGGGGAGTTTTTGGAGTCTTTATGGCTGACTGATTTATTGGATGTATAACTATGTTCTTCAACTACTCTTAGTAGCTTCATCCTTGTAATTTTTGTATTACTTTGTTCAATATAAAAAAAACAATTAAGACTAAGATTTGATTTAAGTTAAATATTTTAAGAAAATTGTATGGTCTCACTCCCAAAATAAATCTGGATTCGTCTGATATTTGAACTGTCTTAGTAAATGCATTCATTATTGACAAAATGTAAACAAAGAACACATCCCAGGCCATCTAAAGTGCGTGTGGTGTTAAAAAACTTTTTGGCATACATTGTTTCAGCAAGTAATAAATGTTTAAATCAACGGCAAATAGTTTTTTAATTGGAAGTTGTCACAAAATATAGTCTATTGGTTAATTATGTTGACTTTAAAGAGGACAGGTATTGAGCTATCTAATATCAGTGTACTGATTTTTCTTATATAAGATTTACAGAAATAGATCTAAAGTTTCTGTCAATCAAATTAATTGGTTTTACAATCTTTTGAAATATTCTATATGCTTACGTAATTTTACATCTTACTTTTATCAAAAATAGTATCCCGTTGTCTTATTCTTTCAGATCAAATTTTATTTTTATCATTAAAGCGAGTATAGTTTAAGAATAGATGTTTTGACATACCAATCCATCAATATTTTATTTTTGCAACTATTAATAATGACAAGTAAAACTATTATTTCTTCAACCTAATTATTAGATTTCATGACAAGAAAAAAGAAATCACTTCCATACAAAATCACTTAAATAATTAAAAATTTAGAAAACTACACTAAATCACAAATTATCTTTACTCCCCATCAAAATTCAGTGTCACCATATACTCAATTATAAATATGTGATAAGACTGGATATTATAATCATAATTGACTACAGACTATTATACTCTGCACAAGTACTGACCCTTCTCCCCTACAACCTAAAAATTCTTTTAATCTACCTTCCTTACAAGTTCATGTTTCTTGATTAAACAAGCAAAAGTACAAAGTGTTTACCTTTTAGGTACTATTTGAACGCTGGGTATTTCAGTTGTGATTCGAAAACCTAACCATCTTCCAAGACCCTCTCATCTCCAATCTTCGTACAGCAGGATCCACAGCTACCTACCAAAGTGAATACATTTTTTGACCATAACTTGGAAGCTGCTTCTGTTCCAAGTGGGGAACAGTTGGTGCCAATTGCCAAACCTTTCCTTCATTTGAACTCAACATGTTATCCCTGGACCCACCCACATTATTCTGTTGAGCAACAGTCAGTCCTTCCGCATCATGTTATCCCTTATTCTTTTGAGCAACAGTCATTCCACATCATGTGGTTCCCATTGTTCTAAGTGTGTACAATTATCCAAAATGGATATCCGCGAAGAGAGGTTACCTGCACGCCATTACTGACACGAAGTTTCCTACTTACTTGCCTTCTGAAAAATCTGCAATGAGAATTCCAACAGTCCCACTCTAATTAGTACTCGAGTCCGGCAATGTCAGGTGCAGTTAACGAGGACATCTGTGGGAGGGAAGAAAGGGTTCCTCCACCGACATTGAATGACCTTTCCTTTCTTAAATGCCCTGAACGAAAGGTCGAGGTCGGCCCCACATATCATCCAGTAGAGGCGGTGAAGCAGTGAGTGAAGTGCCCTAAAGTTGATCAGAGTTGCTATGAAGTCAGACGAGTCCGAATCAAGGGGTCGACCCTGTCCTCTCTTTAACCGGTCACCCCTCCTCTCTTTAACTGCTCAAACCCTCTCCTCTTCTTGTGGGTAAGTTAATATTAGTTTGGATTAATTTGACTTAATTAGCACTCGTATGGAAAAAGGGTGCATGGTTAAGACAATAGAAAATTATATGTAAGTTAATATGTTAAGAGAGTATATTTTTATTTGTGCATAAAAGATACATAGTTTTATTTATCAATTTTTATATGTAAAGTAATATTTAAAATATGGTTTATGTCAATGGGTCTTTGGTCTCCTCGTGAAGTTGAATGGTTTTGACTGAGCCCACTAGGGATCAAGTTTTGTTGAGTGCAAAGCTTCAACATCATAAGGGATGAGCTCAAGATCGTGTCCCAGATGAATTTGGCGGAATGGATACCCCTCAGTCTTTGGCTCTTAGTTGAGGAGGTTTCAACCTATGGCTCGTGCCCTTGTATTAGGTAGTTAAAACGAATCTCCGAGGAGGTTTCAGCCTATTGCTTGTGCCCCTATATTGGGTAGCTAAAATGAATCTCCAAGGAGGTTTCAACCTATGGCTTGTGCCCCTGTATTGTGTAGCTAAAACAAATCTGGGATTGATATAAAACCCTCCATCTATATATATATTCGTAGTTTTTATTTTTTGGGGAATGATGATATTATTGACATAAGCACATCTTATAAATGAAGATATAATTCAAAGTTCTCAATGTTTTTTCAATTAAAAACAAATATCAAATGATATTCAAAGGAGACATAAAAAAAAAATAGCTTGTAAATCAAATTGACAAATATATTTGGAAGACTAAGAATAAACTTGGTTACTTCAACATGTGACCTAAATTGTTGTAGTTTTAATTCTAGGTGTATGATTATAATTTTTGGATTGTATTAAGAATAATGTAAGGGAGAGGACCCAGTAGTTAAGAACCCTAACTTCGTGCTTCTAATTAGCCTACGTGGAAATTTCAAATCACTCCCAATTTTTTACAACTTACTTGGCAAGTCCCCTGCTTATAACCAATGTTTCAAGGCCACATCATCAAATATGATGCCACATCAACATGCTTTTTTTCAAGGTGTCCAAAAAGGACAAAAAAAAAATGAGACCAAAACTTGTGCATTCACAACATGTTTTATTGAGTGCTAATGTGGAATCACATGATTGGTTGCTTTTTAGATCAAAGGAATACATTTTGTTTAATTATGGGTAGTCATCATCAACACTAACAACTTTAAAGTCACAACTACTGGTCCAATATTGATAAAAATATTGGGCATTATATAAACAAATACTATCACAACTATTGAAACATGCTCAGGTACTGGGTCATATCCCCTAAATGTTGTCCAAAGTAAGATAGAACTAAATAAAATATAGAAATATGTAAATTAAATCCATCAATTTAAATTCTTTGGAATGTCAAGCAATGAGATCGACCTCAAAATGTCATTTCACTAAATAGTTTCCCTCTTCATGTGTGTCAAAGACTTGAAAGGTAGCATTACAACCATGAAAGTTTGAGATGTTGGTGTCAATGATATGATAAGTAAAATAACTATTAGTATCCTTTGAAGAGATGAGCTCCTCTTGGGCAAAAGAATCAATGTCATCTAGATTGGATGGTGAAGGCTTTCTTTCCTCGAAAGCTTATAGAGTACTTCTAACTTCAAATGCTTGATATAGAGTACTACCATCTAGATTGGATGGTGAGGGGTCTCATTTTAACTAGACTTGGTGTTTTTCTCTTTCCATAAGTTAGACATCTTATTTATTTGTTATAATGGTTTTCAAAAAATATATATATTTGTGGTGAATTGGAGTTGTTGGGAAGGAGCCACATATATTTGTGTTGTATTCTCTTATATGCTAATCAAGAATTTTAGTTAATTATTTTATTAATTTTCCATTGTCTTCACATGTTTCGATTATCCTCCATTGGCCTTTAATTTTAAGTAAATAAAGTGGCATAACTTGACATATATCTACCATAGTTTATGATAACAATGACATAGATCATTATAGTGTATTTATTGGGTGAAGTTTTCCCTAGGCTTAAACCTAATGTTATGATATTACACCCTGAGAAAATTAATCCTTTAAAAACTTATTCATAACCAAACATTCTTTTAATTCCATCATCAAATAAATTTTTTATTTAGAATTGTTGTAGGTATATAATTGTATAATAAAAAAATAAAAAATCTCTAGATATGCTTAAAACTTATAAATTTTAGGCACCCAATTTAATTTTAGTAGAATTTGAATTTCAACAATTTTTGAATAAGGGTTTTCTTTGTTAGTAACTGTCAACTTAGGAGAAGCCAATATCTAAGTTTTGTTGGCTTGGAACCATTCCAAGCAACTTTAATAATCCAATTTTCATTTGAAATGTGCTATTACACCTAAGTTCATATTTCTCAATGACCCAAGCATTATCATTTAAACGAAAAAAATAGTAGGATAAAGAAATGTTGCTACCTAACCATGTTTCTAAGTCACAAAATCTATCATGACACTACACTAAGGGTTTTCAAATTGATGTCAAAACTAAACAACAATAGATTTCACTCTACAAATTTTTATGGGAGATAATGCATAACTATTGCTCAAACATCTAATTTCCAAAATCATACCAAATATCTCTAGAAACAAATTTTGCATTGAATGTTGATACCAATCATATACATCAATGAGATAACATACCATGAACGACTATCATTGTCAAGTAAGAACACTTGTGGGCTACAAAAAAAGAGTTATTAAGCACCAATGAAACTCAAATGTAACTTGCCTCAAAAATCTTGACATTTAAGCTTTTTTATTACTATATGACATACAAATAAAATAATTGTGCTATATAAGATACTCTTGTAAATGATCTAGATAAATCCTAGGACTAAGTTCTTTTGCACATCCTAGTAATATTTTGCTTCTTTCATCCTTTCTACTCAATCCACATAAAACTTTTCTTTCCAATATTTTTTGCACATATTGGAAAACACATTATTTATTTATTTTGTTTCATCAGATACTCAAATCAACACCTATCTGTTTATTTGGAAAAATCAAGGTAGCATATCACAAATTTGTAAACAATTGAGTAATTCTGAAAATAAAATAGCCATCACACAGAATAGGTGTGTAACTCGTGAAAATTAAAACACAAGCACAATCCAACAAAACCATGAAAAATATAAATGTTTTGAATAGTTAAGTGTACTAAAAAATAGAGCATTATTATATTTTCCTTCCTCACACCTTCTATTTACAAGAAAATTCAATTATTCTAGATGCACTAAATCTACATGTACACCACTCTATAATTACTTTAGTGTCAAAAATTATCACCCTTGGTAATTTTACACTCAGTTTTGCTCCCCCTATGTGCTTGGACCTAATTATGCATTAATTGACTATTTTATAAACATCCACATAAAATCAAATTTGGAAAATCAAATTATGCATTTAATAATTTTACCCTGACACTTTTAGATCCTGAAAAAGTTGGATCCAGTTGAGGGCGCATTGTGCCCTAGACCACTTAATTTAGCTCCAAATTCAAATATGTTGATGTCGGTATTTTCAATTTCAATTGTTGACTATCGACATTTGATTTTCAAGAAATTAAAAGAATTGCATATAAATATATAGTATTTTCATAATTTTAAATTGAAGAAGAAAAACTATTCAACAAGAATACTTCAAAATTAATTCAAGAGCAAACAAGAGAAAAATTATCAAGATTATTGCAACATTTCATCATTCAAGCGTGTCATGTGTTATGAAAGTTTTGTTCATGTTTTGCATGCATTTTGTTTGTGAGCACTTGTCATGACCCCAAATTGGAGGTATAGTTATTTAATTAAATTAATTGATCAAGTTGTCCAAAAGTAATAATATATCAAAAGGATAGCTTAATTGATTATTTTACTTAAATAAAGTGGAGATATTAGATTAATTATTTATAAAGTTATCTCAAAATTATAATATCGTAAGGTGACTTTATATTTAATTAATTTAATATTAAGTGACCAAATAAAATAATAAATCATAGTCACTTAAGTGAATAAAATAATATTTTATTCTAGAAGCTTCTTGGAGACTTGGTGAGAATTCTTTATAAGAATCTTTTTTCTTTGCATTTGGGCATCTTGGTTGTTAACATCTTTTCTACTACATTGGTGAGCTTGAATGCTTAGCAATTTGCCTGAGGGTTTGAAGACTCTAAGGTGCCAATTTTGGTTGTGAAATATCAACCCTAGTTGGAAATTGAGGGAGTTACTTCAGACTTCCTATTTGGATTTCATTGGCAGATTTGGGAAGGAAAAATAAGGTGACTTCATTTGGAGTTAGTTGCTTGCACAATTTGGATCATTAGAATATTTTATAACAAACTTTCTCGGAGGTCGATGGTGGCATGAGTACTCATATTTATGGTTGTATTGACTTCTATGTGCATCGATTCCTTGTGGGCATGTGAGTTTTTCCTTTGGGAAGACTATACCATCATTTTGGGAGTGGTTAGGCATTGGAAAGGAGTTGTATTTATTTATTTCTAAGGTCTGATCATTCACAACAAGGGTGGCACCCTTGGAGGGACTATTCATTGTTATTTCAATAAACAAGCATCATATCATTGTGGGCATTTGAGAAAAGGAGTCTTAAGAACCTGACAAACATTCCAAGCATCATTTGGTGGGCCTAAATTGCTGCATTTATTTATTCCAAAGTCTGCATACCATGGACAGGGGCGGTCGTGCTTGAGGAGGAGGATTTCATATTTAGAAGGTACAATAAATGCTGATAAAATTCTGAGGTTACCTTCACTCATCATCTATGCTATTTTAGCCTTCAAAACCAAGTTCCATTTTCTATTTCTAATGTATATGTTTTTAGTCTGAGTACAAGTTCAGTTGCAGCCTATAAGGCCATTGTAAGAACTCAATCATATTGCAAATTAAGTCATTACCTAGTGCATTATAATCAACTTGTATTTTGGTATGCATCATTGTAATCAGAATTAGAAGGCATCTTTGCAAATAAAGGCATATTAGAGGTTGCATACAAAGTATATGATGAAATGTCATTTGGTTGTAGCCAATCATTTGCTTGAAGTTAAGTCATCCTATTGCATCCAAAAACATAAAAATACATTGCATAGTATTTATACTCTATTGTTCGTTGTTTTAGCATCAATTCCAAAACATTCTCACACCTTGGCATCAATCAAAACAAAACAAAAACAAACTAAAACTCCAAACAAAAAGTACAGACTTTGCATGAAAAATATTTGACAGAATGTCCAAGGCTTCATAAGGTGAAAATTAAGTCAGATTTTGTCAAGGACATTATAGTGGTATCAGGGCTAGAGTTCTTGCTAGCCTGTTGGGTAATTAGATTTGTTAACAACTATTTCAGTTGGACACCATGTTTTCCAAAGAGGATATTAAACAGTTCAATGCCATGATGGAAGAATTAAGATAGAGTCAGAAAAGGATGGATGAATTGGCTTCACAACCAGGGTTCACAAAGTATATGGCATCTATTTTTAAAGGTTCTACATCACAAGACCAAAAGAAGGAGCAACATGATGTATCTACAAGTGAAAACATCTAAGAGTCTTTATGATGAATTTTCCGTAGTTAGTGACTAGCATACAATTGATCCTAAGGAGAGAAGAATGGAGAAAGATGTTGAGCACATGACACTTCATGATTACTTCAAGATTGAAGAAGAGCACGTGATGGTTGAAGATGAACCAACTAAATTAGAGCAGCTACATGAAGGCAAAAAGGTGGACGAGAAATTTGATTATTTACTTAGTGGAGCAGCCACTAGTGTTTTGGCTACACATAATCAAGAAGACACTATATACAATGGCATGATGTGATTACTGATTTGTTTGAGGACAACAACATTATGTCCCATCATTCTCATGAGATAGGAGATTTTGATCATGAGAAAGTCAATGATATGATATCACTCATTGATGGCAGCCCTACACCAATTGATAGACATGAAGATATCAAGCATAAGAGGACCAAGTTTATATATTTTGACATGGAAGAGGTAAAGAGGTCCAAAAAGATGAATGAAGAATGGATGCAAAAATCCAAAGAGGCTAAATTAGTGGCTGCCAATGCAAGACAACATCTTCAAGAAGTCAAAGAAAAGGTCAATCTCATCAACATAGCAAGGAAAAAAAGGATAGATAACATTAAAAGACTCTTTATTCAAAGAGAGGATGAATCTGAAAATGCACATTGTTCTAATAATGGTGATGAGGTTGATAAGGATGAGATTAGTCTTCATAGCTTGGAGCTTCAGTTGAAGGTGAATGAGGATGAGATTATTGTAGTATTATCTCATCATGACAGGATGCACAAATCGATTGACCATCTTTGGACGGTTCAATTAGAGAGAAGAAAAAAGGGGATTGGAGCAAATTCTTCTCATGATTATTTGTAGGTTATCAAAGAAGGTTTGGAGACAATGAATTCAAATTATTTGAACTTTCTTTCAGATCGTGACCACCTTCTTAACCTAGTTGAGATATACTCAAATGCTTTGATGAGGAAAGAAAGGGAAGCTGATAAGCTCTCTCAAGAGCTTGAGTTCACTAGGGGCTCTTTAGAGAGTACTCAATTAGAACTTCACAATTTCGAGAGTCATGTTGATGAGCTTTGCTTAAAGCTGAGTTTGACTAGATGTACATCATGTTCAGCAATGACTCAGTTATCTATGATAGCCAATATGTAGGAGTTCAAGACTTGGACTCTAGGGGATATCAAAGTGGCATAGCGGAAGTCCATTGGTGTTGAGATGGAGGGCCTTCCAGTTTATTCATGTGATCTAGGTGGTGACTGTCTTTGGAGATTTTGGATGCATGAGGATTATTATTGCATTACGTGGAGTCAATAGGATGGGGCAGATATACAGGTTTGGGATCCAGGAGCTCTCTTGTTGGATAGTTGGCCTCACAGATTGATAGGACTTCACAGTGACAGGAGCTTCAGCTATATTCAGAGGATGTTGGTTGGAGTTCTTCTCAAGATCACTTGGGATCCGGGTGGTTGGTGGTTAGTGGCAAATGATTCTCCATTCAGTCTTCTGATGATGTGGCAATTGAGTTGGATTGGCAGTTGCAGATTGCTTGAGGGAAAGCAATCTTTGGGAAGGGAGGACTATCATGTCCCTGAATTGGAGGTATGGTGATTTAATTAAATTAATTGATTAAGTTTTCCAAAAGTAATAATATATCAAAAGGATAGCTTAATTGATTATTTTAATTAAATAAAGTGGAGATATTAGATTAATTATTTATAAAGTTATCTCAAAATTATAATATCATAAGGTGACTTTATATTTAATTAATTTAATATAGTGACTAAATAAAATAATAAATCATAAAGTCACTTAAGTGAATAAAATAATATTTTATTCTAGAAGCTTCTTGGAGACTTGGTGAGAATTCTTTATAAGGAGCTTTTGTCTTTGCATTTGGGCATTTTGGTTGTTGACATCTTTTCTACTACATTGATGAGCTTGAATGCTTAGCAATTTGCTTGAGGGTTTGAAGACTCTAAGGTGCCAATTTGGGTTATGAAATATCAACCCTAGTTGGAAATTAAGGGAGTTACTTCAGACTTCCTATTTGGATTTCATTGGTAGATTTGGGAAGGAAAAATAAGGTGACTTCATTTGGAGTTAGATGCTTGCACAATTTGGATCATTAGCATACTTTATAACAAACTTTCTTGGAGGTCGATGGTGGCATGAGTACTCAGATTTATGGTTGTATTGACTTCTATGTGCATCTATTCCTTGTGGGCATGTGAGTTTTTCCTTTGGGAAGACTATACCATCATTTTGGGAGTGGTTAGGCATTGCAAAGGAGTTGTATTTATTTATTTCTGAGGTTTGATCATTCACAATAGGGGTGGCACCCTTGGAGGGACTATTCATTGTTATTTCAATAAACAAGCATCATATCATTGTGGGAATTTGAGCAAAGGAGTCTTAAGAACCTGAAAAACATTCCAAGCATCAATTTGGTGGGCCTAAATTGTTGCATTTATTTATTCCAAAGTCTACATACCATGGACAGGGGCGGCCATGCTTGAGGAGGATGATTTCATGTTTAGAAGGCATAATAAATGTTGATAAAATTCTGAGGTTACCTTCACTCATTGTCTATGCTATTCTAACCTTCAAAACCAAGTTCCATTTGCTATTTCTAATGTATATATTTTTAGTCTAAGTACAAGTTCAGTTGCAGCCTATAAGGCCATTGTAAGAACTCAATCATATTGCAAATTAAGTCATTACCTAGTGCATTATAATTAGCTTTTATTTTGGTGTGCATCATTGTAATCATAATTAGAAGGCATCTTTCAAAATAAAGGCATATTGGAGGTTGCATACAAAGTATATGATGAAATGTCATTTGGCTGTAGCTAATCATTTGCTTGAAGTTAAGTCATCCTATTGCATCCAAAAACATAAAAATACATTGCATAGTATTTCTACTTTGTTGTTAGTTGTTTTAGCATCAATTCCAAAGAATTCGATAGGTTTCATGTTTAGAAGGCATAATAAATTCGAGGTTACCTTCACTCATAAATTCCTATAGGTTTATGTTTAGAAGGCATAATAAATGTTGATAAAATTCTGAGGTTACCTTCACTCATTGTCTATGCTATTCTAACCTTCAAAACCAAGTTCCATTTGCTATTTCTAATGTATATATTTTTAGTCTAAGTACAAGTTCAGTTGCAGCCTATAAGGCCATTGTAAGAACTCAATCATATTGCAAATTAAGTCATTACCTAGTGCATTATAATTAGCTTTTATTTTGGTGTGCATCATTGTAATCATAATTAGAAGGCATCTTTCAAAATAAAGGCATATTGGAGGTTGCATACAAAGTATATGATGAAATGTCATTTGGTTGTAGCTAATCATTTGCTTGAAGTTAAGTCATCCTATTGCATCCAAAAACATAAAAATACATTGCATAGTATTTCTACTTTGTTGTTAGTTGTTTTAGCATCAATTCCAAAGAATTCTCACATTTTGGCATCAATCAAAACAAACTAAAACTCCAAACAGCAAGTACAAACTTTGCATGAAAAATGTTTGACGAAATGTCCAAGGCTTCATAAGGTGAAAATTAAGTTAGATTTTCCCAAGGACATTACAACACTAACACTTGTAGGCATTCAAACTAATTCAAGTCAAGCAACAATAGATCCTTGAAGGTGATGAGTGTGACTTCAGTCCATCAAGGAGATCAAATCTAAGTGGCAAGTTGAAGCGAGTGATCAATTCACTAAACTTATTTATTATTAGTCTCTATTGAACCAAGGATAAGCTCTCTTTTATATCGTAATTTACCATTGTGGAGGTAGAAATGCCAACACTGAGTTTGAATTAGGCAAGCCCCATATGGAACAACCCTTCCCCTCTTTTCATGTGTGCAAGTTCTAGATCTAAATAGAATTGGAGAAAAAATTAAGGCTATTTGTTCATTCATGCACTTAAAACCTACAAGTTGTCAAGCCACATAAACTGAATTTTCTCAATAATAGAAGAAGTTTTGATAGCGAGATTGGAAGGATAGAAGCTACAAACTAGTGATCTCAAGCCTATACTTTCAAATCTGGTAAAAAAAGGACAATCTGGGTCACACTACGCCCTAGACTAGCTAATTCAAGCTCAAATTTTAATCCCGGGTTCCTCTATGTTTTCCTTCTACATTTCTAGATTATATTTTTGTCTTATTTCATTTAATTTGTTAAAAATCATAATAGAGTGTTGTATTTTCATAATTCACATAGTTGTTTCATTGCAACATTCAAAATCAATCAAATTAGCAGTCATCCAAATCACTTATCACATCAATACACACACATTCACAAGGATTAGAACCCTGATCTACCATTCTAACTCTTTCTATTAGGTTTTGTAGTCAAGTGGATTTGAGATCATTTCTAATCCTTCAAACCAAATTGGGATAAGTGTGATTTAGGTTATAGATCCCTTTTCCCAATCAAAAAATTTGGTGAACCTAATTGTTTCTTACATTTTAAACCTTTTGAAATTTGAAATATATCATTTTTAAATTTGAGTGTGATCTTAATTCATTTGCATTCATCATTTAGGCTTGCATATTCATCATAAAAACATTAAAAATTTGAAAATTTGTATTTCATTTTGCATCCAAAAGATATCTAGGGTTAATTTCAGTCACTACAAAGTACACTGAATTCATGATTGTATTGGTAAATCTGCATTAGATCATATCAAATCTGAAACCAAATATGAAAATGTTTAAAACATTCATTTGGGCATATACATATAGTAAAAAAGAGGAAAAGTGCATTGTTATTGTTGCAAAAACATAAAAATATTTCAACTTTCAGATTTTTCAAGTTAGGATCAGTCAATTTTTGTACTTATGGTCTATAAATTGCATTTCCAATTACATTCATTGGTTGTAAATTTTGAAAGTTGCTTGCATAATTATCTTTTATATTGTAAAATCATAATTTTGCTAATTTCTAAAAATTTATTCATTGCCAGACCTATACAGTCACAGAATAAGATACTCAAACACTATAGCACACATCAAAATTTTGAAATTTGCAAAAATACCTTGCTAGTCTCAGGCGCACCATGCCCTTGATCGGGCTATTTTTTCTCAGATTTTTGTGAGAAAAAATAGACTATAATTACCATAAATACAATGCTCACATAAATCAAAATCAAGATTATAATTAGTCAACCCTTCAACAATTTTTTTATTTTTCAAGGTTCTTAGACCCTTTTCTCCAATATGGCCAAGTCTTTAGTGTCATAGCATAGTCTTTTTTATAGGTAATTTTGATTCAAAAGAAAGAGCACCCTTCGATACCCAGAAGTCATGACCATCCACTAAAGATGAAACCTTCATCTTTTCCAATGAAGTAGCCATATACTCACTTATCGCAGAAGCACTATTACACTCAACAATATATGTGTCAATCATATACAATGTGTCAAATATAACACCTTTAGCAATCACCATAGAACCTCTAACCATCTTGCATCTGGCATAAAAAAGACTACTTGCACACCCACGTTTATTCTAAGTTTTCTCACAGATAATAAATTTTGTATTAATTCAGAGATATGCAACATACCATTAATCCCTTTTTATTCTACCATCAAGAAACTTGATTCTAACTTTACCATGACCAAAAATATTTAAATAAGAATCATCACCCAAGTATACCTTACCTCCACCAAATTCTTCATATTCAGAAAACCAATCTCTATTGGAGGTTAAATGGAAAGATGCCCTAAGTTAATTAATCATGCATTATTACATGCATGAGTGGCCAAAGTTGCAATGAACATATCACCATCTTCTTTCTTTGATTCATAATCAAAGTCAATTTTCTTCTTTTTATTATTATTTTCTTCTTTGCACTCCTTATAGAAGTTTCTAGGCATCTATAGTTCTACGAAATATCTTTGGACTTTCTAGGAGATTTGGATCTCCCCTTGGACTTGGATTTACCATGTTTTCATTTTCTTGTGTTTTTTCTTAGGTCTTCCATATAAATTTAGAGCTTCCTTATCATCAATGAATACCTTTCTCCTTATCTCTTCAGAAATAAAATAGCCCACAATGTCTCCAACTTTAAAGAAAACATAAGTACTCCCAATACCCATAATGAGTGAATCTCGCAAAGTGGGAAAAGAACAAAGCAAGATCTGACATCTCTCTTCATCCATTTTAACACCAACTAATGTCAATTCAACTCCAAAATATTGAATTCTTCCAAGTCATCTACAATTAATCCACCCTCCTTTATTCTCAAGGAATACAATTTCTTCCTCAAGAAAATCTTGTTCACTAAAGATTTAGATTGATATATCTCACCAAGTTTCTTTGCAGAGGACTCTTCATGGACACTAATTAAAATAGAGTTTGCTAGGCACAATTTTATTAGACCCTTGGCTTTACGATTTGTAATATCATATTGAGCAAGCAAAGTAGCATTTATAAACCTTGAAACAATATTATCAACAACATCCCACAGATTTCAATCAATTAATAGATCCTCCATCTTCAACTTCCACATCTCAAAATTGTTACTCCTAATATTCTCTACCTTTATTCTCACTAATGTTCTTGCTATCTGAAAATTCTTGTAACAAGATCATAAAGTATATTTTACTCAAGATCCCACTTGAAACTAGATTAGTTCAAAAAACCCAACAATCTACAACTAAAACAAAAGGTGATCAAGCTCTAATACCACTTGTAAGGAAGCTAAGGTAGGGAGAAAACTTATAACACTAATCTTGGAAACTAAACAAAATAAATATAAATGTCATTCATACCGCAACACAATGATTTACGTGGGAAAACCCTTCCGTGAGAAAAACATAACACTCTAAAAGCTACCCAATATATTATTTAGAAATCAACAAGCTAAGATTACAATATACTTGCAAAGAAATCTCCCTTACAATTATCACCAACCAAATATCTGGAGGCAACTCAATATCTATAAGATTCTCACTCTCAATTTCCATCTCAAGCACTTAATATATAGGATATACAATAAATGGAATTGTCAAATGGTACATTACAAAACCATAAGCTAAACAGGCCCAAAAAGTGGTTCCCAACTTATCTTTAATCAAATATTCTCTATGATGTTTCCAAACACACAACAAGATGTGTAACTCCCACAAACATTTTCTATGACCAACACATTTTCACATTTCCTAATTTGTGAGACCCAACTTCCAGAGGTCATAACTTTTGATCTAAGAGTCCAATTGATAAACTATTTGAATTGTTGGAAAGCTCATGAAGTTCCATATCAAGCTATAATCCACTTCACTAGTTATGATGAATTTTAGGCTATAAATAGCCTCTATGTTCCTCAAACTTGACTTTAAAACTTTTGAAAATGGAAACTTTAATTCCTTAAAATCCAAACATGACCTTAGGTTGAAACTTTTTTAGCATGTTTATTTGGCTATTTCTACGATAATTGGAGAAAATTTCAAAGTCATATGTGGTCAAATGTAAATTTACTATAAATAGTAACATTTTATAATTGCAATGTTGAGACACCTTTTTCCTAATAGAGGATTCCCTTAGGAGGCATGGATGGATAAGATTAGAGGGGTGCCTTGAGGTACCTTAAGAGTATGGGCAAATATTTGACCCATGTAATGTGTACCAAGAATCATGACTTGTGTATAAAGGATTTGTGCCTAAGTACCTTTTAGATGATGAGCATGATTTGAATGAGTTGATCAAGATTAGAAAGGTGTAAGTGAATGGTTAGAGGGATAATCAGTTTTAGCCCACTTAATGAAAAATGGATAAAAAAGATAATTAAATAAATAGGGTACATATGTTTAATTTTTGGAAAGAGAATGGGAAACATAGATATATAATATTTATATTTATTTATCTAAGGTTGGAATATAGAACAAGGATGATAAATGGTTGAAGGCTAAGAATAGGATCAAGTGAATAGTGATGAATAGTGGGCGAGTAGTTATTTTATTTAATAAAACATTATTTATTTAATAATGAGATGAATTTTCATAATTAATTGAATAAATGGAGTTACTCAATAAATTATAGAGGAAATGGTTAGGTGTGTTGCAAGAATAGAGAAAGGAATGAAGGTGTTGTCATTGATGTCAAATGGTCAACTGGTTATCTACCAGTTGTTGTTGGTTATATATGTTGAGGATATTGAGAAAATTGTATTAAAGAAAGATTATAGGTATTCACTTATTGTTCAAGTATTTTCCCATTGTGTTCATGCGGTTCAGATATGATGGTCATGATTGTTGAAGGTTGGTATATCCATATGTTTGGTTGTTGCTTCATTGTGAAGTTCGAGTTGTGTTCACCAATTGTGAACTATATTTCTCTATGTTCTTATTGAAGTCCGAGAGAAAGGTTTCCGGTCTGAATTTCTCTTTGATGAAGTCTTTTGACTTGCGGTTCCAAATTTAAGATGTTTTGATTACATTGAAGATTTTTTATTTTTGGAAGTTTCAAGCTTAATTATTTTATGTGTTTTACACTGGTTTGGTTGACCGTGTGTTAAGCACTATCTTCAAAGTTAATAAGCATGTTGGATCTATTTTGGGTCCTGGTGAAGTGTTTGTTTGGGTCACCCTCATTCTAATTCCACCCTGTGATGTTTGGCGCTGACCTAATTTGAATTTGAAGTTGGATGGCCGACTTTGTATCTTTTTCAAGGTTGGAGAGAGTATAAATGTAGGATGAGCTAGTAATGAAAATCATACAAGAGAAAAGAAGAAAGATAAGTGAAAGAGTAGACATGACTTTGATGCTATTTAGAAAGTGTGTGTGAGTTGTGTGTGGGAGATTAGTGTGAAGCTTAATGCTGAGTTTTCAGATGCAGTGAGCAGAAGGTGAAATCTATCATTCATGCAAGTTGATCAAGTAATTGTGGTGGAATCCTTTGTTGCATTAAGATTGTAGTCTCTCTATAGCAAGTATTCTTTTTCTTCTTTGTATCTTTGTGGCAGTGAGCCCTCTAGGTTGTAGCCTCGTGGACAGTGAGTCCTTATTTCAGGCAGTGAGCCTTTTTGTAATCAGTTTTGATATTCTCTGTAGTGTGAGTTAATCCTCGCTATGGTTTTTCCATTATTGGGTTTTCCATGTAAATCTGGTGTTACTGTGTTTATATGTTGGATTTGAGTTTCTGCATTGGCATTTGATGATTAATCATTTAAGCAGTTTTAAGTATTAGTTCCAATGATTGAATTAAAGGCTAAAATTTGTGATAACTAATTCACCCCCCCTCTCAGTTGTCTTATTCAACAATTGGTATTGGAGCTTGGTTCCTTGGTGAAGAGCTTAACCACTTGAGGAAGGTCCGAGATGGTTAGATAAATGATTTTTGATTATCTGAGGTTTGATGGAACTAATTATGGTATCTAGAAAGTATTGATGGAAGAATATCTGGAGTATTGTAGATATGATGTGGAAGAAGCTTACAAGAATATTTACACTCCTCTTGCTAATGGTACGAGCACACCTAAAGAGATCAGAGCACATGAAGCGAATAATAAGGCAAATTTCATCTTGAAGAATAGTCTGGTACATTCTGAGTTGATTAAGGTTCAGAATTTGAAGACAACTAAGGAAGTTTCAGATGCTTTAGAAAGAGCACATGATGGTGATGAAAGAGTTAAAGAGGCAAAATTGCAAAATTTAGAAACACAGTTTTATCTTATACATATGTCTGAAGATGAAAATGTTAAAGCTTATGTTTAGAGATTGGATGAGGTAGTGGCTAGAATGCGATCACATGGTGCTACTATAGACGAAACTAGGATTGTAAAGAAGATTCTCAGAACTCTTCTTGATGCTTATAGTGGGAAGGTGAGTGCTATTGAGTAGAATGTAGATTATAAGACTTGTACTAAGGATTTTTTGTTAGGATTTTTGACATCTTATGAGATGAGGAAGTCGAATCTAAGAAATGGAGGAAAATCAAAGACTGCTTTTAAAGCTAAAGATCTAGATGAAGAAAAAATTGATGAAATAGAAGCTAACTTTGTAAGAAGAATGAGAAAAGGATTTGGTAAGTATGAAGGTAAGTTTCCCTTTAAATGCTTTAGTTGTGGAGAAATAGGTCATTATGTCGCAAAGTGTCTGGAAAGAGCTAAAAGGAATAAACAAAGATATGAGAAGGAAAAGAAAGGAAAGAAAATTAACAGAGCTTACTATGTGAATGAGAATGCTAGTATTTAAGATGAAGATTCATAATATGAAGATCCAGATGATAATGAATGCTTGTTCTTGCAATTCAGGATGAACCTACTTCTACTAATTCAGATAAACAGGTAAAGGAAAGCCCTCTAGAGAAGGAGAAGGAGATAAATGAAGGTACAATTATCTTGTCCCTACATGCTATAGAAGAAAAGAATTTTTGGGTAGTTGATAATGGTTTCTCACATCACATGACTGGTGATAAGAGTAAGTTTGTTAAGCTTGAGAAATATGATGGAGGCTTGGTTATGTTTGGAGATGATACTGGTGTTAAAATCTGTGGGATAGGTTTAGTAAGTTTTGATGGCAAGCATCATATTGACGATGTTTACTATGTTAAGGGTTTGAGACATAATTTTCTTAGCGTTGGTTAGATGTGTAGAAAAGGATATGATCTTGTGTTTAAGGATGAGAAATGTGAGATTCGGAAAGGATTCAGAACATTGATTGCTACAAGAAAGAAATTTGAAGGGAATTTTAAGGGTGTTGATGGACAATGCTTTATGACTCAAATAAATGAAAGTTGGCTATGGCATAGGAGAATGTGTCACATGAATTTTGATAACTTGGCAAGGATTAGTGTTGTTCAGGTCATGAGAGATTTACCAAGAATTACAAAGCCTGTTAATGATATTGGCAAGAATTGTCAATTTGGGAAGCAAGCAAGAAATCATTACAGATCAAGGGAACAATCTACTACTAGACTAGTGGATTTAGTTCATATAGATCTATGTGGTCCTATGAGAGTGAGAATTCTACTTGGTGAAAGGTACTTTATGCTTTTAATTGACTATTATTCTAGATATACATGGGTTACATTTCTTAGAGAGAAATTAGATGCATTAGATAGATTCAAGGCATTCAAGGCTATGGTTGAAAATGAAGCTAATTTGAAGATAAAATTCTTAAGATTTGATAGAGGTGGAGAATTCACCTCCCATGAGTTCAATATGTTTTGTGAAGTGCATGGAACAAAGAGATAGTTATCTACTTTGAGAACTCCTCAGCAGAATGGAGTTGTTGAGAGGAAAAATAGAACAGTTCAAGAGGCTGCTAGGTCGATGATTACTGAAGCTGGATTACTGGAAGTTTACTGAAAGAAGCTATTCATACTACTATTTATGTGTTCAATTGAGTTCAACCAAGAGAAAATTGTACAAAGACTCCCTATGAGCTATGGCATAGAAGAATTCCTACAGTTAAATATTTCAAGGTATTCAAAAGCAAATGCTATATCAGAAGAGATGAGGAAAATTTGGGTAAGTTTGATACAAGAAGTGATGAAGGCATATTTTTTGGATACTCTACTAAAAGCAAGGAATATAGATGTTTCAATAAAAGACTGAGGAATATTGTAGAGAGCTCGAATGTGAAGGTATATGAGATAGTAAAGAACTCTATTGATGTTGATGGATATGTGTTTGATGAACATGATTGTGCAAGAATAAAAGAAATTGTGGAAGAATAGGAGTAGAAGAAGTAGGATGAACAGAATGAAAGAGAAGAATATGCTCCGGTGATGGCTCCTAGGACACCGAAATATTTACAGAGGAATCATTCAAAAAATCATATTATTGGAGACAAAACAAAAGGAATGTTAACTAGAAGAAAAGTTGTTGCTAAAGTTAATTTGTGTTTATTCTCTGAGATTGAGCCGAAGACGGTAAGTGAAGCCTGTAAAGATGAACATTGGAAGGAAAAAATGAAAGGAGAACTTTTGTAGATTGAGAAGAATCTAACTTGGGAACTAGTCCCTAGACCAACAGATAAAAATGTCATCGGATCAAAATGGGTTTTCAGAAATAATTTGAATGAGAATGGAGTTGTCAGAAATAAAGCGAGGCTTGTAGTGTAAAGGATACTCACAAGTAGAAAACATAGATTTTCAGGAGAATTTTTCCTTGATAGCAAGAATGGAAGCTATAAGGATGTTTTTGGCATTAGCTGCTTATAAAGACTTCAAAGTCTGTTAGATGGATGTTAAGTCAACATTTCTGAATGGTGAGTTGGAAGAAGAAGTTTCAATGGAACAACTAGAAGGATTTTAGTTAACAGATCAACCGGATATGTTGTGCAGATTGAAGAAAGATTTATATGAACTGAAGCAAGCTCCTAGAGTTTGGTATGCAAGGTTAGATAGGTATTTGATTCAGCAAGGATTTAATAAAAGTATGACAGATAGTAAGTTGTACTTTAAGATTGAAAATTACAAAGTATTGATTGTAGTTGTATATGTTGATGACATTATCTTTGGAGGAAATGAAAAGATGTGCAAGATGTTTGCGGAAGAGATGCAAAAAAATTTGAAATGTCTATGTTTGGGGAGATGAATTTCTTTCTTGGGCTACAAATTAATCAAAAAAAGAAAGGAATTTTCATTTCACAATCTAATTATGTAAGAGAGATGTTGAAAAAATTTGGGATGGAAGGTTCCAAACCAGTAAGTACTCCTATGGTGACTGGTTTCAAATTGGGTAAAGATTTTGATTCACCTAAGGCTAATTAGAGCAAGTATAGATCTATGATTGGTGGATTATTGTATTTGACTACTACTAGACTAGATATTATGCTTGCGATCTGTCTTGTGGCTAGATTTCAAGAAGATTTGAAGTAAACACATGTTGTTGCAGTTAAAAGAATATATGAATATTTGAATGGCACTCTGGATTATGGATTATGGTATCTTAAAGATATTGACTTTACACTTAGTGCATATACAGATGCAGATTGGGCTAGATGTGTAGATGACAGAAAGAGTACAAGTGGCGGTGCATTCTTTCTCGGATACAGATTGGTGGCATGGTTAAGTAAGAAGCAAGATTCGGTCTCTTTGTCTATTGTTGAAGCTAAGTATGTTGTTGTTGCATCTTGCTATACACAAGTTTTATGGATGAAACAAACATTGAAAGATATCACAGTGTTATATGATGATCCCATTTCTATCTTTTGTGATAATACAAGTGTAATTAAAATTTTGAAGAATCCTATGATACACTCAAGGATGAAGCATATATCTATTAGATATCATTTCTTGAGAAAGAAGGCATGGAGAATGAAGTCAAGCTCGAGTATGTTCCAACAAAGGATCACATTGTAGATATATTTATGAAGTCTCTTCCTAAAGATACTTTTGAGTATCTCTAGGAGAAGTTAGGGGTTATTGCCCCTCCTTTCATAAACTAAGATGCATTTGGAGATGCATCAGTCGAGTGGATTCATGGTTCTATCTTTTTGGACTGATGTTTTGGTGGCTACCCCTCAGGGGGAGCAGGTAGTTTTCAAGTGTTGTCATTGTGAGTATTTTGTTTTCATGTCAAAGGAAGATTCAATAAACATATCTTTTTTCTTTTCCATTGATGTCAAAGGGGGAGAAAAAACATGTGAAAAGGAGAAAAAGCTAATGAGAGAAAGCAAGTAATGAAGAAGATGATCTTCCGAGTGGGAGAAACAAAAATGAAAATCATGAGAAGTATATTCAAATCTGGTATAGTGTCTTTGATGGTTTTCCACATCATGTGTTGCCATCAATGACAAAGGGGGAGATTGTTGCAAGAATAGAGAAAGGAAGGAAGGTGTTGTCATTGATGTCAACTGGTCAACTGGTTATCTACTAGTTGCTATTGGTTGTATATGTTAAGGATATTGAGAAAATTGTATTAAAGGAAGATTACAGGTATTCAGTTGTTGCTCTGGTATTTTCCCCTGTGTTCATGCGGTTCAGATATGATGGTCATGATTGTTGAAGGTTGTTATACCCAAATGTTTGGCTATTGGTTCGTTGTGAAGTTCGAGTTGTGTTCACCAATTGTGAACTATGTTTCTCTATGTTATGATTGAAGTCCGGGAGAAAGGTTGTTGGTTCGGATTTCTCTTTGATGAAGTATTTTGACTTGCGATTCCAGAGTTAAGATGTTTTGATTGCATTGAATATATATTTGGTTTCTATAATTTCTAAGCTTAATTGTTCTATGTGTTTTACACAAGTTTGGTTGATCGTGTGTTAAGCACTATCTTCGAAGTTAATGAAGCGTGTTAGATCTATTTTTGGGTCTCGGTGAAGCGTTTGTTTGGGTTTCCATCATTCTAATTCCACCCTAGGATGTTTGGTGTCGACCTAATTTGAATTTGAAGTTGGATGGCCGACTTTGTATCTTTTTCAAGGTTGGAGAGAGTATAAATACAAGATGAGCTAGTAATGAAATTCATACAAGAGAAAAGAAGGAAGATAAGTGAAAGAGTAGATGCAACTTTGATGCTATCTAGAAAGTGTGTGTGAGTTGTGTGTGGGAGATCAATGCAAAGCTTAATGTTGAGTTTTTAGATGCTGTGAGAAAAAGGGAAACTTTTTCATTCATGCAAGTCGATCAAGTAACTGTGGTGGAATCCTTTGTTGCATTGATATTGTAGTCTCTTTGTAGCAAGTCTTTTTTTCTTCTTTGTATCTCTATGGCAGCGATCCCTCAAGGTTGTAGCCCTATGGACAGTGAGTCCTTATTTTTGGTAGTAAGCCTTGTTTCAGGTAGTGAGCCTTTTGTAATTGGTTTTGATATTCTCTATAGTGTGAGTTAATCCCCACCGTTGTTTCTCCCTTATTAGGTTTTCCATGTAAATCTGGTGTTACTATGTTTATGTGTTGGATTTGAGTTTCTACATTGGCATTTGATGATTAATCATTTAAGTAGTTTTAAGTATTAGTTTCAGTGATTGAATTAAAGGTTAAAATTTGTAACAACTAATTCACCCCCCCTCTCAGTTGTCCTATTCAACAAGGTGGTGAGCTGAAATGATAATATGTCAATTTTAGGTGTCTATATTTTTCCGTCTTTTAGATGGTGTTACAAAGTAGGATCATTTCAAAGAAGAATAAGTTTACCACTTGGTTGGATGGGAAGAAAATGGTTATATTGGGGAGATTCCCTAGTTATTTGAAGGAGTGACCATGAGGAATGATGATAGGGATGATAATTGTCCCTTGAGATGATAAGAAATTATGAAGAACACTAGTGTGATCTATAAATGGATGAAAAGATGCAAGATAGGCGACAAGAGAGGAAGTCAGATTATGATGTAGAAGAGGTTAATAGATAGACAATGAAAGGGATAACAAATTATGAATGAAGGTGGTAGGATGAAATTAAAGCCTTGGAATGAATAGATATGCTACATCAAATTAAGTACTCTTTATGTAATATTATACTATACATTGTGCACCAAGGTATAGAAAGGTAGGGTGAAAATGTTGCATGTGCATATGAAAAAGTCACAAGAAACCCTATGCTATATAGCACCATGATATGGAACACCATGATACCATTATGGAAAGTAGGTTACAAAGATTGATATAAATGCGAGAAAAAATTATAATGCACATAAACAAGAAAACATACATGCACAAAGTGATAAATACAAACGTGGTGTTGCCTTGATCAAGCTAAAAATCCAAGGATTGATTGATTGATGGAGGGTGTTGTTGACATGGGAATGATATATTCTAAGAATAATACAAGACCAATGGATGTGATTGAATGATTTTTTTAGATTGCTTAGCTAGTAATGCATGTATTTATATTTTCTAACGATGTTGGATTGCTAGAAGAATTGGACTAATAGGAAGGATTACATAAGATTATGTAGAGGTATCCTATAGTTGTATACCAATGACAATTGAAATGGTGAGTCCAGGGATAAGGGATTATAGGGTGATAGGATTTTAGTCAAAATTATTGCACCATTGAGAAAGCTCTAGAATGACTCTCTCACCAACTGACAAACATTCAAATTCTTTAAGGTTTTGGGTTACCTAAGGCTGAAGTGAATCTCCAAAGAGGGTTGTTTCCTTTGTTGCAGTCACCTACACTAACTAAACTATTGCTTTGGTTGAGAAAAAATATAAGCAACTTGAAGTGAAAACTAAGCTTATTGAGGTGATGCACCAAATTTTTACTAAGGCTTAGACTGATGTTTTTTTCACAAAAAAATTCATTAACCCATTTTTTTATGCATAAATATAGTATTTAGCTTGTCCATGTATCAGTGTTTTATAAAGAGGTCTATATTTAGCAATTGTATGTGGAAGAGAAAGTAGTTTTCTTCATAGCATAGTTTTTTGCACAATAGCACAAATTATAACCGACATAAGAACATGGTTTTATGTTTAAGCATGCTAATGATAAGACAAACATTTGAGGATTTATGTTATGAAATCATAAAAATGAACATCAATTATCTCACTACACATAATATAACACATTATTTGAAGGCCAAAATGCCTATTTTATTAATAGTATGATATTGTTACAATAGTACAAAGTTTGTAACCTGCTATTAAATTACTTGAAAAGATGAACATTACATTGATTTTCAGTCACAAAATGACTAGTTTTTTAGTTATAGTACATGAACCAATGGAAATAGGGGTGTCCACCTTTTGAGAGATGGAACTTGGACCTATCTCTTACTTTAGTACACTAGGAAACCAAGATCCCTCAACCAAGTGACTCAATTGAGGGAAGGACTAGGGGTTTCCTTGTGTGATTAAACGTGGGTTCACCATTAAATGAAGTTTCAAAGGAGAAATGCAAACTCTTATGCACAAAACCCTAGAAACTTGAAAGTGTTAAATCAAATTGATAAACAGGATAAAACAAAAAAGTACCTAGAAGAATGATGGAGTCAAAGCAAGGTCTGAAACTCTAAAAATTATTGTTTTGAAGTGTACTAGGAATAATACTCCAAGCTGGAAGATTTAGTCCCAATTAAGGGTTTCTGGGAAGGATCTGGAATCTTTTGCGAGTTGATCAAGATATGTTGAAAGGTGATCAAAAATTGTAATGGGACTAATACGCTAGGTTGGGCGATTTAGTCCCACTCTCGGTTTTTTTGAGGATTTCTTTGAATCTTCTAAACCCATATTTGACATTGTCGAATGCTTTCAAAAGTCTATATCAGGGACTAAATCACCAGGTTGGGCAAATGAGTCTTGTTGACCTAAATATGCAAAGTACACATTACAAGAGAGAGAAAATGTTGCTTTGTTAGTGGATGGGGGTCTGCATCAGTTAGACCTCGTTTGAGTAATTGAACTTTGAAATGAATTGAAATAACATGAAGGAATGATGAATGAACAAATGAATGTAACAACTCACCAAACCTTGTTGAATCCTCGGAGTGTAGATCTGTAACTTGTATGAATTAGCTTCCATGGATGTAGATCTTGATTATGAAACTTGATATGGATTTGAATGCTTGAGCTTGGATCACAAATGCTACATCAACATGTTAGCTCACAAACATACATGATGCATGAAGATCTTGAAATGATGCTTGAATCTCGAATTGATGCTCCAAAATGCTTGGTAATTAGCTCTTGAATGCTCTCTTGACCATAAGCCTTGCTCTTGCAATTGAACACTTGAAAGATCAAGGTCTTGGAATAATGATTCTAGCTCTTAGGTGCTTGCTCTTAGATCTTCTTCTTAGGTGAAATAATGACTTGAAACCTTAGTTATATAGGCATTCCATCTAATTTACCATTTATTAGATCCAAATGTTGACATTCACAAAATTTGAATTGAAAACCTTGATTTCTCGCTCAAACCCTAAAAAGGGCCCCAAATGGGACTCATACGCCCAAGTGGTGTATGGATCCCGCTTAGGGGGACCCATATGCCCAAGGTGGAATATGGGTCCTACCCTAGATTTTTGGGGTGAGATAATGTCGAGGGGTTGAAATATTAAATGTATTTATTGAATTTGTCAGGATTTTAGTTGAAATAAGTCTTTGGATATGTAATAAAGGGTGTTAAGGGTTAATGATGATTTTAAGGTCATGAATGTAAGAGGGCCCAAAAATTAGTGTGAAGATGTAAATAAATACATTTTACAACACTAAATTTAGGAAAAAATAGGTCTATTTTAACTAGGAGGGCCAAAACAAGTTAGAAAATGTAAATGGATATATTTTTGTCACTACATTTTGCCTCCACTTTAGTGAGAGGAGGAAATTGCTTCAAAATCGCACTAAAGTAGACATCCAAGAGTGGTCAAATTTTACCAATGTGGATGGTATATAATGACAAAGATCAAGGGGGTGGTCAAGCCCCCAAGATTGAAGATCCTACATCAAACCATCATAAGCACAAAGTGACACACACAAGGTGTATGATATGCAGCAGCAAGACAAGTACACAAACATACAATGTCAAAGACTAAAAGAAACCAAAAACAAAAATAAAAAGGGGTGGATCAAGCCTCAACTATTTTCCAACTCAATACATGGATCAAGCCTTAGCTATTTTTCCAAAACATGTGCTCACTCTGGGGTAGTGGAACCCAGTATCCACTAGGTGAGCCCCCAGAGAGGTGAGACACACACACGTGGCCGATATGCACCCACATAGAAAAGGAAGTGGCTATGGGAAATTCATGCCTACGGTCTACTTCCCATATTTACTAACCATACCAAAGCTATCCCTTTGATAGCTTCAATAAGGCACCACAAAATGAAACTTCAAGCTTATGAACAACATGCAAATAAAGATTTGTTCAAAGGGACTTTTCTTAGTTCATGTAAGGTCTCTTCTTAAGGAACATCATGCCTAATGTTTCCAAGAAAGGACAAGTAAAATAAATATCACACTCTTAAAGGAAATCAAACCCAATGAAACCACCAAGAAAAGATGCATTACAAGAATAAAGAAAATTGCATAGTGAAATATGAGTGTCAATGTATGCCCCCACTTTAAAGAGGTTGCTAACACCATTTTTGTGAGAAATTGCTTTATATTAGAAGACATGAGAGATTATTCGGAAATCCCTATACCAATTCATGTGTTCTTGAATGAAACTACATCATGGATAAGGGGTTTCCCCCAAAATGTAATACTAAACATAACTCAGTATGTCACATGCAAGCCAACTTAAGGCATTTCGTCCACATCCCAAGCTTGCTCTTATATATATATGGAAAGCAGTTGACTATCCCAAAGAGACAACAACAAGTTCCATATGAGGACAAGGCTACCTAACCCCCTTTCCCCCACTTAGTGTAGGACAAGGATTATCCAAGATGATTGATGAGAAACATAAAAATCAGTATCGATTAGAGGACCTAGGTGCTTCAACACAAGGAAGAGTACCACAATCCTTACGATGTTGAATTTTATTGCTCAATGTCATACATTCATTAGTAGAATGACCATGAACTCTATGATATGCACAAAATGAACTCTTGTAGTAAAATTTCTCTCATGTTCTTGGAGGGAGAGATACCAAAAGATCTTGGAGGAGTCTTGACAAGATACTCACTTGATCAATAGTAGAGGATGTTCCTTTATTTTGTGACAAAGTTATCTCTTTCTTAGTACAAGATGTCACACTTATACAAGGCTCTTTAGATTGCGAGACTTTGGTCTCTCCTTGAAAGGAGGTTGTAAAATCTAACGAACTCCAATTGTTACTAAGACATGTCCTAGGAGTGTGTTGTGTGATGACATTAATGTTAAGAAAAGACTTCTTTGTTTCTTTCATTTCTTTCAAAGGACACTAACCAAGACCACTAGTTTGGATCAATTTAGGATGCACTAATGTTAAATTTGGATTAGAAGAATATTTTGTAATAGTGTTCATATTGAGTGAAGGCTTGTTTGTCTGTTTCGAGGGACAATAACCAAGACCATTAGTCATTTCTTACATGTTAGGCTCTATAGGGACACGAAGACCTTGTTCTCTAGCACCACACCCTTTTCCACTGTAACCAAGTTGTTTCATAAGTTCATAACCTCTTCCATAAAGCTTTTTTATTTCTTTTGGATTCGGTGGTTTCCTATAATCAACTCTATCAAAGCTTGTTGTATAATTTGCTTCTTCTTTTAAAGTGGTTGAGCTGGATGCTTTTGAATTTTTTGTTGACATTTCTGCTTTTTCTTTTCCCTTTTCAGAATATTTTGTTATAATATTGTATTCACTCATGAATGTAGGTGTGAAATCTAAGGAA
This sequence comes from Sequoia sempervirens, assembly GCA_007258455.2. Taxonomy (NCBI): domain Eukaryota; kingdom Viridiplantae; phylum Streptophyta; class Pinopsida; order Cupressales; family Cupressaceae; genus Sequoia; species Sequoia sempervirens. Next base: position 77,246,422 of record VDFB02353493.1, on the reverse strand, counting down.
CCCCAATCATCTTCCAATAATTTTGTAACTTCTTCAATGCGCTTCTCTTTATCTTTTTATTGCATGGATTCCACTTGTGTAGTTGGTGTCAATGTTTTCAAAGGATTTTCCTTGTCTTTTTCAAGTTATAAAACACTGTAAGGATCAGGATCGTATTTGATCGTATGTACTTTATTGTTGTAGATATAGTTCATTTTACAATGAAGAGTTGAAGGCACTACATGTATCTCATGTATCCATGGTCTTCCTAAAAGGAGATTGTATGAAATATCATGAGGCATAACATGGATTGGGGTTTCCAATGTAACTTTTTCAACTGTAATAAGTAATGTGATCACTCCAAGTGGTTGTTTTCATACATTGTCAAATCCTCAAATCGATAAGGAATCAGGTTCATTTCTTGATTTATCTATGCCAAGCTTATCCAAAAGGGTTGCACTACACACATTAAGGGATGATCCATTCTCAACAAGGATTCATTTTATCCTTGTCCTATTGAAAATAGATATTATCATGAAAGCTTCATATTGTTTTTTCACTTCTAGCAAAGGTAACTCATCTTGATGTAAAGTAATGTCTAAGCTGTCTAGAGTTATAGCTTGAATTTGGGCTGCCACATCATTTGATTGCATGTTAGGGGGGGTATAAACTTGTTTTAAGGAACTTTGAATCATGTTATGATAATGAGAGGAGGATTGAATAAGGTCACATAATTATATCTTAGCAAGAGTTTTCTTATGTTGTTCAACAAGATCATACTCCTTTCCATTTTGTAAAGGAAAATGAGGAGCACTAGGCAAGATAGGATGAGGTAATGGGAGGGATGTTGGAGTTGTTTGTCTTGGTTGCAGATTGTTTCTAGTGTTATGTGTATGAGCAATGGTATTGTAACTCAACTACTATGACATATTATTCTTAGGTGGTTTAAGGATGATGATGGATTTGTTTTGAGTTTGTGGTTGGTTTGAGGGTGGGTAAAGGATAAGTTTAGGCTCAGGAGAGTACTTTAAGGGATATCTATTGTGCATAACCTCAGAAGACTTATCCTTATTTTCATGATCTCTTAGTGAAGGGGAGTCTAATTTCACTTCATCATCTTCATCTAAGGAATTCACATCACTATTGTTTGAAATACTTGTGTCAATGTTCTCATTTTCTTCAACCATGATATCCTCCATAGTAGGAGAGTTTTTAGGAGAACTACAACCTAGATGTTCATGGCATTCAAAGGTTGGTTTTTCTAAAATGACTTCATCACAAGTAAGGGAGTTATCAATGGTTGGATTTTCTTTCCTATTAATGATGACATTCTTTTTTTTGAAAAGGTTTTCCCTAGGGGAAGAGAGACAAATAATATTCTCACGACTCTCGTCGATTGGATTTTCTAACATCAAAATATCTTCTTTTGCAATAGTAGAGATATTAGGAGAAGGCCCCATTTGGTTGTTATGATTATCCATGATTTCATCCTTTTTCTCTAAGGTCTCATTCTCTTGTTCCATAATATCTATTCTAATAGGAGAGCTTTTAGAAGAGGAGCAAACAAAGGGTTCATTAGATTCCATGGTTAGACTTTGTAAAGTAGCTTCATCACAAATAGGGGAGGCATCAAGAGAAGGACAACAATGATTTTCATGTTTACCAATGATTGGAATTTTTCATTCAAATAGATCTTTCCAAATGGTAGGAGCATTAGGAAAGGGGGGGAAATATTCTCATGATGCTCAATAAGTGTATCTTCTAACACCAAACTATCATCTTCACATCTAGGAGGTATATTAGGGGAAGAAAAAATTTAGTTGTCATCGTTATCTACAATTACATCCCCATTCCGTATAACGTCTTCCCTAGTAGGAGAGGTAGGATTTTCATAGCTCTCAACCATTGTATCTTTTAACACCAACATGTCCTCCTCACAAATTTTATTTTCATGATTTTCTATGATTGTATCATCTTTTACTAAAGCATTCTCACAAGTAGGGGAGGTGTTGGGAGATAAATGGAGACTAGGTAAAGTAGTGTTAATGATAATATCTTCCCAAGGGAGAGGAGGAGAAAGAAAAACAATAATTTCATGATTCTCAATGATTGTATCTTCCTTCACCAAGATACCTTCATCACGAATAGGAGAGGTATCAAGAGAAGCACAACTATGGTTATCATGATTGTCTATACTTACATCATCTTTCACTAGTACCCTCTCAAAAATAGGAGAGATATTAGGGGATGAGGGGATGATGGGCAATGTGGTAGCATGGAATATGTCAACAAGCTCAATCTCTTTCATTAAGATATTTGCATGGCTAACATGCTTGCTAATGCCATTTTTCTTTGCAAACTTGGAAAAGAAAGATACTAACATTTGTGAAAAGTAATCTATCCAACTTATGCAATTCTTGGAGATGCAAACAATTATCTAATAGATTGGATGATTTTCACTACTAAAATATTTTTTTCCATGAACACAAGATAAATTATATGCTTTAATTCCATTTCAAATGCACTTGAAATGAAACCAATTGTGAAAAGATTGTAAATGACAATAATTTTACAAACTGAAACAGTGATCCAAACACAACTAGAAACACAAATGACAAGATTTTAATGATGCAAAATATAGATTTAGACTTGATTCAGGACTAAATCACCCAAGTGGGTGAATAAGTCCCAATTAGGGTTTATCAAAGGTTCAAATAGTGAAAATCAGAGATCACATAATACCCAAAAATCTAGAAAAATAACCTATACATGGACTAAATCTCCCAGATGGGTGAATGGGTCCCATATTAGGGTTTTTGAGCCAAATTCTGAGTTGATTTTAAGGTTTATAGGTTGTATGTTGAATTGAGTGTTTGTAATGAAATATTTTCTATGAAATTTAATGATGCAAAATGCAAAAATGCAACCTATATGCACTTTTCACTAATGCAAGATTTAGAATCCATAAATGCAACTCAACTAATGTAAATCTAATGCAAATTTAATGCAACCTAGATCTCGCACCTACAATGTTCTCCAAATAAAAAATTCAAGGGTCCACACATCAGGTTCACCAAAATGAACCAATGGAAATAGGGGTGTCCACCTTTTGAGAGATGGAACTTAGGATCTATTTTGCACATTAGTTCATTAGGAAACCAAGATCCCTCAACCAAGTGACTCAATTGAGGGAAGGAATAGGGGTTTCCTTGTGTGATTAAACGGGGATTCACCATTAAATGAAGTTTCAAAGGATAAATGCAAACTCTTATGTACAAAAACCTAAAAACTTGAAAGCATTAAATCAAATTGGCAAACAAGATAAAACAAAAAAGTACCTAGAAAAATGATGAAGTCAAAGAAAGGTCTAAAACTCTAAAAAAAATTGTTTTGAAGTGCACTAGGACTAATACACCAGGTTGGGTGATTTATTCATAGTTCAGGGTTTATGTGCAGGATCTGGAAAATTCTAGGAGTTGATCAAGATCTGTTGAACGGTGATCAGAAAATGTAATGGGACTAATACACTAGGTTGGGTGATTTAGTCCCACTCTAAGTTTTTCTAAGGATCTTTCTAAATTTACCAAACCCAAATCCAACACTATTGAATGCTATTGAAAGCCTATATCAAGGAATAAATCGACAGGTTGGGCGAATGAGTCCCATTCACATAAATCTACAAAATACACATTACAAGAGAGAGAAAATGTTGCTTTGTTAGTGGGTGGTGGTGTGCTTCAGTCAGACCTCATTTGAGTAATTAAAATTTGAAATGAATTGAAATAACATGAAGGAATTTTGAATGAACAAATGAATGTAACAACTCACCAAACCTTGTTGAATCCTTGGAGTGTAGATCTGCAACTTGTATGAATTGGCTCCAATGGAAGTAGATCTTGATCATGAAACTTGATATGGATTTGAATGCTTGAACTTGGATCACAAATTCTACATCAACATGTTATCTAAATCTTGAATCGATGCTCCACAATGCTTGGTAATCAGCTCTTGAATGCTCTCTTGATCATAATCCTTGCTCTTACAATTGAACACTTAAAAGATCTAAGTCTTGGAATAATGATTCTAGCTCTTAGGTGATTGCTCTTAGATCTTCTTCTTAGGTGAAATAATGACTTGAAACCTTAGTTATATAGGCATTCCATGTAATTTACCATTTATTAGATCCCAAATGCCGACATTCACAAAATTTGAATTGAAAACCCTGATTTCCCACTTAAACCCTAAAAAGGGCCCCAAATGGGACTCATACACCCAAGGTGGCATATGGGTCCCACCCTAGGTGGCATATGGGTCCCACCCTAGATTTTCAAGGTGAGAGAATGTTGGCAAGATTGAAATATTAAATGTATTTATTGAATTTGTTAGGATTTCAATTGATATAAGCCTTGGGATACATAATAAAGGGTATTAAGGGCATATTAATGATGATTTGAAGGTAATGAATGAAAGAGGGCACAAAACTTAGTGTGAATATGTAAATAAATGCATTTTACAACACTAATTAGGGAAAAAATAGGTCCATTTTAACTAGGAGGGCCCAAACAAGTGAGAAAGTGTAAAGGGATACATTTTTCATCACTACCGTACAATATATGATCATAGAGAACTTTTTCAAGTTACAATCTTAGTCAAAAAATGCAATAACTAAGTCAAATGAGACCATAGGAATTCATTTATATTGTTTCAATAGTTTCCTCTCATTTAGGCACATGTTTTGGGAATAAATGACATATATTAGATGGGTCTAACCTCTCCTTGGGCACCCAACTAACTTGTCTCATATTTTTTCTCCTTAGAAATTGCTTCATGATGGTGTTGAATAAATATTCTTTGATGATTTGACCTTATTTAGCTAAAGACACCTTGGAAAGCTCTTATATACTCTCAATTATTGTCCAAGTCACCAAACTATCCCTATATCTCTTCAACTAATGTTAACTAGCCACTAATTCTCCAACTATTCATAACTGCTATTTTACTTCTCCAAACTATCAAAACCCCTTTTCCATGTTTATAGGACATGTATTAAAGTTTTGACATAGTTAAAAATCCTTTGGAGGCATAAGAGAACTTCAAGGGTTAAATTTGACACCTTGGCTCATTGTTAGTGGCTTCTTTTATTTCATGTTTCATGTATATGTCCTTTAAGGCCTCATGGCCTCTGTTCATATTGTAATGCTTAAGACACTATCATCTTTATATGATATATGTGTTCATGTGCAAGGTCTTGATCTTCATTGTGTAGATTCTTCATATCCTTCTACAAATATCACAGATGTTTCACACCTTTTGGTGGGTGTATAGTCGTAAGAAGATGATATCATAACTACATTTTGCTTGAGTATAGGACCATTCCATCTCCTTGAAGACATCACTATCATTATAAATTATATATACCCAACTAAAAGACCCTCTTTGTTTCCCTTATAATAGTCACTTTGTATGATGCTCTTAGTGTGTTTGTGTCTTAGAACTATTACAAAACATTACACTATCATACACCACATATCCAAATCTCATTTTTTATTCTTCACCACAAACCTCTATCTAACTATCTTCAACATTTAATGAAAGTTTCACACCCTATGTCCATATCATCATGCCATGAGACTGTCAATTTATATGCTTGTTCTAAAACCTACAAATTTATGGAGTTTATTGTCTTTTTTATTTTTCATTGTACTTTTTTCTATGGCACTGTCCTTTTAACCATGGCATTGTCTTCTTTCTATGTCATCATGTTTTCTCTATCTGTTGGTTCATAGGATTGTATAGTGGTTAGAGGACATTGTCCCTTGTTACTCACTAATCATGATAGAATCTTCTCTCCTCAAGATTTTTTTTTATAACTTATCATCATAAGAAAACCTACAAAAAAATATTCTTGACTGTCTTCAAGGTTCATGGAACAATCATTTTATTATGACACTTTCTAGACTCTATCATCTAGGATTTCCTCTCTTTTTGTTTGGTTTATATTATTTGTTTTCATGACCATTTTTATGGCACTATTATCCTTCAAAGCACTTAAATATCACCTTATTTTAAACTCCATTGTTAGGACTGTCGCTTGTGAATTTATTGAACCACTACCTTTTACTTAGATTTCTCTATTCACTATGGCGAGAAGGCTACTATGAGTTATCATTTTCTCCATACCTTCCCATCAAATCTATTCACTATGGTGTCTAGGCCTTATGTTTGCATTGACTTCCCCCTTAGTTTTTTGGAATATCATACCTTTTCTCTATCCTTTTGTTTTGACTTGAATTCCTTGTACTTCTATTCATAGGACTATAATTTTCCTTTGTTACATCATGCATTTCCTTTTGTTCATTGGACTATAACTATCCTTTGTGATCTACAGTGCATTATCAAGATTCATTCCCTTTTTACTAGGGTTTATTATTGCTTTGCATCTTGAATCATTTGTAGATAGAATCCTTTCTTGTATTCCCACTATCATTTCTCACTTGTACTATTATCTTGCCAATAAAATTCAATACAACAATAACATGGATAAAAATATCTTTTACTTTGAAATTATCCTCATGGAACATGCAAACCCTTGACATTCTATTGATTCTCATGAAGAATATTATTGATATGAGGGCACTTTGTCCTTTCTCTATCAAGATCACTCACACCACTATCTAGAACACTGTATAGTCCTCTATTACTAGCACTTTGTACACTACCCTTAATTTTACCTTTTGATGAGTTCAACATGTGGAATAATATCCTCTACTCAACCCTAAACCAAGTTTCTTATTTTGGTCGTATCTCTATCATTTTATATCATAAACTATAATATCAACAAGGAAAAAAGGTAAATAGGAGGACATTCCACACCATTTATTGCACATACCCAAAATAGGGCTTCACATGTTTGATCCATAGCTTGACCTTCATAGTTTTAATGATCAACATTCTTCATTCTTGTGAAAATATTTGATATTGTCAAGAAGCTTTTTCATGGAAATATAGATATGTTCATCATTCACCATCCAATGCATGATCATTAGTCTCATGCCTCCATGTCTGTGATTAGTCATTTTGTGTGGCTTCATTCAATATTATTTGTATACCTCTCAAACATGTAGACCATATTAGACTTTATAGAAGGTGTGCATTTGTATGAAAAAATATCCCAAGCATGTAGTAGGCATAAAAAACTTAAACAAATGACCCTTGTATAAAAGCCTCAAGTTATTTTCCTTATTTTTGGATACCTAACACTATTCAGAGACTCTTCATGCATGCATAAAACTTTACGATTTAGGCATGATTACCAATAGTTTGAAATAAACTCTTATAAATCTCTTTGACAACAACAATAATCGATAGGCATGTTTGACAGTCTACTTTTATATTAAACTTTTGACCCACTAGTTACTCATCATAAAGTTTTCAACATTTTCAAAACTTCTAGAGTAGAGAAAACGACATCTTATCTAGTGAGGCTTATCTTCATGGACATGATAGGGCAGAAAATTATCATGAAAAGGAGCTTGTTTTATCGAAAATTCAAACATGGTCTCAAATGCTAATGTTAGAAAATGTTTAAAAGATTTGTACATTATAGTCACAAACAAATAAAGTTTGAGAGCTTGTCTATGCTTCATGACAAGGCTACGAATGTTTGGTGGGTCTCAATACACTACTCTTGCAGTCAACAATAAGCAACCATACTTTGTAAGTTTATACAAATCAAAAAACCTCATACAAATTCCTAAAAAATTTCAACTACGCTCAAATGCTTGACAACATAGAGCATGTTTCAAGGTGTACATGTCACGATGGAAATATATGCAAGGTATGCAACTTGGAAATTATGGATGAAATCCTAGAGAACCTCCATATTTCATGCATCCTTCCAAGTATTTCCTCTCATCCTACAATGTGTCATGATTCCTCTTATTCTCCCTCAACATGGATGAATCATCTAGACAACAAAGTGCTAGTTTCACGCTAGGAATGAATGAAACTTATGTCAGGAAAAGTTGTGTTTTCCACCTTACATAATGTTATAATGTAATATTTATTTATTATGTAGTGCACCTAGTTGATCTAGAGATTTTTGCATCACATGTGTCTAGAATTCTTGGGACCACTTTATGTGTTGTATGTAATATTATGATTAAATGTTTAATGTGGGGTTGCACATGGGAATAATATTTAATATTGGGAAAACATACCAATATTAAATGAGGGGTTAATGGTTTTATAAGATCATGGTATTAGTCACATGGTTTTATGTAATACCACTTGGTAGTTTTGTGTGAGATTGTTTCTATAAAAGAAAACACATGGGTAGTTGTCTAAGGTTTTCTAGTTGGCAGGTTAGCTCTTGTTAGAATTTGTGAAGGTTCAAGCATGGCATGGGATGTGTGGTTACATGCTTGTTCACATGGAGTGCTTGTAGAGGGCTTGATGTTTCAAAGGTGTTCATGGAGACTCTAAAGATGTATTGTAATGTTTATTGTTGAATAGTACATGATTGATGGATGCTTTTGGAGGCTAGGTTTTTCCCTCTTGATGATCTTCCCAAGGTATATATTGTGTCATCTTTGATGGTATATTTTCCATTCTTTTGCATATGGATTTTGAATACTTGTTTGCATAGATTTATCTATTTGGGTTATGTGGAAGTTATCTTGGGTGGATGCATATTTCCTTTTAGATTGACAAAAAATGGCTAATCCCATAGGCTCACCCTATTGCTTGCCAAACTGTCATAGCACCCACTCTAATATTTGTCTCTCTATAATGTGTTGGGATTGTACTATGCATTTAATCAGGTACATGTTCTATCTATAGTAAGGAAGGCACTTCTCTACATCATTCTCCCATATCACACCTTATCTATATGACCTCCAATTAAAATTGAAAAGTAGGTCTATCTCATGTCTCCAATATCCCACATCCTCAACATGCCTTTGAGTAATAGCGCCACCATACATGAAAAAATATAGTATTCCTAGAGTTATATCTTTGTCAGTAACTGGTCGAAAAATAACAATTTTCTCCCACACCCTCACGTGGAGCAGTGTCACTCCATATCCTCTATATCCAATAAAGCAAGCCCCCTATATGCAACATCATGAAACTAAAAGTATAACATAGCAAGCACACAAGGGCCCCAAGAATAAATTATTCCCTCATCCATCATGTTTGTAGCATACAGCCCCATCCTACTGGAAATCCATGTTTGCATTGATCTAGAACCAAGACACCAACTATAACACTAAAAATGACAATGATCAATCTCTCATATCTATCAATTAGAGTATTCCATCAGATCTCGTACTCCTCAAATCCTAGATCATCATTCTTGGAGAATATTTGCATGGTTTCCAATAGAATCAAGGTCATATGCAACCCTCTCACCATGAATCAAAATGTAAAGGATGCACCACAAATCCTCTAGGGTAACTATAGCCTCTTTGGTAGGAAGGTGGAAGGAGCTAGTCTCTAAATACCATCTCTACCAATGTTGTGATCAATCACCTATTAGCCCTAATATTGGGCATGAAAGTGATGTAGTTCAATCCCAGAGCATGTAGAGTCACCTGCTCATTCATATCTAAATAATCTCGAAGCACCATAGAAGTTGGCCGACTCTTGCACATATATAATGGAAGCAATCTCACACACATTACGCCAATCATGACACTTGGATAATCCTATTTGACCCATTAAACACTAAATTTTCACTCATTAAATATATTTAATTAATTAACAATTAGATATGTTGCTAAAAAAGATCAAATGCATCATTTCAATAGATGTGTCATGCAAATTCAATTGTGGTGCTATATCCTATAGTTGTGTCACCACATTATAGATGTGATGTTAAAAATAGTTACAACCCACAAAAGCGACTATGCCACCACAATACAATTGTGTCACGCATTAACAAATGTGATGCAAAACATGACAAATGTGGTGTCGCAAGTATAGATGTGGTGTATAATTTTCACTACATCCATTGCTCTATTTTTGAGCCCTAAAATCTACCAAAATTGTCAAAATTTCAAACACAAGATGGGGTACATTTTGCATCACCTGAGCCCTCTAGTCATCCATAGCTCCATACCCGCACACCCTAATTACTGGCATATGAAATTTCTACCATAACTTTGTTGCTTTGCTACTCTAGCTCACTCCTCTCCTATCAAAATTTCAAAAACAAAATGCACAAATAAGGATTTTACCCATCCAAGGGCCTATTTATAGACCTCCAATGCCCTAATGGACCCCCCTTTTGAACTAAATGTACTAGACATGTCAAACTAATGCTACTATAACCAAATTGACCTAAAATCATAAATTTTCACTATCATCGCACCTAAACACATACAATCAACATGTCAAAAAAATTGGCCATTTTTTTGAAATTTTTACCAAATTTCTCAAGGGGGCACCACACTATCCCGTTGTCATTGAGGCATACTAAGACAAGTCCTAAATTTATTTTATCTTTCTTTGACACAATGCTCAAAATCACATTGTATCAAATAGGGACAAAATGTAGATACCTAAAATTGTCATAGCCTGCAAGCAACACTTTTGCACTAATTCTTGTCTTTCCCATATAATTAAATAATTTTAATTATTTAATTATTGTCTAATTCCATATTCTACTATTAATTAAATAATATCTTATTATTTAATTAATTCACTTTAATAGTATTCTTCCCCGATTAATTAAATAAATCCTATTTATATAATTGTCCCTAATTATCCTTATTCTTCTAATCTAATTAAATTAATTAATGCTTATTTAATTATCCACTATCCCACTTTCTAAATTAAATAATTACTTTAATTATTTAATTATACATAAATTCCTCAACATTAACCACCCTTCATAAGTAAATAAAATTAATTATTTTATTTATTTAATTCCACTTGCACATTCTTTTGATAACTAATTAATTTAATTAATTATTAAAAGAATGTGCAAGTGGAATTAAATAAATAAAATAATTAATTTAATTGATTATAAAATCTCATGCATTTCCACCCCATTCTTGACTGAGACTTACTCTCAGTCCAATAACTTATCAATTACACTTCTCTCCTCAATCAATTCAATTCAGTCCACTTAGTCTAAGTTAACAGATCAATCAAATCCCTTAACTAAATCATGCAAATAGTTAACAAAAATCATGCAACTAGTTGCAGCCAATTAACTAATCAATCAACTCCTCTCATTGATTCTCCACTATCAATCTCTTTAGTTGTTCTTTTGATCTTGATTGTCCATCCAAATCAGCCTTTTCTATAAAATCAACATTCATTCTCATTTGAAGGCTAACCATGAGATCTTCAATATTTTTCTATCATATTCATATTCATTTTAGCTTAGCATAATTGTGCACACATAAAATTTGAGAGCAAAAGAAAAATGGAGAAGAACAATGAAGGTGATTCAATGTTGACATAGGAAGGAAGGTATTGCTTTGATTTCTTGATTTCTTATGTTACATTATACTTTATTGAAGATTAGACTTGGGTTGCTTGAATCTATATAGTTTGTCATTTTTTTTATGATTCATGTTGTTTTACCATGAATTTTGGTTGTATAGAGCCCATTTTGAATTGTATTTGTCTTTTGGTAGAAACCATAGTTTATTGGTGGGTCGAGTTCTCCTGTTGAACATATATTTTCATTAATGTCAAAGGAGTAGTGTCCTGGATGTTAGAAGAGTTTCAATTGTGCTAGTTAGCCTATCATTGATGCAATGACATCTAAAATATTGGAATGTAATTTATATTACATTACTCTAATATTTGCATTGAAGCACTAATTGCATAGTGTTGAACACCTAGAATACTAGAGGGGGGGTGAATCAGTATTCTCTTAAACCATTCAAACATTAAGCATCCAATCACTAATGCATATTCAACTGTAGTACAAAAAGAAAGCATGAAACATTCACAACATCACATAACACATGAACACCATGATTTTTACATGGAAAACCCAAAATGGGAAAAACTATAGCAAGGGTTAGCTCACAATATATTATAACCGGTTATAATATATTTATAGAAATGCTCACTGTAGGTGGACTCATTGTCCAAGTAGACTTATTATCCACATAGAAAAAGGTAGAAGAGAGATGGTGGCTCACAACCTATTTTGAACTATTACAATTACATCTTATGTATGCATGAATTACAGTTCCATTGAAGCACAATAACAATCTTTATATGATTTGATTCAACACTCTGCCTCGCTCTTCATTCGCACAATTTTGATCTTCAACTTAATATTTGCAACTTAACTTCACACTACTTTGATCAAATTCACATCATTTCATCACATACTACATACCATACATCAGAAATACCAAAAACAATCCAACATATATATCTGCATCAAGTGCAACATCAATTAGGTCAGCCTAATTAGATGTAACAATCAAAATATAAATTGTTGGCTCCAAAAATATTCAACCACACAACACACGATAATTCAAAACTCAAAACATCTTGAAATAGGTCAGCATGGACCTACAATTGATCCCACATAAGATAGCAATACTTATTCAACCTTTGCATACCTTCAAACATATTAGGTCGGCTTCACATAAGTCCTAAAAACAAAAACCTTCATATGTGTATCCATATCTTGACACATGGACCTCAAAACTTGATATCATATGGAATCCATGCTCTACTAACATCTAGAAATTTATCTTTAACACTGCAAGGCCAAAAAACTCATCCACGGAGAAGTGCGGATTCTCCCACACAAACACATTGTACAAAGATAATTGTAATATGCTAGGTCAAAAATTGTTACTCATGTCCCTCAACCCATTTGTCCAAACATGATGAAAACTTGAAATTAGGTATATCTAACATCCACCAAAATAATGTTAGAAGCATAGAGTGAAATATTTATTTGTGGAGTGGTGCAAACCCAAAAACTAACACACTATTACACTGAACTGGAAGATTTGACACTTAGTCAAATTTCCACTCAACTGATCTTTTCGAACCAAATCATCTTGCAAAAATGTATTCCTTAACAACTCCAAAACCTATTAGAACTTATCAAAATAATTCACAACAATGTTGACATCAATGACAACACTGCATTATGTTGCTATGTACCTTCCATGCTCATGTTTCTAAATAGAATCATCAGGCAAAAACATTGGAATAAGGTTTTCACTAATCTATGGAATAATGTGATTGAACCAAAAAAAAAAGTTTTAAATGGATCATACTTCTACAAAAACTTCCTAACTTTGACTCAAAACGCAATACCAATATGTGTGAAATCTATAAGAAAAGTGAATCTATCTCTCATTTATTCTTTGATTGTTATTTTGCAAAAGAAAACTGGAATCTTTTTCTAATTGATGTTTCATCACCTAAAATAAAATAGGAAATTATTATTGGAAAATTTGCAAACATTGGAAAAGGAAATAACTTATATTGGCTTATTCTTAATACTGAAATTTTATGGTTTCTATGGAAAACTAGGAATAGTAAAAAATACCAAGGTGTGAGGTGGGAACTTACTAATTCCAATCGTAGAATCACTACTTATAATTTTTTCTCCCAAGTATCTACAATAGTGGAAGTCACAAAAGAAATTTTTCAGAACCTCATACAAAAAGGAAAAATATAAATAACCAAAGAGGAGCTCTTATATTCTAATCAGTGGATTTTCTTCAAACCAGACTTGGAGAAGACTATGGAGAGAAGACCAGAGGAAAATAGGGTGGCCACTAAAGACAAAGGGAAAGTGAAGAAAGACTAGCAGAAACAGCTTATGCATATTAGAAATGTAATAGCTATAAATGTAATAGATTTTCTACAACATCAATACAATAGTAGGTAATGTAGGAGTAAGAAAACTAACTGCCCTGCGAGGTAGATTTTGATGAACAACAAATATAACCAGTTTTGTATAGAAAATGAACAACAAATGTAGTGTGTCTTAATCATGTACATTGGTCTGGTAGACCCATCTTATGTTTATTATAATGAATACAAAAAAATAGCATCATCAATGACAAACTCTCCAATATTCCAACAATCTCCCCCTTTGTCATTGATGGCAACATGCAAAAAAAAATCTCATCTCCAAAATATTCTCCAAATTACTCTCCCCCTTTGACATCAAGGACAAAGGGCATGTACAACTTGTTATGAATGTCACTGAAACTCCCCCTGAGAAATGTAAGCATATATACAAACTAAAAATTATAGATTGACTCACCCTGAGTCATATATAGAAGCAAAAACCAAAAAGGTACTGGAAAACTTCTTCTATATTGTCTGCATATGTACAAATATATTGAAAACACATAAAATAATAAGAGTTAAGTCAACTAGAGATGGTTGACACCTACAAATTCTTCAAGTTGTCTTCCCAAGCTTGCTACCATGTTCCCATTCTCTTTTATCCTCCACAAGATGTCTACTCTGCATTTCAAACTCTAGCAATAGTTCTTCTCCCTCTTCCGAAGTGGCAGGTACTAGATTCATCTATTTGGATTTGTCTGCACTTAGGAGATCTTTTGAAACAAGGATTTGGGATTGAAAAGATCCCTTACCTCTCCAAACTGCAAAATAATGTGTTCTTTTTGTGCTTGCAATTGGAAGAATTTCTTGTGTAGATCTTCAATTGCATTCCTTGTTACACCAGTTAGGTCAAGTTCTAGATCATAGGCACTTGAGGCAGCATCAATTTGTGACTCAATAGATTACATCTCCTTCCTTATGCTTTGTGTGGCTCTAGGCCACTTCATTCCATATTGGTATAGATCCTTTGCCTCATCTACACATCCTTCAAAATCTTTCAAGAAATTTGAAAACTTTTTATGTGCAATTGGAAATTTCTCTATCATCTTTAGCATCATCTTGTCACGGATTCTCTTCTCTACTACATTCTTTGTTGCTTCCTTCAATCCAGATGCATGTCTTAAAGGATTCAATCAATAGTTTGAAATTTTCCATACCGAAGAGTGTGGTGTCAACATTTGATCTAGGTATGGTCTCTTGCAATGCATTAACTACTTCTTCCATAAGTTCTCCACTCTTCTAATGTGTTTCAATTATTTCCTTTCTTGCAGATGCATGGAACATGTCTTTTAATTGTAACTTTTGGATGGGAGAAATCTTTTCCAATTGAACATTTCCTTGTTGCATCGACAGCTCTAGCAATTGGGATAATACAACAAGTTGAAATTTAGGATACATGCTCAAAAGGTTCTTCAAGAAATCTCCGAAGGAGCCAAAAGATTCACCAAAAGATTTAGCAATTTCCACAGTCTTTCCTTGTCCTCTGTAATATAGCAAATGAGGATTTTTTTCAAAATTGTTTTATGAAATTAAAACCCATTATAGATGATAATGTCTAGTTTTCAAATATGTAATGTTTTAATGATTGGATTGTTTTTTCTATTTTTAAATTAAAACTCACACTAAAGTAGTCAACCATGCAATCAAGAGGGGCTCAAATGTACAAATGCTAGTAAGATAGGAAATCAAGAGCATGGTCAAGCCCCTGGATCAAGATCCTATGACAAACCAACATAGGCACAAAGGAACAACTTGTAGATGATATACGAAGCCATAACCAGTTCACAAATATACACCATCAAAGATAGAAAAGGAAAAAGGAAAAAGGAAAAGAAAAAATCTAATGAATCAAACTTTGACTAGCCATCCAACACATTGTGGACTGAGCCTAGGCTACTTTTCCAAAAGAGGTTTACAAGTGGAATGCATTGTCCACTATACAAACAAAGTGTGCGCTCACAAGGGCTAGTGAAGCTAGTTGTCCACTAGGTGAGCTCCAAGAGGTCCATATCAAAGCCATACCCCACGAATATGATAAGGACAAAAGGAAAAATGCACGCTCACAAGGGCTAGTGAAGCTATTTATTCACTAGGTGAGCCCCAAGGGACCATATCAAATCCATACCTCCATGACTTTAATAAGGTACAAAAAGAAAATGCAACAGGAAAGAGGGATGTTCAAAAGGATTTTGCTTAGTTCATGCAAGGTCTCTTCTTAGGGAAAATTGTGCCTAATGTCTCCAATAGAGGACAAGTAAAATAAATATCACACTCTCAGAAGAAATCAAACCTAATTACACCACCAAGAAAGGAACACATTGCAAGAAGAAAGAAAATCACACAATGAAACATGAGTGTCGATGTATGCCCCCACTTTAAAGTAGTTGCTAACACTATTATTATGAGAAATTGCTTTAAAGTAGAAGAAGACATGAGAGCTTATTTGGAAAGCCCTATGCCAATTCATATGTTTCCAATAAGCTACGTCATGCAATAGGATGGAAGGGTTTCCCCCAAAAATACAATGCTAAAGATAACTCAGTACATCACATATGAGCCAACTTAAGGCATGTCAGTCACATCCCAAGCTTGCTCTTACATATACATGGAAGGAGGTCAACTAGCGAAAAGAGGCAATGACAGGTAACATACAAGGACAAGGATACCTAGCCCCTTGCCCCCCCTTAGTGCAAGACAAGGATGAGCCGAAATGATTGATGAAAAACATGTTAGGCTGGAACTCAATATAAATTAGAGGAATTAGGTGCTTCAACACTAGGGAGAGCACCACACTCCTTAAGATGTTGAATTTTATTACTGAAGGCTTTACATTCATTAGTATAATGACCATCAACTCTATGATATGCACTAAATGAACTCCTATAGTAGAATTTCTTTTGTGTTCTTGGAGGGAGGGATATCAAATGATCTAGGAGGAGTCTCGACAAGATACCCTCTTGATCAATGGTAGATATTGCTTTATTTTGCGACAAAGATATCTTTTGTCTAGGATACGATGTCATACTTACACAAGACTCTTTAGGTTGCAATATTTTGTTCTCTCCTATACAAGAGGGTGTAAAATCTAATGAGTTCAAATCATTAGTGTTTTGCGAGATGGCATTGACATTAAGCAAATATTTCTTTGTTTATTTCATTTCTTTCAAAAGACCACTAGTGTCTATCAATTTAGGATGCACTACTGTTAAAGTTGGTATAGAGGAATCCTTTGTAATAGTGTTGATATTGAGTGAAGGTTTTTTTGATGGTTTGATTTCTATTAAAGGAAAATAACCAAGACCACGGGTTGTTTCTTGTGTGTTAGGCTCTATAGGGACATGAATACCTTGTTCTCAAGCACCACATCCTTTTCCACTATATCCCAATTGTTTAATAAGCTCATAACCTTTTTCGTAGAGTTTCTTCATCTCTTTTGGATTTGGTGGTTGTTGATAGTCAGTTTCCTCAAAGTTTGTTGTATAATTTTCTTTTTCTTCTAAAGTGGTTGAGGTGGATGCTTTCAAAGGGTCTTCCGAATTTTGTGTTGACATTACCGCTTTTTATTTTCCCTTGTCTGAGTCTTTGTTTATGATCTTATATTCTCCCATGAATGCTAGTTCGAATTATAAGGTACCCCAATCATCTTCTAATAGCTTCACAATTTCCTCAATATTTTTTTCTTTGTCCTTCTTTCGCACGAGTCTACTTGCATAGTTGGTGTCAATGTTTTCAAAAGGTTTGGTGATGGGTGTTTTTGCACTTCTCAACATAGAAAACACACAATTTAGATACCTCTTGAAAGGTGAAAATATACAACTCAGTTTCAAATAATCACCCCAAGGTCTCTCAGGTGTCAAGTCATGACAATGCATGGAATAGCTCAATGGTTGATGTGATTTGTTGGTAATCATAAGGGGCCTTCATGGTTTACTAAGCATGGGAGCTTTGGGTCTATAAATGGAGTTTTATAAATTCTAGAAATGATGAAAATTTGTTGCAAGTTCAGAACAACAAACTAAAACTCCTTTTGTTCATCAGATTTGGCTTTACAATGATGTAGAACTTGTTTTTAACTTCAAATTTAAAAAAAAAAATCAGAAGGGAAAAAGGGTTAAAAGTTTCTTAAATCTACAACTATGATGAACAGTAACAATGGAGGATGCTATAGTGGACAGACTTCCAAGAACTAAGTTTCACTTAACTAGGGATAGCCCACAATCTTATAAAACTAGTGCAATCTTCAAGAGGTCTTTGCATATTTTCAGACTGTATATTCGCCTTTTGAGCATGAATAAAAACTAAACTTAGGTGTAGCAAAATAAATAACCTCAGACTAACTTTACACAGTAGCTTGTCATCAAAAAACAACCAAAAGTCTGAGTTGGAAATGCATCAAACACTATAGCATACATCCACTATTAAAGCACAACTTGAACTACTAAGTGAAAATGGACTTAAACTTGAAACAACAAAGCTAAAATCAACTATTGGACATAGAATCATGCACACATGAAGAGCAGTACACAAAAAACAATTAACTTAATGCTTTTCTCATATATTTTGCAACAAAATGTCTTTACAACAACTCATCTCTCCCTTTGAAAATGAGAGGATGCCCCTATTTATAGCCTTCAAAAAGTAGAATGAATGGACAAGATTCATTTATAGTGAGTGGCTTAGATCCATTCTAACTTAGGGTTTCACCTACCCCTAATATATTACAATATAAAAATAGAATTTTTTCCTTTTCCCTATTTTTTCTTCTAGTCTATTTTGTCTTTTAGCTACATCCAACCTTTTAAGCTATTTTTTCAAATATTCATCTACTATAATGGGCTTTCCAACTTCCTTTTGTGCAGTTGCATATTCCACGAACTTTTCAATTACAACTATCAATTTCTTTTCTTCCGTGATATCACATTTGAAGATATGAAAGGAAAATCTTTTAAATCCTTCCCTCATTTGATCCCAGTGCCCTATGCATTTTGGCTCGGCCTTGATCATTTTTTTTATTCAATGAAGGCTCTTGCAACGAAGTCCATAAAGTCTGGTGGTAGCATATCGCCAGCCCCCTGTTCCATTTTCTTATGGAACTCTTGCTTGATCTTCTCTAGATTTAACTCTAGGGATGGCATTTCATAACCTATCATTAGCTTCAAGTAATCATCACATTCAACCAATCGGCTACAATCCACTCGTAATTGTCTTCCAACTCCCACAGGGCCTTTTCCAAAAAAAATTTCCTATAGTTAAGATTCATTAGCCACGTCTTGGGTAGCCAATGATCCTCCTTGGAGAGCTCTAATTCCTTTTCCCAAGTTTCTCAAGAAAGTTTAAGTATGCTCTCTAGCTTCGGATAGGTTATCCTGTATAGCTTAGGGAACTCTTTGCAATTATCTATTATATCATTTACCTCCTTTTGTAGGGTTCAAAAGTCATTATGCATTTTAGCTGCATGACGGATTCCCATATCACCATTGTAAATCACCCTATTGAATGAGTTTGAAGTAGACTTGGTCTAGATTTTCATTCTTTCCATTTTATTTACCTCCTCCTTTGAGAGAAAGGTGGGTGCAGGTGATTTTATTGGAGCTTCCTCTCCTGATGAAGTCCACTATTGTATGAAGTTAATCAACTCTGCCACCTGTGCTTTCAATTCCTCCTTTTTGGACTAGTCCTTGTTCATTTTCTACAAAGTAGTGGAGATGAACCCTTGGAATTCATCAATATTCTGCTCATGGCACGCCAGGCCCAAGTTGATAGTGGATATCTGGTAATCTTTCCCTAAATAGTTCTTGCATCTTTATCCATAGCAAGAGTGGCCACTTGCAGTATTCTTAAACCTGTAGCAATAGTGGTGATGTGAGACCTAATCTCGAGATCTAATCTTGTGCCCTAGCCAGTATGGCTTCTAGTCAAGCCTTGGGGTCAGTGACTATTGGAGCCTTCTTCTTCAATTGTTGCTCTATCCATTCAGGGACCTCTATCTATTGCTTTGGTGATTCATGATCACCTTCCTTTTATTGTTCCTTATGAGGCTCATCCTCCTCATGCCTAGGAGCCTCTTCTTCATTATTTTCTTCCTCATTCGGCTCATTGTCTTGTAGCACAGTCTCCTCTTTGTCAGGCTCAGTGATCTCTACATCTTCTTCAACAACATTTTTGTCTTGTGTTGTTTGCTTTTCTTCAATTTATTTATCAAGGTCAACACTCTTTCTTCTAGTAGCATCTTCTTCTTTATCCTTTTCTTTCTCTCCCTCTCTCTCTAGAGGAATTTCTTCTTGTATTGGGCCCTCATCTTGGCCAACTCATGGAGGCTTGTCAATTATCTCCACATCAACATCTGTATCCACTTTCCCTTCCTCGAAGCAATGCCCTCTTTGTGTTCTCAGGGCTGGTCTTCATTCGACTCCTAATTAGAGGTTTTAACTTCATAGTACTCATCAAGTTTATCATCACCCTCTTTGTAGATTATTCATTGTGCTTCTTCATCTAAAGCTACCTTGTCTATATTCACATTTAACCCACCCTCACTATGGTCAAAGTAATCATTCCTATCAGAGTCCTCCAATTCTTTGGTAGTGTCTTTTGTAGCTCTCTTGGGTTGCCCTGCACTGAGCCTCTCTATTTATATAGAGATTTGCATGGTAGCTTCCATCTTTGGAGGTTTAGTAGGGTGGCAGGAGAGGCAAAGTAATAGCGAGTTGAGCAATTAATGTCTGGACTTTGGGATTGAGTATCACTCCAAAAATATCAGTTGGCATAGTTTGCATGTAGGCTACAAAGGCATGAGGTAGGGTGAGAGGTGCCATGGTAGTTGTTAGTTAGGAAGGAGGCAGAGTGGAAAGAGTGAATAACAGAGGCAGGAGAGAGGCAAATGAGAGTGGGGAAGTGGTGGAAGAGGAAGAGTCTAACACCACCATGGGAGCGGTCGGTGAGGCAGAGGTGAGGTAGACTGAGATGTCCAGAATAGGCGGAGATGAGATAGGAAAGGCTTGAGGAGTGTCTAGTGATGGAGTGGTGGTAGCAACAACAACAGATGGAGGAATAGAAGTGGTGGGTGGTGGTGAGCAAGGTTGTTTAGACTCTTCTTCCTCTTCATGCTAGTGTTCCTCCTTCTAGATGGTTGGCATTTTGAGGACAAATGTCCCCATCTTCTTTGCTTTCTTTGACAGTCCCCCCTCTATTGCTTTTCGAGTGTACACTTTGTGTTTAGGCTTCCACTCGAATACTTATTTTCTTTTATTGGACCTGGTGATAGGCGAAGACTTGGGAGCCTCACTTGACAAGCGAGTAGTGATGCCATTGTCCGTTTCACTTTCAATATCATCCTCAAGCTCTCCATATGTGAGTTTTGCACCCTGCTCATATAACTAAGCTATTTGTCCATCAACCCACTATTTGGTTCTTTGTTCAATGGGGTGGGTTATAGTTTCTAGGTTAGTGATCTCTTGTTTATTCCAGTAGATTATAGGTAATGGAACATTATCCAGGGCACTATATCTTTCATCTAAAATATTGTCATCTTCATCAATCTGATTTGGCACGGGGAACAAATCAATAGACTTCATGAACTAGGTAGTCATCCTCATATAATGTCACATCTGAACCTCCTTGTCATCCTCACAATTAGCCCAAAATTCCTCAATGTGGGGTTGGTGGGAATATTGTATTTCGACGTGCTTCTTTAGTATGTTATGGGGATCCATATTTCCCCTATCTATATGCAAGTCCAAGTTATACTTTTCCAAGTCCTTCTCAAAGTTCTTGGCACATGGAGCAGCAAGGAAAGAGTATATTCCCTGTCTAAATGTAAGGGCGTATGGGACCCCAACGTAATGCTTGCTACTCAATAGGGTATGTGCAGTCTACAGCTGTTGAGTAAGCTCTAATAGGATGATCATGTCATTAGGGTAGTGCGGCAATCGATAGGGTCTCCATGAAAATCCCTCGGCTCTGATGTACGTGAATTTGGGGAATTGGATGAACAAATATCCAAATCCCTTTATGACTGCTTTGGCATTGTGTGTCACTCTTTTGTGGTAATCTCCCCCTAGGGTTCTAATAATGTTCCCACTAAAGGCATCATTGACTCTTTTATAGTCCTTGAAATTCTTGTACTGTAATTGGGGGTAGCAGTCGTATACTTTGAGTTGTCCCTTCTTGGTTCCCAATTTCTCGGCATAGAATAATCCTTTGTATGGGAACTTGGCTGCTAGGAGGTAGACTAGATATGAAGTCATATAAAATTTGGAGGTCTTCTTTTCTGCCATGAATTGATTATGCAAATTCTCGCTTATCATCTTCGCCCAATGGAATTTGGTGGTGCCTTAGAGGATTTCTTCTATGAAGTAGAAAATCCATTCCTCAAAGAAAGTAGCAGTAGGCAAGCCCATCACTCTGCTTAGGAGCATGACTAGATCATTTGATTCTTCTACGAAGTCACTTTTGTACAACTATTGGGGTACCTTATTAGCACTACCCCTCTTGTCCTTTAGCCATGCTTGATTTATTGTTCTCTTGCACCCAAGGGGATCCTACTGCTAGATTGTTAGGGTGAATCCCTTCTCAACTTCCTCCATCTCATCGAAGGTTGTGATGCCAAAGTTATTGCTGATAGATTGGGTGGATAGATTTGCTAGCACCCTCCCATCCTCTAAGATTATTCTCCTGTTTTGTGGGTGGTGGCATTCCCAACAATCCATTACCAATTATGGAGCAATTAGGGCGGGAGAAAAGCCTACTGCCTTGGCAAGCCCACTTTCTTTGATTCTTAAGGATTCCTTCGTTGTAGGCTTAATCATCACCCTCTATTTGAATTCATCTATGTTGACGTGCCTAAGGTTGGTGTCAGAGATTGTGACCCAGTTGGACGTGATCTTAGAATTACACTTTACTCCATGAAACTAGTACTTCATCTATTCTTTCTCTTCTTTCCCTTGAGGAGTTCTTGCTGGTCTATTTCCCTTATCGACTTTCTCCATTGGCTTCCCTGATTGCCCCTCAATAGGTTCCACAAATCCTACACATGAAAGGTGTAGTAAGTGCATTGAAAAATTTGGGAGATAAATGTTAGTTGAATCATACAAATTCATCATTATTAGCATCCATATACTCTTGGAAGATCATAACATCAATCATCATTTACCATTTGAAGCTCGTTTAGGATGTTTGTGCAAATTTGGGTCTAAGGGTGCAAAAGTATGCCCTGCAGAAGCCATGGTAGTGAACGTCGTTAAGGGATGATGCAGGGAACAGAGAAATCTGCAGATGACCACCCACATAGGAATTTTTGCATGGCTCATTTGTAAGATAAATCTATGGAAAAGTCACTTGGCATGTGTGAAAATAAGTGATTGGGCATTGGAAGTCATTAAATCGAACCTTGATGCTTTTGCGGGTGCGAGGAATATGGGAATAGTGGGTGGGAGATCCATCAGGTTTTCGCGACTAAGGGGCAGCTTTACGAGGAGGGAGTTCCAGCTGCAACGACCTGCATGAGTGGACCCACCAAAGGGACCCATCTAAAATTTGGTCACTTGTGCATTTTAGTATCGATGGCATTGGCAGGTTTGGGGTCTACACAGTGGAGAGACATACTACCTTCACCGTTAAGGAATGGCCCTAGAGCAATGAACTCCCGTAGGCAACAATCCATAGATGTGGATCCGCAAGGATCAAATATCCTAAGGTTTTCATTAGAAAACTTAAAGTTTTAGCTTCGGGGACATGTTTCCTATGGAACCCACATAGTGGAAAGGCACAGGTGTTATGCCATTAGATAATGATAATATGGGACAGTCTTTCAAGAGCAGACACCCGCAAGGGAAAGCCCACACACTTACCTTGACTTAGAAACTTAACCATTTCATCTTTGATGTTGGATTCAATGGATGTGGTGAAAAATCCATGGGAGGATGTATGGGTTGCGCTGTTAAGAAGTAGCGTTGGTGAGACTACCTTCCATAGGGAGTGGCCTGCCCATAGGGGCCCGCATTGGGTCAATGATCTCCTCAATTTGGACCAATACTTAGTTCAACACTCTTGGGGCAGTGGATGATGTGCGGTCTATAAATCGGGTGGCCTTGTTAAGTTAGCCATTAGGAATGGAATTTGTTGAGCAGACTTCCCATAGCAGAATCTCGAGGGGATGAACCCGCAAAGCCATGATGAGTTAACAAATTTTCAAAGATGACTCAAGGTTTGCATTTAATATGAATGCGAGATTGGAATAGTGGTTGGTTGCAAGGGTTGCACCATTGGTCACGATGATGGAAAGACGGAATCCTGTATGAGAACATGTGAAAACCCTAAGAGAAACTTTCATTTTCAATGGAGTGATGGATGCAAAAATGAGGCACACAAGGTCTCCAGCATTTACTTTAAACATTATTTGGTGAACACTCTGAAATTGGGTTAAAAATGAAAACTAGGGTTTGATGAATTTTGATTCTAAATAGTTGAAACCCTAACTGCAGAATTTTTTTCAACATTTTAAATGCCTGGAGAAAGAAAACAATGTGGATTCATACCATTAAACCACATAGGAAACTAAGATAAATCCGGCTTGAATCCCCCGAGCTACTTTGCACACACAAATGTCTCCTTTTCTCTCTTTTAAATTCAAAAATGTTGGGTGAAAATGACATGAGTGGAGAGGGGTTTTAATATACCAAACTACATTAATGGTGACATTAACTCATAGGTATAACGAAAACTAGGTAGGTAGGGTTGCAGAAACCCGAGTTGGCGTGGATGCTCGGTAAAAACCCAACTAGCAAAAGTGAATGTGAAACCCACAATGTGGGTAGTCGTGGCCCAAAGGACATAAGTGATGGTGAAACATAGATGGAAACCTGCTAAAGGAGGCTTGTAGTTGCTGGTCTATCAAGAGTGATGGGTGTGATGGCTAAGGAAGGACAGAAGCCCACATACTAAATTCTGCAAAGGCCTAGAACTTAGTAAAATTTGCATAGGTGAATTTGGTCAAGGTATTTTAGCAAGTTTTGAGGCACGTGACCAATTTAGGCTCGGCAATAGGGGCATACAAAATGAGGAAAAAGTAAAGTGACCCGGTGAAAACGAAACAAGGAGAGGGGGTCCCTGGTTTGAATGAGGTGTGTGTGTTATAGGCACAACAAGGTTCTCTTTACCTTTCTCAATATTCAAACAACTGTATGGTTCAAGATCAGCTTCGATTGTATAAACTTTGTTGTTGTTTACATATTTCATGATATGATGAAGGGTAGAGGGCATGACATGCATCTCATGAATCCATGGTCTGCCTAAAAGAAGATTGTATGAAAGATTATTAGGCATAACATGGACCGGGGTTTGTAATATAACTTTGTCAACTTTAATAGGTAATGTGATCACTCTAAGCAGTCATTTCCCACATTATCAAAGCCACTAATAGATAAAGAGGTGGGTTGGATTTTGGATTTATCAACACCAAGATTATCCAAAAGGTTTACACTACACACATTTAAGGCTGAGCCATTGTCAACAAGGGTTCATTTTATCCATGTGCTATTGTATTGAGCTATGATCATGAAAGCATCATATTGTTTTTGCAGTTCCAAAGGAGGGAGCTCACTTTGGTGGAAAACAATGTTAGCCTTTATTCCTTGAATCATGGCTACTATGTCATTCAGATTTGCACTAGAGGGAACCACAACTTGTTTCAAGGCTGTTTGAAGCATAGTGTGATAATTAGGTGAATTCTAAACTAGGTCCCATAGGGATATATTTGTATAAGTATTCCTAATTTTTTCAACAAGATCATACTATTTTCCACTTTTTGGAGGCAAACGAGGGGCGCTAGACAAGATAGGATTAGGCAATGGGAGGGATGTTGAAGGTGTTTGTCTTAGTTGTGGATTGTTCCTAGTGTTGTATGTATGAGCAATGGTATTGTAACTCGATTATTGCGAAACATTTTTCTTAGGTGGTTCAAGGATAAGGACGGGTTTGTTTTGAACTTGTGGTTTTTGAGAGGGTGGATAAATGATAATTTTAGGCTGGGGAGAGTATTATCATGGAAAAGAAAAGAAAGTGCAATGTAATGATATAAAGTGAAATGTTTAAATGCAATTCTTAGATTTGAAACAAGGTAATTTGATGATTACATTATGTAACAACTTGAAAAATGAAATGTTGTAAATGTAAAATTGGAATTGAGCAATGCATGAAATTGACCAATTTAAGCTAGATTTAGTGAAATGCATGTAACAGAAAGTCAACCCACTGAAACAGGTACCAATGGCAATAAACAAAAGCATAGAAAAGCAATTTAAAATCTTGAAAACTAGAAAGTCAAAGTTAACAGGGACTAAGATTTCAGTAAGGGTGTCTTGGTCCTTTTGATGGAATTCTGAGGTTCCAGAAGTTGGAATAGACAGCAAACAACACAGACAGGGTTCTAAACTAAAAACCCACAGAGGAAGTAAGATTCCAGGAAGGGAATTTTAGTCCCAGTAAAGGTTTTTTTTAGAAAAACAACAAAATATGAGTTGTTTACAATGTTCCCAGGTTGCCTATCTAGGGACCTGATGTTGAGAAATAGAAAACTAGGCAAATGAATGCAAGAAGAAAGCAACTAATGACAAGTAATTGGATGCAAAGTTGAATGCATTTTTTTCAATTTTGAATGCAATAACAATGTCTCTAAATGCAATTAGGATGATTGACAGTGCACTTTTTAGTTTTTCAATGAGATAAAATGATGCAAGAAAGCAAAAATGAAACCTATATGCATTTTCACTAATGCAAATGTAAGAAACCCTAGATGCACTTTCACTAATACAAGATGCAATGCAGCTTAGATCTAGCACATTAATGAACTCCAAATCAAAAAATGAATGAATGTTAGAAAATGTAAGGTTCACCAAAATGAACAATAAGAAAAATGAGGTTGGTGTTGTACCAATATTTTCCTATCTCCACTCAAATATGTCCTAGGATTCAAAATTGGATTGACTATCAACCCAAAGGTGAGTCAATTCTCAATCAAGGAAGGCCTAGGAGGGGGTTCTTTAACCTTTGATGGGTTCACCACCAAGCAAAAGCTTGGAAAAGACACTTTAACATTCAACTCACAAAACCTAGTAATGCAAGCCAAATAATGAATGCAAATGGTGAAATTAAGCAACAAGTTAGGGTATGTGTACCTGGGAAGTTTGGAATGTGAAGAGGATTTCAAAAATGAAAAAATGTTGTCAAAATATGCTAGGGAGGACTAAGACGCCCTTATTGTTGACTTAGTCCCACTGCTATTTTTTGGGAGAAATGCAGAATCTTCGGATGTCAGAGTAGAATCCAAAAGAATCTCTGCAAAATACCATTGGGAGGACTAAGATTCCCTTGCTACCGACTTAGTCCCATCATGAATTTATGAAATCTTTTAATGTGATCTTGAGGCTCAATGTACGCACTTCCTTCTTCTCGGGTCTCAGGTTCTAAAACTTCTAGATTCAGCCTGTAGGTGAGTTTCCATAAAGATGACAAATTTGAAATGCAACTTTGCGACTTTGCACTTCAAATGATCTTCAAGTCTTCAACCTAAATCTGCAAACACAAACATGCAAGAGAGGAAAAACTTGTTGATTGTTAGTAAATGGGGGTTTTCCTTGGTCAAACCCCTTGTTGGTAATTAAACCTTGGAATGAAATAGAATAATGAAGGGAAATGATGAATGAACAACATGCAATGTTACAACTCACCAAACCCTTGTTATGAAATCTACAAACTTGTGTGAAGTGGCTAGATTGAATGTAGATCTTGAAATGCTTGAATGCTTGATAGATCTTGACTTGAATTGCTTGCTTGAATCAAAACCCTACATCACAAATGTTAGCTCAAAAACACACATGATGCAAGAATATCCTTGATATGATGCTTGAATTTTGACGATGGCTCCAAATGCTTGATTAATTTCTCTTGAATTCTCTTGTGAACTCAATTATGCTATGATGAATTCTCTCACAAAAGTCTTGATTTCTTAGATGAATGAAGGAACCTTGTATTTACACTTTTATCTATGCTTAATATCCTGAAATTACACCACAACGAGCTGACATATGAATTCATTAATTAAAGGAGGCTAAATCCCACCAAGATTTGAAATTAAAGCCTGAAAATACCCTAAGGGGAACTAAGATTCCCTAGGTGGCGTCTTAGTCCCAAGGCATAAAACTGGGGCACATACTCCAAAAAGGGGCCCATTTAAGGTGCATTTGAAAAGAGGGTCCCAAGACCTTTGGAGGAAAAAGACTCCCTATGTAGCATCTTAGTCCCAACCCAAAAATCAAGGACACACAACTAGAATCATTAAATTATCATTTCCCCTTTGATGTTTGTCGGGATTAGCCATAAAAATATGCAATTTATTAGGCGTGTGGATGCAAAATAGAACCAATTAAGACATAAATAAGGATAAACAAAGCAAGGCGGGCCCAAACAAGTGTGAAAATGCAAGGGATACATTTTCCTACACTACAGGCATCAATCTATAAATAATTATTTCCACAATGAAAAAAATAAAATTAAAAAAATGATAAGTTTAGGTTAAGTTATGGTGTTTTTACACAAGGGTTTTAAAAACCAGCAATTAGGGCCAATAAAAAATTAATAAATAAAAAATATTAAGAAAAAAATTATAAAAATGTCCTCATCAATCTTCATTATAATACAAATATTTCCCCAAAAGGAATTAGAAAAATACCTTTATTTAGGTCAAATTATGATGTATGTACACTTGCATGGCATGGTCCTAAAAAAGTGACTTTTAAAAAGTGGTTTTTCTTTTAAAATAAAAGTGGTAGAACCATTGAAATATTATTAATATCAAAAGGACTACATCAAACTTTTGAGAAGCATATTTTGAGCAGTAATACTACTAATTTACAAAGATTACAATGTAGAGTAAGAGAACCTTTCCATCGATCCAAAACTAGAAGTAGAGCAAGAGAAATTGTCGTAATAACAAGAGAGTTGCAGCATAGAGAAACCACACAACCCAAACAAAATTTTGAAGTCTCTACAACTAGAGAGTAGTATAAAGCATTGCATAACCAAAAGAAGCCAAAAAACTAGAAACAAAATAAGCCATAAAAATTGTCGAGGAAGGGTGGAAAAGGAAACCCCAGCCTTCACAAAAGCACCATTGTAGCCAAAAAGAAGAAAGCCAACACGAACCAAAGGATTGGAGGAAAGAGAATTCTCACCACCAACGAAAAATCAAGTCCCACTTTCATAAGAGGAAGCCAAGTTTGAAGGAGGATTTTTGTACATGCATATTAAAAATTATTTTGTATCATCTGGGCATTAGAATAAATTACATATTTTAAAAATAGAATCTAATTAATTAATATCATCTATGCATTCAAATAAATTACATATTTTAAAAATGGACTCAAATTAATTAATTTCATATTACTAAACTTTTTTAATATTCAATTTATAAATGCTTCAAATTGTTTTTCCAACTGTGACAAATTTTAAAAAATGAGTAAAAACACTTCCACTTTTTGAACATTTTGTGGACCCAACTTCCTACACTTACCCTGCACTTGGATTGTTTAGGATTGGTGAGGTTGCATGAATCCATAAATTTTTGGTTTTGTTTTTTCTTTGATTCCTTTGCTAGGATTCCTTGGAGGAAATTCAAAAATAATGGTTTAGATAGTTTAGGAATAGATGGAGTATTAGGTTTATGAATTGGTTGACAATGAGCTAAGGGATGGAGGCAATAAGGATCTCATAGAAAAATGGGGTTGGGATATGGATGGGGGATAGGATGGATTTCCCTTGGTAAATGTATCATAAGGGTGATCAATGGATATGCATTTAGGAGTAATGGGGTAGCTTATGTCAGTCAACTATTGGTCAAATGGTTTTTTATTATGTATGGATGGGTGGTAGAAGCTTGGGGGAAGATGGCTTGTAATTATGGAATCAAGGGGATCGATTTCCTATTCATCTTGATCAACAAGACTATCATCATTATTAGTTTCAAAAGGTTCCTTGGGATGCTTATGATGAGGGGACTCATCAAAATAAAATGGATTCATGATTTTCAATTAGTCATTAATGATCCTAAATGATGAGATTTTGGATGACTTGATGACTTTGTATTTTGAAAGCTTATACCTTAATATTTTATTTGATGTCAAAATGATGTCTTTTTTTTTTTGCATTTTAAGGCATAAGGTAACTTGATTTTGATTGATCAAGGTTAAGGATGCATGCACTTCATGTCAGCTTGATTGGTTGGATTTTGGATTAGACTAAGGGTTTCTAATGTAGAAACACCACATAATGTTGTACATACATTGAAGGAGTGCAAATGCATTGAAGCATGGAGAAAATGCATTAAAGTTTAGAAAACAACCATAAAATGTTGTAGATGCACTAAAGGGGCGAATATGTGTTAAAGTATGATAAAAATATATTGAAGTGAATAAACGACCATTGTAGAAATGTTGAAGTAGGTTGTAAATGCACCAATCAATGGTTTTAGAAGGTATTTTGGTGATGTTGGATGGATTTTTATTTTGAGGTGTTTCCCTAAGACCTTGTATGGTGATTGATTGATAATTTTGATGATGGATTATTGTTTATTTATATGATGGTTTATTAAGGATCTTGATGATAATCATAATGGATTACAGATGAAGGGTTATGATTTAGGAGACATGGATCAAGAATCAAGACCTTGGATGATTATTTCAATTAGATTTATTTACTACACTCAGGATAGGCTAAGTTCCTAAGTAAGAACAATTTTATTACCTACTTGAGATAGGATAGGTTCTCAAGAAAAAATTTATTTGATTATAGGATTTTGATTAAGGTATTGATTTTAAGATGGATGATTTGATATAAGTGATTAGATATGGATGAGTAGGATTAAGGATTAGATATGTATATGGATGAATGGATTTTATTAAATGTGGATAAGATGAGATACAAAATTTGGATTAGAGTATTATTTGGATTTGGATTTAGTTTGATTAAAATTTGGATGATATGGTTAAGTAGATGGGGTGTGATTAAGGCAATGATAGACTTCAGTGAATTTAAGGTCCTTAGAAAGCTCACTAATGGGATTGATTAGGATTATGGTATAATGAGGGGAGATGCTTAGGATAAATTAAAGGAATTATTATATGGATGGGTTCAAGGACCTTGGTTGGGTTTGATTATTTGGCTTGGATGATTAAGGTTTTAGATTATGGATTAACTTAAGGATAAGGCACAAACCTTTGATTAAGAAATTGATTGGATAAATAATTCAATTCCTTGAGAAAGGTTGAAGGATAATGTGGAGAATGATTTGGATGAGGGATGAGATGTATTTGGATATTGGATTGGGTGCTTGAACTTTAGAAATGTTTCAATATTTTAAAATAAAAATAAATAAATAATATTGAAAGGTTTGCAAATGATTTTGAATTTTAAGGATTTTAGATCAAAGGGTTACACAAGTCTTGAAAATGAAGACACTTGAAGCACAATAAAAACATAGATTAGTAATTTATGAGTGTATCAATCCTTCTAATTCCATAAATATATCAATTTTAAGGATTGGGTAACCTTAGACCTTTTTACGAACCTTGGGTTGCAAGGAAAAAAGCTTCACCCACAACCTAGCACATGGAAGGACTATGAATTTGTCTATGGCCTACTACCATCACTACCATGGGTACATTATGAGTATTTCCTAAGACTAACCACTTACCGGTGAACTACAAGAAAGAATGTTTGATGGGGTCTTAAACTAGGACCAACAAGGTTTCTAGGGGCATCCTCAATATACTACAACACATGAGGCCCAATTTCATGAAGATGAAAGAGAAAGAACAAAAACAAATAACAGGTGAGGTTAACCCACTCTTCTCCTTTAGTTCCCTAAGGTATAATTTCTTGGGGTTCTTAGCCTGAGTGACAAGTTTCCATTTCCAAGATGCACATATTTTGATTCACCCCCACTATTTATATTCCACCAAAATGCTAGAGTTGGAGTCATCCCATAAGGTGATAAAATCCTTATACACGACCCTTAAAAAAATGATCTAACTTCTTTTGGTCACCCAATAACACATGAAGTGGAAGGGGAGAGCATATGTGATTAGAGTCTTTGAAATAAAAATGATAAAAGAAAAAAGATCAAATCAGGCTTTTGATCTACAAGATAACCTAAAGGTGTGAGGAGATAGCATACACTTAATTAGGCCTCACAAGAATGGCAAAAAAGTTAATTCTATCAAAAAAATTAATTATTCTTAGATAGTTAGTGATAAAATATATGCCCTCTGACAAGTGATTTCTACAAGTGTTAGTAGTTTAAATATTATATCTTTGACATGTAATTTCTTGAACAATATGATATTAGATCACAAAGCACATAAACCAATGAATAGTGTAGAGGGTTAGGAAAAGATTAAATGAAAAAATATTATTAAATTATGTTACCCAAGTAGAGCCACTAAAATAGGTGCAAAGCTATTCATTTTTGTTGTAAACCTATCAAACTATGATCAAGCATAGAAAATAGACATGTATCTACAAAAAATAAGGTCAAAACTACGAAAGAATTTGGAGAATGATTATATGAACATTGTAACACCTTAAATTATCAATACACGTCAAAAAATAGATATTAAAATGTTTGGGAAGTGATGAAAATGAAGTTGGGAATATTATTTGTAAAACTACCACTCTATGTGCAAAATCAGTTAAACAAGTTGTAGACCTCTTGAACTGTGATTAGGGCCAAAGAATTGATGCAAAAAAAAAATTAAAAATGACGTTACAAGGCCAAAAAAGAGGTTTAAGATGATATATAAACCCTTATTATGATATTCCCTTAAAAAAAGAGATTAGGGCACCAAAAACCCCAATAGAATGGCCAAAATGAAGAATATTCATGTAACCCTATCAGATTGCTAAGCTTAATATAGTTCCACTAATTCAATAAAGTCATTGATTTATGTCACATATACACTAATCTAAAAAAATCCTCTGGATGATTCAAAACCACCACAGGATGTGCAAACTTGCTAAAATAAGGCTCATATGTGCTAAACTAGAACCTACAAGTGGAAAAAGCCACAAACACGTGGAAATGATTAAAAAATGAGACAAGGGTCCCACAACAGTGTGACAAAAATTTAACACCTAAAACTAAGCTAAACTAAGTTAACCTATATATATTTACATATATATGCAACACTATGATTAAGCATAAATATTGATCAAAAACATTAATGAAAGCACATAAATTCTCGCCAATAGCAATCCTTATTGCACCAAGACATGGTGGTCATGCTACAAGATGTTTGATATGTGAGTTATCCTATTAAAATCATAATATTATGTTCCAAGGAGTCTTGATAATGGATTAGGATGAGCCCAATTTATAGATTATTGGATGGGGGATTGAACATGGATGTGATTGATTTAAAGGATCAAGGGCTCTCATTGATCGAGAAGCTTGGTATGGGGAGGAGATGACAAGTGTCTCCATGTTGTTGGTGGATGTGGAGGAGTCCAATATTTAATTTAGATCAATGGCTTGAGGATTCCCTTAGGAGGAGTGGATGGATGAGATCAAAAGGGTACCTTGAGGTACCTTTAGAGTATGAGAAAATATTTGACCCATGTGATGTGTACCAAGACCTATGACTTGAGTACAAAGGACATATTCCTTTTGTACAAATATCCATGCCTAAGTAAATTTTAGAGGATATGCATGATTTGAATGAGTTGATCAAGGTTAGGTATGTCCAAGTGAGTGATTAGTGAGTTAATTGGTTTTATCCCACTTAACGAAAAGTGGATAAAAATAAAAATAAATAAATAGGGTATATGTATTTATTTTTGTGAGGAGGATGGGAAACTTAGATTTATTTATCTAAGGTTGGACAATAGAAGAAGGATGATAAATGATTAAAGGATTGGAATAAGGACAAGTGAATAGTGATGAATAATGGATGAATAGTGATTTTATTAATTAAATAATAAAATATTATTTAATTGATAATTAGATAAAAACTGGATAATTAATTGAATAAATAGGGATTATTCAATAAGTTATAGAGGAAATGGTTGGGTGATAAGATAAAATGGAGTTGTATCAATTTCAAGCATCAACATAAAGAACTCGATAAATATATATTTTCCAAATAAAATGCTAGATGAAACACATGTGTGCCAATGACTATCACATTCATTGTACTTCACTTCATCAACAAATAGGTCTCATTATGGAGAAAGGAAAACTTCAAAAATCCTAGAGGTATTGTTAATCGATTACTAGTAAAGGTCATGTAAGATTGTTCTATTTGTTTGATGGCATGGTGCATATCTTCCCTTTTTAGATTAGCTAAAATATAATGTGAAAGGAAGAGGTGGGATTGCACCACCACTAAATGGTGGCTTGGCACATGAGAAATTTTTGGTGATGACATGCATGAAAACTATTGTTATAATGTTTGGTAGTCAATTTTGATCAAAATATCTATGTAGCATGCTATTATATGTCAAAAGGCTCTCCTCATTATTTTTTCCATTAACATCTTTAGAAAATTTTAAAGGAAAGGGATGGCTTCAATTTTGAGAATTGAGAAAGGAAAAGAGAAGAAAAGAAAAGGGTTAGGACAGCTCAAGATTTTGTAGATTACATCAAATAGGATATCACCAATCTTGTGCTTCATATATGGGGTTGCAAGTATAGTTCCTTGCAAAATAAATATGGATGGAG
>VDFB02353493.1:76912291-77211725 GCA_007258455.2 Sequoia sempervirens | reverse complement strand
TTACAAGTATAGGACCTAGGAGTGGTACAATTAACCTTCTCGAGGTTCTTGGAACATGTAAGCTCCACTTACATAATAGATAGGTTCTGCAATGCAAGGTCCAATGGGATTAGTATACAAAAGATTCAGCCACTTGGGAAGACTATGATGAGATGATGTAAAAGTTTCCACAAGTCTTGCTAGATTTTGAAAACTCTTGAAAACAATGATGTTTTGTAATGTGATGTTCAAGGATGTTTTATGTTTTATGTTATGTCCATGTCGATACTTAATAATCATCAAGGATGATGATTCACAAGGGGGGAATATGTTACACCCTATGTGTTATTAACTATTTAGTAATCATATAGGCATGCTAGTTTCTATACCTTTGTCATTTATGTCAAAAAGGTTAAATAGTTTTGTTTAGTATGCAGGAAAAGAATGGTTTTGAATATGTTGTGATAGTTGTACATGCTTGCATGCTTCTTGGTTGTTCATTATGTTCTAGAAACCTATCTTATAGGTTTATATTTTCATAGATGTGTATGTACCCTATATATGGGAATTTGTATGAATGCAATGTATTTATAATATACGGAGTTGTCATCACTATATGTAGGATGTCTATACTAGACGTATGTAGCATAAAGTAAAAAGTAGCTAGAATCACTTTGGTAGTAAAGTCATTTTGATTATAAGTTATTAAGTGGGTTATTCTTGGTGTTTGTCTGATCCATGGGAAAGGGGATAACCTAGATATATAGTACGAATGGTCATAAAACCAAATCAAGCTAGGAAGGTGGGTGAAATAGATGATTCTCACTTGAAATATTGTGTGATACATTCTTTGGCTAGAGTAATGTAGGTAGCCATTGTTTACACTATCAATTCACTATGATCCAGATTTACATACTAGGCAAGGATAATCATACGTGTTGGTTGTAGCCATAGTATGGTAGCTATATATATGTAGGACACAACACCATGCTTAGAAAAGGACAAGGTTATGAGTTTACCAAACCAATCTCTTGAAGGGTAGGGCCATCTTACCAGTTTGGTAGATGTGCGGGAAACTGCAGTAAGTCCATGGTTGGAAAAAAAGTGCTTGAGTGATGCTTCTCCTCACACAATTGGTGGCCAAGATTTAAGGAGGGTATTTTGGACCATTTGTACTTCTATATTTTGTGAGCTTGTTAAAGCCGTGTATGTAAAATCTTATCAATCTCTATGGGAATTGTAAATGTGAAATGTCGTATGGAAATTATGTATCATCATTACTTGAATTAATGAAAGGAATTATTTTGTATGCAATGGGAAAGTTTTAAATATGTTTCAAATGTGCATATATTATTGAAAGGAAAAGAAAAAATTTATTGCTCTTAAGGGTTAGATGGATAAACTATTCACTTGTTGTTAAAACATAGCAAAATTACTGGGTAGAACAATGAGCATGTCACAAGGTTGATAGGTTCTTGATTGTAGGGGGATAGTCTTATTCCAACTTGGAATTTTTCATTATTTACAACTATAATTAATCATAAAATTCTACTAAAACCCATAGACATTCAAAGATCACTCATTCATTCATTAATATATCATATCATCTTCAATGTTTCTTAAATACTTAAAGGATATAAAAAGGTTTAGAAATGTCTTTAAAACCTAGCACAAATGAGATAAAAAGACATGAAACTAAAGCAAGGGACTAGACATTTTAGGGATCATCAGTGAGATAATAGAAATTTTTTTTTTCTTAATGAGATTAAGTGTAGTGTGAATATGACCGTCCTAGATAGACTAAAAGTTGACTAGTTTGGTAATAACTCTTTCCACACTAATAAGATCCATTTTTAGAATTAAATATTTACTAATCATTGAGGTATTCATATTATTGGAGATGAAGCCTAAATTTCAACATAACCTAAATCAAAGTAAACTACAATTATCTCTAGATATATCAATAAAAGAAAAATAAAAGTGTATCTATTGTTGTGTTTATTTTACTCCTTTCCCTTGTAGTGTGCAATAAATTTAATTCCAATGAAAGGCTCTCTCTAAATAGTAAAAAAATAACCTATCCCACATAGATGTGACTGGAAACTAGATAAGACAAGTAAGAAACATGAAAATATCCAAAATAGAGAGAAAACTAAAAATAAGAGCATGTAGATGAATTTGGATGTAGTTGGGACAATGGGAAGAAACATTATCCAAAAATAATATTTTCAAGCTAGTATAGAAGTTATAAGTCAAATTGGAATAGGAAAAATGTGTCCCTACAGGTATGGGGAGCATGTGTCCTAGGATGTATGCACAAGGGTGAGTGCAAGGGGTGAATAAATTTTTTATAGTTGTGAAGTATAGGGTTGAGGATATCCAATCCAATGATTTTGAGTGCCTACGAGTGCCAAAAACAATAGAAAATAAGGGAAAATAGTAAAATACTTTCAATAAAATAAGAAAGGAATTAGATATAAAGAGGAGAGAATTTTTTTAACTTTAAACCAATTGTATCTTATGATAAATAAAAAGTAAGGAGATGAACAAGTTTCATAAAGTGTCAAGAAAATCCCTAGTAAATTTTGTGGCTATATGACTGATATTTATCTGGGGTTAGTTGTTGTAGGGTGACTAGTGAGGAAGCAAGTGTTCTAGTTTAGTAGTACCAAGGTGACCAATGGGGATACCAATGAGAACTCACATAATAATTTATTTTTTTAGAGATGATTCTCCCCAATTTGTTAATTAATTCCTAAATTTTTCACATCTACTAAATATTATCTAATTATTTTATAAATCACCCAGAAAACAAATTTTGGTAATCAAAACCCTATAAGGTGAAGATAAAAGGGGAATCTATCTTAGTCATCCCCCTCATGTGCAATTCAAACATAGGGCCACATGACAATGATAATGTAATAATAAGTTGAGATGAAATATAAAAAATATACTTGCTAATTGAAATTGAAATTAAAATCCTAGAATGCTTAAGAATCAGGAGATGAAAGGAAGGTAGTGGTTAGTTAGAGAGGGAAATGGGAGGAAAAGTGGAAATGTGAGTCAATGAGGATGATATGAGGAAAAAGATGGATGAGACAAAATAGCGGAGGAGGAAAAAATTGGGGAAAATTAGAGTGGGTTGGAAAAGAAATTGTAGTAGAGGTAAAAGATTGTTAATGAGAGAAGAATATGACCCCACAAGCTACTGCATAAATTCAATATGATGCATGGATGAACTCCAAATATTGATGAAGATGTTCCAAATACAACAATTACTTTAAGCTTCCAAATCTTTGAAAGATTTGATGAACTCTAAGATGCAAGACATTTGAGAATAATACACTCGTGTAATATTGATGTAGAGAGAGATAAACAATGCAAAGACAAATTTGTTTCAAATTCTAAATGACTCTTCTTGAGTGTCTCAACCCTACTTTGAAAGCTTACCTACAAACCTTTCTTACTAGGCTCAAACCCTTAACAATGTCCTAATTGGGTATTTGCTACAAAAAAACTCATTCTTTGAATTCTTAGACTTCTTGCACCTTTAATACACTCCAGAGGGTCTACTCAACTACTTACTTTGCTATGGAAAACTCAAGAAACATGTTTTTCACTAAACCCTCAAAGGCACCTAGGGTTTTGACAGTTTAAGGACAATGCACACAAACAGACCTGCACAATTTACTCATATGATGGAATTAGGACTTCTCCTTTTGTGGGAACCTGTTCAAT
This sequence comes from Sequoia sempervirens, assembly GCA_007258455.2. Taxonomy (NCBI): domain Eukaryota; kingdom Viridiplantae; phylum Streptophyta; class Pinopsida; order Cupressales; family Cupressaceae; genus Sequoia; species Sequoia sempervirens. The sequence continues at coordinate 77,208,008 of VDFB02353493.1, read as the reverse complement.
AACCTAAGGAAGGGTTCCACCAAGTTTCATCAAATTTCAATGGCGCAAACAAAAGTTATGAATTTTTTAAGCTTGTTGGAAACCTTGGTTCTGCTACAGGGCTGCTAACATTGTTTTGCTTGTTTCTCACTCAAAAAAAAATTAAATCATGCCAAACCAATTGCATTGGATTCATAAAATAAAACTTTAACTTCGCATACACTCACAGATCTTTCATTGATCCATACCAAGCCGTAAAAGACTGATTTCTCACTATTTTTGTAGAAAAATATCAAAAATTTCAATGAAAACAAGGTATTTCATGAAAAAAACCTTCTGCAACTTCTTGGAGCATGCCTTTCATTCATTCCATCTGAATTATGATAAAAAATAATTATAAATCAAAGATATTCCCCTTTTCCTTCAAAAACCTAAAGTCTAGTGTAATAAAAGTGCAAAAATATGCCTTTTTTCAAGACTTCAAACCTAAGATTGCAAACAAAAACATGTAAGAAGACCCTACATGGTATTTCATGGTATTACAAGACCTTATTAGACTAATTAAACCCAAAAATCACCTAGAAAATTCAAATTTGCATTTTTGGCTGGAAAAGAAAATTTTGAATTTCTAGGCCAACTTAAACAACCTAAACCATTGGAAATGAACCCAATAGACCTCCTAATAACTACTATGTCTCAAAAAATACTCCTAATATCAAAATGATCATAAAAACAAACCAAAGTGATGCTCTTGCATCATATTCCCAAGGGAAAAAAGAATGAAACTCAAGTTTCACCTGAGAGAAGGTCTGCAAATATCCTCCCATGCTTGATGATGTATGATTCTGTCATCCATGTTGAATCCTCATATGGAAGGTGCTTCCATTTAACCAAATACTGAAAGTATTGCTTGCCCCTTGTCTTCTTGCTCTCTTTCGTGTCAAGAATGCACTCTAACTTTGTTGGTTTGGTGGGTGGTAGGTCCTTTATCCAAGAAACATCTGATATATTTTGTACATTTGATCCTTCACCAACAATAGCATCCCCCTTGTAAGGGTACAAGCCAAAAACATTAAAAATTGGTGATATGCCCTACTCCACTAGGAAATTCTATCTCATAGGCATTGCTGGCAAACTTCTTAACAATCCTAGAAGGGCCTATCTTCTTCGTCTTCAACTTGGTATACTCACCTTTGGGAAACCTTTTCTTCCTAAGATGTGCTAATAAAAGATCTCCAACCTTGAAACTAACCTCCCTTCTTTTCAAATCTGCCTTTTGCTTGTACTTTTCCACACTTATTTGGAGTCATTGTTTCAATTGTTGATGTATCTCTTTCATGGAAGTTGTAAATTGTTCACCCTCTACACTTTGTTTTTCCATACCATTGAGATCCCTTAGTTCAAATACTCCTCTTGGCTACATGCCATAAACCACCTGAAATGGACTCTTGCCAATGCTCTTATTCATTGAGTCATTATAAGCAAACTCTACTTGGGGTAACACAAGATCCCATTGTTTAGGATGATCCTTTGAAAGGCATCTTAGTAGGTTACCTAAGATATTATTGACCACCTCAGTTTAGCTATCTTTATGAGGGTGGTAGACTAAGCTAAAACTAAGATTTGTACCAAGCTTTCTCCATAATGTTCTCCAAAAGTGTCCTATAAACTTACTATCTCTATCAGCTCAACTACGCTCAATGTCAATCCATGAAGTCCAACAACTTCCTTGAAGAATAAACCTACAACATATGAAGCATCACTTGTACTTTTTCTAGGGATAAAGTGGGCCATCTTGGAAAACCTATCAATAACTACATAAACTGAATCAAAACCCTTCGAGTCTTTGGCAATCCCATAACAAAGTCCATACTGATGGATTCCCAAGGCCTATTGAGAATGGTTAAAGGCTAGTACAATCTTGCATTAGTGTTACTCCCTTTTTCTTTTTGACTTATGGTACACCTCTCCACAAATCTTCTTACATATGTTTGCATCCTTGGCCAAAAGTAATTCCTTAGTTTTTCTAGTGTCTTGTTGAGGCCAAAATGACCTACCATAGTCCCACAATGCTTCTCCTTGATAATATTTTCCCTCATAAAACATTTTGGTACACAATTTTTTTCTCCTTTAAACAATAACCCATCTTGTATAACGTAATCTAACCACTTCTCTCTGTTAATGCTAATAGGCTGCTTGCAAACTTCATAAACTTCTTTGAAATCCTCATCATCCTCATACATCTCCTTGAGTACTTCAATCCCAACACTTCGTAACTAAATTTCTTGCACCATTACTTCCCTTCTACTTAAAGCATTAACCACCTTGTTACTCTTCCCATTCTTGTGTTTTATTGTGAAGGTGGAATTTTATAAGTACTAAACCCACTCAATGTGCCTTTGACTGAGTTTTTCTTGACTATTTATGAATTGGAGTGCATGGTTGTCTGTATATACCAAAAAATCTATAGGTAGAAGGTAATGTCTCCATTTCTTAAGTGATTGAGCCATGACATACATCTTCAATTCATATGATGAGTACTTATTCTTTGCATCATTCAGTTTTTCACTAAAATATGCTACTAGTTTATTGTCTTGGCTTAGAAATGCCCCTATTGCATGACCACTAGCATCACATTCTATTTGGAAGACCTTATTAAAGTCAGGTAAAACCAAGATAGGATGCTCAATCACTATTTTTTTAGATATTTGAAACTCTCATCAGCGTGTTCAATCTACACAAACTTCCCTTTCTTATCCCCTTTAATAGTGTCTATGATAGGTGCACACATATGATTGAAATTTTTGATAATTTTTTTGTAAAAACTTGCAAAACCATGGAAACTTCTTACCTCTGTAACTGATTTAGGTGTAGGCCACTCCAATATTGCCTTGAATTTTCTTGAATCCATCTTCAACATCTCCTTTGAAACCGCAAAACCAAGGTACAATAGTTATGTCTTCATGAACTCACACTTTTTCAAATTGATCATCAATTTTTCCTCTTGTAGCCTTCTCATCAAAAAAATCCAATGATGCAAATGCTCTTCTTTGTTAGAACTAAAAACCAAGATGTCATCAAGGTAAACAACAACAAACTTACCAATGTATGGCTTGAGGACCTCATTCATAAGCGTTGTGAAGGTGTTAGGTGCATTAGAAAGGCCAAATGGAACAACAAGCCACACATAAGCCCTCATTAGTTTTAAATGATATTTTCCACTCATCTCCTTATCTGATCCTTATTTGATGGTATCCACTTTTGAGGTCTATCTTTGTGAAGTAACTTTCCCCACACAAACAATCCATTAAGTCCTCTATTCTTAGTAGTGGAAACCTATGTCTAATTGTTATCTTGTTTATTTCCCTGGAATCAATACACATCCTCCACTTACCTCCTTTAATCTTAGGTGCCAAAACAGTTGGAACTGCACAAGGGCTAAGGCTCTCCCTAATTAACCCTTTGTCAAGCAACTCATGTACTTGTTTTCTGAGTTCATTTTTTTGGGGTGTCATCTTATAGGATGTTTTGTTTGGTAGACTAGCCCCTAGCATAAAGTCTATATGGTGACTAATATCTCTCATTGGAGGCAAGGAATTTGGAAGTTCATCAATAACTATATCTGCATACCCCTTCAACATGTCTTGTATTTCCCAAGGCAACTCATCAATTCTCATTGCTCTTATGAAAATCCTAGATCTAATCATCACTGCAAAACCTATCTCTTCCTCTTCCATTGTATTTAGAAACTCTTTTTCACCCACTAACATCACACTTGATCCCACCTTCTGGTCTTTATCTTCCTCCTTCAAATGTGCTAAGGTGTAGGTAACTCCATCCTCCAAAACATAGACATTCTTCCTACCATCATGCATTATTTTTCTATCATATTGCAAAGGCCTACCAAACAACACATGGCATACATCCATTGGTATGATATCACACAACACCTTGTTTTTATGACTAGTACTTGTTGCCCCTTATTCAACCATGATACTTTATAAGGTGTAGGATGGGGCAATCTCTTCAAATTCAATTTATCTACCATCTCAACAACAACTAGATTTTCAGTACTACTTGAATCTATAACAAATTAACAACACTTACCTTAGCACTTACAGACAATCCAGAATAATGACTTCCTTTGAGGTGGCTCCTTCTCCATTGGAACCTTGATCAATGTCCTCCTCATTAGCAAGGATTCTCCTTTCTCTGATTCTTCTGGTTGTCGTGAGGAGTTAACACTTTCTTCATCTCCTCCTTGAGCAACTTGAGTTCTTCTTTCATTCCTAAAGGTGGTAGTGGATTGTTCTTCTAGGCACTCCCAAGCTTAGTGACCTACAAACTTGTTGCACTTGTAGCATTTTCCCATGAAACCATTGAATCCTCCTCTTTGTCCAAATCTGCCCCTAAAGCTAGGCCTTCTTCCTCTAAAACCTCCTCTTGAACTTGGTACTTTTTCTTGTGAGGTGCTTGACTCACCTTGGCTTCTTTGTGATTGTTCTCTGCCAACATATGGACCTCTAGCTCTATAATTCCTTACTCTACCTCTATTTTGCTTTTCTTGCTTCCTATTTAGCTTCTCCTCAACCTTTAAGGCTAGTTGATAACACTCTTCAAGTGTCCTGGGGCTTGTAAGGCTCAACTCATCTTGTAAGATGTAATTAAACCCATTAAGGTATCTTGCAACCTTTTCAATGTCATACTCCATGTGTCCTGATCTGATATGCAACTTGTAAAACTATTTAGTGTAATCTCTCACTCCCATATCCTTTTGTTTCAAGTTCTGCAACTTCCTATACAACCAAGTCATGTAGTCACTAGGCAAGAATTTTCCCTTCAACTTGGAAATAATCCTATCCTAGGAAGTAATCTTAGATTTTCCTTTCTTTCTCCTTTCTTCCTAAACATAATCTCACCATAGGGATGCATGACCTTTCATATTGGTCCTGGCCAACTTTACTTGTCGCTCTTTAGGTACATCTTCAAACTCAAAGTACTTATCCAACTCCCCTATCCAATCAAGGAGTTCTTCACCATTCAAACTACTTGTATATACTGGAAGTTCCATCTCCACCTTGGTTCCTTCAACAATCTTTCCATCCTCACATAATTAACATCCCTCTCTTCTCGAGGTTCTTCTTGAGGTGCTTCATTCACCACTTCTTCTTCTTGGTCACTCATATCCCTTGTAACCACTCGTCTTCTTTGGTTAGCTTCCATTGCAGTGAGTCTTGCATCCAAACTAACTCTCATCTCCCTCAATTCTCTAGCAAGGGCTTCTCCCAATTATGTTGCTATTCTTTCTGCCACCCTTTCAACAACATTGAGTCTTGAAGGCATCTTTCTCCTGTTGGATAGTTAAACATTATATTAGTTTTCTTGGCTTAACCTAGCTTTGATACAAATAATGGTGTAGATAGAGATAAACGATGCAAATAAAAATGTGTTTTATATTCTAAATGACTCTTCTTTGAGTGTCTCAACCCTACTTTGAAAGTTTACCTACAAACCTTTCTTACTAGGCTCAAACCCTTAACAATGTCCTAATTGGGTATTTGCTACAACAACGCTCGTTATTTGAATTCTTAGACTTATTGAACCTTTAATACACTCAATAGGGTCTTCTCAACTCCTTACTTGCTATGACAAACTCAATAAACATGTTTTCCACTATACCCTCAAAGATGCTTAGGGTTTTGACAATTTTAAGGACAATGAACACAAATAGACCTGCACAATTCACTCATATGATGGAATTAGGAATTCTCCTTTGGTTGGATCTTGGGAAGCAACCTAAGGAAGGGTTTCACCAAGTTTCATCAATTTTAAAAGGTGCGAACAAAAGTTATGAATTTTTTAAGCTTGTTGGAAACCCTGGTTCTACTATAGGGCTGCTAACACTGTTTTGCTTGTTTATCACTCAAAAAATAATGAAATCACGCCAAACCAATTGCATTGGATTCTTAAAAATATAATATAACTTCCCATACACTCACAAATTTGCAATTAATTTGTACAAGATCGTACAAGACTGATTTCTCACTATTTTTTTAGAAATTTGTCAAAAATTGCAATGAAAACAAGGTATTTCATGAAAAAATCCTTCTGCAACTTCTTGGAGCATGAATTTCATTCATTCCATCTGAATTATGATAAAAAAAAGTTACAATTTGAAGATATACCCCTTTTCCTTTCAAAAACCTAATGTCTAATGTAATAAAAGTGCAAAAATATGTCTTTTTTCAAGACTTCAAACCTAGGATTGCAAACAAAAACATGTAAGAAGACCCTACATGGTCTTTCACGGTCTTACAAGACCTTATTAGAATTAGAAAACCCAAAAATAAGTCGAGGACCAAACCCCAACCCTTTACAAGCCAAAACTCACCTAGAAAATTCAAATTTGCATATTAGGAGGAAAAGCAAATTTTGAATTTCTAGGCCAACTTAAACAACCTAAACCATTGGAAATGAACCCAATGGACCTCCTAGAATACCTACACTGACTCAACAAATAATTCTAACATCAAAATGAGCATAAAAAAAAACCAAAGTCATGCTCCTACATCAAATATGAGTGTGATAATATTATCCCAATAATATGATATGAGAATGAGAATAGGAAGGCTCCTTTTATATATTTTTGGGGCCAAATTATATTATCTTGAGTGAGAATCACTTGAATTAAGCTTATTTAGCCAAGGATAAGTTCCTTAAAAACTATCCAGAAAAAGAGGGTGGAACATGGGTGACACTAATAAGGGGAGAAGGTGTCTCCTATCCTAGGGAGGATGATATTATGTGAGAAGAACAAGGGTTCAAGATGTTATTGATAGGGGTGGATTTAACACAATTGAAATTTAGATGTGAAAATTTTAAGAAAAAAGGTGGAAATGAGCTAGTTATAGGAAGATATAAGCAACTATTACTGTGATCAAGAGTTGTTAGCCTATCTAAATGATGCAAAACAGAATGCAAAAGACAACAAACAACACTTAACACCTCAAGATAGGGCTACGTTAAACTTAAACAAAATAAAGAGAAGAAAGCTGATTTTTACCTTGTTCAAGTTGTTCCTTGGTTGGCCCTTGGATCTTTGATGATTTCTATGCTCCTTGGATGGCAAGATAGATGGAAATGGATTCAAAATGAGCTAAACTAGATGAGGAATGCAATGAGCAAAGTGGGTAGTTGGATGGATGAATGCAAGTGAAATAGATGGAAGCTTCAAAGTATGCAACAATGGAGGTTTTGGAGTGCAAGTGTGCTTGAGAGATAGAATACCAATTTTTGTGAATGCCTAATGAATGAAATGAGAGAAAATTTCTCATTTTAAGAGGAATTCTCTAGAGAAATGGACGGTTGAGATTGAGCCAACATGGCCAAGATGGAGGGTTATGGTGAGTTGAGGACTCACAAGCCCTCACATCTTGCCATGTTGAAATGAGATGGAAAAAGGACATGGTGAGGTGGAGAGGATACACGTGAGGTGGAGGTACTTGCAAGTATCTTGGGATGAGGAGAAAATTTCCTAAAAAAGGAACTTCTTGTTCCCATATGAGAGGAAAGTGACATATGAGGAATTTTAGTATTCCTCAAAAATCTCCATGGGGAAGAGAGAGGTGGTTGGGGAAATAAATGTGAATTTTAATTCACATGATTGGAAGGGATAAGGTGACTGGGAGAATAAATATGAATTTTAAATTCATATGAGAAACACCTTGTGGATAAGACAAGGTCCTTATAATAGAAGATTCTTGACCCCATGTGACTAATGTGAAAAGTGAGGAGTTCTAGAACTCCTAACAACTTGCATGGGGAAGAGGAGAATCTTGGAGGGATAAATGTGAATTTTAAATTCACATGGGGAAGAGGGTCTAGGCTAAATGTGGAAATTGTCAAGGTTGACAAAAAATGTATGCTAAATGTAACAAATATATTAGATTACGGTTGTGCAAACAGGTGATTAAGAAACTTAATGAGGGATTAGAAGCAAGTGGGAGAATATGGAGGATGTGACATTAATCTTGATTAAGGTGTGCACATCCTAATCATGGATTAATTAAATTAATCTAGATTAGAAGAAGGTTATGGAGGATGTGACAAGGAGAGAGAAAAAAATAACTTAAAATTGCTTTAATTCAAAAAGGTCAAATGACTAAATTAAATAAATTGATATGTTTATTTAATTTAGAGAGGAGAAGATGAAAAGTAAAATATTTAATTGTTAAATTATCTATACTTTAGGAACCTCAGGGAAAGGGGAGATATTAATTAAATAAATCATTTAATTAATATTGATGAAGTAGACGGATAAGGGAGACAAATTTGACCATATGGAAGTGGTCAAATTTGGATGTCTACAATTACATTTTTTGAGCAATCACCTTAGAAATGAGAACATGGGTAACTTAATTATGAATGAAGATTGCAAGAAGGGGTAAAGACACATGAAAGGGGAAAGAACATGGGGATAAAAAATAGGTCATAAAAAGGTTCAAGACATATGAAAAGGGGGACAAGCCAATGAGAGAGGGAAAATAGGTTGGAAAGGGGCCAAGATGGGAAAATTAGGCAAAATACTAAAGTGGGCACAAAACATGTAAAAATAAATTGCAAGTTATACAATTAATGCTCTTATGGTTAACAAATTTGGCATTTTCTCTCATCCAAACATTATTAAATTTAAACTATGTTGGATCAAGTGGCTTTCACTTGTTTATTTAATTTAAAATAGGTGTTAGAATATCAAATATGTTGGAAGAATGAAGAAGAAACCCTTCAGTGTGTTGTCATTGATGCCTTTGGTGACATTTTTGTCTGATCTGATAAATAGTGTTTATGTTACCTTGATTAGGTAATTTGGTCAAGGATCACTCATAGTAAGATATCGGCCTATGTGATTTCAGTATGTTATTCAAGACTATTAAATGCATCTATGAACAAGTTTTTAGCGATTTTGGTTGAATGGGCTGAAAGATATGTTTGACAAAAGATTGACATACAACTTTCTGCTCAAAGTTGTGCAAAGTGGTATAAGCCTTCCTCTGGCTGACATGGATAAGTGATATGAAGATTAAGTGGATATTAAAGAGATCCTTTTTAGGTTTGTGCTAACCTAATTTATGCCTTGTATGTTTTGGTTTGAGTGTGAAAGAAGTTTTGTTGAGCCGACAAGCTATTTTTGAATTAAGTATGCATACATCTAATTAGGCCGACCTAATTGATGTGTAAGGATGTAACAACATATATATATGCCGGTATTGGCATGGTGTACTAGTTTAAAGGTGGCATTGTTGTTCTTGCCCCATTGGGGTGGTATTGTTGAATGGTTGTATTCCGGTTCATAGCTTCAGTCAAAAGTGTTTACCCCTTGAATTATATATATATATATATATATATATATATATATATATATATATATATATATATATATATATATATATATATGAAACAACTTTTGTACTGAAGGTATGACATGTGTGTGATATGCGATAAGTAATGCAAGATAGTGTGTGAACTTATATGTTAAGTTTTGTATCAAGGTAGAATTGCAGTATATGTTGTGAACTTGCAAACCGGTGCACCATTTTGTATTCCAGAGCTTAATTAGAACTAAACTCAACACATGAAAGTTGTACTCCATTAGTTCAATTTTTGGTAGTGAGCCACACTCCATTTTTGTAATTTTTTCAGGTTGTGAGCCTTTCGAGGATAGTGTGTCTTAGCAGTGTGCCCTTGTAATATCTTATGACCGGTTATAATATATTGTGAGATAATCCTCACCGTGGTTTTTCCCATTTCGGGTTTTCCACATAAAAATCCTGGTGTTTATGTGTTGTGCGGTGTTATGATCTCTTTCATATCTTTATTTACTATTGCAGTTAGTTGTGTTCTAATATTTGGATGGCTAATAGTTGAATTGTTTAGTAGAATATTGATTCACCCCCCCTCTTAGTATTTTGGGTGTTCAACCAAATAATCGTAATTTGATGATATGAATAGTTTCAATAAATTATTGACCTTAATGTGTCATTGTTAATTACAAGGTAGAGGTATCCCATTTAACATAAGATGAATGCAATTGATTAATATAATTTTTTCAACCTCAACTTCCATTAATAAATATCTTGGAGCATGCAATTCTCAATTAGGAATTATTATGTCACAATTCTTGATAGTGTAGGATTGGATCTTTATGTCAAGTATTAAAGGATTTCAAAAAATTTCACATCTTTTTCTTTTAAGAAAAGAGTTCACTAGGAGATAAAATTTGCTAGTTGAGAAGGTATAGGACTTTGATAATACTTGAAAATTAAATGATAAATCACCTCTTACATAAATATTCTAGGATAATTAATTAAATAATAATAAAAGTAAGAGTTGGGATCGATATTGAAATTAAACATAAAAATGAAAAATAAAATAGGTTATTTAGCTAGATTCCAGAGGGAGGAAAATAATGTCAAATATGCTAGGAAGTGATTTATCACCATGTTGGAATTTTAGGGTCTTGTTTATATGAATGCCTCAAAATATATAAACTAATTATGTTCTATTTTGGTTTAGATCCATGCCCATGGAATTGATCTTAATAAGTGCACAAATAATTTGGTGCACATATTCAAACCTAGATCCGTGAAAGTAAATTGGTAGTTGTAGTTTCACCTCAAAACTTTGTACTTGTATTTGAAGAGGAAAAATGCTTAAAAATTTCATTTATGGACTTGCTAAGTGAGGATCATGTTCTCCTTTGTCAAGACCCCAGGTAGATTGGTTCAATAATGATGGACACATGCCTTATCATCATGTATCATGCCTAGGATGATGTATGCTTTGATGGTGTAATTATAATCCTTAGTGATGTTGCTATGATGTACAAATGAATTAGGGCATAACACATAATTTTAAATTGTATATGAATATCCTTAAATATAGCATAACATACGAATTAACACAAATGTGCACTAGTACAACTCATAATGGTTAATAAGAGGGAGTCAACTAGGTCCAAATTTAAAAAATGAAATTAAAAGTTTATGTTTCAAATTCTCAACAGTAGAAGTGACATGTTAAAATTTTGCACAAGTGCAAATATGATATAGGATGGAAAATGGGAGATCTAGGGATTGAGACCAATTATTTGGGGATGAATGATGACACAACCACATTGGGATAAAGTCATGAGGAAAATTTAATGCAATAACATGCCACTTGTTGACTTGTTATTGAATAAAGGACATCCAATTGAAGTGGGCCCATAATATAAGGGAAAATGTATGCTATATAATTTTCATCATTAAAAAGATAAAAGGACCAAAATTTATTATATACAACCTTAAAAAGCAATATTTAAATTAAAATTACCTGTAAGAATAAGCCACATTGTAATGATGGAAATTGCATACCTATGCCCCTTTCCCTTATATTTTGTGTCCACTTTAATTAGATTGTCCTTTATTTATTAACTAGCATGCCAATAGCATATTTTATAGGGAAGTTTGTAAACAACCTTATACTAGCATGCCCCCATCATCATCCATCACTAGTCATAACCAATTATGCAATCTCCATTGTTCGTCACCTTGGTTCAAATCCACATGTGTAGAATTGACCCAAGTTATATTTGAACCCTGAACTTTAAGATAAAAAATTGGGTGCATGTTCCTTCTTTCCCACTATTTGTAACAAGTCAACTAAAACATAGATTATTTCAAATTGCAAGTTCGCATAGTGTATTTAAGGGCATCCCTAATTCATTATTCTCATACAAGATCTAGAACCAAGAGTATCATAAAGCATCTTAATTGCATCATCTAACCAGGCACATTGTATGCTTGTTTGTTGTCTTTGATTTTAGTTCGCCATGGGTGTATTACCCTGCTTATAGGTTTGATTGAGGAGAACATGGCCCTTGCATAGTGAGTTCCTAAATGATGTTTATAGACATGACCTCAATTTAGACACAAGTACAATGAGTTGAGGCAAAACTATTACAATTGTCGACTTTCAATCAATTCACTTCCATAGATCAAGGTTCATTTTTGTGCTCTAGATTAGTTTCACACTCATGAAGATTAATCCACAAATACAAATTTAAAATATAAAAAAACACAATCAATTTACAAATTCAAAAATATTCATTTAGACAAAACCCTAATTTTTAACTTACTAACAAATCAATTCCAAACATCTCTAACACTATTCTTCCATTTAAAAATCAAACTTTTAATTTATTGAAATTTGATAAATTTTAAACTTTTTATTATTGTTTAATTATACACACACAAATTATAATTAAAAACATATACTTAAATTTTTATGGAAAGCGTCAATTTTTAAAAGGGATACACATAAAAGAAAAAAACATGGGATTTGTGTTTCTTATACATTTAGGTCTTTATAATTTCGTAACCGCGTCGGCGGCTTTGCGATCCGTGTGAGCGGGGAAGGCGAACGATTGGAAGCCGTCGATAGGGAAGATAAAGCCAACGGCGACGATGCGTTGGCGCCTTCAAGCGAAATTTGAAATGAGCGCTATAAAATAGTTCGGGAGAGCCATGCTTAACAAAGTACCAATCGGACTGTGTTACAGAGAAAGGGATCAGTTCAAGCAAAGAAGAAGAGAAGTGAAAAAATGGCCAGGACAAAGCAAACGGCTAGGAAGTCTACAGGAGGAAAGGCTCCTCGCAAGCAGCTGGCAACGAAGGCTGCTCGCAAGTCGGCGCCGGCAACTGGAGGAGTGAAGAAGCCACACAGGTTCAGGCCCGGAACCGTTGCCCTGCGGGAGATCCGCAAATACCAGAAGAGCACTGAGCTGCTCATCAGGAAATTGCCCTTCCAACGCCTCGTCAGGGAGATTGCGCAAGACTTTAAGACGGATTTGAGGTTCCAGAGCTCTGCTGTGGCTGCCCTGCAGGAGGCCTCTGAGGCTTATTTGGTTGGTTTGTTTGAGGACACCAATCTCTGCGCTATTCATGCTAAGAGGGTTACTATCATGCCCAAGGACATTCAGCTCGCCCGCCGCATCCGTGGTGAAAGGGCTTAATTTTCTTCCCCACTTTTCATTATCTGGTTCTATCTTAACGGTGTGTTTTCACACCACCATTGGCTTCTGGGCTTTTGTTTGATCTATCTGTGGCTGGCAATGAACTCATAAGGCCTTTCCTTCAAAGGCGTGTTATGAAACTGAAGTTTGAAAGTTTTCTGACAATTGCAATGGTTTTCTTTGTTTTGCTGGGTCCGTTTGCAGTATTGTGATGTGTTGTTCTGAAAAAAAAGTTTCAACATATGAAAAACTCGAGAAGTGTCCAAATATTTACATTGGCTAAGTTTGATAATATGCATCTTTAGAGAACTACTCTTTATATATTATCAGGAAGGAAAAATTACTGCGATCGATTTAAAAGAATGGGAAAATAATTATGGTTTTATGTAATGATATCTTGATATAGCATTTAAATTAATAGTTTATTCATTGAATGAATAGGTGAGATAAATGCAAGTAGAATTTAGATTTGATGAAATGATAATTTTATTTATGTATTTTTATTTTAAAATATAATTAGATAGAAATTACTTATCACATAAGGTAAGTAATTTTAAATAAAATCTCAAAATTTATGAGATTGTTTTGATGTATGTCTAATTCTTATATATAGATTGTTAAAATAATTGATTATGAGATGTAATTTTTGAAAGTTTATCTATGTAAATGTATATCATTTTAATAATAATGAATTTAGCTTTTGAGATGATATGCTTTATTTTACTACATCAACGATGCTCAAACCATCCTTAATCTATTAAAGATTTAGTCTTGTAAATTGAAAACCTTGGCTTGTTTGTGTCTTTATTTACCCATTGATTGTTATAATTTATTTATTATTCATTATTGTTGACTTGAAATTTTTAAAGGTGATCCCTAATGTCTTTGTACTATGTATTATTCGTTGATTATTAGGCTTAATACTATTGGGTGTGTTTGTTTAGAAGGATGTTTGAGATATTTTTCAAGTTTAGGGAGTTTGGATTTTATTTATTTATATTTATATTTTTTATTTTTTAATTGAGAATTTGATTAATAAAAACATGAAGTTATTAAGGATAAATAATGGTAGTGTATTTTGCTTGTTAAGGGGCTAGGTTGGGTAAATCCAATATGGATGATTTCCAAGGAGGTTTGATGGGAAAAATTAGTTGAAGGATGGTGGAAGATAAATTTTGATAGAGCTTCAAAGGGAAGTCTAGGGCCTTTTGGGGTTGGATTTATAATTTGAAATTGGAATGAGAATGTGGTGGTTTTTTGGCATGCTTATATGCTTTAATCTTTCTACTCTTGGTATTTTTTGGAATGTATTGAATTGGAAATTTATGTACTTTTTATTTTTCAAGCAATAAAATATTGTGTTATTGGCCCAAAAAAAATGGTAGTGCATTTATATTTATAATAAAAATTAGAGGTAGATTGTGGTTGCATTTTGTGGCACAATTTATTTTGTTTAAAAATTTCAATCTCTACACATTTTTTTTTGTGATGTATCTTGTAAATAATATTGGATCCAATGAAATTTTTCATTTTAATTTTAATCTTTTTGCCATACTAAAAATTTCAAACTTTTTAATTTTAATTTAATCTTATGACAAACCAAATTTCACTAAGAAATATCTTTGTAAGAACCCAATTTTTAAGATAAAAAATTGGATTTCTATTAGTTATGTCCCTAAGTTTTCTTAAATCTAGAGGAGGGTCTAGAGTATGTTCACTTGGTATAAGGGAAGCATTGTAAGAGTGTCATCTTAAGATTAAGGGATCCTTCACATGGAGTTAATCAAAACCTAGTCAAAACTTTTTGGACCAATGGAGTTAATCATACTTCATATTTGTTGATCATTGGGGTTATGGTATTTCACATTTGTTGGACCATTGGGGGTAATGGTATTTTGCATTTGTTTGAGTGTTTACAAGGATCTATGAGATGGAGTATGTTGGGTATGTTGTAAAAAGCATCTATGTTGATAGTTGAGGATGAATAGATATGGTATGGGACATCCTTAGGAGTTTTGAATAAAGGTTATGAACCTTAGAATGACCTTAATTTTTTCTACAATTTCATTGATTTGAATAGGTAGTGAATTCACCATCTACAATGGTGAACTTTTTTTTGTTATGATGATTATGTCAAGTACCATAGAAAATTTGGTTGGATACCAATTTAAATTTTAGATTTTTGTAAAATAAAGTTATTAATTTAAATAAAGTTATTAAAAAAATTTAAATGAAGTTATTAAAAACATTTAAATAAAGTTATTATTTTAAATTAAAATAAGTAAAATTGTATGGGATAAATATATAGGTAAAAATTAAATTACACATAGGATAATAATTGAATTATAAAAGAATGAAAAATAATTATTCTTTTTAAAAATTCTAAATGAAAAATAATTATTCTTTTTAAAAATTCTAAATTAATGATTTAAAATTAGAAATTAGAAAATTAAATTACAAAAAATATGAAATTTATAGTTACACAAAAATATGTTTCTAAATTCATATATTTAAATCATAAAAAAATATTTTTTTTTTTTTAAATTGAAAACATTTCAAAAAGGCAAAAACATTCATATTCTATTTTATTCAAAATCAATATATATCTATAAGGAAATATTATAAATTTAAGGTTTCACTAAATATTTTATTGCACAAAAATATAGAAACTTAAATATGCATCTAATAGAAAGACTTTTCATAAAAAGTGCACATCTAATGTTAAACAATAGTAAAATTAAATACAAATAAAATATAGGACATTTATTATAACAAATAAAAATAAGTTCTTAAATTAATATATTTAAAACTAGCATATCTATCTTTAAAAAAAATGAAATAAAGAATTACATTTACACTTATCATATAGTTTTAAAATAATTTATAATATTATTATTATGGTTAGGGTTAGATTACAATTTAATTAGGGTTAAGATTACAATGTTGTCAAGGTTAAGGTTCAATTAGGGTTAAAGTTCAATGAGGTTGATGGTTCAATTATGGTTAAGGTTAGGTTTAGATTAGTGTGAGGGTTCTATGATTAGTTAAGGTCAAGGTTCTTATAGGTTTATAATTATTGCTATGGTTAATTAGGATTGGAATTACAATTTGCAAGGTTAGGGTTCAGTTATAGTCAGAGTTCTAGGATGAATTAAGGTTAGGGTTCTTATAGGTTTATAATTATTGCTATGTTTAATTAGGATTAGAATTACAATTTGCAAGGTTAGGGTTAGATTAGTATGAGGGTTCTAGGATGAATTAAGTTAGGATTTGTATAGTGTTACAATTACTATTACAATTCAATAAGGATTAGGGTTAGGTTTGACATGGGTTAGGGATGGGGTTAGCCTTTAATTATGCTTATATTTTGGTTAGGGTTAGGTTCATTTAGTAATATATTAAATATATTATTATAATATTTTAAATATAATAATTTATAGGGAGTGGACCATGGTTAGAATTATGGTTAGGGTAGGATTAGGGTTAGAATAAAGTTTTAATCTAATTAGGGTTACATTCAATTTTAATATATTATGGGCTGCCCCAAAATATAGATTAATGGTTATAATCACTTTAGTTTAACCCTAATATGAATATAATAATCACTTTAAGTTTAACCCTAATATGAATATAATAATCACAAGAATTAGAGTTCAATCTATGATTAGAATTATGGATGCATTAAGAAGAGGATTGGAAGGATATAGATTGCACATGGAACCTCTAAAAGGAAGGGAGGTGGCAAGAGAATAAACAAACCAAGGGTAGGAGAGTAGGAGTTAAAAGGAGAGGAAATAGGATTAAATCACAAAAGAAATTAGATGGAAAAAATAGACTAATAATATATATAGAGAAATGAAAAAAGAAAGTGTAGGTTTAAACTTAATTGAAAAAAAATGGTACACTAAATGATATATTTTAATTAAACTAATATGTTTTCATTTATAACATGATATACTAATACATTATATTAGTGTATTAAAACTTGATGTAAAAACACACATTTAAATCCGAAGCACTTTTACACTTGAGTTCAATGTTAAAAATAAAATATTATTAACTTTTAACACTTTAATTAATTAGATCAATTAAATAAAATTTATAAATTTATTAAACATATTTTTGAATACATATATTTTAGTATATTTAATGATCCATTTAAACACAAAATATATAATTAGGTCAAGATAGTTACCAACTTATTGTTCAAAAATAATTAATGTTAATTTTTTCTATTTTAAAACATGGTGATTACATATATTTTTGGTGGGTTACAAGTATTCTCTTTAAAAATGTAAATAAAATTCAAAAAAATGAAAACAACTGTAAATAAAATTCAATTAATATTATAATTAGGTTATTTTATCACTCTTATGTTATTTTATTTACTTAAAGAGTTATTTTACTCTTTACTTTAGAACTATTTAAGGATTATTTTATTTTATTTATATTATAGGTGCCTCTAAAAGATACTTTTTAAATATAGCTATACTAGTATTTTATAGTTATAAGATGAAATTATTTCATCTAAATAATAATAACTTATAAATGTTTTTAATAGGTTATATTTGGTATTTTAATTATATATATATAAACTTAAAATAATAAATAAATAAAAACTGGCTTCCTCTATTTTATATCATTTTATTAATCTAGACTAAATTTTAAAAATAGATAAAAATATTTTATACATATATGATTTATACTTTATAAAAATATCAATTTTTAATAATTTGTTTTATTACATGCATTTAAACATATTAATAAATAAAATTGATTTAAAACTTATTTATTTTTTAAAACATTAAAAGTTATTTTTTTTAAAATCAAAAAATAAATAAAATAACAATTATTTATTTTATTTAATAATGTATAAATTTTAAAAAATACTTAAGAGTTTCCAACACAAAATGGCTAAAAGAAATACTTCCTTTTTGCCAGTGTGAGATAATTTTTTATTTTTGACCATAAGGATGCCATTCGATTATGCATGTATGGGGCATCCATGCCCCAGTGCATTCCTAGGGTTGGATAGCCACTACCCAAACTTTACATAGTAGAATAAAGACTATTTTGATCTCTAAACTTAAAATTCAAATTTAATCCTAGACTCAAATTGACCCCTTGACATGAAACATTAAAAATTGTGTTATATAGTGTTGTTCAAAATGATAAACCCATTCTCATTCATTAGTTCTTTTTTACTACTTGTATCGTTACTTAAGAGCACCATAGTAGAACATTGCATGTCATCAACTTAAATATCAACATCATCATCATTAGTGGGAGGCTTAACATGTTACATGGTTACTTGGTATGTCTTCAATCATTGTTCAAACAATTAATTCAAATCCAAAAGTTTAACTAAGAAGAAGGTCTTCATCTATAGCAAATTCTTAAAGGTGTTCATCAACACGACTATTTTTTCAAACGCTTAGACTATAGCAAATTCTAGACAATCATAAGCATTTGTGTATTTTTAGGATCAAGTGTCAAACCTATGGATCAAATTTGAATTTACAAGTGTGAAGATCGTTATGGTATGAAAGTGACATAGAATGAAAACAAAATAATTAACAGTTTGCTAGAACATAATAAAACACAATTTGATAAAAAAAATATTAATTTGAATAACTTAAAAATAGTATTCAAGAATATATTCTATTATTACATTGAAAATTAAATTTGTATTATTTTATTCAATTTCAATAAACATCTTGTATATTAATATTATCTTAACTCTAATATCTAAATATACTAATATATTATTAAATTTGAATTCATCCTTAAATAATTTATATAAAATAATTTTATTTTCTATATATTTCACTTTTATTTATAATTATTCATTTTTAATTTATTTTTTAAATCTCCAAATTTCACCATTCAATTGGTAGATGTTTAAAAACATATCATGAGAAAGCTAACATAAGGTCATACAAACATTAAAAATTTAATTTCAATTAGCAGGGGTAGAAATCTAAAGAAATATAACTACTCTTAATTGAATTGTGTGCTCACAAATCACATTTGAGAGTGTGAATTTGACTTTACCAATACATCCAAAACAACAGTGAAACATGAGTTCATATTCACACTATCAAGATGCCATACAAGAAAATGTCATATTAAATTCATTTGAATATTATCCTCATAAAACATATGGTTTAGGTATGAGGTATAATAGTATGTCTCACTAATCAATTTACAAATTTATGGGAACACAAGAAAAAAAATGATTAAGTTCATTTTAGATAATATTTTTGACCACTATATATATTTGTCATTTAAAAATTCTATGTAGTACCATAGTCCCCCAAGCTGCATAGAATGTTTAACCAACACACATTTACATGTCAAATATATTGTTTAGTCTCATACATCAGTTTTACTAATCAAAATTTATCATTTCACACCATATTTTTGAAGGTCAAATGAAGTCAATATATATAAAAATAAAAAAATACATATAGGTAGCACTCATTGTCAACTTTCTAAAACATGTTATTTTTTCCTATCCCATTATGTATTGATGTGTCATTTTGTAAAATTGCCACAAACTTGAGGTCCTAGTTAATTTTCACAACCCATTTTCAAGTAAGAATCCTTTGGAGTTCTAAATACAAATAAACAATTTCCCAACTATGAATATAATTAAGACAATAGATTCTTGAACATTAAGACACTAAGATGTATATATGACAAAGGCACTATAATTTGGAAACATAATTTGTATCTCTAACTAACTAAATTAATCTCATTACATAATTTTGTATAAAATAGAGAAGGAAAAGCCACAACTAATCATTTTAGCCATTACAAAAATAGATGGACATGCTTATTTAAAGTTTTGGAAAATTCATCAATAACTACATCCTAAAAATAAAATTAAGAAAAAAAGTGAAGTTTCACATAAATCTATGCTAATAATCCAAGAAGAGGGAATTTAAATATAGAATAGTTTATATGTATACCATAGGTTTGTATGCGTAGCCACTAACACTAAAGAAGGGTGAAAAATGAAGAAATGAACATAATTTTCATTTTTAAATTACAAGTAAATAAGTCAAGTGTTTATATATATTTTTTCCAAGTTAAAGTTCAACCTTGCATTGAAAAAAGTTAGATTTTTTAGGTTGGGTTTTCCTATTTTATTCATATTTTTTTTTATTGTTTTTTGGGTTATAGGTTCATGGCTAACACACATGGATCTTTGGGTCCCTCTCAAATATATTTTAAATAAGTTGTCCTTGGTCATTGCACTAATGATTCCCTACATGAGACTAATGTAGTAAGCATTATTATTGGTTTGGTTAAAATGAAATACATTTCGTTAGAGAAATAAATTACCTCCCTTAGAGCACAAAGATTCCCATGTTTGTTTATATTATTGACTTTGTGGTAAAAGTTTATTTTAGAGAAATGATCTTATTTGTAAATTCATTGGGGTTTGATTGAATTTTAGGATGATAATATTCCTATGTTTGTTTATATTCTTGACTTTGTGGTACGCGATTTCATTTTTCAAAGACATGATCTTATTTGTAAATTCATGGGGATTGGATAGAATTTTAGAATGATGGAAGATCAGGGTTGTAGAAAATAACTAGTTAAAGGAGAAATAAAGATAACCCATGTAGTTTGAACTTAATCAAGACATTGATGTGGTAAAATCAATCCCATTAACTAATGTTTAAATCAATTGGACCCCTCACAAAGCAAGTTTATCACCTCTTTGATTTTTATATTAAAAAATTGTTTTGTACGACTTTTTCCTAATGGTTCATAGAATTTTTTGTAATAGTTCATTGAATTTCATTCATATATTATTTTAAAGCTCAAACAAAAGTGTAAACACTAAGGTAAAGAGAAGTATACCATAGAATGATTAGAAAAAACCAATGTAGTTGTTTTGACATATTTGAACAAGATAAAAGTCCACTAACCATCTTAACATTATTCAAAATGGGCAAGCCCACAAAATGGGAATCACTCCTTCATCTAGATGTGCAAGACATTCCCAATCAAGGAAATCATTTATCAAGTGTTGACCTTGAATGGACACCTATTGGAGATGAAAATGGTGAGTTAAACATATGTGCTGCAATCCCTCTTCAAAGACTCCCTCACTTTGTTAAAGGAGAAGGTTTATTAGATAGTACATAGACAACATTTATACGCAAAGTGCATAGAGAGCCCGACTTGATAGAACCTAACAACCATACAAACATGATGTACTGAAGGTTTGGTTAGATTTAATATAATAATTATGCATGTAAGAAATTATAGTTTCTAGTTGTTATATCAATTAATATATATTTTGTACACGTGTAAACAGTTATTGGTGTGCTTTTGGCCCCAATGATAATCAAAACAAACCTAAAACCAAGAAAAGGAAATGAAGGTTTGTCCCAAAAAGGGGTTGTCGAACCCACTTTCTTGTTAAGGTTATGTATGGTAGACCAAATGTTGCGATCATTACATATAATGATTTCAATCATTGTGATGCTAATGGTGAATTTTTCCATAGAAAAGATGACCCTTTTGGTGATCTAAGGAGTAGTGTTGCACCAAGGTTGTCAAATGAATGTAAATCGTATATTGAATCCTTATTGCTAATGGGGTTCGAGATTGACACAATATGCAAACAACATTATTTATACCATGGTTTGACTCATTAGATGAATAAGAGGGACACATATTTGTTGAGGAAAGATGTTTTGAATGCATGGAAAAGAGTACGGTCACTTTGATCCCAAAATAATGAAGATGATGCAAAAAGTGTAAGCATGTGGCATGCAGAGGAGAAAGATAACTTCTTTTACTATAAAAGACCAAATAATGTGGAAAATATTCCATTTATCATAGGAATCCAAACACCATGGATGCGAGAAATGATGGTGAAACATTCACATAACTCAATCATTGCAATGGATTCCATATTCTCAACGAATAAATATGGTGTAAGTAAAACAATGTTAATTGTATTTATGAATCTTAATTTGAAATCATTAATTTATTCTACTAAACATATAATAATTTATTAATGGTTTATTCATGTGTAGTACCAGTTATATACCTTGCTTGTATTTGATGAACAAGAGGCTAGTAGATCTGTTGCATGGGCCATAACCTCAAGAAATAAAGTTGAGGATATACATGAATGGCTAATAGAATTTTGTAAAAGAGGGAAACAATGCAAAGAAGATTGGAATGTCAATGCATTTATGATAGATGATGCTAGTGCTGAGATTGAAGCAATCAGGTTTTTATTTGCCTTAATCTTTTATTTAATTTTTTTAGAATGCTACTTATGAGATTTTATAATGTAACAATTATTTATTTTAGATTGCACTACTTATGAACTTTTATAATGTGACATGTAGATTGTCCTTTGATTGCCGATTACTTTTATGGATTTGGCATGTACGCAGGGCATGGTTGAAGAATGTATACATGTAAGTCAATCTTTAATTAAAATATGTGGAATAACTAAACATTACATGTATGAACCTCATAGCTTGATATTATGTTTTATAATCCAAGTATGTTAATAATAAGGATGTTGGAATTAATATGTTCGATAGATTAGGTGAAATAATGTATGCAATGAGTGATAACAAAGACATAAGTACTCACCTAATAAAAAATTTCATGGAGGAATTCAAAGAGGAGAAGAAATTTATTGAATACTTTCAAAAAACTTGGTGCCGTGATGAGACTCATATTAGTAAGCTCATTAAATTATTTATTATGGTTTTTATGCATTTACATTGTTTAACTTATTTTTTATTTATACTAAGATGAAGTTTATGATTGTTTGTATAGAGATGTGGGCAAAAAACTATAGAACTTTCCCTCATGCAAATCAAGAAACTAATGCTTCCATTGAGTCATACCACTGCCACATCAAGAGTCACTATTTAAGTGATTGTTCAAAGAGATGCACGAGGAGAATGAATTGGCTTATCCATACACTTCTTTATAGGGTAGAGCCATTCTATAAAAATAAAAGATATTTGCAATTATCAGGGTTTTTGACTAACTTCAAAAAAGAAAGATATTACACAACTGCATTAGAGAGGTCAACAACAATACCAAATACAAATTGATTTCCATATGATCTCCTCCCTAACACATACCGGATTTGCATGTGTGTGACTATCAATGGACAAAGAAAGGAAACACGTGCAAACATGTGTTAAAGATTTTAGATCTTCTAAAGAGAAACACAAATAATGAGCAAGATCAAGTTTCTGGTAAGAGTTATTTGAAATTTAAGTTTAATATTCATAGGTTAAATGATTATTATATTTTTCCTCAAAACTAACTAAATGAATCTCATTAAATTACAGATGGTGTTACTCCATTGCTTGATGATGTTGACAATGTCAGAGGGAGTTTTAGTCACGAAAATAATACCATTGGTAATGTCGATATGGTCTTTACAATTAAATATTAGTTTTTTTTATGGTTCTCAAAATTAATTAAATCTTAATCCAATTATAGATGGTTGTAATCAAATAGAAGATCAAGATGTGCTTGGGGTTGTCATTGGTGAAGACCAAAGAACAGGTAAATTTCAATGTATATATTTTATAGTGAAATATTAAGATATTTTAAAAATATTTTTAGATTTAATCATATATATTTGGATTATAGATGGTTGGAAATCATCTGATGCTTCAAATGATAACTTTCAAAATTCTATTGATTATTTAAATCATCTGCTCCAAAATTTACCAACTAGCGAAGATGAAAAAAATAAATTTAGTCAATGTATTGAGAGGTTGAGAAAATATATCAATACATCTCTTCCATCCTCTTCCAAATTTACACCAATCCCTGGCTCAGAGAACATGTCTATGAGACAAATATCACCATGGTTTAGTCCAAGCAAAATGTGCAAACATCGTTAAACTCATCAAAGAGACAATGTCATCTCTAAAGACTTGAATGAAACAACTGAAGAGTATGGAAATTTTCAATTCCCCTGTATAGGATGTAGAAAGAAAAAGAAAAAAAGGGCCATTAATTGCTCAAGCATCACAATAGAAGAATAAAGAGTTGTTATCATGCAACAACACAATGAGTATATTTATTCATATGCATTTTAGTAATTTGCATAATAATACTTCTTGTTTCTATTTCATATGTTAAATATATGTCATTGTAGGTTTGGATGATCAAGAAAGTACTCAACAACGTCAATTACCTTTCTCTATTGATCTAAACCAAACAATAACAAATGAAATACAACTTATAAATGGTAAATTTTTAACAATCAAATGTATTTATTAATTTTATACTTAATAAATTTACTATTGTTTATATTCATTACATAATGCAATTTTACACTTGAAAACTTTATCTATGTTGATGTGTTAAATGTGCATGTCATTGTAGATTCAGAGGATCAACAAAAAAATAGAGAACATATGTTACCTTTTTCTATTGCTCTTAACCAAAAAACAACAATAGATACAATACAAAGTGGAGATGGTATATGAATTATAGAACACACTTCAATCAATTTTATGTCTTTAATTTGTAAAATAATTTTTTCTTAGTTGACGTGTTAATTGTGCATGTTATTGTGGCTTTAGATAATCAACAAAACACCCAACAACGTATGTTACCATTTTCTATTGATCTTAACCAAGTAGCTTCAACAATGGATGTAATGCAAAGTAGAGATGGTAGGTAATTTAAAATTTTAAATTATAGTAGATAAGTTTTTATTTGGTTGGCCTAACTTATTTACTCTTGAGATAATTAAAATATGGTTTGGCTTGTTATTGTGCAGTCAATTTTGCATCCACCAAGTATGATGAGGAGGTTCGATTTTGATGATCCACCACAAGTTTAGGACTCGCCTAAGACATAGGATCAATTGAACTATTAGGATTTAATGTGTAGTTATTGAACATCCACATTGCATATAGATCTTGAGATGGCATATGGAGCTTGAGATCACATATGCAACATTTTGTAAAAAATATTTTGAGTTGGTATAAATGCCAATTTTGTATATGTGTAGACAATTATTCTACACTTATATATATATAAATCTATATACAATATAATTCTTCTTTATGTGCTTGTTTTCCAAATTTCAACATTTAAATTTGAATGCATATTCACTTTAGAATGGTTGAATTATAATTAATAACAAGTTATAGATTTATTTCTTGCAATCTTACTTTCCATGATGACTAAAAATCAATATACAATATAATTTTTTCGTATGTGCATGTTTTCTAGCTTTAAAGATTTAAATTTGAATGTATATTCACTTTATATTTTCCCATAAAGCACAACATTGTATCCTTTATATTTTCATAATTATTTTTAAAAAATACTTCATTTGTTCATTACTCATTTGAAAAAACAATAGTGTTGTAAAATGAGGTGTTTTCTTAGCTTAATACTTTGTAAAACTTTAATATTGCTGATATAAATAAGCTTTTCCTTTGTTACATATATTCTTTGTGGGTGATTATCTTGATTAATCCATTTTAGTGTTGTAGAATGTAGACATAAGTTGATAGAAGAACTAGACGGGATATTAGAAAGATTACACAAGATGTACCGTGGAGAAACCCTTTCGGGAAAAAACTCCACCAAGAATTATTCTATTATTCAAACTTTGAATTACAATAGATCCAATTCTTGCTTGAGAATGCTTCTTCTGTCTTCACCAATCTTCTTCACAACTTGCAATAAAAACTCTCATAACTCTATTCAACTTGCTTGAGATAAATAGGCTTTTCTCAGCTTTGTAAACTCAACATGATTTACAATTACAATGTACAAGGCCTATCCCTAAAAGGTACGCCTATCTCATGCACATAGGGTTATCTCATGAAGAACAATGCTAAAACATATGCTTCATCCATTTGGGTGTCCCAAACTGAAGTCACAACTCAACCTTCATTTTGTTGATAATTCTAAAGCTCTTCCTCAAAGTTGGTGCCCATAAGTAATCCTACTTAACCGAGCCTTCAGAAATATCTCAACATACAAAAGAGGTAAATCCAAGAAAGAATCTTGGGCACCCAAGTTGGCTCCAAGTGATTTCTAGTTAACTGTAACATTTACTCAACACCATTCATGCAAGAATGGTCATCCCCTATTAACTGGAGGTAGTCCCTGTTATCTGTCATACAACTCAAGTTATTAGCCATGCATTCCAAGTTAACTGAAGCTAACTACATGCAACTCAAAATAACCAATATGCATGCAACTAAAGATAACTGAACCATAACTGAACTGAACTGAACCGAACCGAACTGAACTAAACTAAACTAATTCTGAATTGAACTGAATTGAATTGAACTAAACTTCATGCATGCAAACATCAAACCCTAACTCCTAGGATCTTTACATGCATTCAGAAGTGTCATCTCTGACTCCGAATAGTTAACTAAACACAAGGTGAGTGTCACCTTACCATGTGTGCATCCACATGTTCCTATTATTTAGGAATAACTACAAATGTCAATTTCATGATTTATTTCATCCAAATAATTAATCTCATCCTAATCTTAGTATTGTTGAAGACATTCCAAGAGCTTAGGAGATACATGAAATAATTAATGTTTAGGATTTGCAATTAAATGGCATCCTATTTCCAACAAATAGGAGCAACTATTTCAAATATACAAATTTCATCCAATAAACATGGTTTTATTCAAGAAAGAACACTAGCGATCACACATTGGTGTGCAATGGGTACACCAAAGAGGTGTGGAAAGTTAATTAAGGAAAAATTTGGTCTATTTTTGGCATACATTTGTGTAGTACATGAGGTCAATTAGTAGGTCATTCAACAAACGATATTTGTGCAACAAAGGTCTTAATGGAGAGATGATGTTTACATCCACTTATAGGGATCCAAACATAACTGAAACAAAACCTCTAAATAAAGAAGATAATCAAGCTCCATTACTGACTAGTGCATGGTATGTTTACAATAGAGAGAGAGGAAGATATAGGGATAGAAAGAGGGAGAGATAAAATAAGGAAGAGTGAGAGAGAGAGAGGGGGTTTAAGGAGATATAGATAGAGAAAAGAGGAAAGAGTGAGAGAGCGAGACCTGGGGGTAAGGAGATATAGATAAAGAGGAAGATATAGATAGAAATGGAGATGTAAATGTAGAAGGAGAGTGATATGTAGAGGACATGGAGAGATACAAATAGAGAGAAGAGAGGGATAGATAGAGATAGAAGAGATAAATATATAGAGGGAGAGAGGGAGAGGTAGAAAGATAAAGATAGAGATAGAATGTGATATATAGAGAGAAGTAGAGAGAGGAAGATATACGGGGATATAGAGAGATAGATAATGAGATGGAGATAGAGGGATAGATGGAAAAATATGAAGAGGTAGATGGGGAGTCAAAGAGAAAAGATAGAGGTTTGGGAAGAGGGAGAGGGAGAGAGAGATGGATGAATAGAGAGAGACATGTATAGAGATAGAGGAGAGAGAGGAAGATAAAGTTAGAGATAAAGATATAGCAAGAGAGGAAGAGGGGGACAAATAGATAGATGTAGAGGGAGAGATAAAGATAGAGAAACATAGAGAGGGAGAGATAGAGAGATATAGAGATATAGAGGAAGAGGGAAAGGGAGAGATATAGAGATATGGAGGAAGAGAGGGGGAGACAAAGACATATAGAGGAAGAGGAAGAGGGAGAGATATAAAGAGATATAGATGGTGAGATGGAGTGATAGACAAAGAGATGTAGTGATATATAGAGAGAGGAACAAAGAGAGAGAAATAATGAGAAGTAGAGATAGAAAAATAGAGATGGAGAGAGGGAGAGAGAGGAATGGGGAGATAGTGATATATGAGGAGATAAAGAGAGAGAAAGACATATGGGAAGATAAATGGAGAGAGAGGTAGAGATAGAGAGATGGATAGGGGAAAGGAAGGGAGAGATGGGGAGATATAACGAGAGGGGGAGATATAAAGAGAGGGAGGGAGAGAAAGGGAGAGAGATAGGTAGAGGAGGGGGAGAGAGAGAGAAGAGGGAGGAGATAGGTAGAGGAGGGATAGGTAGAAGAGGGGAGAGAGGGAGAGGGGAGAGAGAAAAAGATATAGGGAAGAAAAGTAGAGAGATATAAAAAGAGGGAGTAATAGGGAGATGGATAGAGAGGGAAAGATATGGATACAAATAAGGAGAGATGAGAGATATGTATATAGAGAGAGTAGGAGAGATGGAGTGAATGAGAGAGTGAGAGTGAGAGGTGATGTAAACAAAGAGGAAGATAGAGATAGAAATGGAGATGTAAATGGAGAAGGAGAAGGAGATATAGATAAAGAGAAAGATAGAGATAGAAATGGAAATGTAAATGGAGGAGACGATGGATATGTAGAGGACATGGAGAGATACAAATAGAGAGAAGAGAGGGATAGATAGAGATAGAAGAGATACATATGTAGAGTGAGAGAGGGAGAGGTATAGGGATAGCGAGATAGATAGATAATGAGATAGAGATAGAGGGATAGATGGAAAAAAATATGAAGAGGTGGATGGAGAGTCAAAGAGATATAGATATAGAGGTCTAGGAAGAGGGAGAGGGAGAGACAAATGGATGAATAGAGGAGACATGTATAGAGATAGAGGGAGAGAGAGGAAGATAAAGTTATAGATGAAGATATAGCAAGAGAGGAAGAGGGAGACAAATAGATAGAGATGGAGAGATAAAGATAGAGAAAGATAGAGAAAGATAGAGAGATATAGAGATATAGAGATATAGAAGAAGAGGGAAAGGGAGAGATAAAGAGATATGGAGGAAGAAGGAGAGGGAGAGATAAAGAGATATAGAGGAAGAGGGAGAGGGAGAGATATAAAGAGATATAGATGGTGAGATAGAGTGATAGACAAAGAGATATAAGGAGATATAGAGAGAAACAAAGAGATAGTGAAATAATGAGTAGAGATAAACAAATAGAGATAGAGAGAGGGAGAGGGAAAAAGAGGGAGATAGTGATATATGAGAGGATAAAGAGAGAGAAAGATATACAAGAAGATAAATGGAGAGAGGTAGAGATAAAGAGATGGATAGGGGATAGAGAGATGGGAAGAGATAGAGAGAGGGGGGAGATAGAGAGAGGGAGGGAGAGAAAGGGAGAGAGATAGGTAGAGGGGGGAGAGGAGAGGAGAGAGATAGGTAGAGGAGGGCAAGGGAGAAGAGGGAAGAGAGGGAGAGGGGAGAAAAAAAGAGAGGAAAGAGAAGTAGAGAGATATAAAAAGAGGGAGTAATAGGGAGAGGGAGATAGAGGGTAAGATAGGGATACAAACAAAGAGAGATAGAGAGATAAATATATAGAGAGTAGGAGAGATGGAGTGAATGAGAGAGATAGAGAGGAGGTGATCTAGATAAGTAATAGAGAGGGAGAGGGAGAGAGATATAGATAGAGAAAGTGGAGAGATAGAGAGATAAAGATAGCGATAGGGAGAGAGAAACATAGTGTGTGTGAGTGAAAGAGATATGGAGATAGAGTAATAGAGGTTTTAGAGGTGAATTATCATATACTTAATCAAATGGCATGTTACATTGAGCATAACTCCCCAAGGAAACATGTTATCCTTGGATTGTTGGCACAAAACAACTAATCAAAAATTTGTCTAGCTCAATCTCATTATCCCACTCTATAAATTTTTAATTTAGATTTTAAGTTTGAAATTATTTTTATTTCATAAATTTAAATAAAAATTATAAATATAATTATTCTTAAATAATTAAAATTTTAATAAGACAAATAATTATAAAATTAATTCTAATAAATTTTAAGTATTATTTATAATTTAATAAAAAACATAAATAATTAAAATAAATTTCAAAATTAAATCTAAATTAAAAATTAGACCATTTCAAACTTGATAAAAATTACAAATAATTTGATTAATATTAATAAAGATAAAAAAACAAATTCAAAATCAATTAAAAAAATTAAATATTTTAATTATTTAAAATTTAGTAATAAAATTAATTTAATTTATTTATTATTTATCCTACTTTCAATGAATTTCTTTTAAATATTATTATTATAATAATTTAAATTAATGAAACCTATTTATTTGTACTTGAGTATGTTTCGATTAGATGAAAATCCCAACTAATTAGAGTGAGTGGAATGTATTTTTTCATAGTTTTAATCCTATTGGGATCAACACAAAAGTTTCATTTAAAGATTACTAAGAATTGGACACTTCCAATGTTTTCAATCAAAAAGCAATTAGATTATTATTGCAGGAAAATTGGGAAAGTTAGGCAGGATGACTTGGTGGTTGGGGAATAAATTTGCCACCTTGCTGCAAATTAATGGTCAATCTAACTTTTTCTGGTAGGGTGAGGCTTGACGGCCAGGGGAGTATGCTACGGATGGTAGGATGCTACAGGATGTCCCTTTGTCTGATAGACCGTTAGAGCAGGTCGTGGCATGGCAGCCCATTGGATGGGTATTCCATTTTGTATGTTGCATAGCCTGCTCTGAATTTCAAGGCTAAAAAATGTGTTTTCATTGGATGTGATGAAAATGTGAGAGGCTATAAGTGTTTGATGTTGGAAGCCTTGAAAGTTATCTACTTAAGAGATGTTATATTTAGGGAACTTAGAGTTTTGGTAAGGAAGAGCAACAAAAGAAGAATGTAAGAGGTGTTTTGAAATAAAATTTGAGTAGCAAAGTGCATCTAGGATTTGACAATGTGGGAGAAAAAGAGGTAAGTGTGTTTGATACAAGGTGATTTGGTGCGTAGTTGTGCATTTGGTACAATATCACATAAGGAAAAAGGTGATTTGGTGCATTAAGGACATTTGAAAAGGAGCATATGGAGTATATCCAACTTAAGATACAAAGTATACTTGAGATTGTGTTATCTAGGGCTTTGTGTTGACCGATTGCTTTGTTGTGCATTTTTTACATGCTATGTTCTAAATAAGAACATTCCTCTTGAATTGTACCATATTTATGAGGGCCAAGACCATCAAAATCTTCCTAGGGTGATGTGCCACACACACACACCATGTTTAAAACATAGACCCCCTCTTTTTCATTTTTTAGTTTTGTGATCTTTCTCTTTACGCAAGTTAGATCACCTTTGAAATATTTTGAACTAGGTAAGTTGTTTGTTGAGATCTTTTTTCTTTAAAAAAAGGGGGTAAAAATTTATTAATCAATCAGAAGAACAAAATACAAGAAGGGGCCAACCACCCATAGAAATAACCAAGAATCACATAATCCTATCAACCAACAACAACTAATCCAACAATTGAGAGTAATTCACAGGTAACTAATCCTTATTCTGAATATTCCAATCTTGCACTTGATCAAAAGCCCATTTGGCCAAACAATTCACCACATCATTCCACTCTCTAGGAATATGAGAGTTGACCATAGATTTGAAAGATCTACCCAACCTAGGAATCTATCTAATAACCAAAGCTAGATGGCAGTTGGCATCATCCATCCATTGCACATTCAACAAATTAACCACCACTTGAGAATCAAATTCACAAACTATCCTCCTTCACCCCAAAGCACACCCTCTCTCCATAGCGTGCAAGATGACAAGAGCTTCCATGTAATTATTTGTATGCCATCCTTTATAAATGGAAAAGAGAAATTACACATTACTTGAACTATCTTGACCAATACCCCCCACACCAGCATGACTAAGATTCCCTCTAGAGGAGCCATCAGTTGAGATCTTGATTTGAATATTGCAAAATATTTACACTTATTCAGATGTATGGTTTTTGTTTGCATAAGATAGTGCAAGCTCTATAGGTATTTGTAAAAGTTTCACAATTTGTAGGATATTGCAAAGATTTAATACCTAAGTGTATATATCCATTATACTCCAAATGACCCGCAATTTGAACTTTCCTGCATGATTTTGGTCCAATTCTCTCCACTCTGTCATGCACGAGAGGGTCATTAATCATAGAGTTTCACTAAGTATATGAGGCTAAGTTGATGTTTGCATCCAAACTTGTGATCGAGTTCTGACATCCTATGATCTCTCTCACTGCTCAAAGTGTCAATTGGGTCAATTTTTATGAGTGATCCTTATTAGCTTCACAAACCACACATGTTGACCTTCCATTGTTTCATTGGTAAAATTCAAGCTATAAATGTCAGCTTCACAAAATTGTTATTTTGAAACATTTATAAATGTCCAAGACCCCTACAGTCTTACCATATCCAAGACCCCACTAAAGTTTCACTATATAGCCTAATACAAATCCATTACAAGTGAGCATTGAAATGAAGTCTTTTTTTATTGAATAAAGAAAAATTAAATTATAAGAATGAAGTTAAGAAAGGTAGATGAAGTGAATAATTGTACAATCATAAGATCAGCCACAAATGCAACAAAGTATTCCAGCCACAAAGGCAACAATAAAAATGACAAGATTACATAAGTTGTATAGCATTTTTACTATAGCTGAGTTTACTATCAAGCTGAAACTTCATAACTTGTTCTTTAATTTGTTGTAGTTGATGTTTGACCTACCCATTCTTATTGCATAAGACTTCGATCTATGAAAAAAGAAAATCCACTTGAAGAAATATATCAAAGTAAAACCTTAAAATACCATAAGCATCAAAATGAAGTTATATCATGTTTGCACTACTTTATATTGGATATGGATATATCCAACACCTCGACAATCTTCCACAATATCCATATAACCTTAGAAGTTCTGCTAGGATTTAATATATTGCTAGAATGTTGTTTATACTTTATAAAAGTCAACTTTTTGTATCTTAGTGACCAACTAATTTCGCAATAATGATAAATATAAGGTAATTTTTGGTTTAATTTGTATAAGTATGAATTTAATGAATATCTTTTCTTATGCAAATTTTGATCTTAAGGTATTATGGTGATATTATGGTTGACATTCTATGGCGAGTTAATCCCTCACATTTTGTGGCTTATGAAAACCCACATTAGTATCAAAATTGAATGGATTTTTGAATTTATTAGGTTTATATTGTGTAATTTTAAATCTATGGATTATTAAAGCAATTTCAAATGAGGATGTACTATTAGGAACTAACTTCTCACAATGTAACTTTTTGCATGATAAATGGATTATATGTTAAATATTAAATGTCAAGGGTCAACAAGATGAAGTATGAGTTTAAGGGAGTTTTCCTTGAATCTAAGATTACTTCCATTTGAAATTTTGTAGTTGATACTAACTTAGGACATTTTAATTTAGAATATTTCAAGGAGAGGATGTTTGGAAGTAATCTTTCTCCTAAGGCCAAGAAGCTAGTCAATAGTGGAATTGTACAGGTTGCTAGTTTTTGTTCCTTTGTCAAGTGTCTCAAGCTCATAACAAAATATAAAGAATATTATTTTGGTGGCTCTAGGAAGATCATTACACTTGGTGGGAGGGTTATTGCAAACCATTCTATTCCTACAATTATATAAGCATTTGGAATTCCTTCCTATCCCACCATAGCATATATGACAAAGAATTATGGTAAAAAATTCTATGATCAAGGACTCGAGAAGTGCATGAGATTAGTAATGAGCACTAGTTGAAGAAACCAAGAAAAACATTGCTAAAGTGCTAAAGAAATTATATAGAAGTGCCTTCATCATTGAGATCAATGACTTGGTTACTTTGCTAAGTAGGGTGATGGGCTTAAATTCTACTTCTACATTTGAGGATTGGATGTTCTATTTTGTTGAAGTAATTATGAATGGAGATAAAAGATAAATTGAGATAAAATCACAAGTGATAAAATTTATACACAATTCATGACCCTAAAAGAGTCTAGAATATTTCATATAATATGTTGGCTAGGAATTTCAAATACCATGAGCTAACTTGCAAAGGAAACATTAGCAATGTTATTAGCTAGTTCAAGACATATTGTTGCTATCCTTAGTTGTGAAACAACCTTGGTGTTAAACTTAGTAAATTTTCAATGTTTTCACCTCAATGAATAATCCATGATGTCATAGCATAGCAATAATTTTTTTTCTTTTGCATAATGTAAATTACTTGCACATTTGAAATAAACACTATTCCAAACTTCCATTGCATTTCATTGTAATTTCTCAAATCTTTCGATAATATAGATTTCATATTGAATAAAATCAAGTTTATCATTCATGATTACAACCTTCCATATAAATGGGTACAAGATACATGCATAGCTCATCTGAGCTTCATTGGCAATAGATATACAACTGGTCCTGATGTTTCCACATTGGTGCATACATTCTAGATGTCCCCGTTCCTTGGTGCATACACTCTAGTTGTCCCAAATACTGGCACAAACATCCACAAAACTCAACTACCAATTGATGAGGAGAAGCATCACTCAAGTGCTTTTCTGCCAACCATAGACTCAAATGAGGTCCCCCACACATCTACCACATATGGTAAGATGGCCCCACCCTTCAATGAAGAGATTGGATGGTAAAACCCCATAACAATAGCCTATTCGAGCTTAGTGTTGTGTCCTACGTAACTAGAACTTGTAGACACTACAACATGCATAAAAGGAACATAGTGAACTGACAGTGCAACTAGTGAAAAATTACACTACTTTGGCCAAACTATTCTCACCAGTACTTCGAGTGAGAGTCATCCTATTCACATACACTACCATAGCTCGATTTGGATTATAACCATTCATATACTATGCTTAGGTAATTTTCTTCCATAGATAATCATTAACCTCAAAAATAATCTATTCCCCTTTTCCCAAAACACAATGGTATCTCTACCAATAAAGCATAAGCATAAGTTACCCCCTTCAATGGATATTCTAATCCTAGGTATAACATATGAGATTTTCTAGTGTACAAATTAACTTTGCATAAACAACTTAACAAGCTCTTCCCTTCAATGGACTGCTTAGTCTGAGGAATAACTTTATAATCTAAAGTATAGCTACATGAGCTTCATCTTATCATATAATAAATATTCATAAATAATTGACTCTATTCAGGAATAGATCCCGACAATGAGTGATTCTCATCAAGAGTATAATTTCATTAATAAATGACCTCAATCGAAGAGAAATCATATTAGTAAATGATTCTATTCAAGAGTGTAATCTCCTTAGTAAAAAGGGTTATTCAAAGAGTATAATCTTGTCAACATTATGACTTCTCATTAAGAGTGTAAAGAACCAAACAGGTAACAACTCAAACTCAATAGGTAATTTGACCTATGGCTCCAATCAAGTAGTAATTCATAGACTCAAGTAATCAGCTTAATCACATAGGTGAGTCTCAACCTTGGTATATCCTAATCCTAGGATAAAGTCAACAATCATCAATTAGTCCAATCATGTAGGTTAATCTAAACCTATGTGTTCCAAACAAATATCAAATACACAACCCAACCAAGTAGGTTATTCTCAACCTATTGATTCCAATGGGTAATCAAGTAAATATTCCAGCCCAGTAGGTAATTCTTAACCTAGGGATTCCATCATTAATCAAATATACTTCTCGACCCATCTAGGTTACTATCAACCTAGCGATTCATTTAGTAGTAAAGTAATGATCAAGTGATCATTCAAGTATAGATTAGCAATATGACGTCTCATCCTATCATATCTTATCACTATTGATGTATTGCTAAACCTTATCATTCCTAAGGTTTCCTATCATTATAAGCTAACATTGTCAAGTCACTTCATGACATTGATACATTTCACATTATACATGTAGTGTAAACTATCTATGTATAGAAAAATATCCAAATTCCCATATAGGGTATATAGGAGTGCTAACTAACTTCCTTAAGCTATTCACACTTTCATCAAATCTAGTATATAATACTATTGACAACATCCACTCCTTATTATGGAGTATATAAAAACACTCACAAGGAAATCATATCAATAGGACTCTTTTCCTTTCCAATAAGCAAATAGATTATTACTCTATTTCAAGAAATCTAATGCATTTCTACATTAAATATACAAGACATTCAATCTTTCACAAAATAGATAAACATAAAGAGAATAGAATCTCATGCCTGTTAATCACTTTATTCCAATTGACTCACTATATCTCAAGCTTGACCCCCTCCTAAAATCAACTTAGCAACAAAACCCTCTCAATTCCTCTCACTAAAGTTTCCTCACAAATAACTCTTGGCAAAATAAGAATCTCTCAATAAAAATGCAGTAGAGTGGAACAACGTAATAATGCGTAGTAGAAGTTTCCCCAAATGAGGTAAGAGTGCCTCTATTTATACCCAAAAACCAACATCTACAAAATAGAAACAAGGCTTATGAAATGACACTTCTCAGCTCAATTCAATTGACTCAGCTTGATAATAAAAAGGTGGCAAATTCCTATCTCAATACTCACCCAAACAGGACAGCAGGTTCATTCTTTGCTTGCCAACATCAAGTTGACTGATTAATATTGCACATGTTCTAATCTAGAAATTGACTTACAACCTTAAGAGACTTATAATGAATTATTGACTTCATAATATGGCGCCAACAATTCATCATATTCCCTATTTTCTAGCTTACTGTTTAACAGAGGAATAATTCAATACTCATTTGGCTATGTTTCACTTTGTTGACTTGGTCTACGTCAAAGCATTTGACACCCAGCTTATGAGTTGACCTCCCTTTTTATAGTGCTCCTTTATCATTCACTCAACTCGTTACTTTGTATAGTGCACAATACTTTATCATTATGCTTTATAAACTATACACAACAAATTTAAACTTATGCATTTCCATCGCTTGTATCAATGATGATATATGCGTATTAATTACTTAGCAATCCACTATAAAGTGCTATACATAAGGTTTATGTGCTGCATATGAAATGTATGCAACTTTACTTTACAACCAAACTCACTTATGGGCTGCACACCACTTATGCATCCCACATGACTTCTATTCATTAACATTTGAAAAGCTTAACATTACCATGGGCTATGCCATTCCATGCACCCCATGCAGTATCCAAATATTAACATTTATAAAATGCTTTTGATAGTAATATTTATATAATATATTAATATATATACACACATTATAATGTATTTCATTATGAATATATATTAATATGCATTCATTTATTAACATAACTCAATATTTGATATTGTATAAATACTCACAAATACAAATCAATAATATTTCATACATATATATATTCATTATTGCATGATATGATATTACCATAACCATACACACACACATATATATTTCAAGGTATAACATTTATTAATACATATACATATGTATGAATGTATTATTAAATACATGCATATATATACATATCAATATATTGGCATTATCTAATATTTTATAATATTAGACACATGTATTCTTCTTCATTGATGAGTAGATACACAAGGTGTGTACGTATATACATTTATTATAAATGTGCAACCAATATCCTTATGCATATTATATAATCATATGCATGAGTTACCGTTCAAACATATATACATATATACATTCGACGTATATATACTTATTGACATAGATACGCATACACACACACACACAAAGAAGGTATTCCAAAAACACAAACATTCAAAGACCAGATCGTAACAAAAACCTTAATCAATCAAGTTGAACAACCAATTCCAATAAGCCAAGACTATGACCAAGGGTTCACTTACCGAATCCAAAATAACTCGACTCTTCTAAACCAAATCTAGATCATGGGTGTGTGATAGCCCAATATTGGCTTGTTAAGGGTTATCAAACCAAACACTTCTCCTGAGTGATAGTTCCCATCCCTTTTGGAGGTGTGAACCTGTACCTACATCCAACTTGGCACATTTGCAACAGTAGTTAGATGTTCACATGAAATCCACTAGCTTCATAGAACATTAGCATATTCATATTGCAATACATATTCTTCTATCACAATTTCCTTCAATATAAACACATTCATTCCTTTGTAATCAATAACATCTTATTGCATATTTTAGTATTTCATTCACCTGATAAACATATCAAAGCCACATTTAGCATTTATCAACACTTTCACTCATGAAGGTAAAAGTAACTAAGTAACAATAAGACAAATGCAACAAGTTGTAGTTGTGAAACTCTCTTTCCTATTACAAAAGAGTTAATGATGCATTCACCAAGTATATCACAAGAATGCTACAAGGAAATTTGGGCAAAAGAATATCTAATTAGGCTATGTAGCTAGCATGAAACTTTGGATATTGGTTATTTAGTTTCCAAAGTTTAAATATTTGAGAATTGAGGGCTTCTCAAGAGCACCATATAGAATCCCAAGGCACCCAATTGATAAGATGGTACTCCTTGAGATAACTAGAAAATTGTGTCACTCCAACAAGATCTTGAAAGGTTTGCATAAAGTTGCTATTCCACATCCACTTGTGGTTGGCAAAGGATTATTCTCCTACCCTTATTCACAATCAACAGAGAATTCAAATGTAAAAATACAAATGTACAATTTGGTGACCCATCAGGCCTGATCACATTTTGACCCTTATCAAAAGTTGGAGAAGAGTGTACAAGTAAGTCTAGTATCATGATAGGGAACAACTTGAGGAATTTTGGTTTAATTGTCCTCATTCATGAAGTTAGAAAAATATCTTTCTACAAGCTTCCACTAAAGTATATAAGATAATTCAAATTAGTTGTGGTGGCAGACCAGTTGGAAGATGATGGTCAACTTGTGCAACAGGAAGAATATAAAGCAGTGTTTGATATAAACCCATCCCTCCTCCTAATTGTATAGATGAAGAAGTGACTAGCCTTAATGAAATAATGAGTAATGTCAATAATGTGTTGTCCATCGTGTGTGTGACAACATACCACAAATAAATCTCACCATGTATCTCGTGCCATGACATCTCTTGTCCTTCTTTTCTCTCCTTAGAATGATGTGTGCTCCTCTGTGTAGCACACATCCTTTTAAGGGGGGTTCTCATCTCTGCTTAATTTTCAACAAGGAGTATTATTTCAAAAGGATTCCTTGGTGATTGTTTCTTTCAAAAAGATCCCTTGGTGAAAGAATTTGAAAACTTCCTTTTAAAAAGGTGTTGGTATGTGGTGACTGATCATGCAAATACTATACACTCGTAACAAGAAATGGGGTTTGGGGCATCACCCTGATTTTTTTTTGTTAACACGTCAAAGTTTTCCCACTGACATGTAAAGGTTTTTTCCCTCTAAAACGTCAAGGTTTTTTCCTGCTGGCACGCCAAGGTTTTTTCCCGTTGACACGTTAAGGTTTTTCCGTTAACATGCCAAATGAAAAAAGACCTTGTAAAGCTCTAATTCTAGAAGGTTCCATCAAGCTTGTTATAAGCGGCTGGGATGTATGTTAGGGAATGGTGTT
The DNA here is from genome assembly GCA_007258455.2 of Sequoia sempervirens. Taxonomy (NCBI): domain Eukaryota; kingdom Viridiplantae; phylum Streptophyta; class Pinopsida; order Cupressales; family Cupressaceae; genus Sequoia; species Sequoia sempervirens. Next base: position 77,168,625 of record VDFB02353493.1, on the reverse strand, counting down.
CGTGAGATTGTAATGTTTTGCATTGGATAATAAAATCATTGGGTGGTTGAGTTTCTATGGATGTAGCCCATATTGGGTGAACCACGTTAAATTCTATGTTGATTTCTTGTGTTATTCTTCATTGTTATTTCTAGGTTATTTAATTTGCATATAATTGTTAATGTTTATTGCTCCAATTTGCCTAAATCCTAACAAAAGGAGCATTCTTTCCCCCTCAGCGAAAGAATTTGAAAACTTCCTTTCATTTTCAAATAATTCCTTGACGAAAGATCTTTCAAAAGGAGCATTCTTTCAAAAGGGTCCCTTGGTGTCTTAATGTCTTATGAAAAGGGTTCCTCAATGAAAGAACCCCTTTGTGAAAATCTTTTTCAAAAGAATTATTTGGTGTTTTATAATTTGTGTCTTATTTTCGATATTTGACATCCTTGTGTCTTCATGTCTGGATGTCTTATATCTTGGCGTAGAGCTTGGGGGTAGGTTGACTAGACTTGTCTTTTTTGTGATTGTCCTGCAATGCAGTTTGCAGCAACCATAGGCCTATATTCTTGTCGTATGGTCTCTAGCCAAGCTATCCATACCATATCAACAATGTCTTTTTTCGATAGGAGTGTCTTATTGTGTCTGAATATTTTATGGTGTCTAACACTTTTTGCTTTTTTTCCTAACATGTTTGTCTATAGTTGACATGGTTTTGGTGAGATCTCAGCAGGCTTTGCAAGATCGAAGACCCATGTCCTCTTCACATCTTGGTGAAGCTCATTCTACATCAGGTATAATAGATTGATGGAATGCTTCCTCTACGTTTTTGGTATATTCTCTTCAATCTCTTTTGACTTTAGCTTGCACATTCTTAGACACATATGCTCGATAAAGTGGGGGTAAAATGTTATGGCATAAAATTGCACCTAGTGCAATTTTCACCTCATTTTAGCCTTATAAACCCGATAATGCAAAAATCTGCCACCTTTTCTTTTCCTTTTGCATGTGCCTTTATCATTTTTTGTTGGTGAAAGGATTTTTTTCAAGGACTCCTACACACTGCGCAGATGTCTACACACCGTGTTGGTGTCTTGATAGGATTCCTAGGTCAATGGACATTGGAGGCATTACATTCTTTACCACCTTGCAAATTGTAATGACGCCTACAAACCTTGATTGCCTAAAAACATCCTCTTACCTCCTAAAATAACTTTTAAAATTCATTCTATTCATTCTATCATCTCTCTCTCAATTCATTCACTATCTATCACTTCCACTCACTCAACCTTCACTCTTGTTCTTCTCATTCTACGTTCTACACCATTATTGCTGCTTCTACACCATCGTCTATTGCAAGTTTCCAAGCTTCATACCATTGGTGTGATCATCTTGATGTCTTCCTTCCTCTCTCGGCTTCTCCAAGCATGTAGAAAGGAGGGAAACACATTTATTTATTTGCATTGTCTTGTTTATATAATAGTGTCTAGATTATCTTTGCATTCTATAGGTTGTGTCTATTTCCATTTCTTTATCATTTTCTCTATATTGTGTCTATTGGTTGTCTATGGAGGTGGAAACACCAAAACAAGGCTTTGTTTGTGAGGGGCTTGTGGGAGGCCAGACCTTCTGCAAGTTTGGGTTCTTCTCCTTTTCTCTTGTTATTTTGTCATTAGATAGTTTATCTTTCAAGTTAAAGTATTCTTATTGTTGTTTTCTTTCATTTCATGTATTCCTTCATTCACTGTTAGATTAAAAATATCAGGTTGTTAGCATGCCCTATGAGTTTTAGTTTGTGAGCTTTGTTCTTTGTCCGTACAAGATGCCAACACTGCTCTAAGATGACAAAATGACACTATCATCCAAATCATGTGCCTTGGTGTTGTCTAACTCACACACTAGTGTCCTTTGGTCGAGAGGAAGTCAACTTACAGTCTGAGAACTTTGCGGTTTGTTCACTCGTTTCTCAAAAATCTCTATTAGAAAACATAAAAATTTGAGCTTAGCCTGCCCTTCCTTTTTAGCCTATTTAGTCTTGAGGTAGTTTAGGGAAATTCCCTCCCTTTAGGCTCTTATGTGTCATAGAGACTTGGGAGTAGCAAATCCCCTCCTCTACATAGATGATGGTGCAGGAGGAACTTAGTGGAGGTGGTCGATTTGTGGTGGGTTGGATCCCACAAAGAAGGAAAGAAAGGAAGAAGAGGTGTGGTGAAGGAGGATGGTCAATGGTGGATATTAGTCCATGAGAGGAAGCAGGAACATAGTGCACACTTGGTGGAGGAGGGCGATAAGTTTCCCAGCTAAGTGCTGGAAGAGGCAAAGGAGGAAATTCTTCTGTCTAATTTAGTGATGGAGTTTGTTGAGGATTGCTTTCAATTTGAAAGGGTGGTACTACCACTCAACTTCATTTTGTGAATCCATATTCACAATTTTTTTCCTACCTTGGGTGCCTGATGCAGAAGCATCTATGGTCATCGGGAATCTTGTGTCAACCAAAAATATTTCCTTGCTTTGTTTTGTATTTTCAATAAGGGTTAATGTGTGGGGAATTAATCATTTTAATTTCTAAATATTGTAATTTTCCCCTATGGTAATTTGTAATTGTAATTTTGGAGGTGGATTTACTTTGGTAAATGTTTCAAGGGCATCCTAGAAGAATATTCTAGCCTAGGCGTCTGTTTCAAGGTGGGGACCACTCGTCAATGCATGTCCTTACATGTTGATTTGTATGATTTGTATGCTCTTGCATGTTGGGGAGCCTAAATTTGCATGTTGGTGTATGTTCTTTCTTGGAGCCACCAGAGAATAATGAAGCACACTAGATTGACCAAATTTGATTGGCCATGGTTTAGGTGCCCATGTGAAGGCCATGTGAGAATTGAGTAATTTTTATTATTTTATTGTTTATTCTCTAAAAGAGGTGTGGGTTTTCCAAGGAGGTATATGTATGTTGTTTTGGAATACCACAGTGGTATTCTCATCCTTAAAATTTTATATGTTGATGCCTTGTCACTATGAGAAGTTGACTTTTTGGAGTTGAAGTTTTGCATAACAAGATGTTGCATTTTCCAGAGGATTTTGAGTCTAAGTTTTTACATGTTATGTAATCAATAAGCCCATATGATGAAGAATGTGATGTCGTAATTTCATTTTATTTCATAGATAATTGAAATCCTATGCTTCTTTCTTGCATTTGTTTTGTGCAATTTGTGGTGTAGTTGTTTGCTTTAGATTTGGAAGGAGGTGTGTCTTTTCTTGGAGAGAGAAAGAAGACATTTTGTTGTAGGTTTGAAGAGGTTTTCCAACAACAAGAGGATTGGTGATACAAATGTTTATTGCAACAAAGGTTTCCTATGAAAGTTTGTAGGTTGAAGGAGCTAGAAGTTTGGGAAAGAAGCTAGATTGAGATTTTGATTGTTGTTGTTATAGTTTAGTCTCATATTAGATTTGTAATGATTTAAATCAGCCCATATGGCTGCACAACAATTTAATTTAAGTTATGTATGTAATTCATGATTTTTTTAGGAGATTTGAATGAATAAAGAAGGAATACTTGTAGATTTTTGTTGTTGCAAAAATTTATGAATGCATCTTATGTTGTTGGGAGTTTGTGTATGAGGGTTGGTCCTTCTACATCAAGAAGTAACTTTTTGTCAACATTTTGATAGGTGTGAAAGAGACTCCATCGTGGGTGTGATTTAAGACTAGAGGAGTTCTATCCAAGGGGGTTTGATCTAAGGGGTCTTATGTATCCCTCTTCAATTAAAACCTTTAAATGAAACCCCTCAAGATTTAAATTGTTAAATTTTCTAAAAATATGTGATTCCAAATAAAAATCAAGATGTATCAAAAGTGGGATACATTATTTTGGCAGCACCCAATTCTAACAAAAGAAATTTGCTTCACCTTTTGGGGGGAACTGAAGTCGCTTAGAAATTTGATATTACTAGTATGTAGCCTTTAGTGTTAGTTTTTCAAAATTATAATGTATTATTTTTTATGACTATATTTTTTAATTTTTATAATGAATGCAAGTACATTACAAAGAAATAATGACCATTATTCAAGATACAAGGAAAAATAACAAAAGTTAGAAATATCTAAAAAAAAATGCACTTCCTTCCACATGGATGTCCTTGTTTTAATGAAAAAAATCTTAATTTCAATACATATTCTAAGAGAAATGTGTCACAATTAAATATAGGTTTGAAACTTTTGTTAGTACTAATTCAAAAAAATATAATAAAAAAATATTCAAACAAAATTTACTAAAAATATATATAACCTAGACATTGGAGTTAATGATCTAATTCCAAGAAATTATGTATTTTTTTTTATTTTTAGTGAAATTTATGCAATATGAAAAAATATCATTCAATAAAAAAAATTAAAATTAAAATGATTAAAAAAAAAATGATAAGAAACCACAAATGCCAATTTTGTAAATATATTTCAAATTTCCTATTCATTTGTAGTTTGTATTATAAAACATTGTTTCATCTTTAAAATGCAAAAAATATTTTGAATTCTTTCACATACAAAGTTGCAACACCAACCAATTTTTTCCTCTTCTCAATCTTTAGAGATATTTTGAGGATTATTCATTTATTATTAATTGTTCTATATGAATATATTGTATTTTCAACATGTATGCCAAAATTATCAATCTAGCCACATCATCGAAAGTAATAAATGTGAAGATTAGTTCATATATTATTTATTACAAGTAGTTATATTACATAAGCCTTCACAAATTTACACACAATACTTCATAGTTTTACGTAATGACTCAAAGTTTTACACAATGTTTTGTGGGTTTACACAAGGCTTGATAGCTTTTTACAATGCTACATAAACGTACTCAACACTCCATAACTTTAAACAAGCCTCAATAACTTTATGCAATTCTTCATATTTTTATGTAATTTGTATTTCACTGTCTTAGTTATGGTTACTAGGAAATTTTAACACTCATTCATTCATTTAGTTGTATCATTATAGAAAACTTAAGTTTTGATTTGCCATCTCAATTATAATATCATGGAATTTTAGGTTATATTTTGCCACCTTAATTACAATTTGATAATTTAGGTTTTAGTTCATCGACTCAATTACAAATTTATTAGAAGTTTAAGTTTTAACTCATCGTCTCAATTATAAATTTATGAAAAATTTAGATTCTAATTCACCAAGTTGATTAAGGATGCATGAATTTTGGTTTCCTAAATGACCAGTTTAATTTTTGAAGTTATATTTAAATATAAAATAGCCCAAAATAAAATTGCTAAGGGAATTATGCTTCTATATAGGAGATTCATCAAGCTTTGTATGGAATTTTCTAGGGGCTAGTTCTTGAAGTATACCCTAGCCTATAGATAAAGGCATTCTACTCAAATATAAATTTAAAATATTATACACAGATACGATACAAGTTGATGCTAATAACGTGAAATTGAATGAGAGGGATTCTTGGAATGCATCACTTTAGGCATCTCTACATCACACTTTTGTTCATACAAACACTTCATGATGGAATGGATTATAGTGATATATTTCTTAAGAAAATTTAGATTGACTCACTCGATGGTGAGGACTTTATTGGTTAAATCTCTTACTACATTTAACATAATATTCTTTTATGCTTTGCTCATTCATATGGTTTTCACTTGATCTTGCCACTTAGAGGACAATGTTGTTTATTTTTGCAAGATATATGCACTTACGATTTCTCAAGTTGGAGGGCAAAAGTGGGAGCATCTTTCATCTTCCACCTCATATGTACATGTTCATCACACAACTTAGTAAGTATCTTAGATGAATAGATATATTATTTAAAATTTCTCATGGTAAGTTTATCATGATTATGTTTCACATTCAGTCTATAGTGCTTATGCTCACTTTCCAAACAACAATTATCATGTGTTCATGCTTAGTTTGTATTCAATCTTTATCTCCCCTTGATTTGTGTGCACCCCTATGTTGAACACACAAAATCAAGGCAAGGCATATGATTACTAATTTCATTTCAAGTTTGTGTGTAGTTCATAGGATGACTCTAATTATTTCCCTAGTTATTCATTTTCTAGTTATGTTGGCCTTTTCTTTTTTTCTTTGATGTCCTTGCTCATGTACATTCACATGCACACCAAAGTTGAGGAAAAATCTAATCATGAAAATTTTGTACCTTGTACTTTACCTTTTGTTTTACATTATTATTGGGTGTCTTAAGTACATTGCACTCATATAATTTTAACTAATTTGACACTCACATTAACCTTAAACTCATATTAACCATCAAATTCTACATTTTATCCCTACACAACATATTTGGATACCATATTACAATTATATTCTTTTAAGTTCAAAAGAGCATGTGCAATTCTAACTTAAGTCACATCTGCACATGCAAAATTGATCTGCTTATTCAAAGTGGCTTTCCCAACCATCTCCAATTGACCTAACATATATAAAGCACTCAAGTCAGTGAGCTTCAATTATAATTATTCTTGCAATTGTGGTTCTCTTCATAGTAGTGTTGTGGCTTTCTTCAAATTCCTCTCCACCTAGATTCACAATTCAAATTCATTAATCATTATTTCTTATGCCAAAGCTTTCAAATTGTGGAGCTAAGACAAGTATAAAAGGACATAACCTCTTGGGCCATTTCATAAGGGGAAGCATCTAGGATCCATCCATCTTTAGGACAACCCATTTGTACCTATCTATCAAAAGGATCACTCATTAATCACTATACAACTTTCCACATTATTCCTAACACATGGCAAAACCTTCGCTCTAGCACTAGGTCATTCCGACATCCATTACATTAAAGTCTAAAACTTGTAGAATCATCTTAGCCACATAAATTGCATTTGTTGCTCATTGTCTTCCAACTTCATCAAAATCATTACAACAATCAATGAGGCTTGACTACAACAAAAGAAGGGAGCAAGTTGACTCCTTTCCTAGCATAACAAGTTCTAATAATATTCTTTAACATTACCAAGTTTTTCATTGTAGGTTACAAGCACAAGTAAATTTGTTTGTAGGTACATAACATATGATGACAAAAGGATAAGAGTTGCAACAAAAGATTAAATCTATATCATTATATTGAAATTGTAGATGTAGGGGTCAAGGCTATAATTGAAAGATTGACTTGGTTCATGAACAATTTCGATGTTTATATAACATGATTGTCTCACTCTATTTGTCTCAAATCCACTTTTTAATTTCAAATAACAATCATTTATCACAACCATTTTAATCTCTCCAACTTTAAAATACACATTTTATTATTATTTTATATTTAAAACATAACTTAAACATGTTTTTATCCCAACTGTTTTATCTAAAACACATTAAATATTTGGAAATGTGATTTTATTTCTTTACAACATGGTTTAAAGATTGAAAGCCAAGTATTAAGCCAAAAACATGTCCTTTGGGAGAGGTAATGACTAGAAGTGCATACTACAACTTTTACACTCCAAGAGAGTTTTTAAACTGCTTAGATATTCTCATTCCACTAAGTCTCAAGATTGAATCCATACATTTGCAGCCCACTAGCAAAAAGATATGCATTGGAAACATTCAATTATTTTATCACTAATACCCAAACGTTTTACAAGGCACAAAAAATGTTAATAAGAGTCGATGTCTCAACCCCACTACCCTACACTCCAAACCTCCTACAGAGAACACACCCATCCAATAGTAAACATAAATATTCACAAAAGGTATGACTAAATGTGATATAATGGTATTCTTTCTCTAGCAATTTTATTTCTTCATGAAAATTATGTTTGTGATTGTATCTTAAAAAATTACACATGCTTTTATTTATTTTGAGTTCACCTTTATGCTAAATTGGACACTTGCCCATAGACTTACATTTAAAAATCAAGTTTACAACATTTGCTAGACATAAAATTATATTTGATAATTGGCAACTCTTTTAAGAATCACATTGAGAACATTATCAAGTAGCAACAATCAAGAATCACATCAACATTGTTTAATACTACACAATCATATTGCATTTACATGTCTTTATGTCATACAATCTTGCGAAACAAACAAAAAAGGTCTCACTTGGAATTAAAGAAATTTCTTACTTTAACCCTCTTATAATAGATTGCAAGATATTTTTTTAGCACCACCAAATTTCAAAAGTAAATATTTTTACAAGTACATAGATTTTGATAACCTGTTACAACAGAAGATAGAATCACAACATAGACAAGAGTGCACTATCCCAAGACCCAAATCATGACCACGAAAACAAAGACAAGTTTGTGACAAAAACTCCACATCTCCAAATTCTCGAATCATCAAAGCATTTTATATAACTCTATCTGCTACATCAACAATTACAATTCAACAAATAACTAAATACTTTCCAGCTACTCATTTATTTCATTATATCAATCTCAACTCTACTAATTTAAAATTTTATTGATTATATTAATTGCTTCTTCTCAAATTAATTTCTAATATATATTTGCACACTAATTATGTATGTTTCCATTTTCAATATCATCGTAAAATACAAGTCCTAATAGTTGTTAAGTTACCAAGCCCAACGGTCTTTATTTGTTTCCCGCCAAGCGCTGTCTCTTCAGCTTCTCAAATACGTCTTTATATTTGCTGCTGTATCATTTGTATTTGGTTGTTGTTGCTAATAATATATTCCTCTGCTCTTAGTGTGGACGTAGCCATTAATGGTGAACCACGATAAAATATCTGTGTCATCTCTTGTTTATTCTGTACATTGTTTTTATTCTTTGTTTTTGCATCTTCGTCTATACTCTGCTTAAACTTTTCAATTGGTATCAGAGCTGTACGGTGACGGTATAGCTGATTGGGAAATTGGTGATGAATTTCCTGAACTATGGAGGAAGCGAAGATAGAGAAATTCTCGGGTCAGAATTTCGGTTTGTGGAAGGTGCAAATGGAGTCATTGCTGATAAAGCAAGATCTCTCACTCGCGCTTGATGGGAAAGCGAAGAAGCCAAGTTCTATGACAGATGAGGAGTGGGAGAAGCTGGACAGGAAGGCAAAGGCGACAATTTTCCTCTCGCTGTCTAGTAATGTATTGTTCAATGTTTCAACAGAAAAAACTTTGAAGGAATTGTGGGATAAACTTTCTTCGATGTACGAGATGGCTTCACCGTCTAATAAAGTTTTTATTATGAAAATGTTGTATAACCTGAAAATGAAAGAAGGTGGAATTGTGTCCAACCACCTTAATGATTTTAATACGCTGGTTACTCAGTTAGTTTCAGTGGGCATCAGTCTGGATGATGAAATTAAAGCAATTTTATTGCTGTGTTCGCTACCGAACAACTGGGAAGGAGTTGTTATGGCTGTGAGTACCTCTGTGGCTGCGAAAAATAAATTGAAGTTTGATGATGTTGCTGCTACTCTTCTCAGCGAAGATATGCGAAGGAAGAACCAAGAGAACTCTTCAGGCAAAGCTCTAACTGCTGTTAGTAGAGGAAGGCCTCGTCATAGAGGCAAAGACAATAATAGGAGAAGATCTAAATCTGCAAAGAGATCAAAATCCAGAGGCAGAATTGGCGACTGTTGGTTTTGTGGTAAGCCTGGTCATACTAAAAAAGATTGCTATTCCTATAAGAAGGCACAAGAAAATGTTAAAGACAGCGAGGTTAATGCTATTTATGAACACAATGATAGTGTTTTGGTTTTGTCCGTAAGCGAAGTTACTTCAGACTTGTGGGTTTTAGATTCGGGTGCATCTTTTCATGCTACCTCTTGTACGGATGCCTTCTCTAATTATCAAGCAGGACAGTTTGGGAATGTTTTTTTGGGGGATAACAAATCATTAGAGATCGTTGGTAATGGGGATGTTCTCTTACAATCTAAGAATGGTACCACATGGCTTTTGCAAGATGTTAGACATATTCCAAAACTCAAGAAGAACTTGATTTCTATCAGCCAACTTTTTTCACAAGACTGCAATACTTTTTTCTTTCCAGGTTCGTGGAAAGTCAATAAGGGTGCTCTGCAGATTGCCAAAGGAGATAGAGTGGGCAGCTTATATGTTTTTGAGAATGATTCTCAAGTGGGAGCTGTTATGGCACTAACAAACAATGAGACCGTACTTTGGCACCAACGTCTTGTACACATGAGTAAAAAAGGTCTTGAAGTGATGGTTAGAAGAGATCAATTACTGGGTTTGCAATCAGTGGATTTGGACTTTTGCCAACATTGTCTTTATGGAAAACAGAAAAGGGACAATTTTTTGAAGATGGGACATGAAAAGCGTACTTCACCTTTGGAGCTTGTCTACTCGGATGTCTTTGGACCGACTGAGGTAACTTCTCTTGGAGGGGCGAACTATTTTGTAACTTTCCTTGATGACTGCACTAGGAAAGTTTGGATTTTTATGATTAATAGGAAGTCTGAAGTTTTTAGCAAATTCAAAAATTTTAAAGCTTTGGTTGAAAATCAAAGTGGACACAACATCAAATGTTTGCAAACGGATAACGGTGGTGAATTTTGTTCACTAGAATTTGATAATTTTTGTGCTAAGAATGGTATTCGGAGGATCAAAATTGTTCCTTTTACGCCTCAAGAAAATGGGGCTACAGAGAGGTTAAATAGAACAATATTGGAGAAAGCACGTTGTATGCTTTCTAATGCTGGACTGGGCAAAGAATTCTGGGCTGAAGCTTGCAACACGACAGTTTATTTAATTAATTGAAGCCCATCATCGCGGTTAGATTTTGGTATTTCAGAGGAGGAGTGGCTTGGAAAGCGGATCTCCTATTCAAATCTTTGGGTGTTTGGATGTGAAGCATTTGTTCTTATTCCCAAGGAGAAAAGATCCAAATTGGACCCAAAATCTCAGAAGTGCATCTTTGTTGGATACAGCGAAGATCAGTATGGATTTCGGTTGTGGGATCCTGTCACCAATAAAATTACTCGTAGCAAGGATGTGGTTTTTAATGAGCATGTTTTTCCAACTTTGCAGACACAGGTAGTAATTACTAAGGAGTATGTTCCTTTCTTAGTTCTTGGCAATGATTATTCAAATGGACCACCTGGAGGTAATTTGCAGGCTGGTAATGTAGGTGGAATTACTTGTTCACCCACCTTTGTTTTATCCCCTGTTCCTTCTATGTCTTCATCTCTGTTTTCTCCTAATGATGCTACGCAGTCATTGTTTGAGCAGTGTTCTGGCTGTGATTCACAGCCTTCCAATACTGGTGAATTACAGACTTCATCTTTTGTTGCACCAACCCCTATTTCCTTTAATTCTGCACATGATGTGCCTTGTTCTGTTGCTCCCCAGCCTTCGCACCATTCTTCAGGGTCTTCATCGCATCCTTCATATACTTCGCAGCCTTCTATACAGAATGCGCGACCTTCACATGCTTCGCAGCCTTCCTCACATGATTCACAGCCTCCAATACAAGGTCTGTGGTCTTCCTTGTTTCCTGCGCCAGCTTCAAATCGCGGGCTTCCAGTTTTTGATACCACACGGGCTTCTGGGAGTGAGTCGCGGGTTTCAATCGAGTGTGCTCAGCCGCTTCTACATGATATGCCGCCCCTCGACCTTCCATTCGATGCGCCCACAATGCAGCATCCTCAAATTCATTTTTGATCACAACCTCAGTCGATTAGTATGCAGGGGTAGAAATTGGTGATCAAGCACAGGGGATTATGCAATCAAGTGATATACAGAGGCACAGTCTTGAAGATCATGTTTTGAATAGAGGTGTTTTGCAAAACGAGGTAACCAGTATTCAAAATCAACTACAGCGAATGAATCTAATGATTCTAATTTTCCACAAGAGGGTCCTCAGTTACGGAGGTCTACCCGGGAGAAGAGATGTCCTTCAAAATTTTCTGATTATGACTTATTGTTTTCAGAAGAGGCTGAGCCTGAGCTTTTACTCTCCGATCAACCTGAACCGGCTACTTTCAAAGAAGCGTGTCAGGCAGTTGATTCTGATAAATGGTTTGATGCAATGCAAGATGAAATGACTTCGTTGCAGGCTAACAACACTTGGGACTTAATGCCACTTCCGCCTAACCGCAGACCCTTGAAAAATCGTTGGGTGTATAAGTTGAAAGAAGAGGATGTAGGCAGGAAAATGTTATCGTGCCAGGCTGGTTGTCAAAGGGTATGCTCAACAGAAAGGCATTGATTTTAATGAGATTTTCTCTCCAGTTGTGAGAATGAATACAATACGGGCAGTTTTGGGTGTGGTTGCAGTTTGGGATCTTGAACTTGACCAGTTGGACGTCAAGACAGCTTTTCTACATGGTGATGTTGCTGAAGAGTTGTACATGGAGCAGCCAGAAGGTTTTAAATAACAAGGACATGAAAATCTTTATTGCAGGCTGAAGCGCAGCTTGTATGGGCTCAAACAAGCCCTGCGACAGTGGTATATCAAATTTGATCGCTTCATGATTGAGCACAAGTTTGTCAGGTGTGACGCAGATCCATGTGTTTATTACAAGCAGATTTCTACTGGTGAATTTGTTATTCTCTTGCTTTATGTAGATGACATGTTAGTCGCTGGTACTAGTAAGAGGATTGTTTCTGAGTTGAAGGAGCAATTAGCTACACGGTTTGCTATGAAAGACTTAGGTGCAGCCAAGAAGATTCTTGGCATGACGATCAGTAGAGATAGACGAAAGAAAGAACTATTATTATCACAAGAGGCATATCTTAACAAGGTTATTGATAGATTTGGTATGGCTGATGCAAAAGTTGTTTCTCTTCCTCTTGCTGCTCATTTTCGTTTGTCTTCTGATTTGAGTCCAAAAACCCAAGAGGATAAAGACTTTATGGAGAATATTCCTTATCGATCTGCAGTTGGCAGTATTATGTATGCCATGGTTTCCACTCGTCCTGATATTGCTCATGCAGTGGGAGTTGTGAGTAGGTTCATGAGCAATCCCGGAAAGTCTCATTGGGAAGCAGTCAAATGGATTTTAAGGTATCTTAAAGGTACTGCTGGTTATGCTTTGTGTTTTGGTGGAAATAATGTTCAGCTGCAAGGTTTCACTGATTCTGATCTTGGCGGAGATTTGGATACACGCCGGTCTACCACTGGCTATGTTTTCTTATTTGCTGGTGCAGCCATTAGTTGGGTCTCAAGGCTGCAACATTCTGTTGCTCTTTCTTCTGCTGAAGCTGAGTATTTGGCTCTTTCCGAAGGTGCTAGGGAGATGATTTGGTTACAGCTATTGTTTAGTGATTTGAAGTGTCAACAACGTGAGTATGTTCTGTTTTGTGATAGCGTAGTGCCATTTTTATGGCTCACAATCATTCATCTCAGCAGCGTTCCAAACACATTGATCGTCATGCTCATTACGTTCGTCAAATGGTTGAAGAGGGCAAGTTAAAAGTTGTAAAAATTGACACAAAAGTCAATCCGGCGGATATTTTCACCAAAGTTGTTGGCAAAGAGAAGTTCGAATGTGCTAGGACTTCTCTTGGTCTGGTTAAGAAGAAGTAACAGTGAATTTTAGAGCAGGGGAATGATTGGCGAGTTGCAAAGTATCCGTTGGTCTTCAAGTGGGAGATTTGTTAAGCGCTGAAGCCCAACGGTCATTATTTGTTTCCCGCCAAGCCGCTCTTCAAATACTTCTCAAATTTTTATATTTGCTGTATCATTTGTATTTGGTTGTTGTTGCTAATAATATATTCCTCTGCTCTTAGTGTGGACGTAGCCATTAATGGTGAACCACGATAAAATATCTGTGTCATCTCTTGTTTATTCTGTACATTGTTTTTATTCTTTGTTTTTGCATCTTCGTCTATACCGCTTAAACTTTTCAATAGTTAACTAATAAGATTAGGGAGTTTCATAAAATTCCTCACAGTTGTCACTCAATTTTTTCTAGGAACTTCCGACAATCAAGTAGCTAACATGCATATTAAAAGTTTGAGCTCAAAAATTTTCAAGCTTTGGTGATCCATAATTTTATTTGCAGCAGCTAATGTTAAAAAAAAATGTAAATCCTTGCTAATGAGGTTATATGGTAAAATAACTCCTAAATTGGAGGAAATACTTCCAACACACCCTTATGGCACCCATTAGAAATTTGAAAACTTAAAAATACAGGCCTCTATTTTTCAAGATACGATTTCTCTTTATCCATTCTATTTTTTTAGGGACCTATATTTTCGAAGATAAGATTTCAATTTGTCCTATCATATCTTTTCCTCTCGTAAAATAGATGGGGAAACTCCATAAAACTGTTCTATATTGAATTTCCAAACTGAAAGTTGGATTTCATTAGAGCAAATTTAGTGCGCGATCCCAATAAACATGTTAACATGGCTATCGAGATACTGAGCTTCAGTCTGGTTTATAAAAGCCACAATGTTATTAGATTTATACAAAGATCTTTAAAAATGAGAACATAGGAACCTAACCAAATTGGGTAGACTTTCGTTGGACGTAGAGGTTCCTGTCTTGTGGATGTTATGTAAACGGGTTGATTTTATTTGACTATGATGAGGCCCTAGAATTTATATCTATTTCCATTATAATTTAATTCTAGTTTCAGTATCAAGATTCAACACTCGAAGCAAAATTAACAACGTTCTGAGTTTGCATTACCAGGCAAAATGAATATTGAATTCCGCAGTAACACTTAATAGTAACAAATATCTATAGAACAAACACAACAGAGGAAAAATAACGAAAGATGTCCGCTAACATTTAATCTAAAGATCTTAGAAAAGTAGTAAGCAGGCACACTCCCAGGATTTTCCAATGAAGATCTCTGCAGGAAGACAATCACTGTAGCTTTTCTGGATTACATGCGTGTAAGTTTTTGTCCACAAAAGCTTTGGCCAGAGTAATCAAAGAGGAGCCCACGTGACAATAAAAGCTCTCGATTACCATGTACATTATTCAAAGGAGAAACAGGTGCTGTGGAATTCATATAAAACAATTTTCTAACTTTCTTCACAAGAAACCCATTCTGTAACTATCTTCGTTGGTAAATATTAATCTTGAATCATTGGGGGGCAGAACACAGAAGACTCCTTTTTTTTCTTCCTAATGCCACATGTCCATTTCAACTGTATAAACCTTCACACCATGCCCATGCCAACAACTGTACTTCAAATTTTTATGCCTTCAACTGTAAACATCAATTTTGGCATGTAAACATGCAGGTTTCCTATATATCTTGACAACTTGCAAGCTTCTAAATTTCAGATTCGTTGAAGAGTAATCTGCTTTGTTATATTATTGTGTGGGTCGTGAGGTTTGATTTTACTGATTTCACTATTTTTTTGCTGTATTTTACCACCAACATTGATGATATCTTGAAACCGTTGAAATACTCGAGGAAAAAGGAAGCAAATAACTTCAATGAGCTTGGCACATTTTCAATCATATTCTATGCTCTTGGAACTGATATCCTTATCCTGACTGTAAGTTGTATGCATATAAATTACCATCCAATTATCCGTGACTAGTGACTCTCATAAATTGTTAATGCATGTCCTGATTATAGCTAAAACATGTGGCCATATAGCGTTGGGATCCATTAAGAACTAGTGACATAATTTGGTGTATTTAATTTTCATCCATAGAGAGAACGCCCTTGGAATGATTTAATAAGTTGTTGGAGTACTTGATCAACACAAAATGCTGCTCACATAGTGACTATATATATATTCCGTCTTATTACAGAAGATGAAATCTGAAATGCATCTTCTATGAGTCGTAAATGAAATGGCAAACTACTACACCTTTCAACATATATATAAAGATTGAAACCAAGCAAAAATTTCATCTGAGATACGGAATTGGAAAATTATCTCACAAACATTTTGAGACGATACAACATGCGAAGACAATGAACTAAGAGTTTCCAAAAAGGCAAGTTCCATTATATAAAATAATAAATCTGTTTCCGAAGAATGATCAGAATCTATATTGTCACTCATTTT
This sequence comes from Sequoia sempervirens, assembly GCA_007258455.2. Taxonomy (NCBI): domain Eukaryota; kingdom Viridiplantae; phylum Streptophyta; class Pinopsida; order Cupressales; family Cupressaceae; genus Sequoia; species Sequoia sempervirens. The sequence continues at coordinate 77,152,694 of VDFB02353493.1, read as the reverse complement.
TATTTTGAAATTTTCTTCAACTTGGTCACACAGAGAAATAAGATAGAAAGAAAATGCAAAACTCTAAAAGATTACTTATCCAGAAGCAGTTTGCGGCAAAAAAAACTACTCAATAGCATTTTAACACAAAACCATTAAGTCTGAAAAAGTACAGACTATTATCCTCTGAGACCATGTGCAAGCATTCATCAATTAACCAGAAATGTAATTTGCCTCTTCTCTTTTCTTTGCATACTTCTCCATAAGCTTAATCCTCTCTTGCTCTAATTCCTTCTCAAATGCTACTTCCTCTTTCAAAAGTCTTAGTTTAATTTCCCTCCTTTGATGGTCATGGACTTTGATGAGTTCCTGCCGCTCACGCTCATAATCTTCAGAATCTCTTACACTGGTTTCGACAATTGTTGTATGCCTTGCAATCTCCTCATTAAGTCTGTAACAAGACACAAACCCAACATATAAAACTTTAAAACATTTTGAATGAAGAACATAAAAACTCCAAAGACTCCCATGCAAATTATAAGCATCTCTTGGTACATCAATGGCCATTACTGATGTTCACTCCAAATTTGAGTGGACTGTGTCTAAACTTTCAGCACTTCATCGATTTATTTTTCAAATAGAAATTCAAAAGGTTCACTTTATTTTTAACAAAGAAATGTTTAAGTATTAGATGCCAGCAAGGCTTTTCCATCAATTGCTAGATGCTTGACCCAACCGTAAAATAATGATCTTCATGGATTTATCTTTCAAATAGAAATTCAACAAGGTCACTTTACTTCTAACAAGGAAATGTTGTATTAAATGCCAAGCAAGGCTTTTCCATCAATTGCGACCCAGCCGTGTAATAATGATCTTCATGGATTTATCTTTCAAATAGAAATTCAATGAGTTCACCTTAATTTTATTAAAGAAATGTCTAAGCATTAAATGCCAAATATGGCTTTTCCATCAATTACTAGATGCTTGGACCCAACCTTATAAGGAAAAATTCATTCTACTAAAAACATAAACATTAATGGCAGTACAGAGAACTTGAAAGGCTTGCCGCGGCTCTTCATGGATACAATCTCTCACATAGAAATTCAATATATTTATTTTAATTTTAGTAAAGAAGTGTTAATGAACTACACAAACAAGCAAGGCCTTTCCATCTGTTACAATAGCTTAGGCTAACCATAAAACAAAATCATCCTGTTCAAAAAACAAACCTCATTGAGGGTACCTAAGTCTTAGTTATCTTGCCCCAGCTCCTTATGGATACAATCTCTCAGCTACAAATTCAATACATTTGTTTTCATTTTAGTAAAGAAGTGTCAATGAATTACACAAACAAGCCTTTCCATCCATTACCATAGCTTGGCCAAAACATAGAACAAAATCATCCTATTTAAAGGCCAAACTCAGAACTTAAATTATCATTCCCAAATTATAAATGATGGAGCAATTTATTTTATTAGTATCACAAAAGTTTGATAAATTATTTATTGCCATGTGGAATCTAAGATCTTATTCCTGCCTACATTCTTTTTAAGGCAGAATGTAATTTTCCTATATATTTTTCATGTTTCCACTGCATTTATGTGCCACCCATTCATTTGACCAGAAATATGAACAAGAATGAGTAGCTCAATGTAATTAGATTTCCACAATCCATATGAATTTAAATCTAATTGTTTCTGGATTTGATTGTGTGCTAGTTTTTACATCAATGTTTCGGATCACACTTAGTGATCCATCATCAGGATAGAGAGTTGAAAAAGATGAGAAGAGATAAGTTGCAAACCAAGCTTGTATAAAAGAGAGAGGAAGGAGGAAAGAGGAGGGGGGTTAGTGTGGCACGCAACACGAGGGAATTGCTATCAATAGCATAAAACAAAAAGATAAAATAAGAGGAAACCACTCAAATACTAATAAACATTGAGATACAATGCAAACCAAGAATATATAAAAAAACACAAACAATTTATATGAACAACTAAGTGTAGAATAGCATACACAAATACAGAATAAATACATAAATATTAATTATATGATATAATATTATAATATATTATATATTCTAATAATATATATATATTACGTACAAAAATAAATAAATAAATATATAAAAAACAAACAAATCAAAAAATAAAATGTGATTGTATTTTTATAATATAATATTATATTATAAGACTTATTACATGTAAAAATAAATTAAAAAATATATTAAAAACAAACATATCAATATATAAATTGTGGTTGTATTTTTATTATATATATATATATTAAATAAAACAAAAATGAAAAATGAAAAAAGAGAGGAAACCCACCCAAAGACTGATAAACACCAAGATAACAAATACAAACCAAAAATATTTTTACCACAATTTATTTATTGATATGTTTGTTTTTAATATATTTATTTATTTATTTTTACATGTAATAAGTCTTATAATATAATATTATATTATAAAAATACAATCACATTTTATTTTTTGATTTGTTTGTTTTTTATATATATATTTATTTATTTTTGTATGTAATATATATATTATTAGAATATATTATACATTATATATTATAATATTATATCATATAATTAATATTTATGTACTTAGTTTGTATTTGTGTATGCTATTCTACACTTAGTTGTTCATATAAATTGTTTGTGTTTTTTTATATATTCTTGGTTTGCATCTTATCTCAATGTTTATTAGTATTTGAGTGGTTTCCTCTTATTTTATCTTTTTGTTTTATGCTATTGATAGCAATTCCCTCGTGTTGCATGCCTCACCCTTGTTAATGATATTGCAGCTTCAGGCGATCCTTCCAGCTTAGTTCAAACGGAGAAAACATAAATTAAATGATAGCTATTTAGCTATTTAATTTATATGCGATTTTTTGTATTGTCATTTAATGAGGAGGCGCAAATGTTTGAGGCCGACCTCATTTGTATTAATTGAGATCTCCTCTTTGTGGCCGACTTCATTCTAGAAGATAATTTGTTTTATCTTGGCCGACTTGTTATTCACTTTATTCAAGTTGTAATTGAGGCCGACTTTGTTCTTCAAGAGGTGCGACCTTTCATAGCTTTGTATATATAGGTGGTCAGTTCACTCCCTTCGAACAAATCATTAAGTGCAAATATATCATACAGTGCGAATACATCATTCCATGCAAGTGCGAATTCTGTAGGTCTGTATTCAGTCAATTGCGAATATTGCCAAGTGCGAATTCTACAAATCCATACTCTGTCTAGGGCGAATTCTTTCCAGTACTTCAAGATCAGATTGCGTATTGATCTAAGGGCAGGCTGTGAACTCTTCTAGAGCAGAATCTGAAGTGCCAGTTTGTTATCTGTTATTGAATCTTCTACAAGTGCTGAATATTGGTCTTGTGTTAGACCTCTTTGTAAAGAGAATTGTTGCCACTGTGTTAAATATAAGAGAGATCTTTGTTGCTGGGTTTTTCTCCCTCAAGAGGAGGGTTTTCCCAGGGTATCTGCTGTGTTATTTTGTCTGTTCTTGAATTACTTTTGTGCATATAATCTGTTCACTTAAAATTTACAACCCTAACCCCCCTCCTCTTCCCTCCTTCCTCTCTCTTTTATACAAGCTTGGTTTACAACTTATCTCTTCTCATCTTTTTCAACTCTCTATCCTGATGATGGATCACTGAGTGTGATCCGAAACATTGATGAAAAAACTAGCACACAATCAAATCCAGAAGCAATTAGATTTAAATTTAAGAATGACTAGGATATACACCAACTGAACACTACTTAAAACTTGAAATGTCTTGCCCATTTATAAATGACGAAGAAATTCATTTGATTAGCATCACAAAAGCAATAAATTGATCAATTATTTATTCACATGCAGAGTCTAAGATTTTATCATCTCCCTACCTACATTTTCTTTGAGCAAGAACATCATATTGCTATTGGTCTTTCATGTTTCCATTGCATTTATAGACATCCCTTGTTGTCCCCTAAAAATGACCTCCCTCTTGTCCCTGTCCCCATCCTCGTTCCTGTCCCTGAAACACATCCCCTCGTCCCCTATCATCCCCGTCTTAGAAACTTGGGGTAACATAGATAAAAAATGGTAAGATGGGATGTTTAGTTTGTCCATGTAAAATTTCAATTTATTCAAATTTTATATTACCAAGTTTTTTTTTTTTTAATCAAGAGGAATCAAAAGTTTAGCCTAGTGTCTCAAAGCTTAGCTCTTTACAAGGCAAGCCCCCCCTACAACCTCTTGAGCGATGTGTAGCAGACCCCATCCACACCACAGGCAAATCAAGAGTTGAACCCTGTAATGTCCCATTTTTCCTACCCTAAATCCACCCTATTTTAATAGTGTTTTTAAACACTAGTATATATATTATATAATATTAAAATAAATAATATAATATTTTTTTGATACGTAAATAAGATTTTATTGATATTCAAAAAGAGTTTACATTTTGCCATTGTAGACACCAAACATCCAGAAGTTGTAACAAAGGGCAATACCTACTGACTGCTACGCCACCCTTCCCCCACACCATGACACTTGAACACCCAACCCTCAACAAACCGAACCAAAACAACCTCGGTCTATGCAAAGATGTGGGTATTACATTGTTTTACATTATCACCACCCTAACTGCGATGCCAACCCAAAACTACAGAAGCCATTCCACACCCACGCCGCCTTGAAACCATAGCACTAGCAATCGACCACCGTCCATACCCACGAGCCCCACTGAATCCAAAAGGAGCCGCCTACAACCTAACCACACAAGAGCAAAATTCAAATGGCTTACAATAAAGGTCACCATCTTATTGTTACTCATCCAGTTTCATGCCTTTTGCCACCAAATACTCACGGAAATGCCAATGCCAATCCACCCTGTCTACAAGTTCAAGATATAGATGATGCTTCAAGAAAATTAGGTTGCACTTGGCCCGATTCCTATGCTCTTGTAGAGCCTCCCCCTTGAGGTCCAGGAGAAAGGCGTAATGTCTCACTGTGACCCCTGGAATTAAAGCTCTATTCATGTCCCTCAGTCAAGGGAGACCAACACCTAGTTCAACAATTATTATGACATCTTCCACCCCACCCAGAAGATCGCTCATGACTAGTTTACACGCCATCAAGAGAGTCACAGCCTTGGGGACCTCTAGGTCCAGAAGGGAGGCAACAAAACACGACACTATGTCAACGTTTGTTCGATATCTCTTTGCAAATGCCACGTACTTGCTCCCTAGTAGCAATTGCACAACTTGTAGCACCAAGGGGTCCCAATCCTTAAAACACTAATTTTGGCTTGCAATGGGAGATGTGGCCAAAGAATGCCCAAAGCTTACAAGAAGCTCTAAAGCAAACTGGTGTCTCCATGACTATTGGTGGAAAAATGCAAGGCGAGGCCATCCTTTTAAAAGCCTACACCACCCACAATACGTGTGATGTTGTTGTCACCTTTGAGTGTCATAGCCACTGGCTATTAAGACAACACTGAAGCCGTCATTATTAATGCCCTGCAAAATACCCTTTGCATTTATTAATGCCTCGCCCATACCCACACCACCCACCCATGCTAGCCTGGGAAGAATGTCTTGAGCACTCGTCTCAGCAACACATCGATTCGCCACCTTGCCAAACTACTGCGAAAATATAAATATAATAATAATAATAAATAATAAATAAAATAAAATAAGAATACTTTATTGAGGTCGGCCAAGATTGGAGGAGAAAAAAAAGCAAATACAACAATATTTTGCCTTGAGGAGGTTGTCCAAATTTGGAGTGGAAAGGTGGCTACAAATATAAGAAAATTTGAGGTCATTTGGGCATCTATTCATATCTTATTTCATTTGGGAGATTCTTCTCTTTGGCTGCAACTTTGGTTGGGCTTCATTCCAAGGACAAAAACCCTTGTGAATGTGGTGAGTTGGACGAAACCCTAGCTCATCTTGTGGAAAAATCATGACGGAGTTCTAATTGCAGTTCATTAGAGACATTTGAAGGTTTGGAGCATCATTGCATAATCAGATTTGAAGATTAGATTTGGAGCAGCATTGTTATGGCATTTTTGTGAGCATATTGCATTAAGGTTTTGCCCTAATTTGGAGTGCCACTTTGGAGCAAACTTGAGCACCCATCTTTGGAGGGCGATTTTGCATATTTGGAGCAGCAAACCATAAGTGCTCGCCAACGAGGAATTCAGCCATCTAAGGTTTGATATTTGAAGACTATTTTGCATATATTTGGTATGTACACAATTTTAGGTTTAATTTGTAGAGCAGAAATCTGGGCATATGTTTGGCATGTTTGACCCATTCATTGTAAAATCAGTCCAGAATATTCAGTTTTGTGCAGTAGACTTCTTTCATAAGAAATCAGATTTATTGGACCTATTTTGGCACTTGGATGGTTGATTTTCATGGTTGCTATAATAGTTGATGTTATCTATATGTTTGGCATATGCTTATTGGAATGCCTATAAGAATTTATCATTCTGAAAATAAAAAATCAGAATTCAGTCCTAGGGTTTGAGCAGAAAACTAAATCAGAAAAGTGCAGAAAAATAAAATAGAAATCTAAGGCAAAAATCAAAAAATTTAGGGCAGATCCCATTGGGGATATTGTAGTGGTATCAGAGCATTGTTCTTGCCAGCCTATGGGAATTGCTTTAATGTAGAATCATGGATAGGGCGGAAGAAAATTTGCAGAAAGTTATCAGGCAAAACAAAGAATTTCAATCCTTTATGAGAGAATCTATGGCAGAGTTAGCTCACATCCTAAGGGAGATGAATCAACAATGGAATGCTGAAAGATCCAATTAGCCTTTTGCAAAAGGAAGTTACTCAACTAATCGTAGTGTTTCAAACCCACCCAAGAAGACATTCAGAGCCAATTTTTTACAAAAAGAAGAGGCAGGCCCATTTGAGGGAGAACAACTCATACCACCACGGCAAGAGGATGAAATGGCAAGGTATCATGTTCAATATAATGCCTTAAACCCAGCCATCTGACGTGACATATCTTTCATTGAGTATTATGAGATGAAAACAAAAAATGGGCATAGGAGGAGAAGGTATCAAGAGCAGCCACAAGACATTTCTACGAAGCGGATAATCGAGCAAGAACAACATGAAACCAACATGCACGATCCTTTGTTAGAAGAAAATGTTTTATTGGTCTCTAATGATTGTATGTGTCAACAAAAGATCAATGAAGTGAGGGCAAAAAAGGTTCCACTTGTTGAGCGAGGAGAGTCCAAGTTGAAGGAAGATATGCTGAATCATGCAAGATCTTTTGAGTTTTCAAAGGATGAGCCTATGATCAATTTTCCAAGTAGCATTGTAGGAGAATATGCATTTGAGAGTAACTTACTCAACCCTAATTCAGGGATTTTGAGTCACAAAAATGAAGGTGTTGAGGATATCTCAACAAATTCCTTATCAGCAAATAAGGATGAGCATTTTGTTCGCAGCCAAAGGCATGAAGATGTTTCAAATTTGTTGCTTCCAATGTCATTGCAAAATTCTTGTTATCATGGAAAGCATGCAAAAAAAGGTGATAGAATAAGAGATACAACTTGCAGTATAGGGCATATGGACTCTTTGTTTCAAGTTCCAAAATTTCAGTATCCAGGTGATCCCTTAAGGGCCAAAGAGGATAGACGCATTGGTGCTATATTACAATCCTCCCTTGAGGTTCAATTTTTTTATGCTTATTTGGGAATGCATGAAGATGGGAATCTAGGAAAGAGAGATCTATATAACTACATCAGAAAATTGAGAAGAGAAGAAAAAAAATCAGGTTATCCAAAAGAGCATTGAGAAAAAAGAAAGGAAGGAAGAAAAGAAAGAAACATTGCTTCCTTGTGATTTGCAGCCTAGGGGTGATCTTAAGAAGAGGAGAGAACAACGTTGCTTCACTTGCCTAGTAGTTTGGACACCTAGTCATACATGTGGAAGCCCTAAAGAAGATGAAGCCATGCTCACAAGTTCACTTCAGCAGAATGATGATATGGACAAAGAAGAATCACTTCATGTATCCACAAGTGAGCGGCACATGAGTTTGCCAAACCAGTAGTGACTGATCAGCCACATGAAGGTATGAATTCTTTTGACAATCCATTATTTGAGCATAGCATTGTCTCATCATCTCTACATAGTAGTTGCAAGGGATCAAATTGTGAGTTAGGTGACCTTCAAGGTGATATTGTTAATACATATGAAGGAAATTTGTTATGTGATAAGCAAAATGACTTGGATAAATTGGATCAAAGACATTTAGCATGGCAAGGGTTGAAGGTTAATGAAGGAACAACTTGCAACCATAGGATAGAAGTTTCGACAAGTAATACACTTGGTTTTTAGCTAGATACATCTCTTGGACCAGCACTTGATGATGAACATCCAACAATGAAGGAAGATGGACTTGATCCATGAAGATGTAACACACTAGCTCAGATCCTCCTTAATAACAATAAATTCTGTCCAAACTAAATGAATGACTAGCACAATTTAAACTGGTAAATATTTAGAAATTTAGCCACAAATTAATTGCAATCATAGATCGACGGAATTGTAAGGCAATCGATTCAATTTCAAACAATGATTGATATTCGGATTAACTAGATCAAGAGTTCCAAACATAGATATGAATATGCCAATTCCGCGGCTTACAAAATTACATGGTTCGATGACAACACAACCGCCAGTATTGAATTCGCATCTGCTTGCTTGGTCTGTACTAGCAATCTGCTGAGAAGATTATTGTGAATGTGGATTGGGACGATGGGTGTGATATTGGGCTCCACCCTTTTAGTGGTGTCGCTCAGAATGCTTATCACTCGAGATCTTGGCGCAATCTTTCAATTCATTATCATGCACAACCTCTGTGGTGACGCAAGTTGTTTATCTCCTCAGATCATGATTTCTCAGAGATGTAGGTACTGGCTTTCAAGGACGTGCGATGACCAGGACTATTGTGGATGACATTGGCGAAGGATGTGAGGTTTGTCGCCCAGCTTGAATTGCCGTTAGCTCCTTCAATCTAGATGTATGGCCGGCCAAAACCCAAGGGTTCGACCAGTTCATCTATTCGCTCTCTACCAGAGCTCGGCATCCTGCAAACATGTGTAACTTAAATGAGTGGCGAAGTCTGATAAGGTAGTGAGTGCAAACACATGAGATTGCTCAGCTGAAGTTACGCACCAGCTGAGTATTCAGATCAGGAAGCTACGCTCCAGATCAGCCAAACAGGAGGATTCTCAAACTCGTGATGATTAGAATGAAACAACCGATCCAAATAAATACAAACTAGACATGTCGATTGGAAGATGTCAGCCAGAGAGCTAAGAAATAAAATATAAATTCAAATCTAATACGGCGCAACTCAAATGAGTCAGCTCAATTGAGTTATTTTAATTTATTCATTTAGTGTTAAAAAACACTATTTTCAAAATTCTTCCCGCCATTAATCAATTCGGAATTTCGAGAACATTACAGAAGACACCACAAAATGGTGTGATGACAGTTCTGATTTTTTGATTACTAACAGCAGTCCATTATCTTCACATAATCATGAGGTGATAGATAAATCATAGGAGGATGATAGTGGTGATTTGATGGTTAAGCAAGAGGTAACAGTTGTGGATACAAACTACAAACAATCTGATTTTGTACATCATAGCATAGAGGATGTTGTGAGGACTCAAAACATGTGTGAAGGATGGCTAAGAAGGGCTAAGGAAGCCAAGTTGCTGGCTGCTCAAGCAAAACAGCACTACAGGATATCAAAGAACAATTCAGTCATATGGATCATGAGAGGCAGCAGTGAGATACAGTTCTTCGTCAATCTCTAAAACTTCCACGGGAAGAAACTATGATGGTAGAAAATGAAGACCAATCAGATTTGCATGAACTTGTTGAGAGGTATGATTTGAAAACAAATCAGAAAATTTATTTTGTCCAAATAATTTTAATCATAGGGTTCATGAAACACATCATTTGGAGAGCCAATTGAAGGCTCAAGTCAGGGTTAAGGAAGAGGAAGTTGTACATATACTTTGTGGACCAGCAAAGAATGATTGTTATGCATATGTAGAGAACATTTGTGATTCAGATTTAGTTAAGAGTTTAACCATTCTTGGAGAGCTCAATGAGCCTACTTGTGTTTTGACACCATGCTTTCATGATGATGATCCTTTGGGTGAGCACACTGCTGTCCTAGCTTCAAAACTTGAAGAAGATGTTATGGAGGTATTCAATTTGGAGTTGTATGTTCATGGGGATGTTGAGTTTCAACTGGACTATAGTCCAAGACATGGAAATGAGCATGAGAGCAGAAAATTTTCAGACCCAATCTATTGGTTTTCAGCTCACTCCTTGATGATTGATGGCTGTTCTATATTGCTGTTCATAGAGTTTTCAAACTGCACATTGATGTTTGCAACTGTTTGGATGGATTAGTGTGCATGGGATTGTCACTACAGCATTGGGAGGTTGCATGATGATGAGAACCTATCATCTTACGACAGCAGAAGCATTCTTGGCATTATCATAGGTCTGATTTTCAGTTTTCACAGTGTTGTTCTGATTTGCACCAACAGTCTAGAGCGGATTTGCATGTTTGGTGATGCACATATGATGGACACTTTTCACATTCATATGAGACAATTCAGGTCTAGGAGGATAGTTTGTTGTGGTGGAATAAGGAGTGACACTTATCTTATTCATTTTCAGTTGGTGTGATGGTGTAATAATTTGGGAACCAGGTATTGGTGTGATTGGTACAATACTTCACAAGGACCATAGTGAATTGCTTCACAACATTTGGATGAATGATATTTGTATCAGAGTGGAGCAGTGAAAGGCTTGGTGCAGGTGGTTATGTTTTAGAGAGCATTATTATAATATTGCCCATCACATATTGATAGACATAACATCTTTCAGGACCTTGGATAGATGTGACGCTTTGTCTTTGGTAGACTTAGCATTTGTGGATAGAGGAGACTTCAGAGTGAAGGGGTTGATATAGGATATGTACATGACACTTGAGGTTGATGAATTGGTATTCTTGTTCCTCGAGCTATACAGACATATAACATTGAGGAGTGGTGCAAGGAAGCTGAAACTTCATTTCTACGGCCTTTCTAGTATTGAGAGTGGAGTTGGAGAGGATGCTTATGAGTTGGAGTTACCTAAGGGTGGCTGGATTCATAATATATTTCATGTATCTGGCCTCAAGAGGGCAAGTGAGCAACATATCACATCTTCTCCCGAGCTTCCTCCTTTGGATGAAGAAGGGAAGTTGCTACTTGTACTTGATACTACTCTTGATGATGAGAGATCGCCAACCATGAGGAGCAGAATTTCAGAGTTCGATGGATGAAGCAGATTTGAGGTTGAGTGTGTATGGACGGTATTGTTTCATTTTTTGCCAACGGAACTCACTTTGCATACTATTCTTCATATTCACTATGGGAGGAGTAGCCACAAGTTGAGTAGTAGAGTGATCATGGAATACTTGACTAGTTGGAGAGACTTGCCACTTGAGGATGTTTTGCAGTATCCAAGCTTGCAATTGCTTGTGGGCAAGCAATTCAAACAAGGGAGGATTGTAATGTCCCATTTTTCCTACCCTAAATCCACCTTATTATAATAGTGTTTTTAAACACTTGTATATATATTATATAATATTAAAATATAAATAATATAATTAAATAAATAAAATAAGAATACTTTATTGAGGTCGACCAAGATTGGAGAAGAAAAAAGCAAATAAAATAAATATTTTGCCTTGAGGAAGTCGGCCAAATTTGGAGGGGAAAGGTAGCTAGTTTTGTTTTATGAAAAAAATAAAACCTGAATTAACATTGCTTCTCCTAGATAACATTAATAGTCTCTATTTATCTTAATCTTCCTTTAATCTTAAGATAAAACCTGAATTAATCTTCCTTGGCTTCAAAATATCACTTTTGTCACGAGTTACTTGTATAAAAAACAACTTACTTTTAGCATGTACTCTTGGATTAAAAGCAACTTCAATTCTAGTTTGTAGGTTTACAAGTCAGCCAAAGTATGTTTTCAACGTCTTTAATTATGCTGCACATGAAAAAATATATTGTCTACTTGTAATTTGAAGACTCGATTAGTAAATTCAAATATCCTCACCACTTTAAGCCACTCACTTTATCAATGCTAATTTAAATATTAACTTCTTATTTGGAAAAACTTGAATTAACATTGCTTCTCCTAGAAGACATTAATTGTCTCTATTTATCTGATTTATCTTAGATAAGAAAATAATCTTCCTTGACTTCAAAATATCACTTCCTTGTGAGTTACTTGTATCAAAAAAACAACTTTAATTATAGAGCATGTACTCTTGGTTTAAGTTAAGAACAACTTTGATTCTATATATCAACGTCTTTAATTAGGCTGCACAATTGGTTTCCTGACAAGAAAAAATATATTGTCTATTTCCAATTTGAAGACATAATAAACAATTAGTATTTTTTTTTTTTAAATTGTCACTTTAAGCCACCCACTCTATCATTGCTAAATTATATATTAACTTAAAGTATTATAAGTTCAAATTTTAAAAGTAACCAATCACTTTATAAATTTCTATATCACTTCATTTATATGGTTATATTTTACAATTACAATTTTCAGTGTATATCTTATCAAGGTTTAAATCCATTTAGGATATATAAGACATGTAATGAATAGTGATAATGGTACATATCATAGCAGTAAAAACCTCTTAGGAAAAAATCAACAAAAGGATAATATTTTTTTTTTTTTAAATGGGGATTTAAATAGAGAAAATTTCAAATTTTAAAAGACTTAGAAACATATAAAAAAAATCTCTGGTTTTTGTGTTTTAAATGGACAAAAAAATTCTTGTCAAAGCCAAAATCAACTAAAAACAATACTCTGGTACCACAAGGACAATGGGGAGACTAGACCTCATGACCCCTTGTCTACAAGAGGATGCTTTAGCCAATCGAACTAGACCCACCGCCCCATAAAATTTTGTGATTAAGTTTGAATATTATAATTATATTTTTTATTCTTAATAACTCATATTAAAATCTAATAAAAACTTAAAACGTTAATTAAAAGTAAATATTAATACTTTTAAATTAATTATAAAATTTATTATATAATTAACAAAAAATAAATTTATGAATAACTCATATTAAAATCTGATAAAAAATTAAACACTAATTAAAATAAAATATTAATAATTTTAAATTAACTACAAAATTTATCATAAAATATTTTTAAAAAAACTTTATCAATAACTCATATTAAAACCTGATAAAAACTTAAATGTTAATTACAATTAATAATTAATAATTTTAAATTAATTATAGAATTTATTCTAAAATCTTCTAAAAGATTAAATTTATCATAAAATTTAATACAATATAAACTATTAAAAAAGTTAATATTAATAAGAATTTATAAACTCTTAAAAAGTTAATATTAATAATAATTTATAACTATTAAATCTAACCAAAAAAGTTAATTTCTTAATACTAGCAACGGAGTTCTGGTTAGTTCTGGCTGTTCGAAAGGCGTCGTTCTCCTCGTGCTCAATCGGGGCTTAGTTAACAGCTCCACCGTGGTTACGGGCCTCTAACATCATAAACCTGAGCGTTCCATTCCCTGCACCACGCTGGGACCCACCAAAGGCCTTTTCTTGGCATTATGTCATGCTAACAATTCACCTTACGTGGAAGAAGTCATGGTAAATCATTGACAGCAAATACTATTTTTGAGCTCCTTGCTTCTGCTGAGACCCTCGAATCTGACTTCAGGCGCTCCTTTGGTTTGGACGCTTACTATTAGTGGGGTCCGCCTAAGGCATACCTTTGAGCGCCGACTTCCTCTTCTTAACTTGGATGTGGGAGTTGCATGTGGCCTTAAGTTTTCCTTGCACTGCCTTTACTCGCAGGTGGTTACTAATTGCAGCAGTCCTGACAGCATTTGATTCCTCCTATTTTTAATATGGGCAGTTACATTTCGGAGAATGGTATTCATTTTTAAGGACAAGCAGAAATATGCTTAAGACAGATTATTTTGGGAACAAGTTGAGGTACCAGTATTCAGGGTCGTCGGAAGTTGATAGTGGAGCATTATTTCTGCTGGTCTTATAAGCCTGTAGCAGCAGGGAGTGAAAAGGGAAAAATTATTTTGAGTGTTTGAAATGATTGTGACTGGCTACAGGTCAGTGACCTGGGCTTTGCGTACTAAAACCTGACTTTACTGTTAAAATTATCATATAATTCCAAATGACCGTTATTTCATAATTTACTTGCTGCTGTTATGAATTTTCTGGGTATGTGCGGCTGCTCTTCACTGGATGCCCGATTCCCAACAGCATCGTTTGGCATGAGAGAGGGTATGGTCGCCAGGAAAGTTGAGAAGAGTTGCATGAGATGGTATGTTTGTTGGGTTTTGCTTGAGGAAGCTCTTATATTTTGTTGCAGTCTACATAGGACTGTCTATTGTGATAGATGTACGAAGGACTAGTTGCAATATGCATGCCCTTCCACAATATTTATTAACAATAATTAATAATCACACATATAACACAGTATCTACTGTTGGTTAGATAATTCAAGATTGTGTACAAATTCTAAAAGAAAGGTACAAAATACCAGAGGTGATGTTGAGATGCTTTCTTTGGAGCCAAAAAAAAGGGGTGAAAGGCTTCCTTGACTGACTTGAGACATTTGCACACTCTAGAAGATCAAATATTAGAAGCCAAGATCCTATTCTTGCAAGAAACTAAATGGTCTGGATTGACAAGCTCCATAATAAATTATAATTCAACACTAACTAATAAGATGCCAATGCACCCAAGAAATTAGGGCCCCATTCAAAGTATGTTATATAACTCATAACAAATGCACTTAAACTTTCAAGTTCAACACCCCTGAGAGAATCTAGATTGCCTAGTACAATCCATCTTCATTAGAATTAGAGAGGGACTGCCTAATGAATGGGATTTAGCTTCAATGCCCACTTCAATTTTATTGTCCATGCAAGGCCACCACAGTACTATACCTTGTTACGTATGGGCTTTAGATTCAAAGCCTGTTTCGATTTTCTTGTTCTATGCAAAGCCACCTAGTCTTTTATCTTGCTACAGTGGAAAAGGAATGGGAAAGATTTTTCTGCTCGGAGCATCTTTGAAATAGGAAGCAACAATAATAAACATAGAAATGACTTTGATTGTGCAAATCATTTGAGTGGTGTAGAAAAGACACTTTAAGAGCTTTGCAAAAATAAGTTCCAAATACAATGTTCAAGACCTTACTGGAGAGACTAGACGTGGAATACTGAAAATTATCTTCAGAACTATACCATAAAGAATATACATCATAGAGCAAGTCACAGACTGCCTAATGCACCGTATTTGATCTAACAATGGCAAATTTGTGTATCTAAAGAAAAATGACAAAGGAGATGTCAATTTTTTGGAAACCAAAGAGTTCTTTTCTACACACTAAAGCTTTAAGTTTGAAGTGGTCTATGCTTCTCCAATGTTTTTGAGTCAAAATAAGACTCTCCCTACGGCCTGCATATCTAACTTCACATTTTTTATGTCTGAGACAAGAATAAGTTCTCCACTTTGGCCAAATCTCTCTTCTTGCAAGGTTCTATTTTAGGGAACAAATAGATGATCAAAGGCAATTGCACAGATTTATGGCATATGGTAAGGTTGTTTGCTATAAGGTATCCCTTGGAAGAAACGATGTAAGGGAACTCTTCAGGAAGATAAATTAGAGCTCAATATTAAGGCATCTAACTACACAAATAAAGCCTTTCACTCTAAGTCACCAGTTGGGGTTTGGGTTCACATTCATGTACACTCGTACAGCAAAAATAAATGGGGTGGACAGGGTGCAGAGGAGTTGAATAAGTTTTGGGTACATCTATACCAAAAACATATAAAAGTCACAAATATGTGCATATTTTCGCCTAAAAAGTAAAAACAAAAACTAAGTTCAGATAACCACATAACATGCATATAATAAAAAAATCAACCATAATACATTGCATGCCAAATACAAAGTCTTCAACCATCAGCAGCGGTAGAGAGAAAGCTCAGAATCTAAAAATGTAAAAGTTTAGATACATTGGACATTAAAGCCCAAGAACTAAAGTTCTGAGGAGAGGAAGAAACAAAGTGTCTGCAGGTTATGTAGATTGTTGCCTAGTTCATGAGGTATAAGACTTGTAATGAACTTCGATGAGGTTCAGAATTTGAAAAAAATGAAGGTTCATTCTAATTCACAGTAAGAGATGAATGAAGTTTGCAACCAAATGCTGCCAAAAGTATTTTCATGCCTGCAATCCCTGTAATTTATACACCCAAGAATATCAGATGCAGTTACTAAAATTGCAGCTTGCTCAGATAGAGACCAACAAGAGTTCTAAAAAGTTCCACAAAAATGGGGCAAAAATACCTGCAAATAAAGACCCTGTTTGAACCCACAACAAACCAAACCTTCACTTGAGTACAAAACAAATTGTGCACAAATCCAGAGCTGCAGGGGAGCGAACCAGTAACAGAGATCTCACTAGGATGTTAGCCTTTATAGATCTCATGGGACAAGGCTTTCCATCTTAACTTTGATGCTTAGCTGAACTCTCATTCTTTTTAGTGTAATAGGAGATTGACTTTTTAGAAAATTAGCAGCTCAACCCCAAAAACAATCTAGGAGATGAAAATTAAATCATCTCCCTGGTACCCTCTGCATGTTTATGCCAGAACACTGTCAAGTTCTCAGGCTGAGACTAAATACAATTATACAAATGAATTTAGTGTGGAAAAAGCAGATTAAATTGGATAGTGTTGTCTTTCAAATCCTGATACCTCAGAAGATCCACTAAGGATTCATTAGTGCAAAACAGGAAAAGCCCATTTCAGCCAGAAAGAGCAAAAAAAATTGGCTCCAATTACTCATTCTACAGACTGGCTGTTGACAGAGTTTAGGAAATCAATAAAATGGATTCTGGAATGTAATGGATGAGGCTGAAACCAGTTGGTTAAGCTCATACATAGAATGGGTTTACAGGATTGATGGTATGGGAGATACCAATACAGTCATATGGGGAATATGACGCTTGATTCCAATAACACTAAGACCTGACAAATTGCGCATATCCCTGCTGGAAAACTGATTTCATAATTCATGGTTCAGCATAACAACTACTGTAATGTCCCCCCTCTAGCCATTGGTTTGGAGAGTTAGGGTTAGCCTATTTCTAGGATCCCTGTAGGCTAACAAGATGTTTAGGGGGCCCTTCGGAGGGAATTCAAGGTCTTCAATAGGCTTGTGTATTCGTCTCTGCATATTCAGTCCTATGTTCAGTTGCTTGGTTGGCAGGCAATTCAGGGATTATAATTGCTACTTGCTACTTATAAACAATTCTACCAGTTCAGTGGTTTCATGTCTACAGTTGGAAATTGTGTCAGAGGCATCAGGAGTCTAAGGAGTCTATTGCCTGATTTGTGACGAGAGTTGGCTTTTAATTAAGTTATTTAAGTCAAAATGCTTTATTAATATTATATTATTAAAGTGACTTTATAACTTAATGTAATTTTAATAAGTTACAAATTCCAAAATGAAAATGATTCAATTAATTAAAGTCCAAAATGTGGCATCCCATTTGAGAAGTTGAGATATTTTAATATTTTGAAAAGCACTTGTGGATTTGGGAATAGCATTTTGGGGGAGGTTAAAAGGGCAAAAGGAGTTCATTTTCAATCATCCAAGATATTATTTACAAAACAATGGCTTAGCAACAGGTTTGCAGGTTTGAAGCTTCAAGCTGATCAGAGGATGAAAACCCTCAATTAGGGCAGGATCTAAAAGCGTGAAAGACCGTCCAAGGGTTCTAGATTGAATGGTCTCCATCAGAATCAGAGCATCCTATAGATTTAATTGACAGTTTCTTTCAGCATTTACAGCATTTACAGTTTACATCAACAAGTTTCAATAAGACAGAAGCCATTCTCAATACTGCAACAGGCCGTACTATTCAGGAGGCAGAAGCAGAGGGTTTGAGTTTGCAATTTGAGTTGGTTCTTCAGCAAGCCAAGGAGTCCAGATCTGCAAAAGAAAACAAGGTTTTCAAACAGCAAAAAGCATTTAATTTGGCACGTGGGAGCTTAGAAGGCCATACAAGCCAAGCAAGAAGCACGTGGGAGATTGGAGGCAAAACAATTTGTGTTAGAGGCTGCAAATTCCTTGTCTTGTGGTGTCTAGCAACATTCAGCCCATTAGCATCAAAACACAAATGAAAAACGAGCAAATTGAAACACGGCGTCCTTGCATCTAATTGTCGTGACTGCCATGTGAAAACCCAAGTTCCAAACTGTTGCATTCTGGCTTATGGGTATGTTCTAATTATGTTTTGAATAAATAAAGATAACTGGTTTTTCAATTATTTTTGCAATTTCTTGAAATTTCCGGCATTGCCGCCGGCACCAAAAAAAACAAAAAAAAATCAGAATTTAACAGAAAACTCAAAAGTCGGTTTTGAAACCCTGAGGGGACATCATAACTACACTTTCCTGTTAAAATATCACATCTTCATAGTATATGTTGGAATGAAAATCCAATTGCAAAAAATGATTGGACTGAACACTAAGGTTGAATTCAAGCCTGAAGAAGGTCCTATCCTCACAGATGAAGAAAAGTTGGATAAGACTCATTTTAAATGATAAATGACCAGATCTGCTCTTTACATCTGCTAGATGTTGACCTTTTGTTTATCAGCATGAATATATAACATATAGTCGGCAATAGATTAAGTTTCTTGTAGCCTTTCAAGGCCACAAAATCATCTGAACAGCAAAAGAGAAGATCTTAAAGAGACCATTTTTTAAGTAGTGGACTGATAGTAAAAGTTTAAAAGTAGGTTTGTTGATTTTATAATTTGGATAAATAGAGCTTTCTAATAGGATGTGTCATACTTGCAGTATATTTGGAAGCCACCCTTGATATTGTAACATATGACATATTATACAATTTGTTTTAGAGGAACAGAGCCCCCGTAGACGTCAAAGGACTCTTAACAATGACAGAAAAAGAATCTAACTTCCCCAAAGAGGATCTGAACAGCAAAAGAAAAGATCTTAAAAAGACCCTTTTTTAAGCTAGTGGACCAATAGTAAAAAGTAGGTTTGTTGATCTTATAATTTGGACAAATAGAGCTTTGTAATAGGATATGTCATACTGGCAGTATATTTAGAATCCCTACCTAATATTGTACCAGATGATGCATTATAAAATTTGTTTTAGTGAGAAGGAGCCCCCATAGACAGCAACGGACTCTTAACAATGCAGAAAAGTAATCTCAGCAACGGACTCTTAACAATTCAGAAAAATAATCTATCTTCCCCAAAGAGGATCCCCAACCTAGAGGCTTGTACCATAAGAGATAAATACATCCATAAATAACTTTGATCATAAAAAACCATATCAAACTATTCCAAGCTATTGCGATAAAATGTCAGAATCCCATCACAATATATATTTCCTAAAAACCTAACAGAATACCATGCATTCTCCTCAAATAAACACCCAACTAATCCACAACTCCAAAACAAAATAAGGAAAGAACAAGATTAAAAAACATTTACCTAGAGTATATAAGATCACACATACACACTATTGAGAGAAGGAAAGTTGATTTATATATGGCCAATTCAAGGATCAACTTGTCAGAATATTAACAATCCAAAATTAGGGGCCAGGATAGTTAGAAAATATTACTTGATCTGTTCTTGATGTTTGTCATCGTCATCTTTATTATCCTTTGGAAGCTTTGCACAATCAACTTCAAGCTGACGACAGCGATGTAGGTGGGAAGCCTTGAACTGTTCATGCATCTTTTCTAGTTCACATTCTCTTTGTGCAATATCTACATTCAACTGATCTATTTGCTCTCTATAACTCTGCTCGAGGTAATCCATCTGCATGACAAAATTCACTTACTATTAAACAAAAAGCTCATGCAATTCCATTAAAACGGCATGTCAACAGACAAAAAACGATATATATACCATGCAGAACATATATACATAAAAGTGCTAAAGCAAGATGCCAATAACAACTATCTTTAAGATTCGAACTTTTAAGTACATGTTGTGGTCTCAATCATAGGGTGTACCTCTTTTTTGCTTTCTTCATGCTGCTCAACAGCTCTCCGTCTAACAATTTTAATTTCAGATTCTCTCATTCGCAACTTCGATGAGACCAGCGTCACTGTTTCTTCCAAAGTCTTACTGTGTTCTTGTTCTTTAGAAACTTTACTCCTAAAGTAAATCAGCTTCTGATTGTCTTCATCCATTTGTTTCATTTTTTCTACAACCATTTTGTGATATGACCTCATCTCATACCTCAACCTTGCTTTCCCTGCAAGACAAGATTATACATTTGGTGAAATTCTTCCATAGAAGACACAAGCTATGAGAAACAGTCATTCAAGCTTCCTTTCTACATTAAAGACAACCCTCAAAAATATAATTAGCAATTTGTGTTATATACCCCAAATAATATTTTTCAGATAAGACACTAATAAATAACCAGAAATCTGATGCATGCTTAACCACTAATGAAATACTATTAACTTACACCTTTGTAGCACACACTAGTCTGAGACTATAAAGGGATTACGAATACAAACCTTTAGAGTGTCTGTTAAAAATCTCCATCTCCTCATTTGTTGCATAGTAACCATACAGTACACGTTGTCCACCAGGATGAAACAATATCTTACGGCGCTCCCAATCATCTTTACCTCTCCCTTCCTTCAAAAAGTGCCTGTGTAAGCGTTCTGCCTCCAAGTATCCCATTGCTGTTTCCTCAAATATAAGTACACTCATTCCACGATGCCCCTTAGGGCCATATGCATGTCTTGCCTTCATGGCTTTGTATCCTTTAAAATAATCCAGTAGTTCTTTATTTCCCATTCCGACCCACTGGAAGCAGAGAACAAGCATCATGAAGTTTGATCAGTAGAGCATAAAAGATGCAGGAGAATAGATTTAAATATTACAGGCACAAAATATGTGAGTTCCATGGCTGTTTTAAACCAGGGTTAAACTGCCATTACATTTTAATTTTTTATGAAAGTGGAATCTAAACTATAACAATTATAGACCATTTGCAAAAGAAAATAACTAAAAGATAAACATGAAAGGATGAATCCCTATAACATACTAACATGTCAAAGGAAGATGCAAAGATTCCAACTGAATAAAGATATGCATAAAATCAGACATATCAAATGTAATTACGTGTGCAAATGAGAGCTTAAATGATGCCCATAATCCATGTTAGTTAAGGCCTCAGGTCTTACCTTTTCTCCAATAACCAGAAGTTCTCCTGATTTGAAAAATCAGATTAGAACAAAACTGGAACAACAAGGACACTGACACCAAGACCTGAATGACCGAGACCAAGAGTATATATTGCTCTATGCTAGCTACATTCTTTCTATATAGCAAGGATTATTGCTACACTCCATGGCATTACTGAGACGGGGACTGGAACAGGGACAGGGATGGCAGGACAGCAGGGGAGGCAGTTTGAGGGCTATTTCTTGGGGACAGCTGGGGGATGGAAAATAAGGATATGCCAGACTCACAATCTGAAAAGATAAGGCTATGTAAAACCGTTGTGGATCAGATTTCGAGGATATCATCTTATCTATACCAAAGGAAAATGAATAGAAGTATCTTTGCATCTTTGACTCTGAAAAGATGTGCAAAGTAAAACATCTGAGATTTGGGATTGGGGATCCGAGATAACACTAAACATATAAAATAAATAAATATATACCCAAACTCACAATCTTGATAGATAACGCAGGGTGAAAATATTGGTATATATATATATATATAATAGTCAAAATTCTACAAGTTAATGGGCAGCTGTATAATAGCAGCAATATAACACGATACTGTTAAAATGATATTGGATGATGTCTGCAAAACTTGCATGCCAACCACATTCCACAAAAAAATTGTTTGTCTGTACTTCTCACACAATACCACACTGTACCAGACCATGACAATGCAACTTTAATCTCTTTTGCAATTGACAATAATAACCGACTCTAACACCATATCAAGAATTTTAAAGATGAGATTTTTTTGAACAATGGAATCAGAAATCCAAATTATTGCTGTTAGTATTAACTGCTATATAATTTATATCATTAGCTATGAATCTGAATCATCGTTTATTTATTGCTGTTATACTACTGTTGTTGCTATCAATACTGTCATGATTATATATAATGTGTAAGAACCCAATCCTAAAATTTCTGATTTCTTTGGATTGACATTTAATCAAACACTTGACATAGGGTTCACCGTTTGAAATTTTCAGACTGTGTTTGCTTATGAAATGTTTGCGCAGTTTGCACTATGGAATTTGAGATGTTTAATAGGTTACACATGAACCACTCCTGGTCAGAAGTTAATTCCTAACCTCCCTAGACTCTCATCCATCTTTCTGTTGGTCTGTAGCTTCCTTACCTGCTGCGCCCAGTTATCCCTGAACTTTGCACTACCTTTTCAACCTACTGTTACCCTTGAATTCCCTGAAGATCGCACAGCAAATACTGAGGGGCGGAAGGCGGGGGGTAGGAGGGGGAATCAGTATTTGAGACCTTTTAAAAACTTTAAGCCAGATTGATAATGTAAATCAGAGATCAGAATCAATACATAAAGAGCAACATAAACACCATAAAAAGATGAACATCAGGATTACGTGGAAAACCCTTTTG
This sequence comes from Sequoia sempervirens, assembly GCA_007258455.2. NCBI lineage: Eukaryota > Viridiplantae > Streptophyta > Pinopsida > Cupressales > Cupressaceae > Sequoia > Sequoia sempervirens. The sequence goes on along the minus strand of VDFB02353493.1, from coordinate 77,129,884 downwards.
GGTAAAAAACCAAGGCAAAATATTGCTTTTATTTATCTCCAAAGGGCACCAACCCTGATTACGATAGGTGAGCACCAACCCACTGAGAGTACCAACTCTCTGAGAGCACTAACTCTCCTTTGAAGCACCAACTCCGAACCAATTGAAGCACCAACTTCAGACTTCAAATACAAATCTGCAAAACACTGTCCAAGTACAAAAAATCTTCTGCTCAAATTCTCAACTTCATATTCTGATATCTCCAAGACTGCTGTAGCTGATTGCTCAAATCAACCTACTCAGACCATTGTAACATACTCACATCTAATTAGATAGAACACAAACAGATTTTCATTGTTGCATACACACTAAGGTTTCAGCCATGAACACAGCCCGTGCAAGGAAATGATCATAAAGGAATAAAAGTTCACACCAACACCATCTACAGCCCAATTCTCAAAACAAGGACACCTTGAAAGTTATGTGAGTAACATGAACATCAGAGCCAGTGTAGAGACTTCTCACTAGTTTCACTAGAACAAAACAGAGCAGCACAATACTTCTTCAATCCAATACAGCTTCACACTCTCATAGACTGAGATACCTCTCATACCAAACAAACAGCCAGGATGAATGCTTGACACAATAACCAGAAATCATGAAAACAGCTGAAACTTATTGCTAGGCATGTAAGAGACTTTCAGTTCTGGGCTACCTCAACATTAGAAAGACCACATAATTTCAAACCAGCGATAACCTTTTTTAAAAGACCACATCTCCAGACAAAGATAAAGCAATGAAAATTTTCAGACTAGATAGCATCTCCTCTATGACCAACACCCACACATAAAAACTCCCGTGCACTACACATAACCAAAAAATCTGAGCGCTACTCCATCAAGGATACGCAATAAGAAAAAGTCATATCAAATTTTAATGAATGCAATCCAAAACTGTCGCTGCCAGGAATCTTCACCACCAAAAACTGAACAAAAATTAAAGGAATTAAAATAGCCACCTTCAAAGAAAGTCACGATATGGAAATTTTTGACATTATATTACTGCCTAAAGAAATCACGTCCTCCTTGAACAAGTATCTGCTGTCAGGAATAAAATTATATCTTTTTCACTCAAAAGAAGGCGATACACCTTAATTATTCAGACTCTTCAAGCATGGTGGAGATTTTAATGCCGTGAGATGCCTTTTTCAAAACATTATCTCATAAAAAATGAACAGTCCTCAAAAAACTGAAGCTCATAAAAGTCCCTTTCAATTTCCTGAGCCAATATTGCTTAATCGATGCCTTTCAAAAAGAACGAGGTGAACATAATTTCATTAGAGGCCCGATAAGAAGAAAATGATTTTTTATTGTCTCTAAATTAGCCGTCGCCACACAGACTAGCCACACCATCATAATATCGCTGCAAAATAATTCTGAGTAAAATAAATAAATGCCTTCTGTTAGTTTTTTTATGATCAAATATAAAACTCAGAAATTTAATTCAAAATCAGACACAATAACACAACATATACCCTAGGAAAACCCTCCACTTGAGGGAGAAAAACCCAGCAACAAATATATCTCTTATATATATAAACAATGGCAACAATTCTCTTTACAATGAGGCCAATCACAAGGCCAATATTCAGCACCAACACTAGATGCATTGACAGATAATAATCTGCACTTCCTTGATATTCAAATCTGCCCTTGAAGAAATTTGCAATCTGCTCTTGATAGAATTCACACTTGAGAGAAGGAATGAATCGAACTTGTTTGATGATAGAATGAATGGAAATGACCTTGTATATATACACAATGTGAGAGAGGTCGCACCTCTTCATGTACAAGGTCGGCCACGATACAAAAATATAATTACAAATAAAATGATGCTAAATACAAGGAAGGTCGGCCCAAATAGAAATTACATTGTTGCCTGAAGCGCCTCTTCACTTTAATTATCTCAATAAATGAATAGCCGTTAGGCTATATGAATTTATGCCTTAACTCGTGGCTAGAAGGATGAGCTTGAAGTTGCTATAACATCAACACCTTCAAGTAGCCGTCTTGAATAAAATCTAAAGCCATTGGTCAAAGACAAATAAAATGGAGTCATTGAGTAAAGTCGATACAGCAGAGAAAATAGACAACCTGATATAAAGAGAGTCCACTCGCTAAACCTGTTAAAATCTGTAGTAGTCTCCATGAAGAAAGGATAAATTCAAAAATAGACGCCACAACATATTTCACTATAAAAATTCGCCAGAATTTAGAAAGCCGTAACAGATGCATTATGTTGCAAAAGGAATCGTTGTGCTGTCATTCAGATAGCAAGACATGTCCTTTGAAAAATCCAAGTGCTGTCAAGATGATTCAAACTTAATTCCTTTTAAATGCCACGAACACTAATCTGGGCATTACAAAAATAATACTATAGAGTCTGCCACATATTACTGACAGGGATAAAACAAACATGATCTCTTTGTCTTTTATCGACCTCCATAAAACTTTGATACCATGAGTATGCCACATAGCCATAGAAAATTTGACCTTGAAAAGACTTTTCAACCTGACAAATATGCTAATTAGGCAAACTTAATGATTTAGCAATTGACGTGGCATATATAAGAAGACATGCAGGCTGCTTAACCACACAGGCAACCAACTCAACCACGTAATCAGGTAGCTCAAGCACACAACCAAGCAGCTCAACCTTGACATCAATGACAAAATATTCCAACATTCCCCATGTCCATTTGCTGCTACCTCTATGCTCCCGGTATTGTTGTTTCCATCTTCCCATCTTCCTTAGCCATGACTTCGCCCAACATTAGAATTTCTATTAACCAAGATTTCTAGAAAGTAGCACTCCAATGTAAGAAATAGAATTGACTACCATCCAATCTTAGAGCTCACGCCTAATAGGGGATATGAGTGCTATCAATACCACATTTCACCAAGCTAACAAACATGCCCAACCTTACATATTAAACAATGGCAATCAAAACTGAAGTTCATTTGCCCAAATCCAACAGCTAGCTATGACAATCCTTCGCCCAAAGCATTCAGCAATTCCCACATCTAATCACATACATGTAATTGGCCAGATGAATAAATTGAATCACTCAAATCTTCAATTTCCCAATTGCCCTATTTGTTATTATTTATGCTATAATTTCATCTTTCGGAAACTCTATAATGGCACTTGGAAATCCCTTCGAAATGGATAATTAATCTTACACTATTAACTCGGATTACCCAATGAACCTTTGAAACTACTATCAATTTGTCTTGCCTGGCAAGACTTCACAAATTGATCTCCAATCGTTTCTGCAAATTGTCCCAAAACATTATTTATTGAAAGATTTTGCAAATTAAACCCTTCCAATTTAATATGAAATCACAACAATGAAGCACTAACATAGACTCAAGATGAATCTATCAACAATCAACCAGGGAAGACCTTTCACCACCGTGGATGATATTCTTCGTGAGGGTTTTCGTCCTTAGGAAGTTCTTGGAGAAAATGCAACACCATAACCTTAATAAAAAAAATCCCGCATATGAAAAATATTAAATATTAAATGTAATATTAATGGTCATCTTAGCTTTATTCAAGTCTTTAGTTAGATTTAGTTTGTTTATGTTAACTCTTTTAGTTAACTAAATCTTCTCCCTAATTTGTAGGGTTTGTAAAGTCTATAAGAGCAAGGCTCTTAAGTTAATAAGATCTCTCTCATTATTTTAGCAATATATCATTTTGTGATTTTATCAACATGGTATCAGAGCGGGATCCGGTCTGGGTCTGACTCCCTCACAAGAGGGCTCAAGGATTTTGAGGAAGTTCTTTTTTAGAGCATCTGTAATTCACGATTTTTTAATCGCATGAGACTGTTCATGGAGGATTTTCGAGGGTTTTGCAATTGCTAAAAAACATGGGTTTGATTACTCCAAACCGCACATTCTTGGGTATTTTTGTTTTTTGCCTGCGTGTTTTTTTTTTTTAATTATCTTCTGGCATGATTTTTGCAGTTCATGGCTAGACGTCTTGTTGGCGATTTGGTCAAAAATCACTTTGAGGACTTTTTGTAGGTCGACATTTTCTTTTCCTGAAACTTTTCGTGGCTATTTTTGGTGTTATCCGCAGCTTTTCTCACGCGTTTCTTGGCGCGTGTTTCTTCATGTTGTTGGCGCTTGGGTGGAATTCATGACTACAAAAAGGGTGTGTTTTTCTAGTTCGTGGTCTTCATTTCTTTGCGTGCGACCTCTCCTATTCTTCTGTTCTATCGGAGTGGGTTTCCTATGAAGAAAATTGTGATTTTTTTTGTCAAAACGCGGATTTATCTGTTGTATAAATCGCACAATTTCTTCTACATTTTGGAGTCAAGGGTTTGTCATATTCTAGCGCAATTTTTCATCATTTTCATGGCGTGATTTTCTATACCTCCTGTCCGCGTTTTGTCTCCCTCTCATTGACGTGTTTTCTGAGTGATAGGTTTGTGGACTTTTTGCAGCATTTTTGAAGACGGGTTGTGTTTTTATGCGTGATTTTTTGTCCTCTATTTGGCCGCACGACCTTCTGTATGTTCATCCTGCGTGGATCTGGGCATTTTCATCGATGTTTGTTGTAGGTTTTCTAGTTTTTTTGCATTAAAAAAAAAATAGTGAGTTTTTACATTTTTTTTTACCTTAAAAAAAAATTGGGCTTTATAATTTTAGACCTTAAAAATTATTTGGGTTTTATAATTTTTAGACCTTAAAATATATATATATATATATATATATATATCCTGGGTTTTAATAATTTTTGCCCTCAAAAATTATTTGGTGGGTTTTAATAATTTTCCCTCAAAAATTATTTGGTGGGTTTTTATTATTTTTTCACCTCAAAAATCGTGTTTGGGTTTTTACCGATTTTTTCCAAAAAAAAAAGCAATGATTTGTAATCTTCGGATTTCTGGGTTTGTACTTTGTTGCAGTCTGTTGCACTTGAAGGTGTTGTGCGAACATTTGCATCAATGGTTTATTGCAGTCTATTCTAGGCCATCGTGCTCAACTGCAAAGTTTGGAAGGTTTGCCGATTTTTTCCTCAAAATCGTGTCAGCTGTTTTTTGGTGTCTTTGGCTACAAGGAGGGACAACTTTGTTACCCAACATCAGGTCGAATGTTTTGGGATCAATTTTGGTCTTTTCGAGAAGTTATACAATTTATAGGGAGGGTTGGTGGCATTGGTAGCAAACTCATCTCAAGTGGCAGAGTCAATGGCAGGCTCTTGTCGTCAAATTTAGGGGGCTTCTTGGTGTAGTTGTACGATGACCATTAAGGGAGGGTATTAAATATTAAATGTAATATTAATGGTCATCTTAGTTTTATTTAAGTCTTTAGTTAGTTTTAGTTTGTTTAAGTTAACTCTTTCAGTTAACTAAATCTTCTCCCTAATTTGTAGGGTTTGTAAAGTCTATAAGAGCAAGGCTCTTCAGTTAATAAGATCTCTCTTGATATTTTAGCAATATATCACTCTGTGATTTTATCAACAAAAAGATCTCAAATAATCCCTTTTATATTTCTCCAAAGCTCAATGCCCCTTTTGGATGAAATAAAATATTTCTTTTTTACCACTTGGGCACTCACTTCAAAAAGGCTAAAGTTACTTTAATTTTTAAAATAAACACTCAAGCATAGCATAAAGTTAAAACATTATAACTTAGCATTTATTTAAAATAATCCACCTACCTTGCAAAATGAATCACCAAGACATTGGATACTAAAGCCGAATGTGCCAAGGTGTAATTGTCGTCAAGAGACGAAGTTGGTGCCGAAACAATGACTTTCTAAAAATAACAATTGGCTCCAAGAAATGTGGAGCACAAACCAGATGTTTAAAAATGCGGATATTTTTGAGGTTGTCAACTTCATTATGATGAGCAATGGGGAAAGAAAAATCTAGTCGGTTAGGTCTGCTTCTATTTGCATCACCCATGCCTACCTAATGGAGTTCTAAAGCAAAGGGATTCTCAATTTGATTGTGGTCTTCAGAGGAAGTGTCAGACTTGGTTGGATTGGGAAATGAATCAACAAAAAGGTGTGCTTCTTCTTCTTCTTTGTCTCTTGGCAGATTCTAATGCTCAACTAGCTCGAATGGATCAGGGTTATTAGGAAGAAATCTCTCGTGAGCATCTCTCCTCCTTCCTCTATGCATACCGTATCAACTCAATATCAACTAGCTCACACAAAAAATTGGAAAAAGAATAGCGGATCATTACTTTCCTAAATGAGGGGTATACCAAGAACAAACTTTTAGAAATACTACAACATGAAAGAAACTATCAATGACTCCAAAGAACCCCCTAGTTTGACACCGTGCCCGACAACAACGCCAAAAATGTTGGCCTCCTACAATGATTTAACAACTAAGTCCTTAAAGTTTTGATTCGAAGATTAAACATCTAATATGAATAGCTATCTTAATCATCATGAAGGTGCATTTAACTTGTCAATCTAGGGACGTAGACTTGAAATGGGTCAACATAGTATGTGCACTAGGAATCCATAGTAGCCATATTCATTCTACAACTAAGAAAGACATAATGCTGAAAGTAAATTGCTTTAGAAAGAAGTAACTTAAGTGTTGAATATCAACCAACAACTATACTAAGCTGAAATGCATGACATAAAATGAAAATCTTCTCAAACAGATAGGAAACTACTTTGTCTGCTTTGGCTGCAGGAACAGTCACAAAATGGAATTCTAGTGGCTGCAGGAACAAACAAGTGCCAGATTTGTAACTATTTGCACAAAAAAGTAACAACTAAGCTAAAGGATGGAATGCTCACCAAGTGGCCCCCTTTGGATGAGTATCCTTTAAGACAAATGTAAACTCAGATGCAACAAGCTTATAACTTCATTTTATTCATTGGAAAGCATGAGTACAATAAAACAACATAATTGTATTATTGAAAAACTAAGAATGCGAGTACAACATCAAATTAATCAACCTTCTGAGAAGGAGCATTCAAGTCTTATTTATAGGAGGAAAAACTACTAACTAACTACCTAGCAAGGTGGTCAACTCCAACAAATTAGGAGGACACCACTTTAAAGAAAGCATATAAAGTGGAAGGAGGTTATGCATGCATGGAATCCGGTCAAGCCAGTTTGCCTTACCACAGATCTAGCATGACAATAGCTCCTATATTTGCTCAACAAACTATTATGACCATTTACAAGACAAATAAATACTAGAATTATGCCGACCTACACCACTCCAAGAACTATGGAGCTTCCTTAACAACTCAATTAGCCTACGAGAACCCATGGAATAGGCCAACAGTCGACAAAGTTGGCTAGGCTCAAGAAGGGGTCATTACATAATGTTGTCACGATATATTTAACAATCTTTTTTTAATGTTATGAATGATTTTTATTTTTTTTCAAATATTATAAAATATTATTTTGTTGTCAACGACATCTTGTTGTCCCAAGACAGTTGAGGGACATCCCTACAAGTTTCCTATTTATGCACCACATTTTGGAAACATTTCAAGATTTGAAGATTTTTGGGGATGGCTAGGGCACGAACTTTGCCATCCTGACATGCCCAAAACAACATTGAGAATTAAGATGGGGTTTTGAGGGCCAAGGATGCATCCCCATGAAACATAGGAACATTATGAATTGCTACAATGGTATTCAAAAGGCATTCCAAATATACAATATAAACAAACATATTTTTTGTCTAGGATTTTTGTAATAAAAGGGAAAAAAGCTATGCTCCATAGGGATGCATCCCCTGTGTTTTTATGCCGTTTCCCGTACCGGGTATGAAATGGGGACACGGGGACGGCTAGGAAACGTCCCCTGGCTGTCCCCTTTTTCCCTCCAAGTACCCAATACTTCCAGGGGACTTTTGGCAAAAAGCAGGGGACGTAGGGTACTTCTAGAAGTACCCGAAACTTCCCATCCGTCCCTCATCCGTACCGGGTACTTCTAGAAGTACCCTATGGCCCAACAGCAAAAAAAACACATTTTTATAAAAAATTAAAGTTTTTTAAAATGAAAAAAAGGCATGGGCGGGCCCACAAGGGACGCCCCATGCCACTTAACCTAATTTATGCCTTATATATGCCCTAAAATGAGAAAAAGCAACTCATTTTTACATTTGGCTTGTGAAGTGAAGGAGAGCAAAAGAAGAGCAGCTGAGTGAAGGATCGCCAAACTAGTCAGTATCGTCAGACTCCAGCCTTACGTTGGGATGTTAATCCCAAAGATGCTATGCAGATTGAGGAGAATGCACATGAGGGATTGGTTGGGGTTCCATTGGTTGAGGCAGATCCTTCTATTGACATGGACACTGACACTAACTTAGACTCGAGCTCTAATGGCGAGGGCGATGCTGATTTAGACCTACCTTATGCTGATTAGGGACCTTGGACAGCGATATATTTTCTTAGTTTTATGTTTAGCATGTCATTTCATAGTTGAGACTTGGAGCCTTTGGGCATTTTGGTTATAATTATCAGACTTTTATATGATATGTGTGCACATTGATAATGAAAAGCATTTGAATTTTGTTAATTTGTTTGTCGATTCTCATGTGAAATCTCAATTCAAGTCTAATGATATGTATTAACTATTAAGCTTATACAAATGTCTAGAATGAATGCTTTATCAATGTTATGCTATGAACATTTGAAATTTCTATATATTTTTAAAAAATTCCCTATTTTTTTATCAGCCGTCCCCTAAAAAATGACCCAAAAGTACCCTTGTACCGGAAACTCGTCCCGCCGTACCGGGTACTCCCCGTCCCCGAAACCCCGTGGAGCATAGGAAAAAAGAGGCACGTTGATCCTTCATACTTGTCTATTTTCCTAAACCAAAATATTGGCTCCTATCCAAACCTTTCAAATAATAAATGTGGAAAACCTATAAATTCCCCTATAATAATCTAAAAGACATGTTTTTCCAACAAGAACAAGGTAAAAGATCTAGGTGATTTTGGGGCTCTTATTTACAAAAGCAGGCTTCTTTTGTGAAATATTCAAGAAATATACAGAGTTTATCCAACATCGATAGAATCAAATTTAATAAGCAAATATCTAACCACCATAATGAGAAATATTTCTCCATCTCCTTCAAAACATTAAAGTGGCACATTTACACAGACCAAACATGCCTCATCCAATAAAAACTTAATTAAACCATGCATATGAAATTATTTTTTTTGCTTGATCATCTAGACCAATGCCCAATCCATTGGGAAATCGAGTTAGTATTAAGAAGGAAGAATATAGTAGACTTGGGGGATGGAGCAACGTGGATTAGGGCAGCAAAGCCCTATCTGCCTATTTTGAGTGGCTGACATTTTTTTGCAAGCTTGGGAGGGTTGGTGTTAACCTATACGAGTTGTGGGGCTTGGGGTGGAGCCCATTGTTTTCTTTTTTCGCTGGTTTGTCTATTTGGGACATAGAAGCATAAATCCTCAAAAAATTGCAAAAAACCTAAATTTTAAAAAATATTTGATCTCCAATTTAATCGGCTATGATTTTCAATGATTTTTAAAGGTTTAAATCGCAAAAAAATAGCGTAAAAATAGAGGAAAAATTGCCCAACCCACCCGTTGTGAAACCATAATAGTGCGAAATTGTTATTAAATCAGGGTTTTCATTGAATTTTAGCACAAAACTGAGCGTTGGCCATTGGGACGTGGTTCACCATCAAAGGTTCACTAGATTTCATCAAGTTGCTAAGGCAATCGCCAGTAGGCAACCTTGAATGGACGTATAATTCTAATAGATGTTAAGGAGATTAAAATAGAGACACTCTTTGGTATGCTTTTGCGTTTGATGTTAAGGACATTAACATGGAATGGTTAAGAGATGTGTTGCTTGTAGGCAACCTTGAATGGACGTATAATTCTAATAGATGTTAAGGAGATTAAAATAGAGACACTCTTTGGTATGCTTTTGCGTTTGATGTTAAGGACATTAACATGGAATGGTTAAGAGATGTGTTGCTTTTTTCTCTATATTCCAAACTATTGTCATTTGCCTTAGGCTCGTAGTAATGCTTTCCATGTATATAAATCCAAAGACACAATTTAGCGGGAAATACTAAGGCTTCTATCTTATTTTTTAAACATATATGAACCTTATAAAAGTACTTGCCAAAAGTAAATATAGAAAGCCAACTAAACTGAAACGAAACTCTATTGGCTTGATCAACCTAAAGAAGTTTGTTTTCTTTGAATTCTCGTGATCTTGACTATTCAAAAGAATTCTAACATTTTAATTGTCAACAATAAAACCCTAGGTGGTTGTTTAGATTATCAAGGTTAGGTTGGGACAAATTTCCTTTTCAAATGCTAACAAAGTGTGATAATTTGGAGCTTCAATTGACACTAGCCATCAAGTTTTAATGATAAGCGGATAGGGTAGTGACAATTGTATAATCAAGTGGGAAGAATAAGTATATACATAATAGTATATAGACATTGTGGAATCAGAAGCAAAAAGGTTCCTATCAAAAAGATGAAAATCAACTTGTAGTGCTGAAACGAATAAGTTGTAGCAATATTTTATATCAAAATGAAGGATGGCTTTGGTTATATTTAAATTTCTTATATATTTTATAGGCTTAATGCTTTGCTAATTGGTGAAACTCGCTACTTAAATCATGCCCTGCACTTGTTCAGCAACTACATTCCATTTGGGATCATCATATACATGGAAGTTCAACAGACTTGAAAGGAGTACAATGGTAGTGCATGAATGCTTTAGACATATATAGTGTAGCATTCCATGCATGTTAAATAGGTATCAGACAAACTAATACATGCCTTGAGAGAAGTCATGCCCTAGTATTATGGGCTTATCTTAATCCCTCCCAAAGCAGGCCTCATATATTTTCTCTTTAATAATCTAGATAGATTTCAATAACAATTGTCCCATTGAAAGGGATTGTTCCTCGTGCTTTGATTTTCCATTGAAACTTGTACCTATAATCTCTCAAATTCTCAACTCAAAGTACATCAACTTTTTTAACTCCATCATCCACTTATACGCAAAACCAAGGAAAATTTTCTTGAATAATAATAGCTAAAATTGTGGCTCAAATAGTTGGTCTCTTCTTTTGTACTCGCAGGTCTTTATTATTTAATGGAAAAATATTTAACACTCCCTTTACTCTTTTACAAAACTGCTAAAATAATTATCAATGAAAACATTTCAATATCATTTATGGTCTTTTGAGATTTAAGATTTTGTTTCAAAAGCATTTTCTATTACTCTATCTTGAACTATTTGGTTCAAAACCTATTAAGTTGATCTTTGCAATTGTTTCCTTTGTCATATAATTTCCCTTTCACAATCTTCATATAGTTCTCTTTGACATTGTTCTAGAAATTGCAAGTACTGTTAAATCACAATTATGAACCAGTTGATTCCTGTTTTGCAATTTATGATTACTCAATGAAGAAAATTTGTCTTTTTAATGACTTTCTTGAGGCCGAGGATTTTGAGATCCTAGAGGCCAACTTGGATATCATGAGGTTGAACGACTTAGGGGAAGCTCTTAACTAGGAGCTTCATCATCAAGACTTGAAGAGCATAGCTCTATTTGTAGTAGCAAGAGTCATTGGCTACATTCGATTTTTTGGAACTTTGTACTTAGTTGATAGGTTGACTTTGTATAAACTATATTGTAATTGAGATTTTATCCACAATAAAGATCTAGTTATTATTTATGCACAATGAAGTATGCTTTGTGCAATGCAATGTAATCAGTGATATGAATATAAACAACAAAATCCTATTTTCTACAATTCATGTGTTAAACTCTATTTTATTTGCTCTCTATATCTCTATGCTATGGAAATGCCCTTAAATTTTTTTTAAAAAGTAGTTTTTGTCTCTTTTTCTACAACTTTTATGTTTATTCTATGAATGGTAGAACATTCATCATCTTAACAGAAAAAAAAGATTACAATATATAGAAAATACAAGTTACTGTAGTCATTTAATGAAATGACCAACTCAACCTACCTGATACTGTAGAAACAGTATATAAAACTAAACTAAACTAATACAATATAATATTGACCATTAATACATAAGAATATAATGTCCTAACACCCTCCCTTAATGGTCAATCCATCAACAACACCAAGTTGCCCCCTGAATTTGACAAACTTATCTGGGCTCAAAGACTTGGTGAGAATATCAGCAATTTGATCCGCTGTCAGAACATACTGCAGCTGAACTGATCCGTCTTCTACTAGCTTGCAGATGTAGTGACAATGAAGCTCAACATGCTTGGTACGTTCATGGAAGACTGGATTTTTGGCCAGTTTGAGCACCCCTTGATTATCAATGTACAAGGGAGAAGGTCATGCTTGTGACATGTGCATGTTAGAAAGCATCCTACGAAGCCAAACTGCCTCACATTGTAATGTCCCCATTTTGGCCATATGCTCTTCATTTGGATTTAGCCTATTTCCGGGAATCCATAGGCTACTCAGATGTGCAAATTTAGGGTTTCCATTTCCAATAAGTCTTGCTCCCAGCTCAGTTCAGCTTTCTATTGGTTTTAAGCTGAACTTACTATTTTTGGCATTGGCTATTTTTAGTGAGTCTAGTTTTGGTAGTGGTCCAGTTGGCAGCACTTCAGTGAGTTCTTTTGTTGGAGTAGTTGACTTATTCTGGTTTTGGCTTTAGAAGAGTGATTTTGGAGAAATAGTATATTTCAAGGCATTAATGTTTCAATTTCAAGTTGAAACCTTGGCCTGGTGCATTAAATTAAGTTGTTTTAAAAGGTGGACATGAAGGGGGAACGCTTCATGAAGTAAATATTTAATATTTTCTAAAGTTATTTTATGCCTTGAAGGGGGATGCCATATTGAGGAGAAATAAAGTGTTTTTCAAAATTAAAATATTTCAAAAGTGAAATGGGCATCCTTTTTGGAGGGAAAAAAAGATGGAAGCTAAAAAGCCAACAGTCACCTTCAATTCTATAAAAGCAAGCCATTGCTCGTTCATTTCTCATCTTTGGAAAATATTGTAAAGTTATGCTGCTGAATTGAATTTAGAATCCGGCTAAGGGGAAGCTTAGTAATTCCACTCCATTCTTCAGGCCTGCAACTATCGTTCCCTAGATGGTGGATTCAGAGTGTGCTTCATTCAGAAGTGCATATTGTGCATCAACGTTGAAGAATTTGGTAATAATTTCCAATTTTGTGTTTGCCGGTTATTTCATGGTTGTAGGAGATTTTCAAATACAGCTCTTTGAGTGATTTTTATTTGGTTGTGGGTATTTGGCTAAACATTTTCAATGCTTGTGGCGACCCTTTGGATGAAGTTTCAGATTTTATACTTGAGTCTCCAATTTTTAAGAGAGGTTGCCCTCTTCCTAGGGCCGTACCATCTCCATAGCTACATTGGGATTTGAGCTCATTCATTTATGGCTGCTTTGTATTGCTTAATTCATGTTATTTGGTCGCCTTGCCTTTAGGAGGCGTTGTGTTTCAGTTTTGGAGAGTATTGTGGGAGTTTGTGAGAGAATTAAGCATATTGGTGGTTGTAATGCTTGATGGTCTGTATTTTGGTTCACTGGAAATTTATATCAGACTTAGCACTTTCCAAGTTATGCTATATTTCATGTGTGTTTAAGCTTCTAGTTTCATGTGCACTCAATTTGGAAGTGATTGGAGCATTTTGGATGAAGATAGACGCAAATTGGTGAAAGTATTCTTGCTGGTCTGAACTAGAGTTTGTTGGAAATTTAAATCAGACTTATTTCTTTCCATTCCGTGCAATCTTTCTTTGGCATCTATGCTGCTAACTTAATGTGCAGTCCATTTGAAGGATATAGAAGCTCTTTGGGTGAAGATATGACAAATTTAATGATGATCAGCTGCTGTCTCATTGAAGTTTGGTGAAGATTTGTGGGAGTTATTAACATTTGGAAGTTTGCATAGCTGCTGGTTGAGAATCACAGTTTGCTGGTTTGAAAATCAGACCTGGTATGGTCTTTTCCATGCTATATTCCTCTGGCTTTTCAGTTCATCATTGTAATCAGAAATATAGTAAAGTTATTGCAGCTGTTTTGGAGCAGATTTCTAATGATATTCATTGCAATAAGATCACTGTAAATGCTGGTAACAGTAATATTGTACAGTCATTCTTATTTCAGCATTTATTGTGTTTCATTCACAATATTGTAACCCCTGGATGGTTTACCGCTAGTGTGGAAAAATAACTTGTTAATCTCTCTTTTGTACCCACTGAAAAGTGGTGAATTCCCACTCGCGAGTGGATGCCCGCCGCAGCGGATGAATTAGTTTGTTTTGTAATTTCTTCCCCCACTGAATTAGTGGAAGTGTGGGAAACTTTTATGGCTGGTTCACCGCCTAGCTCCATTCAATTGTAATTTCATTTCAATTATTGTTTAGTTTCTCCGCCATATGACAACACCTCTACTTCATTGGGATTGAGTGTGCATTCTTGGCGTTGAAATCTTTTAAAATTGGATTCTCAATTTGGAGCTAACGCTAACATTTGGCGTAGTGCTAGTTTGTGTTGTGAAAACATTGAGAAAAAATTAAGGGGCATATTTCACACATGATGCCTTAACTATTCCTCGATATTCAGCGTTAGTCGAGGAAAGAGCCACTGCCCGCTCCTTCTTGTTGGTCCATGTTACAGCACCTGTACCCAAACTGAATACATACCCAGAAGTGGATTTTTTATCGTCCACTGAACCTGCCCAATCTGAGTCTGTATAACCAATCAGCTTTGGGTCCTTGCATCTGTCATACAGAATGCCATAATCTGAAGTGCCCTTAACATATCTCAGCACTCACTTCGCTGCAATCCAATGATTAGCTTTTGGAGCTGTTATGAAGCGATAAATGTAGCTCATTGCAAAACTAATGTCAGGTCTACTAGCAGTGAGATAGATGAAACTGCCCACTAGTTGCCTAAATGTCGTTTCATCGACCAGAGGTGAATCAGAGTTGGTTGATAACTTCAGTCCTTTCTCCATAGGTGTGGAGTCAGGTTTGCAATCCTGCATCTGAAATTTGTCAAGCAAACTTCGAGCATATTTAGACTGAGAGATAAAAATACTATCAGTAGTCTGCCAAACCTCAATACCCAAATAGTAATGGAGAAGCCCCAAATCTGTCATGTCAAAAGCCTGACACAAATCCTGTTTGATTGCTGTAATCAACTGTGTTGAACTGCCAGTAATGATCAAGTCATCAACATAGATAACAAAATATCATCACCAAAGTGCTTGACATAGATTACTGTTAGAAGGGCTACGCTGAAAAACATGATCAACCAAGTACTAATCAATCTTTATGTACCATGCACGAGGAGCTTATTTCAGTCCATAGAGTGCTTTCACGAGCCTACATACCTAATGCTCTTTTCTGGCAACCTTGAAACCAAGAGGCTACATCATGTAGACTTCTTCTTGCAATTCACCGTTGAGGAAGGCACTCTTGACATTCATCTGATGAATTGTCCATCCAAATTGGGTTGTATAGCGAGAAGAAGACGAATTGTGCTCATCTTGGCAATAAGAGCAAAAGTCTCCTCGTAGTCAATGCCCTCCCGTTGTGTGAATCCCCGGGCAACTAATTTGGCCTTGTATTTATCCAAAGTACCATCTGCATGATACTTGACCTTATAACCCCATTTGCAGCTGATAAGTTCCTTCCCAAGAGGAAGATCATAAAGAACCCAAGTGTGATTCTTCAGAAGACTATGATATTTGGTCGCCATAGCCTTTTCCCACTCTAGAATTCCTTTAGCCTCTAAATATGTATGGGGCTCATAGATGTTGTGGATGTTGGCCATAAGAGCAAAATTGATTGTGTTTGGCTGCTTGCTCTTTCTACGAGTTGATCTGCCTTCAATGAGTTTATCATCATGAAGATCTCCGATAGTCTTGAGCCACCACTTAGGCCAATGAGTAGAGGTACCAACATCTAAAATAGGAGAAACAGCGTCTCCTGGGATGTCTGGAACAAAGTTATCTAGATGTGAGTCCTGAGGAAAATCAGGTGGTGCTAGATCATGATTGGTAAACTCCTCATCTTCAGAGTTAGAATGCTCAGAAGCCCTCCCCTCAGGGGAATCGAGAGGAAGACGAACACCCTCATCAGAAACCTTTATAGGTTGATCCGCAGGACTGGTAGTGGGAAGAAATGGACTAGTAGTCTCATCAATCATAACATCACAACTAAATATGAGACGATTTGTCTCCACATCAATCAACCTGTATGCCTTGTGATTGTCGCTATAACCAGTAAACATAAGTGTCTGGCTCTTGGAGTCCAACTTGGCACGCTTGGCTTCTGGAATCCATACATGAGTTGTAGAACCAAAGACTTTCAAATGGCCCACCTTAGGGTTACGTCTTGACCAGGCTTCTTCTGGAGTCATCTTCTTAATGACCTGTGTAGGTGATCGATTTAGGAGGTAGATTGCAGTATAAACTGCTTCAGCCCAGTATTTCTTAGGGACATTTCTATACTCCAGCATAGAACGAGCCATTTCAGTAATGGTGTGATTCCTACATTCAACAACACCATTCTGCTGAGGGGTGTATGGTGTGGTGAGTTGGCGCCTAATGACATGTGCAGCACAAAAAGTAGAGAAGTCAGCTAAACAAAACTCCCCCCCATTATTTGACCTTAGAGTAACAATCTGAGAACCTAATTCCTTCTCAACTAAGGCCTTAAACTACTCAAATGTATTGAACACATCTGATTTATGTTTCAAAAAATACACCCACATTTTTTTACTGAAATCATCAACAAATAATAAAAAGTACCTGGAGCCAGTAACAAATGGAGTGTTCATTGGTCCACATACATCAACGTGAACCAATTGAAGGACCTTGGAGGCTCGCCAAGAATCACCATCCGAGAATGGTGTCCAATGCTGCTTCCCAGCTTGACAGGCTCCACAAACTCCATGATTTTGAGTTTGGATCTCAGGTAAACTACCAACCGAACCCTCCCATGACAATTGAGAGAGATAGTGCACATTCAAGTGCCCATAACTCTGATGCCAAAGTTTGCTGATGGAAGTACTCCTGGCTGCCAAATCGTGCTCCTGAGAATCACTGGAATCAACAAGTCTATACAAACCATGATCCTCAAGTCCCATAGCGATTGTAGTACAAGTCTCCCTATCAACGATGCTACAAGTGGACGAACTGAAGACAACATCCAACTAGGGAGAATGCCACATGATCTGACTAACTGAGAGAAGGTTATGTACCATGCCTGGAACATTGTAAACATCGAGAAAGAGTAAATTTCTTCCTCCTTAGTGAATCTGGACAATGCCCTTACAAGCAACTGTGTACTCTTTGCCGCCTACAAAAATGACAGAATCAAAGAATGATTCGAATTTTGTGAACCAATCCTAACAATGAGTACAATTTGTCTTCTTCTCGCTATTGCAGCCCAATTTGGATGGATAGTTCATCAGATGGACGTCAAGAGTGCCTTCCTCAACGGTGATTTGCAGGAAGAAGTCTACATGACGCAGCCTCCTGGTTTCAAGGTTGTCGGCAAAGAACATCAAGTGTGTAGGCTTGTGAAAGCGCTCTATGGACTGAAATAGGCTCCTCGTGCATGGTACTTCAAGATTGATCAGTACTTGGCTGATCATTGTTTTCAACGTAGCCCTTCTGACAGTAATTTGTATGTCAAACACTTTGGTGATGATGTTCTCTTTCTTGTTGTCTATGTTGACGATTTGATCATTACTGGTAGTTCAGCACATTTGATTGCCGCAATCAAACAAGATTTGTGTCAGACTTTTGACATGACAGATTTGGAGCTTCTCCATTACTATTTGGGTATTAAGGTTTGGCAAACAACTGATAGTATTTTTATCTCTCAGTCTAAGTATGCTTGCAATCTGCTTGACAAATTTTAGATGCAGGATTGCAAACCTGCCTCCACACCTATGGAGAAGGGGCTGAAGTTGTCAGCCAACTCTGATTCACCTCCGGTCGATGAAACAACATTCAGGCAACTAGTGGGCAATCTCATCTACCTCACTACCACTAGACCTGACATCAGTTTTGCAGTGAGCTACCTTTCTCGCTTCATGACAGCTCCAAAAGTTGATCATTGGATTGCAGCGAAGCGGCTGCTGAGATATGTTAAGGGCACTTCAGACTATGGCATTTTGTATGGCAGATGCAAGGATCCAAAGCTGATTGGTTACACAAACTCAAATTGGGCAGGTTCAGTGGATGATGAAAAATCTACTTCTGGGTATGTATTCAGTTTGGGTACAGGTGTTGTAACATGGACCAGCAAGAAGCAACAGGTAGTGGCTCTTTCCTCAACTGAAGCAGAGTATCGACGAACCATTAAAGCAGCATGTGAGGCAATTTGGCTTCGTAGGATGCTTTTTGACATGCACACGTCACAAGCAAGACCTTCTCCCTTGTACACTAATAATCAAGGGGTGCTCAAACTGGCCAAAAATCCAGTCTTCCATGAACGTACCAAGCATGTCGAGCTTCACTGTCACTACATCCGCAAGCTGGTAGAAGACGGATCAGTTCAGCTGCAGCATGTTTCGACAGCGGATTAGACTGCACATATTCTCACCCAAGTCTCTGAGCCCGGATAAGTTTGTAAAATTCAAGGGGCAACTTGGTGTTGTTGACAGATTGACCATTAAGGGAGGGTGTTAGAATATTATTATTATTATTGTATTATTAATGGTCAATGTTTTTTTGTTTAGCTTTAGGTTGTTACTGTTTCTACAGTAACTAGTAGGTATATATACAAGGTCATTTCCATTCATTCTACCATCAAACAAGTTCGATTCATTCCTTCTCTCAAGTGTGAATTCTATCAAGAGCAGATTGCAAATTTCTTCAAGGGCAGATTTGAATATCAAGGAAGTGCAGATTATTATCTGTCATTGCATCTAGTGTTGGTGCTGAATATTGGCCTTGTGATTGGCCTCATTGTAAAGAGAATTGTTGCTATTGTTTATATATATAAGAGATATATTTGATGCTGGGTTTTTCTCCCTCAAGTGGAGGGTTTTCCCAGGGTATATGCTGTGTTATTGTGTCTGATTTTGAATTAAATTTCTGAGTTTTATATCTGATCATAAAAAAACTAACACCATCCTCAAACGGATGGAAAAACCAATCATTGCATCTTGTTCATGGTGTTTTTATGTTGCTTTCAATGATCTGATTTCTGATTTATATGGTTTAAAGTTTTAAAAGTTTTGAAATACTGATTCAACCACTCTGCCCTCCCCTCCCCCCCGCACCTCCCCGCCCCCCGTTTGCTATTCAGTTTTCATTATCCAATCTTCAAAATCCAAGGGTTTTCATCCTTGACTGATAGTTGAACACATAGCTCAAGCTGTAGCACAAATTATATGGAAATGGCAGTGGCTTCAAAAGCAACTAAGCACTTCACTATATAACAGCAGGAGGGTCTATTTGGGCACACAAACCTCAATGCTCCATAACCCCATACATTATCTTTTGTTCATTTGTTCTTGGCTGTCAAAAACAGTATGTGCAAAATGCACAGTTACCAGATCTGATCAGACCTAGTTCAGCTTGATCTGGTGCAAACTTTTTGTCCCCTATGCATACATACCAGTGTTCTCGGAGACTTGGGGACTTGGGGGGATGTTCCCCCACCAGTCCACCACCAGCGCCACCATCCCACCACCAATGTCACTGTCTCCAAGATGCCGCTAGGACTTCGAGGATGCTGTGCTGTCCTCAAGACATCTAGGGGACTCCTAGTTGTCTCCAAGATGTATAATTCTTATACTTATACATCTTTTTATAACTATTTTTTCAAGTACTATATGTATTTCAGCACCTTGCCGCCCCCCACCGTCGTCCCCCTGCCGCCCCCAAACTTAGACCCCACATCCCTGCGTCCCTAAAACGCGTCCCCTACTGTCCCCCCATCCCCGTCCTCGAAACCCCGTGGAACACTGATACATACGTACATACATACATATAAACCAAAAAAACAAAATAACTTAACATCCAAAATCTAAATAAAGAAAATTTATATTGAAGACAAAATTATCCCAAAATTAAAAAAGGAATAAAACTATCTAGGAAACATAAATGAGAATAAGGCATTAAGCTTGTTTAGGGAAAATATAAATCTATTCTAGGAAGATAGAATAAAGCAAGTGAAGTCATGATAGGGTATAAATAGATTTGTTCTTTGACAATTTTACAGCTTTAGTTCAAACAAAGCAAGGATTGCTGTTTTAGAAGAATTAAGCAGAGATTGCTTTACGATGACTCAAAAATTGGTTACTGTAGGAGAGGATTTCCTCTCTTAAAACTATAGCAAAATATATTGCAATAAGGATAACTATTTGTCATGAAATTGTGTGATTACGCACTTAATTGAAGATAAGTTGCCTTCAAATTTGGGATTACTTCACCTGTGAGCTCAGGCTATTCTATTTACTAGTTGTAATCAGCATAAATTCATATTGCTTGTTTCTACTTTAAAACTTTACTTTTTAAATTTGTTTCCTTTCACATCTCAGAAATTTATATTTTGAATTCATAGGCAAAGTTCCTTTTCAGAATTTTATTGGTTTCAGTTCAGATTTTATCTAAGCATATAAAAATGGAATCAGAGTAGTGATTTTCCTGAAATGTGTTATATAAGTCCATGTCCAAAATTAGGTCCAAGCATGAACAAGATATTAGCTTAAGCAGGCCATGGAAGAAATATTCGCAGCCTTTGTTTCAAAAAATTAACAGTTTGAATACAAATGTGAGAGAAACAGTACATATAATGAAATGAATTCTGCAAAACACAGGCATTAAACGAACTTCTTCTGATCACTTGTCACACAAAGTTGAAACATTACATCTTTAAAGATATCCTCCTCCTCCAAGACAAAGGGAAACAAGGTGGGAAGCTCGATAGTTTAATGAAGATCCTATTGGAAGGTTATAGAGAGCATAAATTGGCAATGATGATAACTTCAGTCTGAACCATGACTTTCAAACAATCCTATCAGAAGATGAGATGTAAGCTCCTCCTCAAGCAACCAAACAATGGAACATACAATCTAATCCAGTTATAGCGCTACTCAATTCTGTCACTCAAGTTCAATTCCATAATTTTTTAATTACAAAATTAAGTTATGCATGCAGGGGATAAGTAGAGCATGTGGTTAAAATAGTTACAACTAGCTGATTACCGGTACATGACCATATACCATTCTGTCATAAACATGTCCCTGCTTAAGGCTTTATATGGCTATAAGTCCCCAACAAGGTGGGAATGGACCCTGCCGCAGTAGAGGTATAGGAATAGATTAGGAATATATTGAAAGAGTTAAAGAGGAATTTCTCCATCAGTGCAAATCAAATGAAGCAGCAAGCAGGCCAACACAGGACAGAGCAAAGCCTTGAAGTTGGAAATACGGTCTTTGATCAGTTGCAGCCATACAAGTGACACAAAAAGGAGAAGGGAGAGCAAAATATCCAACCACATTATCATGGCCCATACAGGATTGGGCTAAAGTTGGGACAGGGACATACACACTCAATATCTCCAACAAAGGTAGAATACAAGATGGGTTCCATGTATCATATTTAAATAAGGTAGAAGAAAATAAGGTACCAAAAAAAGAAATCCCATTTGTAGCTGAATGCAGCAAGTTGGTCTTGTAGGCAGAAGGGATAATTGAGGAAGATGTGAAATGGAAGAACTGAATAGTTTGATATTGGAAAATCAATGTAAGGGATTTTCCATGGAAGATGCCACGTTTGAAAAGAAGATTTTATGGGCAAACATCCAAGTGTCATGCCCCTGAAATTGTAACACTGAGATATAAAGCATTGAAATGTAATAAATAAAATACATATTAAAATATATAAAGAAAAATATTAACAATTTAATATTATTATAATTATAATTAGCATAAGATAATATTATAATTATAATTACCAAATATAACAATATAAGTATCAACAATGCAAAATAAATATTAACAATTGATATTATTATAATTATTATTATAATATAAAATATATATATTAAAACAAGGAAACATAAAATATATTAATAAACATAAATAATATATATGGTTCGAACCCTTAATGCTAGCTGACCAAGTCAATGGGATTCATTAAGTTAAGGCAGCGATAAATCTTAAACAGAATTAAATAAAAAGGGGCCCACCTCCATATAGGAATCGCACCTCTTAGAGTTCACACCCTTTATGAGGGACATGATATGGTATAAATAGGAGGGGAAAAATATAAGCTGAGGGGAATGGAATATATATCCAGAGAGCATATAAAGAGATAAGATTTAATAAAAAGGTTGCAGACATACAGATTTGCATAGAATCGACGGGAGAAGAAAAATTAATATCTTCTTCAGAATTATATCTATTATCCAGACAACAAATACATGGGCCAAAGGGGTACTGCCTTTGTTACAAAGGGTACTAACTTTGGGCCTAGGAGAGTTGGGCCACCAAAACACCCTTTGTAACCTCACTCCCCTATCATAGTGTAACAATACAGGGAGATCAATCATGGGGAAATGGAAAAGGATGGCAAGATGAGGGGTTAACGGATAAATTAGAATCCTCACTAGGTAGGCGACTTCATATGAATGGCATGTGCCACATGAGGCCAAGGAGGCTGATATATCCATCCTTGGGCCTAGAGAGGCAAAGACACCCCATCAAGTCACTCTCTTACATGCTCCCCCATGGTTGAGCATCCCTAGGATAAGGTAATAACTGGAATAATAAATTTACTATGGATTTACTAATGTTTAATCATAATATTCTACTTGTTAAGTTATTATTGTAATTGATCTTTAACTTGGTTGCAGGGATTAAATCAAGCCAAGGTACCCTCTAAATCCATCATTTGCTTAGGAAATTGATAATTTAGGTTAAAATTAGTATAATTCCTATTAGGGACTTTACACAAAACTTGCCTCAACATCAAAAAACAAACACAAAAATGTAAGGGGGTTTGAGGAATAAAGGAAAATAATAAAAAACATCCTCATTCTGGATTTGTCGAAGTCGCACTTTCTGGTGAGTCAATTTGGGCTATTTTTTACTAGTTTGGGGACAAAGCTCTTTCAATCTAAAGAGCATATTGTGTAACTAGGCATAATTTATTGTTATATTTATGTTTTTGTCCTTAGTTATTAGTATCACTGCCATTATTTATGTCATGTTAGGTTTACCTAGGATCAACCGAAGGTTAAATGGGATTTCCTTTCGCATTGAGTATATATATAGTAAGGGGAAAACAAAAAATACCAAAAGATTTTCCTCCTACTACTTCATTTTGTTAACACGATACACAGAGCTGCCACTATGTGAGCACTTCAGCGTTTGAAATCAGAGCAGGTGCAATTTATCTTGGGTGAGCA
Organism: Sequoia sempervirens; assembly: GCA_007258455.2. Taxonomy (NCBI): domain Eukaryota; kingdom Viridiplantae; phylum Streptophyta; class Pinopsida; order Cupressales; family Cupressaceae; genus Sequoia; species Sequoia sempervirens. The sequence goes on along the minus strand of VDFB02353493.1, from coordinate 77,106,441 downwards.
GCTTCCCTCATATTTTTGCATATTTGTTTCTGCATTTGTTTTTTGTAAATAATTTAGGCACACAGAGATGATATTATATTCAAACACATAGAGAAATCAAAATATAGTTGATCATCAAATGAAAGTACAAACAGTTTGGTTAAACACTTACAGCATTAACGCCAAGCAGATAAAAGCTTTCACAGGCATTTTCAATTATATTTTTTAGTTTTTGGGTTATAACCCATGTTGTTTTCAGTCATTTCAAGATGACCTCAATCAACAGTTATTATGCTAATGAAATGATTCTTCATTTATGTTGGTAATGACTACAAAGCAAAGGGACCCACTTAGCACACAAGCACCTTTAACCATTTGTTAGTTTGGGGGAGAAGTGGTTAAAAGCCTAAGGCTGTGAAAGTATTAATCACTACTCCCCTCAATTTACAAATGGTTAAAGACTTAAAGACGATTGTGTGCATATTTTTCCCTACCATATTTTCTCTCCAAGTCTGAGTGGTACTGCTTTTAATGAACAGTCTATTTTTTCATTTAGATTGTTAACTGCACAATAATTATCTGAGACATTTTAACGCAAAAACATGAGGCTTATGTTTCATTCAAAAATGACTAAAGAAAGCAATTTTAAGCTTTTGTGGGGATAATTCCTAGGCCATAAATGACTAGAGGAGATGAAGTCTCCTAAGATTATCCTAATTATTTCAATTATCTTGATGACTCTTAAAGGAAGGAAAACATTGTTAGTTTTTAGTTTCTTAAGCTTTCTAATATCTAAAGTATTTTTACGGCCTCAAAATAAGTAACCTAGGTAGGGAATGCACCATTTTTTAACAAGTGGATTGATGAGGCCATGAAAAAGAGTTTCCTTCTGTTTTGTAATGGACTATCAAATATATTTGGCACATGAATGTCAGTTTTGCTTGCAACAAGAATAACCTATATGCTTGCACCACTAAGTTAACCAGTATGAACTTTCTCCTATTGATTACCTTGGATGTCAGTAGAAGTTCTAGCAGGACCACTAGGATTATTCCGCTTGACCCTCTTACCCCTGGGCATTCTCTCTATGGACATTATAAGATCCTGTACCAGCCCTATCCTAGTGATAAATGTCATTGTATTTGATTCTTCCTCTACTTCAAGATTGTACTTGTCTAGCCAAAGTCTGTTGCATATGGCGTCAACATATATTTTAATTTTTTTGCAGGCCATTTGCATACAAATCCAAATGTTTTTTGTTTTAGATTTTTGATATTTCTGAGTACACATTCAGTACTTTGTCAAACTCGAGATTGTGAGATAGTTTAGATGATACAGCAAAAGAATAATGTTTTATGCTTTTTAAGATTCCTTACCTCACGGAGCTTATTCAAGGAGTTAAATAGGATGGACTTTCTCCTATGGATTACCTTGGATGTCAATAGAAATTCTAATAGGACCACTAGGATTGTTCCACTTGGCCTTCTTAGCCCTGGGCATTCTCTTATGGACATTATAAGATCCTGTACTGGCCCTATCCTAGTGATGAATGGCGTTGTACTTGAGTCTTCCTCTACTTCAAGATTGTACTTATCTAGCCAAAGTCTGTTGCATGTGTTATCAATATATATTTTAATCTTTTTGCAGACCATTTGCACACATTACCAAATGTTTTTCATTTTAGACTTTTGATTTTTCCAAATGTTTTACATTTTAGACTTTTGATATTTCCAAATGAGTATACATTCAGTACTTTGTCAAACTGATGATACAGCAAAAGAATAATATTTTTATGCTTTTGAAGATCCCTTATCTCATGGAGCTTATTCAAGGCGTGTTAGTACAAAATTAAGATCTAAAAGATTATATATGTGTTTGAAAGTCTACTTATGTGATCTGCTACCATATCTAGCCAGCAATCTAACATGATATTTCAGATGAGGTGGTATGTTTTGGTATTTTGATAACAAATTGACTTGTAGCAAAAATTTACAGGAGCACTTGGCCCACCTTGAGACTGTCTTGAATGGCATGAAGATTAACTAAAGAAGAGAGAAAGTATCTTTGCTGCACCTTAATTATTATATCCAGGGTATATTATATTTGGCATGGCAGTCACAGTAGCTGAATCCAAGATATTGTCAATTAAGAGATAGTTGGAAACTAGACACCAGAGATACTCAATTGAAAGGATTCCAGAGATACTGCTACACATTGAGAGGATACCTTGCACTATGTAATTATTAATCCCTTATGGTACTAATGTGCACTTTGGATTTTTCTTCATATTAACGAGTATAATGCTTATAGGTTCAGAAATGAACATTTTTGCTGCAACAGGGTAGAGCTATTGCCTTGGAAAGTCATACTAGATAAGAAAGAAAAGTTGTTATATATTTATGATAAAGAAATCCTTGCCATAATGCATGCACTAACCAAATTCAAACAACATTTAGTATTATGGCACATTCACTAATAAGAAACCTAAGTGTGCAAATTGCAAGCATTTGATTTTACAATACAGCATTGTAGAGGTCACAAAACCATAGTAGCTGATGCTTTTATGTAGAGACATGAAATTTGGTCAATTTTAGCAGCCATTCAAGCTTAGTGGCAAGATATTGAGGAAGAATATGACAAGGATTATGAATTGTTTAAATTACTAGAAGATCAACAGGAAGCCATAGTCAGGGTCAGCAGGTATTCCTTCAACAATAGATTATTCTGTCACCAAGAAAGAATCATTTCCCTTCTTCTGCATCTGCCGTACAAGTAGGATTCTTTAAAAACATATACACAAATCCGGAAAATCTACAAATGGCAGGAGTTGAAGAATGATAGATCGTAGTGGCTTCTGGAACATGCTAAAGAAAAAGGTGGAACAATTATAATCCATTATAATTCCAGGTAAATTCAACCATTTCCCATTCCCAATGAGAAATGAAAATCCTTGACCATTGACTTGATCACAGACCTCCCTAAATTAAATGGTAAGGATTTATATTTTGCGATTGCAGTTGTCTTAATGGAGAACATTTATGACTTGTATGGGCTATCTCAAAATATTGCAACTATTACGGGTTCAAAATTTATGACTTACATGGGCTATCTCAAAATATTGCAAATGTTAAGTATTCAAAGTTCACTAGACTTCAATAAAACAAGAAACCAAGATTGCTAAATTGCTAGATTGAAATTCTGAACTATATGTATTGGCATAACATGTTTGCCAGTTTAACTATCTGGTCTAGATTGAACTTCTGAACTATTTGCATTAGCACAACATGTTTGCCAGTTTTACTATCTGATGGATCAATCTAATGCTCAAATTGTGGTTCCAATCACTTATAACTCAACAACAGTAAAGATCAGGGATGGGTGTGTGTGTGTGAACTTATTTTTTTGAATATTTGAAACGATCAAATCCTCTGCATGTCTTCTACTAGTAATCAAAAGCAAGAAGACAATAAGTTTCTAAAACATTCAACATTCATCAACACTAGGTATGCACATAAGCCTAAGGAGAAGAAAAATACAAAGCTTGTGGTCCATACCTGTTCATTTTCATCCTGATCAAGGATTGTGTTCTGAATAATGACTATGGGAGGCCAAACAATCTCTCGATCAATCATGGGCTCTTGCAAACCCTTCCACTTGCCTATCATTTCCTCAGAGATCGCATATGCTCCTCTCCTTCTCAACTCTTCTTCCAAGACTTCTAACAGTTTCCTGTGTAACTTCACTCTCTTAGATGTGACAGTCTTTGCATGGGTCAAAATGGGCGGCATACCTCTGTACCAATCAATTGCTCCCACACCCCCACTGCAGGCTGGACAGTGCCATTGCCTTTCAGGTTCATTTATCTGTTCAACAGTCAGGTTGTCAAGGGTTTCAAAAAAGCCCTTGAACCATTTATTCTTCTTCATTGTCTCATGACTTATATCCTCGTCATCAGAATCAAATCCATCGCTGCTCACACAATCCTCCTCACTGTCCAAATGTTCAATTTCCGATTCTCCTTCACTAGACTGATCCCCAGCATTGCCTTGTGGCAGTGCCTCTGATATTTCAAAAGGAAGAAGTTGGGACAAAACTTTGCCACCCGATTCAGAATTCTCTCCATTCTCATTTGCTCCTCCACTTCCCACAGAGGGTGCCACTATAGAGCTCCAACTGACACCACTGCTGCCACTGGGGTTTCCCGATTTCCAGCCATTTGCAAGAGGGGGAGGCACATTTGTTGTCCTTACAGAAGCAACAGATGATCCCCAATTTAAAGGTTTGGGCTGGCCCTGCCATGCCTGATTTATGTTGCCACTTAGTCCCCTGCTGCCACCACTCAGAGTAGTAGCAGCAGCAACAGCAGTAGCAGCATTTCCATTCTTCTGCTGAGTTTTCCCGGCATCTCTCCATCCCGGCTGCTTGTAACCGTGGTTCTGTGCACCATTAATGCCATCACCACGTCGAGAAGGCTTTGCACTCTCTCCATTAGGGGTATCACCCCAACGAGCAGGCTTCTGGTCCTCACCATTGTCATACCCTGCTTTCCCTCTGCGAAACCCAAGTCCAGGACGTTCAGGAGCATAAGCACTAGACGATGCCCCACCCCTCGGCCTGTTTGAGCCCTTACGAGAAAACACTGCCCACCCTTGATCATTTTGCTCGAAACTCAAAACATTCGACATTCTTGCACACACAATGCCAAAATAAATTACGAGAGTCTTTTAGCAAAATGAACTATCGCACAATAACACAACAATTTCTTACAACCCTTGAGCAAATAAAACAGTAAAACTATAATAAAACAGAGAACTCCAACAACACTTATAACACGGACACACAAAACACCACAAAAGCAAATAACACCATAAAAGCAAATAGAAGGTCACGCAATAACACAACAGACTCTTAACCAAATACGCAGGCGCTTAATAAAACAACAAATTCCAACATCCTCTAAGCAGATAACACATACATTATATGTCTCAGCAATAGTTACGCATAATGCCAGAAAAAACGACCTTAAATAAGCGTAACTTTTAAAATGTTCACGCGGTTCCAGGCATTTTCTTACCTCTTAGTCTCGCGTTTGAATCTTTATCAAGCTCTGGCAAGGCAACACAAAAAAATCAGATTTCACCCTAAATATCCACGACAAGATAGCAATGCTCCCTATGTAACCCCACAAAACGACGATCAATATTAAAAAAGAATTTATAGAAGCTTTCACGCTGTTTCTTGCTATTTCCTTTCTACCTTTTCTCCCTCGAGTTCGACGCTCCCGAAGTTCTTTCAGCTTGCCGCAGAGATTTTAAAGAAAATGGAATCGAAACTCCCTTTTCCAGACGCAGGTTCGAACCGCGCCACCTTTATTATCGACCACAGCAAGAATATCTTGACGCCTGCTTACAAAAACAAACCGACATTAGGCCGAAAGTTCCACGAATTTTTCCGCCACGATAAGCCCTCGTTTTAACAAAACCGCAACGACATCTTGCCATAAAAGCAGATGAAAGCTTACACGGCGAAATCGAATCGTCTATGCATCTCACGCGTAAATTAAACCACAGATTGCTCTACAACCATCTGTTCGATTTTTTCTTTAAAAGAAATCTTTGTAAAATATTCTCCAGCGTTAGATAAAAGGCATTAAACCTCCGTGAAAGGCAATGCTTACCTTGCAAACCTCGAAAACAGCCGAAAAATCATTCACAACGTCGCTATTCTGCATATTACAAATCATTACAAACCAAAAAGTCAGCAAACACGTATATAACAGATCTACTTAATTGACTCCTAAAATTCTCTAATAAAAGATTTTGTTACATGCTGCTCAGAGGCTACGAAAAGGACAAAGCAGAACAATATTTCTTAAATGCAATATTGGTAGCTACATTTTCTTACTGGAGTTGGTGGCAATATATTCTGGACCTTCTTTTTTCGCTCTGTGAAGCTTCAGATTCAGAATGTGCTTTAATAGCAAAATAACGTAGCCTTTAATGGAGACCCGTCAAATTACGTCGCTCGCAACCAAATCAAAAATCTTGTTGACGGTAAACCCTTCCAATACCCTCAAAGTAATCTGCAGTTACGCCGCGCTCGTCCATATAATTATATTTTTGTTGTCGGGAAATTATTCTCGTTATTTTTTTTGAATTTTTTTTTCAGCTTCTTCGGAAAGAATCAAAATTAATTATTAAAGGAATGAGGCAATCTATCTTTACAAAGTGAACGGCGGATAAACATTTAAAATGGGTTGCCGGCATGGATAGCTTAGAACCAAATTTACGTCAGAATCGAAGTGGGGTAAGGAAATTTATTTATATTTTTAATAATATTGGTTTGTTGGTGAAAATTTTGTGTTTTGAAAGAGAGGAAGTTTCAATTTTATAGGAGTAGAACATGAGTGTTAGATGTCTCTTTCAATTTTATTAAGACTAGTATTTGTATTTAAAGAAAGTTCAAAGATTACACAAAGAATATATATATATATATATATATGTGTGTATGTTAGTACTTGTTTATGTATGGATGGTATGGGTGTAATGTGTCGCAAGTTTTAATTGTGATTGGATTAAATAATTAATAATAAGTGTTAAATAATGGAATGAAATAAACTTAAACAAATCTAGATTTTTTTCCTAATGTCTGGTATTATTTGATTTTGAAAACATAAAGCAATGCAAATGGAAAAGGGAAGTTGTCGTCAAATTGGCAAAAAATGCTACACATGAAAACGAAATTTTCCCATCAAGTTGGTATTTATTTGATTTTTGTATGATAAGTGAGATTTTGAAGGCATCACCTGATATTTTGGAGACTTTTACCATTAAACAATTGATTTACCATTTAACAGTAGTTGAAACTTGTTTTCCAATGACTCAAAAGTTGTGACTTGTTTCACGGTCAAGTCTCATAGTCTATTAGTCTCATATGTTAAAAATCATCTATAAAATTAGAGATCTATTTTATTTTCAATAATCTAATGTTAAATTATCATTAATCAATATTCTAACTATTTCATTATATTAAAAAATTATTTCAAATAATTTTTAATCAATAATCTAATGTTAAATTATCATTAATCAATATTCTAACTATTCCATTATAGTAAAAAAAAAATTCAAATAATTTTTAAATAATATTTCATATTTTAATATGATATTAAAAATTAAATATTTACATTTTATTAAAATAAATTTGATAAAATCTCTCCCACAAATTAAAAATGCAAATGTTTTGCATAATTAATTAATCTTAATTTATAATTATAATTAATTATTTTAATATAACTTCTTAATATATTTTCGTACATATAAAATTAAAAATCTAGTCACATAAATAGCATTAATAGTATTGTAGTACGAGAAACAACCAATTTGCTCTTTTTAGTAGTATTGTGGTACAAAAAACAACTAAATGGCTCTTTTTTTTAAGGTTGTACTCTTCTCAAGTACTGTATTAGGGCATACATACTATAAGCATGTTAATTGCATACTCCTTGGGAAGTGCATGACTAGACAGTGCATGAACATAGAATGTTTGGACAAATACGAAATCCATTACTTCCTAAGCACGTTTCATCGTCATTAAAAACTGTACCAACCTAAAGGAAAGGAGATTGTTCTTTTTATTTAATATAATTGATATATAAGAATTAATATTGCTATATATATAATATCATCTCTTTATATAGAGAGAGATGATATCCCTTCTTTAAAATATTATTTTTTTAAAATCAAATTTCTATATTTTTTTCTCAATTTTTTTTAAGTTATGTTTTTTTTTAATGAACTAAAGAGATAATATCACTAGTTTAAAAAATTATTTTTAAAAAAATCAAATCTCTATATGCTCACTCTTTTTAAAGCTATATTTTTTTATTTTTTCTAATAAAACAAAGGATAAACATATAGCTTATTGATATATAAGAATTAATATTGCTATATATATAATATCATCTCTTTATATAGAGAGAGATGATATCCCTTCTTTAAAATATTATTTTTTTAAAATCAAATTTCTATATTTTTTTCTCAATTTTTTTTAAGTTATGTTTTTTTTTAATGAATTAAAGAGATAATATCACTAGTTTAAAAAATTATTTTTAAAAAAATCAAATCTCTATATGCTCACTCTTTTTAAAGCTATATTTTTTTATTTTTTCTAATAAAACAAAGGATAAACATATAGCTTATTGTAAAAATCATAGTTTACTTTCATTACAGATCATTTAAAATTATTTATTTTATAATGTTGTTTTAATTGTCTAATTTTTAATATTTTTTCTCTTTAAAATTAATAATTATATATTTTTAAATGATTAGTAACTATATTATAATCACTATATCTAATTACAAATTGTTAACTTGATAGTATTGTTAAATTTTTATTTCTATTGTTAATTCATAATTATGACATAAAAAAAATCCATGGCATCTTATGGAAGAACATTATATAGGATCAAGAAATAAAATCCCCACTTTAAAAAGCTGAACTTTTTTTGAGATCAAATCTCTACATACTCTTACATTCATTTTTAGTCCCTGCCTTATAGGCAAAGACTAATGTAATCAGTGGGTAGTTTTGCGAATTAATTCTTGGGAACGGAGTAAAACGGTTTAACCTATGGTGTTATTGAATTTTGCTATTAAAGTGTTGTTTCTATCATTCTCTCTAAATTCCTAATTGGTTGCTTGCATTTTTGCCAAGGATTTCATGATTTTTTGATTAAAATTTGACAAAAATATTCTTGCATCCAATGAGCAATGAGTAGAGAAAATATTTCATGCATTGTCTAAAGTTTTTTCCTCCCAAATTTTCTGAAGCATCTTTGGCAAAGTGAAGAAGATTTTACAAAGTTCTTTGTTGTTGATTGTGTGTAGGCACGAAGTTTGCCTGATGGAAGACATGGCAAGTATTCATTAAAACAGGTGTGGGCATCTGTCAATTTCTTCCTTCACCTCCGGCAAAACTTATGTTGTGGAATAGAACTGGCATTTTGTTTTGTAGGTTGCAAATGAATTGGTAAAGAGACTGTGAAGAGTTTGATGGTGAGTGCTTGCAATTTGCAAACTGAAGTCTAAGCAAACATTTCAGTAGTTGCATGCTAGATTGTTGTAAATGGAATATCTAATATATTTCTTTGTAGGTGCATAGAAGGTGACTTCAATACATATCTTGAACAAATAAAAAAGTCATACGTTTGGGGTGGAGAACCTGAAATACTTATGGCTTCACATGTTCTCTAGTAAGCCACATCAAATTCATAAAGATGTTTAATAGCTTGGTAGAGTTACATGTTTATATTGATGGATATTTTCCATTTTGCCTGTTACATATACCATTCACCATGTCTTGATTGGACAATTTTCTGTGTAAATAGACGTGATTGAAATTTTGTTTGATATTATGGCTAAAATAGACAAATGTGGAAGCATAGACAATGCATGTGAATTGTTTAACAAAATGTAAATGTGAGTTGAATGAGGATAAACAAAAAAACTATGCAAAAACTCCATTTTAAAAATCAAAGTGTCTCAATTGGTGGTCCCTAGAAGTCTCATCTTGGACTATTTTGCTTAGATAGATTTCTTTCAAGCATCCATAGCTTGTCGAAAGCATTTGTTTTAGGCTTCTAGCCATGGCAGCAAAGCGTTGAACTATTTGATAAAATGCTTTAGTAGAGATATCTGAAAAATGTGGTAGCATAGACAAAGCAATGAATTGTTTGGGAAAATGTCTCAAGTAAATGTGGTCTTGGTGATGGAATGCCACATACCATGAGTTCTTGCTTTCTTTTAGTTTTTCAAAGACAAGCTTTCATGTGAGAATTGGCAGACTATGTTCACTCGAAGGGGCTGAAACTTAGAATATATTTTGATGTTGGGTGAGTACACAGTTATCAACCAAAGAATCTAGCCTTAGATAGGTCTCGGTGAAACTGTATATATACCCTTTCTCCTAACATGATTTATGTTTTTTGCTTCTTTCACCAGATCTTACATGTGGATTAAAACCATGCCAGGCTCCCTTGGACACAAGGAACATGATGCCAAAATATTTGCTTCATGGGTAACCTATTTTTAATATGATTCTTGTTCGAGTAATCAAATTCTACTATATTTACTAATTACTAGTATTAAAGTTTGAACAGTAATTTGATGAATGGGCAGGGGGTGGACTATTTGAAATATGATAACTACAATAATGATGGAACAAAAACTCAACAAAGGTACATAATATTTGCTCCATAGTTGGACAACAATAGCTATATATGTGGGTTTACTCTTTATTTGGGTAATTGAATTGAATTTGTATACAAATCCACAAGTACTCAGTAATGAGTGCAACATTGAGCAATTATGGCCATTCTATATTCTATTCAATGTATGAATGGTAAGAAATCTTTGCAATCATGAATCTCTATAACTATGGGATAATCAAGGACCCTCATGGTCTCAGTTTAATACAACTTTAAAAATGATACTAATTATTTCTATTTGATGAGTAGGGGTGATCAAAATCCTGCCAAATTGGCACCTACCATTGCAAATAGTTGGAGAACTACAAGAGACATAGAAGACAAATGGGACAGGTAATACACAGGATAATAGGATACATTCATGGGAATAAGTATTCTTTTCAAATTAAAAAAATATTGAATTGAGAAAAAAATCTATGTACATTTTTTTCTTGCAGCATGACATCTAGAACTGATCAAAATGATCAGTGGGCATCTTATGTAGGTCCTTGTGCATGGAAAGGTTAGTTCCTTGCTCCATTGATTATGCTTATGTTAATTTATGTTTCAAATTTGAACTACATGTCAAATGTTCAAATTTTGTCCTTGTATTGGCCAAACCAAATCTTGACATGTTGGAGGTTGGAAATGGGGGGATGACGACGAATGAATACAGGTCACATTTCAACATATGGGCTTTAGTAAAGGTGGGTAACATAGGCCTAAAAATAGTTACAGGTCTAACAAGATACCTTTTCATAGGCATTATGTTGTCTTCTTATTAAGGATCCATGATTATGAAGTTTTAGTGTTCTATGAAAATTTTGGCATGCTTAGGCCAGAACATGCTTACCTTGTCAAAAATCTATGTTTGGCTTTTAGTTTGAAAACTCAAATCCATGAATAAGGAGTTCTCATTATTCATTTTCTTGGCCTGTACACCTGCAAACCTAGGTATGTTTAGTCTTATAAGCATACTTTCATATACTCAAAACACTGGACTACTGGAAATGGATGCCTTAAGGTCATTTCAGAGTTGGATTTGCTCCAAGTTCTATCTGCACATAGAGTAAGTTCTTATTAACCTTTTCCTATGGGTCTATTGTCTATCCTTTATGTGAGTTGTTAAACCCTCAAAAAAGCATGATATTAAGAAATAAGTAGGCTTTTGCATATATAATGTCATAAATAATGTGCAGTTATTTGTTGTCTGGATATCAACAAATGTCAGATGTAATTGGGGATGATTTTAACAAGTTTAAAGCTTGAAAAGATCTATTAATGCAGAATCCATTTCATCTTCATGTCCATACCTACAAATAAGCTTGAAAAAACATAGGTCATTTTCTATTTTTCTTTTAACCAATGATTTTTTTTATCATTACCTAAAGCAACTCTCTATTTTTGCTTTTCCCAAAATCATTTATCACTCTCAATTTTTAATGTCTCCAAACTCATGTATGTTATGTCTTCTTTTTGGCACGTGATTGTGACAACTCATTTCAATCAAGAATTTTGTATATTCTAAGTCTTTTATGTAGCTTTTATGTGGTCCTATACTGTGAATGTGGCCTAATTTGGTGATGAAATTATAACCATAAGCACTATCACATGGCTCTATAGTTTTCAAAGGAAATAAAATAAGTCTTTTAAGTAAATACAATAACTCAAGCCTAATATTTCTTGGTCATTTTTTATTACTTGGATAGTGTCTGAGCTATAATCTAAATTCATATTATTAGTAATGGTTGATTGAGTCCTTCCTTTTTAACAGTGGGCCAAAATTCATATGGATATACTATTGTATAATTGCAAAGCATGAAAAGTTGTTGCATTTTATTTAATCGCAATTCTATTTTTCAAGGGAACAAGTTTCATCTTGACATCTTTGAAGCATAACATGTGTTCTCAAATTACTTCCATTTTATTAAATATTTTGTTCAATCCAGCTTGATCCTTGAATGCAATCTTCTTCTTTGTATTGTTCTCAGCTATGTTTATTCTGATGCTTATTTTGTAATGACTATTGGGTTGATGAGTTTTGTGAAACTTAAATGCAATTGCAGTAATCAAATAAGTTACATCTTGCATGTGAGATGAAAATCATCTCAAAATTGATATAAATCCTTCTGAAGACAATACCCAACTCGAGAGCTGGAAGAGAAAACTTGAAGAAGACATGAAGGCAATCTAATTCCAGGACAACAAGAACCATGTATCAAAGCTAAGGTTGCAAATAGGTCACAGCCACATGACAATGCAAAAGAAAATTATTTAGTGCATCTTCCAGATTTTACAAATTGTTATGTGTTTCTCTTTCTTTTCAATAGGTTCTTGTAGCAAATGACATCGAATGTGATGATATGGATAGCATTTTTTTTAGTGACATAATGCTTCTTAGTAATTGTGAGTTTTCTAGAACTCTTTTCCATTAAATGGCTTAGATGGTAATGGCTTTTACTTCATCTCCAGTGCTCTTTTCTAAATTAATTTATTTTTCTTGTAGATATTAAGTAAATTGTGATCTCTGTCATTTTCCATCACCTCATAAATACGAAGAATCCTAATTACTGTGGTGGAAGGCTTATTATTTCTTTGCAAAGGTTTATTTCTAGTCTCTTATCCATGCAGTAAATTTATTATGCTTGTTGATTTTGCCACTAAATACATGCTACCACATTTTTCATGCATGTCTAACAAAGCATTTTATCAAATAGTTCACTACCTTGTTGCTATCGCTAAAATCCTGAAACAGGTGCTTTCAAACAAGCTATGGATGCTTGGAAAACATCTATCAAAGCATAATAGTAAGCAATAGCATAGACAAGGCAATGAACTATTTGGAACAATGTCTCAAACAATGTATCATAACACTCATCATGTGGTCATTTCAACAAATCCATGACAAAATCCTAATACCCACTATCATATACTTATCCCCATTGTCATGCAATCATTAGATTTCAAACCTAAATATATAAATTGTCTCTTGTACATGGCAACCCCAATTGTATCAAGGCTAAATCCACACTTTGAGGATTTTGTCTTCCCAACCATTACAAGTACGTACTCACCATCATGAAGGCCTGATTTGTACTCAATTCTTAGTGTATATGTCCCTCACTTTCCTTTTCTTTATCTACAACAAGTATAGCTCCTATAGATTGTGAAAAACTCTTAATGTTTTTTGCATTAAAAAATAGAATATCAACTTGAATTAAAAGGTCCTGCCTAAACAGGCTTCAACATAGCAACTTCTCACTACATTCACCATGCAGTCAAGACATTAAGTTTGGTATATATAGAATTAACAATTGTTGGTGTGGAAATACAGACTAAGTTACAGCTAATGGGCTTACACAACAGTCCCATACATGACAGGATTACAAACAAAAATATAACATTTGGAGTACCATACAAACAACAATCAATGATTATACAAAGCTATCAGCTAAATGTAATCAGCAAGTTCAATATCATAGACCCTTTGTATCTTACTACCCACTGAATCCGCACTGGGAGAATTCAAAAACTTGGGCATGAAAACCTTCAACTGGAATGCAACTGGTAGATGCTATTCATTTGAGGCATATTCAGATTCCTAGTTTGGTTGTTGTCTTTAACAACATCATTGAAGACTCTTTGGAACTCTCTCAGTGCCCTAAGGAAGGTCTCTGAGTCTCCCTGTTGGTGGTGCCAAGTGTGGCCATACTTGACCTCAGTTTTGTTCACCATCACAACCCCATATGTGAGTAACTTCGTGAATTTGGCCATAGAGGTCTCCATAGTTGCAATAACATGCATGGCAATAGATAAGAATGTGAGTCTCTTATTAGACTTAGTAAGCCCCCTTCTCCTATCTTGAAATTTCTCCTCATTCCTTACCCTCCAGATATGCCAAATAATTTCAGTAGAAATACAATTCCAAAAGATAAGCATTTATTTTTTAAGGTTCTTATTGGTGAACAAGATTTCATACCATTTCAGATTGCGATTAGAATTCTAAATTTTTAGCTCACTACAAAAGATATTCCAAAGCTCTTTAGCATACAAACAGTAAAAAAAGATATGCATTATGGATTCTAGGGTCCTATAAATACTGCACATAGCCACATCAATATGATTTATTTTACACAAAAGTTTTTGTAAAAGAAGTAGCCACCTGAAATAGGCCTTTTTAGGCTCTGTGATATCATGCTAGAGAGATGAGAAAATATTTTGCCAATTGTTATTAGTAAAATTCACATTCTAGTACTTATTCAAATGTTCCTTAATAGATATGTTGTTGGTTAGCAACTTATAAACAACTTTGGCTTTAGTGCCCATCAAAAGAGTACCATCTTCCCAAATAATGTCATTAGCAACATCAAAATCATAAGGAAAATTAACATTTTTGCAAACTTCAGAAACAATATTATAATTTCTAGCAGTATTGAAATTTAAATTGAACTCGGCAGCTAAATTATCCCAAGACTTGATCAAACCATTATCCACTTTGTTTTGGATGGTTTGGACCCTACACAAATTCCATTTCTTAGCAAAGCACCCTTGTAATAGGGCGAGGGGCTTCCCCCTATGTTCCAAATTCCACCAGAGAGAGGAATAGGACTGATAGTTAATGTTGTTATCACCTTTGATATTACAATATTTAAATTTAACTTTATGCTTAACTAGCTCCCAGGCTTTCCAAAGACTTTTGAACACCATGGATTCGACAAGGGACATTGGGTACTTACTCATGATGATATCACAAAGGGACAGTTTCTTCCAGGACTTGTCTTGCTTGGGCATGGCCATACTTATATAATTTTTCCTCACTAACACCTTCCATGGTTCATCATCGCATTTGGCAACCAAGGCAATGCCTTGTGTTCTGAGGTCTTTAAGCCCAATACCACCCTGTAACTTATAAATGCAACACCACTCCCATTTGACATAATGCTTTTTTCTCTTTCCTTTTCCATCTAACCACAAGAAATCCCTAATTCTCTTTTGAACAACATTGACTTGATACCCGCTGAAAAACCAGACAGAGGCAAAGTAAATGCTATAGGAGGACAATATTTTTTGGCAAACTTGGATCCTTCCAGCAAGCGAGAGATATTGCCTATTCCAGCTACTAGGCTTCTTTTCAAATTTTCCACTTATCCAAAGCCACATATCCTTCAAATTGGGATTGACAACAAAAGGTATTCCCAAGTACCTTACCTGCTTATTTGGCCCCCTCATTAGAATTCATAATTTTGCAATCAGCTCGAAGGGGATTCATCCCATCCCAGGAAACTTGATTTAGCAATTGAAATTTTAGCACCAGAGGCTCTACATAACATGTCCAGTTTCCCCATCAAGATTCGGATATTACTTTATTCATGTTCCAAGAAAATGACAGTGTCATCAGTGAACTGAATATTGACTAGGTCACTCTGATCAAGAAGAGTGATTCCTTTAACTTTAGGTGAAAGAGTATGGTCCCTTAATAGGTAGTGCAAGGCATCTGAGGCTATGACAAAGAGGGTCGGGGCTAACGGGCGATCCTTTTTGATGGATCTCCCTAAGGGGATTTCCTCTAAGAGGCCACCATTAACATCCACCTAGGCAGTAGCATCTTTCAATAAGGTATCAACCACATTGCAGAACTCCAGGGGGAATCTAAATGCTTCCAATGTAGCCCTCAAAAACCCCATTCCACATGGTCATAGGCTTTTTTGAAATAAAGTAAGAGCATAGCTGAGTTTTTCCCAGATTGCTTTGACCACTCCATTGCCTCCCAACTTGTGATCAAATTTTCCAAGATATAACGACCTTTAATAAAACCAGTTTGAATATTGTTTATAAACTTCAGGAGGATATCTACAAGCTTTAAAGCCATAACATTTTCCAAAACTTTATAGGAGACATTCAGTAAAGTAATAGGCCTCCAATTTTTTATTAGAGTTTTGTCTCCCTCTTTGGGGAGCAATTTAATGATACCTTTATTGATGCTCTTGCCCAAGGATCCTTGCTCAAGATCCTCCTGATAAACATGGAGAAGATCCTCACTTATCCACTCACTAAAGGTCTTGTAGAACGCAACTAAAATCCCATCCCAACTAGGGGATTTATCATTGCTCATGGAGTGAATGGCTCTTGAGATTTCCTCCTTAGTTATTCCAGCAACTAGTCTGGAGGCATCCTCCCTATTGATTTTCTTAGGAACAATCCTTTTTAATCTGGCTTCTAGCCTCCTTGTTGTTTTCCCCATTATCTTCAGATGTAAAGAGTTTCTTGTAGAAATCATGGAATTGTTTTAGGATATCTTCTTGGGAGGCTTAGCTCTTATCTTGAGGCCTCTGGTTTTATGGGCTTGCAATTTCCTAAGTTTTTCCTTGGCCAAAAAAAGCTCTTCATTGTAGCTGATGTTGCTAGGATCGGACTGACAAAGAGTTTCAACATTTATCAGTCTTTCTCGCAATTGATTTTCTTCTTTCCTGGCATCCAATGCCCACTTCTTGCCAATTGTTTGGAGAAGTTTTTTCCAAGCTTCAACATTGTTGTTCCATCTTTCAACTGCACTTAAGTCTTTAAGAATCCATTTGTTGATTTCTCTAATGGAAGCAATTTCATCTCTGCAGTCACTATCCTGTAGTAAGCTAGCATTCAAAATGAGCTTTGATTGCTTTGGGTGCTCATTTGGCCTATCATGGAATACAATCACCCTAGTCTTGATGGGATGGTGATCCGACATAGTGTATGGGTATACACAAACTTGCTGCCCATAATCATCTAGGAGAAACTTGAAGGTGTCCTTGTTAGCATAAAACCTATCCAACTGACAATAGATTCTTCTATCTCCTTTTTAGTAATTGCACCAAGTGAACCAAACACTCTGACACTCTTTTTTTCTTCTTTCCAATGGGTCAAGGAGCCTTAACTTATTTTTGGCTCTCAACCAAAAATGTTTCTCTTCCCCTTTCCAGGACATGTCAATGCCACCCCACTTGTCCTCAGTTTGTTGAACGATATTAAAGTCACCACCAATCACCCATGGTACCTCTGGCAGGGTTTCCAACCATTGCCACAACATGGATCTTTCCCTATGATTGGGGCATATATTAAACATACCCCAAAACAATCCCCTTCCTTATTGATGGTTAACCACACTACCCTATTGCAAGGTGAAGTTCCTTGATTGCTTACAAATTGTTTCCATTTATTAGAGAGAAGAATGGTTGCACCCCTCGCCCCTTTTCATGATTGGTAGTGAGGTAGGATGAATCCTTCCATATGAACTTCATATTCACATCAAGCAAAAAACCAGTTGCCTTGGTTTCCTAGAGGAGAAAAAATCCTTCTTGGCTTCCAAGTTCAAGAACCTCCTAACAATATACTTTCTGTTAGGGGATTCTAATCCCCTGACATTCCACGAAATAAGGCTAAGATTCACTGTCAACAGTCATGGAGGTATCTTCTTGGGTGTTCTTGAACTGCTCAAAGCATTTAGGGAATTTTTTGTGTGTGAGTGAAAACGCGGAAATTTTAAGAAAAGATGAGAAAGAATGATGTCCAACCCTCCTTCTAGTGCCAAATGTGTGAACCTCAACCTTGGTACCTACAAAACAACATGAGTAAACAAGTTAAACAAGGAAATGCAAGCCAAAACAAGGATTCCCCATGAAATCCATTTACAACATTCAAACTAAGAATAAAATATTAAAAAACACAAAGGAAATGATAAAACAAAGATTGAATCCTAATTAGGTGTGCAAACTCATGATCCTATGGGGGAATTGGTGCCAATTTGATGTGAAAATTGGCCCTTTCCCAACTCCAATGATGCAATGTTGATTTGATGAAGAGATTTGATCCACTTTGATGATGAAGGATGAGAGATCCAAGCCAAAATCTGCAATAACCTAGCTAAGAACTCAAGATTGATGAATGGAAATGGCTAATTATTTTAGCATGGTAACTTTGCATGGATTGTGGATGATGAAATGAGGATATGAACATTTTATTTATAGAATTCCAAGATGGATGAATGTCCAAATTTGAGCAATGTGGGACTAACATTCATCCAATGGCATGATGCCACTTGTCAAGCTATGAATGGATGGAGGATGTGCAAGATTTGGGGTTTGTGCCAATAAATGCATAAATTTGAATTTCAAATTTGTTGAAATGACATGTAAGAGGGAAGGGAAAATGCAATAAATGCCACTTGGCTCAAGGCAACGGACATGTAAGATGAATTTATTGCCTTGTTGGATGTATATGTTGACTTGAAATTTTTGAATTCAAATTGAGAGAATATTCCAAAAGATGCCTTGTGAGGAAAAAAGAGATTTAATAAATGAATTAAATCTATTTTCATGTGCAACTTGCATTATCTAGAGGATGGGACATGAGATGAGATTAAATTAATTAAGGGTTAATTAATTTAATGAGAGGTTAGATGATGTGACCTATTTGACTTAGATTTATGGATTTGTTTAAATCAAATAAGAGAGGAATATGATAAGAGGTTAATTAAATAGGGATTTTGATTTATTTAATTAAAAGAGATGTTAAATTAAATCAAATAAGGTTTTAATTTATTTAATTTAATGGATAGACTTTAGATATTTAATCAAATAAATTAATTATTTAATTAAATAGGGATAATTAGATCAAAAGGATTGATTTAATTAACAAATAAATTGACTTAATTAGATAGAATGATTTATTCAATTAAGAGAGGAATATTGATGAATTTAATCAGATAAGGAGATTTGATTAAATGGTTAGACCGAGGGATGATTCAGGAAGAAATGATGTTTGTAAGTCGGGATCAGATGCACAATGTCAATCAATATATTTTACGCGTCTACATTTTGCCCCTATTTGAAGCAATGCACTCATTGCATTGGTTCAAAGAATATACGATCTCGATCAAACCCAAAAAAAAATTGATACTTTAAAACTTGCCCCACTGCTGCATGGTGAGAGAAACATGCCATTATAATGTGCCCTCGAGAGATTGGACGAAAATTCTAATTTTTGGGTGATCTCACGAAAAAAGATGACAAAGTGCCCACTAGGTCTGAAAGGGCTCCAAGAGGCTAAAAATGTGTCTAAACGCAATAAAACGATAAAAAACAAGCCTCAACCGGACATAAAGTGGTTCAGAGGGTTGAAAACCCTAGCAAGACAACCAAACAAGGTAAAAAACCCTAATTTTTAGGCTTAAAAGGGGCCCGAGGAGTCACTTTTAAGTCATTTTCACACACCTCTGCTAGCAACCTTGAGATTCGAGCTTTGACTCTCCAGCAATATGGCGCAACAACAACTTTCCCTACACATCACCGATCGAGTTCGGACGTACCAACGACCACCTGGCATCGGGGTACCGGTATGTGATCCCTACCCAAGCTTCGCTTTTTCATTTAATGTTTTAATTAATGCTTTAAAGGGGCGGCTTGCCTGCAGCAGCGCTATATAGCATTGCTCGACATTCAAATTGTGCCGCGCAGTGTTGTTTTATGCCGCAACAATGTAGTTTGGAGTTTATAAACTCTGATGTTGGGCTCAGGATTGGCGGGTTGATTTGACAAAGTGCGACATGGTGTCGCCCATTTCACGCAAACTGCGACGCTAGAAGGGAAAGTGCGCCGCAGCGGTGCAGTTTTTCTCTTTTTTGGATCTAGCATCAGAGTTTAACTAAAATCAAACTACGATGCCTTCACAAAATGCGCCGTTGGGAAGTTTTCGGAGCGTTTGACCAGAAAATTTTCAATTTTTTTAACACGCTGACTTTCCTTGATGCAGGATGCAGCGAGGGAGCTTTACTCTTGGGAGCATAGGTCACAAGATTTGGCTGTCGTCTTGTGAGACCTGAGTGACAGGGACCAGGATCGACTCGAGGTTGCAGGGTTGTGGCACATTGCGTACATAGCGCCCGTGCGCACTCACCTAGGGATGTCTGCACTGACCAAGAGGTGGCACAACGAGACGTTCTCGTTTCATCTCCCCACTAGCGATGCTACTGTCACTCTAGAGGATGTCTAGCGTATTCTACGATTGTCGATTCACAACCGACGGGCGATCTTCGATATGGATGAGGGATGCGAGTCTTGCTGCAGAGTCCTTGCCACACGGGACATCATCTTCTGTGAGGGGTAGATAGAGCTAGAGCACTGTAGGGTCATAGCACCTCCCTATCGCTGGGCGATTGTAGCTATCATTTCGGTTCTTATTGGCCCAGACAGACGAGGGCAATACTTTAGTCTCAACTGGGGTAATTGGCGGGAGTGGATTGTCTGAGATAGGCTGGTTCGTTTCGCATGGGGGCTTGTACTTCTAGCTTCACTCTACAGGGACCTCCATGAGTATGTTTACATGGACGATAGAGCATTGGGAGCAGGGGTGACTTTACTTCACATCTGGGCGTGGGAGTACATTTCTATGCTACAGCCACATGTCGTTCCAGTTCCAACAGGGGCAGACGATCCCCTCGTGGCACGATACAGAGGCGGTGTGTCCTTCATGCACACCGGTGAGCATGGGATCCCCTACTAGAGGTGGATCCTAGACGAGATGCTGATTTTCACTTGGCGACCATACCTTGGTCGGCCCGGATGGGCCGACGATGTCGATCAACTATTTTTCTGCTGCTAGGATTGGCTCATGCAGGGTTGGGAGCACACTATGCTCGAGAGGTACCTACCCAGGAGCGTGCATTATCAGTTCAAAGAGCCACAAGATCGGCCTGATGGCGACTATGTAGTCGTCTTTGCTTGTAGCATGACACAGGTGTCATGGGGACAATACATTCCTGCCTCAGAGGCAGTCGACAGTTTCAGGCACTTGGTAGCTCGACCATGGGCTTATGATCAGGGTTTGATAGATCCAGGCACCACTTAGGCCTACAGGGACTGGTTCTGAGCTCCACTTTGACTGACCATTCCAAGTGAGGACTCAGATCCACGCAAAGTTAGAGGTAGAGGGAGAGGACAAGGGCAAGGACCTAGGGTTGAGATTCGACATGATCCACCAGTTGTGCCCCCAGTCCCGCTAGGTCATGGAGATGTACATATGTAGGATCAGTAGTAGGAGCCACCATGAGACGAGGATCATCCTTGAGTGCAGCCACATGTGCAGCCATAGGGACAAGCAGACGGTCGAGATGTGCTAATTGCATAGTTGCAGGCCCAGGTTCAGGCAGTGACAGCGGAGAGAGATCAGGCTAGGGTTGAGAGAGATCAGGCTGTGCAGTAGAGACAGGCTGTAGAGCTATAGGCAGCCACTGAGCTAGGCCAGAGGAAACAGATAGAGAGCATGACAACCTCCTCCTCCCAGGGTACAGTGTTAGTTCGGTCCTACAGAGACGCTATCCGAGAGGCAGAGTATTACTGACGGGCCTATCACGAGATGATACCCATAGTAGATTGGGTCTCAGAGTATTTAGAGTGGGCCAGCCACAGACCAGCAGAGGGTCACAGTGACAGAGGCGAGGGTAGCATTCACAGAGACCAAGCTTGATCGAGGTGTTATGATACTTTTTGTGCCTTATGGGCTCATTTTTGATAGCCCCGATGGGCATTTTGTACCAATTGACACATATGTACAGTGATCCGATTTATTCTTTGTACTATGACAGTTGATGATATTGATGATATATATGAGCCGATTTTTATGTGATACAATGTGTTCTCTTTATGCATGGATGATTTTATATGTTATGGATGCATTTGCTTATAATGATATTTATGCAATGATTTATGACTAACAGATCTATATTATGCTAACCTATGATATGCAAAATGTGATGGTCTATTTATGATAATGCAAATACGATGGTCCGATATGTGAAATGATATGATCTATGATTTTCATGTGAAATGATATGTGACCTATACTTGTTTATGGATGCATATATGCTTTTCTTATAATGAATTTTGCACATTTATACCTATATGGAATGATTTATGCAATAAATGATTTATGATGCTATTTATGAGATGATATGGATGCGATGGTCGTGATATGCTGCAAATGAAATGGTGTTAATGCATAAATGAGATGGCTTTATGAGATGCTTTATTATCCTAAACGTAATAAATGATGATGTATGTGATGCAATGATATGTTAATGCATAATGTAATGTAATGTGATGAGATGATGTCATGATGTTATGCAAGTATGCAAATGAATTAAATGCTTCTATGCCTATTGTGTATGATTATGCAAAAATGTTTATGAAATGCTTCCGTAAATGCTATGCGATGATTTATATGATAGATGGTAGTATGAAATGGTTATGAAATGCAAATGCATGTTTATGCAATGATTGATATAATGCCATGATATGCCATGTAATAGGTGAAATGCTAATGAAATGGATGCACCTATCTATGAAGAATGTTTATGATAACCTGTTTAAAATGCAATGCTTATGTTTCCTATATGATATGTTTATGCAATATGCTAATGGTTTGTGGATGCAGGATCGACGACGATGATGGTGATGATGATCATTTGTCATAGTACCTTGTTAGTGCAGTTAGTAAGAAAATAAGAAGTCATTTCAACAAGACACAAAGTGATGCAAATGATGATGATGACGATGATGATTAGTTGCCGAGGAATTGGGATTTTCAAAGGGCCAAATTTTCTTATGTTTGATAACACGCGTGATACGATGCATCAAGGTATAGAAAACCAAGATGACGTTGTACCTAGTAAGATGGACTTTGACTTGACAAGCAGATAGGAGTATCCTTATTCACACCTGACATACGGAAACCTTGCTAGGATGCACTTTAGAAGTTTCAAACATCTCAGACCAAAACACAGAAAGGTAAACCTACCCATGCAATAGTCAACAAGTTGTCCTAGACCTCCTCCGTACATACCTAGCAAAGCAAGTATTCGCCAAGGTTATATTACAAGAATATCCAACAAGCATAGCAGACAAAAAGACAATGATTGATGCCCCATTCCTATTTCTCTAGATCCTCTGTTTGGGATATGATCGAGAAGTCCTTGGAATGAGCACAATAAGATAAGTCGAAAGATAAAGACAAAGCCCAAAAACAAGTTGATGTTCTTCAATACCGCTAACCAAAAGGAGGATGTGTTTTCTAAGGATAAGAACCGAAACTATTGCCAAAAGATAATGCCCATTGTAGGAAGGATTCATCTTAGGACATGTTAGTGGATGGCGGCACGTCATTTCGTTTATCCAAAGCGCTTTCAAATGATGATTGATATGGGACCAATTTGGATGATGAGTTACCAATATGAAGAGATGACCAACTTGCTTATGCACTGACTTAGACCTAAGACTTGACGCTTTTGAGTTTTACTTGTAACCTGCTAGACTTGTTTCTAATTGTTTCACCAAAGGTGGAGGATGATGATCAGTTTATTATGAGTGATGTTATTGCGTGTGCAAGTGAGATGAGATGAATGGATTTTTTCAAATATTTGGATGTTTTTGGAGTTTTGCGATGTTTTGAGGATTTTTTTGATATTTTCAAGATTTTGCAAATGTTTTGATTTTTGATTTTCTGATGTTTTGGGATTTTCTGATATTTTGACCAAGAGACTAACCTAAAGACTTGTCCTAGGGGCCTCGAGGGCTGATCAACAGATTAGCCTTGCCTATGTTATACACGTAGAGACCATGTAGTTCGACTGATGACTTGACCGATTTACAGATGTTGATGTACATGATGAAATGTCAGCTTATTATGATAGACTCCTAAAGGACTGACCTAAGTGTCTCGGGGGATGATCAAAGATCAACCTTGCCTACGTTCAAGCTCAGAGACAACATAGTTCGACAAGACGACTCTATTTTTGACTTTTTTGATCAACTTTTTGACTTGTTTTTAGATTTTGATATGTTTTGAATGTTCTTGAATTTTCTTAATTTTTTTATGTTTTTGGATTTTCTAATTTGAGGACTTTAAGATCATGCATGAATTCGATCCAATAAGAACATGCCCTCAGTGTGATACAATAGACTACTCTGATAAAGGCAGGACAAACTGACCTTGAGGATGGGCCGAGTAGTACTAGGAGGGATCATGATACGAAAACATGACCAAGCTATGGTGGAGATACGAGTGGATGAGTGATGGATGGAGACCTGAATGCGATGGATGATGGAAGCGTAATGGATGGATGATGTAGAACAAGCTGTAAAGATCCTAGTGGATGGAAAGTGCTTATTTACACAAGGCGCCTGTTTTCCAGGTTTTTGCCAAGGTACTTGCCCAAAGTGCCACCGAAGTGATTTTCACTAGAGGACGATTTTTCTCTTTACTATTTTTGATCTTTTTCTGATTTTTTTGGATTTTTGGATTTTTGGATTTTTTTGTTGTTACCAAGACGCCTGTTTGCCAGGTTTTTGCCGAAGTAACCATTTTTTAAGGACATTTTCTAATTTTTTTTGAATTTTTTGGTTCTATACCTTGAAAGATTTAGGCATAAAACTTTTTGAGATGGGAGCTATTCATAGGCTCCTACAGAGGTTCCCCTTCGGGTGTTGATAACTGATATGCCCCTGACTTATAACTTGCTGTGATGACAAAAGGTCCCAACCAATTGGGTTCAAACTTGCCTTTGCTGCTTGGGTTTGTGACATTTTTATGATTTTCTTTTAAGACCAATTCTCTGACTTGGAAAGTCCTGCTTCTGATATTCTTATTATAGCTCCATTTGAGTATATTCTGATAGACTTGCAAATGATTCAGAGCATCGATACGTCGCTCATCCAATAGCTCCAACTTGTTCAATCTTGACACCCGGTAGTCTTCATCAGTGATGAGGTTTTGTAGTGATATTTTGATGGATGGGAGCTCAATCTCAATGGGGAGTATGACTTTTGATCCGTAGACCAAGGAGAAGGGGGTGGTGCCGGTGGGTGTGCGGATGCTGGTTCGATAGGCCCAGAGGATGGGATTAAGCTGCAAATGCCAGTCATGACCTGTGTCATTGACTATTTTCTTAAAGATTTTCAAAATGGTTTTGTTTGTAGCTTCTGCTTGACTATTGCCTTGGGGATAGTATGGGGTGGAGAAGTGATGTTGGATTTTGAATTTCTTGCATAAGTCACAGACCTCCTGATTTTTGAATGGTGTCCCATTATCTGAGATAATGGCTTGTGGAACACCATAGCGGCATATGAGATAGTTCAAGATGAACTTTGAAATCTGCTTCCTAGTTATGTACGTCATGGGTATGGCTTCCACCCACTTAGTAAAGTACTCTGTTGCGGTTATGATGAATTTGTGGCCATTAGATGAGGTGGGAGTTATCTTTCCAATGAGATCGAGGCCCCACTGTGAAAAGGGCCATGGTGTGACAATAGGATGAAGTTTTTGAGCTGGTGCATGGATGAGGTCCCCATGCTGTTGACATTGTAAACACTTTCTGGCATAATCATGTGCTTCTCGTTCCATGGTGGGCCAATAATACCCCATCCTCAACAGTTTCTTAGCTATGGTCATCCCACTCGAGTGTGAACCACAAATATCGTTGTGTACTTTAGTTAGAGCAGTTAATGCCTCCTCAGCATTTAAACAGCACAGTAAGGTACCTTCTATGCTCCTACGATATAGGGTATCATCTAGGATGACAAATCTGGATGCCTTTTTAACAAAGGTTCATTTTAGGTTCGATGGTAGGTCAATAGGTATGACTCCTATTCGAAGATACGTGTAAATGTCATGATACCAAGGATTGCTAGGACCAGCAATTTCGTACACATATTTTGATTCTGGTACCTCGAATGCGGATACGATAAGCTGCTCAATCAAGAATTTATATTTTGGAACATTATTGGGGATGTCCAATAGGGATCCAATTGTCGCCATGGCATTTGTTGCTTTGTTGTTGGTTCTAGGAATCTGTTCAAATGTAATTTCGATGAAGGATTCTTTGAGAGTCTCCACCAATTTCTTGTATGGAGTGAGCTTGTCATCTTTAGTCTGATATTCATCATTGACTTGATTTATGATCAATTGAGAATCCCTGTACACTTTGAGAGCTATGATGTTCCATTGCACTGCTATCCTGAGACCTATAGTCAAAGCCTCGTATTCTGCGATTTTATTAGTGTAAGGAAATGCCAGTTTGTATGACCTTGGTATGCAATCCCCTTGTGGGGTGATGAAGAAAACACCAGCTCCTGATCCATGTTGTGTGTATGAGCCATCAAAGTATAGTTTCCAGTGGTCGGCTATGTTGAGATTGAAAATGGATTCATCTAGAAACTCAGAGACAAGAGGATTCTCAGAATAAATAGGTGCTTCTGCTAGTTGGTCTGCAATAGCTTAACCCTTGATTGCTTTCCTCTCCACATATTCGATGTCATATTCTGACAATATCATCACCCATTTTTCCATTCTTCCTGTGAGCATTGCCTTTGATAGTAGATACTTGAGGGGGTCAATTTTGGCGATGAGCTTTATCTTGTGTGCCAACATATAATGTCTGAATTTTTGAGCTACAAACACTACTGCAAGACATGCTTTCTCAATGAAGGAATAGTTTAGCTCATGACTAACCATTGTTCTACTAATATAGTAGATAGCCCTTTCCATTCCGTTTTCATCATGCTGAGCTAGGAGAGCTCCAAGGGCTGCTGCTGTTGCTGATATGTATAAGATCAATGGCTTTCTTGGGATGGGTGGCATTAAGACTGGTGGTGTCAGTAGATATTCCTTGATTTTTTTGAATGCCTCTTCACACTTTGTATCCCATTTGTACGCTACCCCCTTGTGGAGTAGGTGAGAATATGGGTTCTGCTTGTCTACGAGTTGTGCTATGAATCGTCGGATGGATTGGAGTCTGCCTTGGAGACCTCTCAATTGCTTTAATATTTTTGGTGCTTCCATTTCAAGGATTGCTTTTACTTTTGTTGGATCCACCTCGATACCCCTCATGGATACTATGTATCCTAGTAGTTTACCTGATTGTACTCCAAAGATGCACTTCTTGGGATTTAGTCTGACCTTGTACTCCTCCAGTCTATCAAAGATGGCCCTAGAGTTGCTCTGTGATCTTTTCTCTTTCTTGATTTAGCTAGAATGTCGTCAACATAGTCTTTGATTGTCTTATGAATCATGTCATGGAATATCAATGTCATGGCCCTTTGGTATGTTGCTCCTGCATTCTTTAGGTCGAATGGCATCCTGTTCCAACAGTAGGTCCCCCATGGACAAGTGAAAGTTGTCTTGTGTTGATCTTCTTTTGCTATCATGATTTGATTATATCCTGAAAATCCATCCATTAGTGATAGCATCTCATGTCCTACTATCATGTCTATTATCATGTCAATGTTAGGAAGTGGGAAGTCATCCTTTGGACATGCTTTGTTCAAATCCTTGAAGTCTGTGCAGATTCTAATGGCTCCGTCAGGCTTTGAAACTGGTACCAAATTTGACACCCATTCTGGGTAATCGATTGGTCGAATGAATCATGCGTCTAATAGCTTTTTTAGCTCCATTTTGAGTAACAAAGCGATTTGAGGATGCATTTTTCGAAGCTTTTGTTTGACTGACTTTGCTTCTAGATACACTGCTAAGTGATGAACCACAGTCTTTGGATCAAGTCCTAGCATGTCCGCATAACTCCATGCAAAGTTTATTTGCCTTTCCCTTAGGAATGCTGCTAGGAGTTCTTGCTCTTCTGATAATAGTGATTCCGCATAGAATGTGATATGCAGGGTCTCCTCGATTCTTAGGTTGACAAGATTGCATTTTTCGGCCAAGATTGTTGGCTTTTCCTGATGAATAGCTCTTAAAGGAAGATTGAATCCTTCATCCTCGAGCGCCTCAGAGAGGTTTTCACTGTTGGATATGTCCTTTCTTTTTACTTTTTTCTTGTCAGAGAGTACCACAGTGTGGTTTTTGCTCAAGGACTTAGATATGGTTCTTAGTTTCTCACTTTTATGACTGAAGGATTTAATTGTTTCCCTGTAATAGGAATGTGTGTCCAACTCTATTATAAACCCTGCTTTGTGATCTCCATCTGGAATGTTATCCCTTAATCCCATGAATTCTGAGAGCACCTCATCATTTTCAAATGTATCAAGAATTGGTGTTCCTCGTTGGTCATAGTCGATTAGTTGGGGGTATACTAAGCGGATCTCATGATTTTGATGGTCTGGTTCAAAGGATAGGGTACTAATCATGCATAGGGTGGTATCCTTGAATAGCTTAGGTAGATCGGTCATGGTATCCTCATCATCGCTACTATTATAGATCTCAATTATAAAGTTATGTATGTCTCCTCCTATGGGTATTGGTAAGCGTACTTCTACTGCTGTTGGCTGAGGAGAGATATTAACCATTCTAACCGGAGGACTTCGGCCACATATGGTTATTCTCAAAGGGGTACATCCAAGGCCAAGATTTGTTATTGGTCGCATTTCTGTCATGATAGGTATTATGAGCCCATTGTCGTTTTGTCCCAGTCTTTGATTTTTGTCGTAGCCCATTGCTAGCATCATTTGAAGACCCTTTCTTTTTTCATCCATTGGTAATTCAGGTGCTGGTCCTTCCTCTTAATAAAGCATATGTGATGGATCTGCCTCAATGACTTCTCATCCAAGGTCTCCCTAGCTTGTGAATTCAGGATAGTTTTCAGGATGCGTTTGTGATGTGGAAGCTTGGTTTTCTTGTGGACATCCCCATGATCTAGGAGATAGTGGTAACTCTCCTACCACAAATGCATTGTTAGGGAGTTTGTAGCTTCTACAACTATCATCCTGGATGATGAGCTTGATGTTAGAGATGTTGGGAATGGCGGGTGTCTCTGTCTTAGAAGTGGATGCGAGGGTGGCAGGGTCGATGTATGGTGTGGATGGGCCCTCATCATTTTTTGGTACTTGGGGGATTTTTTAATACTTTGCTTCAAGTTTTTTGCAATATGAGAAAGGTTCAAGATCTCCATGGACGGTAACCTATTGTCTGTTATGTGTAAATTTCACACATTGGTGGAAGGTTGATGCTACTGCTTTCATCACATGGATCCATGGGCGTCCTAGGAGAATATTATACGGCAAGTCAAGGTCCAAGACCTGACAAGTGGTTTCCATGAGAGTCGACCCTACTTGGATAGGGAGTTTGATTGTGCCTTGAGACACTCTTTCTTGGTCATCATATGCTCTTATTGTGATACCTTTCCCTTTGTCAATGGAATCTTATGATATTTTCAATTGTTTGATGAGGCTTAGGGAACAGATATTCAAACCTGCACCTCCATACACCAAGACCCTTTTGATTTTGCTCTTATGTACTATGGCTTCCAAGTGAAGTGTACGGTTGTGAGATGGTTGGGCAGGGAAATCTTGGTCAAAAAATGTAAGGAGATTAGGCATAATGATGTTTCTGACCATAGCTTGGAATTGCTCCGCATCAAGGTCTGCGGGGACAGTGGATGAGGCCAACACCTCCTCTAGGATTTTCTTATGGGTAGACGATATTTTTAGCAACTCTATGATGAATATTTGCATTGGCGTTCTCTTAAGTTGATCTACAAAATTGTAACCATGCGGAACAGATCTAGATGACGAGACTTTATTTGGTTGGGATGATCATGCGATGGTGACTTTGCCGCCTCTTGTGGTGACTCCACAATCTTTGGCATGGGCGCCCTTAATGGTGATAACCATGCAGTCTTCATTTATGGAGGCAACGACTATTTCATATACATGATTTACATTTCCCTTCCCTTTATCATTTTTATTCCCCTTGTTGCCATGATTTGGCATCAAATTCGTATAGATCTTAAGATCTTGATTTCCCGTAGGTTGTTCCATGTTTATGATTTTCTTATCGATGAGATCTTGGATGATGTTTTTGAGTCTCATGCAACTATTTGTGGTGTGGCCTTTGATTTTATGGAATTCATAGAGTTGATTCTCGTAATACCAAGGAGGTTTGACATCCGGTTATTGGTAATTCTCAAATGTAGGAGGCTTGATGAGTTTTTCATTGATCAACTTTTTCATTATGTCCTCAAGTGGTTCCCCCAAAGTGGTGTATTTTTGTTTGGAATAACTTTTGCGTTGGGGTGGTCCTCTTGGCTCATTGAGATTATGGATTGTCGGATTGTGGTTTGGTTGTTGTGTTGTGTGATGATTGTTGTGGTGTTGTGTTTGGATTTGCAGTGCGGGTGTGTGTTGGCGAGGAGCACTAATGACCACCTTGGCGTCGACGACACCATCATTAGTAACATTTTTGTTCCTTTCCCACGTGCAAAGTTTATCATTGTAATTGGATGGTGGTCGGTTGTTTTGTTCATGGTATGATGTTGATTCTGCGGGTTGAGGTATGAGGGCTCTTTTGATGTCGAGCGCTTTGGGAATCAATTGATCATATGTGGTGATGCCCTGAACCTTGAGATGAAATGCCAAGTGGCCTTCAAGGTTGGATATGATGGTGAAAACTTGTTGTTCTTTTGGCATGGTCCACTTGCCCTGATTGGCCTTGGATCGCCATCATTGTAGAAATGAGCCAAATGACTCACCCTTTCCTTGTTTTAGAGCATAGAGTTCTTCTAGACTAACATCCATTGCAATGTTGCATGTATAGTTCTTAATGAATGCGTCCATAATTTATTGGAATGTTCTAATGCCTGGAGGTAAGTGAGAGAACCATTCCATGGCGTGGCCTGCCAAACTCCTAGGGAACAACGTCATTAGATAAGTATCGTCATATGCGACTTCCATGCAATGAACTTGGAATTACCTGATGTGATCTTCAGGGTTTCCCATCCCTTGATATTTGTCAAATTTGGGGATCTCAAATCCCTTAGGGAACGGTTTCATTACTAGGCTCCTATCAAATGGATAGGGACACAAGTTGCTTGGTGTCTTTGTTGTTCGCCCCAATTGAAGATCGAGCACTTGTGAGAGCAACCTGATTTGTGCCGTCACATCATTTTGCAGATCAAGGGATGAGATGAAAGTGTTTTGGGGTGTTTCAATCATGGGTTGGATGGGTGGGTTGGTTGGTGTGTTGTTCGATGGTATATGTATGTTTTTCCGAGTGAGGTAGGCTTCTACCTGCTTTTGTATGAACAACACCTGTTGTTGATTTTGTTGTTGTTGCCCTAAGATTTGTGCTTGTTGCTGCTCCAACAACTCTTGTTGTTGTGCTTGCTGTTGTTCCAACAACACTTGTTGTTGGGCTGCCAATTTTGCTGCTTCTTGCTGCTCTTGGTATTGCTTTAATGCTTGTTGATATGCCTACAATTGCGCTACTTGTCTTTGTGCAAGAAGTTGTGCTTGATATTGGGTTTGTTGTGCCTAATATTGAGTGTTTGCTTGAGCTTGAGCTTGGGCTTATGCTACTTGTGCTTAGGCTTGTGCTTGTGCCACTTTTTGTTATAATAGGGTTTGTGCTTGAGCAACCTTTTGTGCTTGCAATGCTTGAGCAACTTGGGTGGCTTTTTGTTGTTGTTGTTGTAATAACGCTTGGGCTTGTTGCGCTTGTAATGTGGCTTGTGCTATTTGGGCAGCTTGTGCAGTTTGAGAAGCTAGTTGTTCAGTTTTTTGTTTCTGAACTTGTTGGTATCCTCTTTGGAAAGTAGCTTGCAATGCTGCGTCATATTGGCTTGTTGTTGTGGAAGTTGGTGGTGGTGGATTTGGAATGGTGTTTGTGAAGGTGGTGTTAGTGTTTTGCATGATGGATGGTGCTATTGATGTGGTTGGTCCTTGAGAGACCATGCTTTGTGATGTTAAGGGGGTGTTTGATGATGTTGCGACCACTTGTGCATTTTTCGTTTGTTGTTGCAATATCAACGACAAATTTTGAGCGTTTGGTACAATGTTTTGGTTGATATTTGGGATGGTGGTTTGATTGATATTTGGTAGAGGGGGAATCCCTAAACCAAGGAATGATGTGGATGGTGGAAGAGGTGGGAATGTGAGGGGTGCAAGTTCTTGTGAAAATGTAGTGGTGTCAAAGATGCCCCCTGGTCCGAACATGTCTCCTTCCTCTTGCGAATTTGTGAGGAGAGGAGTTTGAGGCGTTGCGCAAAAAAATGATGATGATGGATCATGATGGAAAGTGAGGGGAACATTTTTATGTAATGGGTTTTTGAGTATGTTTTGTTCCAAGGTGGTATTTTCATCCAATTTTTGATTATTAACAGGGGGTGCACTTGAAGAGCATTGAGAAATGCATTTCCCTTGTTAATGTTGGGTTGGGTTGGAGCAAAAGATGTCGTGACTTGTAGAATGTTTTGCGTGATGTTTTGGGATGGGGGTGTAGATGAGATGGGGATGGTGGATGAGATTGGAGGAAATGATGTCTCCACTATGGTACTCATGTCAAAATCCGAAGGTAGTTTGGCCCCTTGTTTTGCTAGTTCAAGCATGTATAACGAAGGGTTCAGCCTCATCATGATGTTGATGATTCTATGGTTGTTCGGATTTTGGAGCATTTCAGTTATTTCTTCGTGAGACATTCCAAGGGTAAGATCATCTCCTTGGTTTTCCTCTTGCGGATTTTGAGATGATGAGAGGGTTAAAGGATTACCTGATTCAACGAGATTCATTTCTGCATTTGTTTGGCTAAGATCACTTGAAGCGGGTATTTCTTTGTTGGCTTCCATGCTCTTCTTGTATTGAGATCTAGTTTGAACCATAAAACAAGGATCAATTTTCAGAAATAGGAGAGATGAATCTCTTGATTCTTTGGATTGATCTTTATTTTATGCCCTAAAGTGAAAATTTTTAGGATATCTTAAGGATCAAGATGATGATATGGTGATGATGTAAGGGATGGGTGATGCAGATGTTATGATATTTTGGTAAATCTTGAAGGAGATACTAGGCTTTTAGGACTTTCAGATATGTTGCGGATTTTGATTTTGATTTTCCCTTGGGATTTGTCCTTGATTTGATTTTTTATTTGGATTTGGATTTTTGAACAAATAGACCCTAAGATGTTGGATAATGATCTAAGGGATAGATTTGCTCAAAGGATGATGATTTGAATATGTGTAGGGAGAAGGATGCATCTACCTACACCTATTCAAACGAGATGATAATTTAGCTAAGCATACGAAGAAGGATGCATCTACGTGTACCAAGCTAAAAAAAATGATTTTGATGACTTTGTCTAAGCATATGCAAAAGGATGCATCTACACATACCTAGCCAAAGGTGATTTTGATAATGTTTTCAAGGATTTAGTCTCAAGGATTTTGATGATTTTGATTTTACCACAAAGCCTAGTATAATGATGTTTTCAAGATTTTCCAAAAGGTGATGGTGAGATGATGTTTGATATTTCGAAGGATGGATGAAAGGATTTTGATTTGCTTTTGATCCTAAGGTGAACCTAAAAAAGACACTTTGTTTGCCTAGACCTAGGTATTGAAGAACATGCAAATGCTTCCTAGAGTGATTTCTTTTGAACACACACTTTTTGAACCAATGACTTTTGTTTTGGGATTTGGACTTTTTGAGAATTTGGTGAGTCTTCAACGCACATGAAAGTTCATTTTGCTTAGCTTTGCTTAATGGCTTTATTTTAACAAAAACACTTTCTTTGATTAAATTTTCAAACTAAGATGTCCAATGTCTTAATTTCTTCAAATCCCACAAGATATGTTATGTGGAAACTTTATGAACTTAAGGTAAGGATTTACCTATTGTTTACTTAAGGAGACAAATCGAGATGTAATCCAATGTTTAGGAACCTCTAAGGATGTAAATCCCAAGGGCAAGCAATAACATATGGATTGAGTCAATTGCATTTGTCTCCAAAAGGGTTTGAAATTTGGATGAAAATGTTAAGTGTTTGTTTTCAAGATGTTTTCGATCAAGCAATGCATTTTGTAACCCAAGAATAAGTACAACCCTATGGATGTGTAAGACAATATTTGTTGGATTCCCACTTGGACAAGTCCAGCTATGCTTATCTCTAGTGAATGGTTAGATGCTTGACCCCACTAGGCTAGCTCATCAATCGGGGCAGCCAAGCATCAACACCCATGAAACTCCCATGGCATGCTTTCCATTTCTACTAGAAGACCGTAAAAGTGTGGGGTGGCTTCAAAACAACCGTTCTTGCACCAACAAATAGATTAAGAATTTTGGAAAATTCTAGCACATGGGTTTTAATAAGGACTTTCCATTCGTAGAAGTTGACCCAATGTGGCAAGAGTCCCCTTTCAGATCCATCTTGTCAGAGTCAACTGCGTGATATTGGCGTTTATTCCAATATCCACATTTATATCCTAGCTGGAAATACTCTCGAGTTCAGAATGTTACCGGTTGAGCTGTTCCCTTGGGTGAGTACTTTTTTCCCAAAGCAGGCCCTTTAGGATAAACAAAAGCGAGTAAAGACAAAATCCGTAACTCGATCAATCTTTGATGGCAACAAAGAGAGAGAATATATGCAAAAATGCCCCCACTCACACTCGCACAAGATGTTCAATTTTAAACCCAAATCGAAGTGTGGAGGTGATTACTTTGTCTCAACCCAAAGTCATGAAAATGGCCTTTTGATTCTCAAGATCGGTATAAAGTGTGAGAGAAGTGCATATGTCCTTTTTCAATGCCTTTAGTTCAAGTAAGCTTTCACAACAAATAAAGTTACACTTGTTCTTTTTAAATCCACAAAGCAAAATGTGAGTTCTTTTTAAGCACCAAATGACAAGTGAGAAACATTTGTTCGATTGTTAATCCAAGAAACAAAATCTAGTAAGTTGTGATCCTAAAGTTCATTTTAGCCTTTGCAAGAAATGAAAAAATTATTTTTAAGCCCAAACGAAAACTAGTGTCTTAAGGAAGAAAAAGATAACAATTTTGTGAAAAAGTGTTAAGCAAACACTATAGTGTTTAAAAACACTTTGATTTGATGAACATCCTTGCCATGCTTCTCCTTCTTTTGATTTCGATCTCCAACCTACAAGGAGGAAAAACCAATCAGTTTTTGGAAAAACACAAAAACTAAAAACTAGAAAACATAATATAAATTAATCATAAATCAAATGCACGTGCTAAAATTAAAGTTTTTCCCTTTTACTATTTTCCAGCAGCGCAACTTGTGATTGCATTGCAGTTTGGTTTCTCAGCGGTGCCCTCAGAGCGCCACTTACCAGTCAGTATCGCTCTATGTTAGGATAGAGAGCTCAACTGCATCGCTATTTTTGTCTCGCATCACAGTTTTTGTCCAGCATCAGAGTTTAATATTTTTTGAAAATTTGTGCAAGTCGGCGAGTCCAGTGGCGGAGTTTGAAATTCAAATATTTTGGCGGGATGAGTCCAGTGTCACAATTTCAAATTCTAGCAGTGCTATATAGCAACGTTGAGAAGTCAACGGTGCCAAAACAACGACTCTGAGCTGCCGGTGTTGGAATTTTCTGTGTGTGAGTGAAAACACATAAATTTTGAGAAAAAATGAGAAATAATGATGTCCAACCCTCCTTCTAGCTCCAAATGTGTGAACCCCAACCTTGGTACCTGCAAAACAACATGAGTAAACAAGTTAAACAAGGAAATGCAAGCCAAAACAAGGATTCCCCATGAAATCCATTTACAACATTCAAACTAGGAATAAAATATTAAAAAACACAAAGGAAATGATAAAACAAAGATTGAATCCTAATTAGGTGTGCAAACTCATGATCCCATGGGGGAATTGGTACCAATTTGATGTGAAAATTGGCCCTTTCCCAACTCCAATGATGCAATGTTGATTTGTTGAAGAGATTTGATCCACTTTGATGATGAAGGATGAGAGATCCAAGCCAAAATCTGTAATAACCTAGCTAAGAACTCAAGATTGATGAATGGAAATGGCTAAGTATTTTAGCATGGTAACTTTGCATGGATTGTGGATGATGAAATGATGATATGAACATTTTATTTATAGAATTCCAAGATGGATGAATGTCCAAATTTGAGCAATGTGGGACTAACATTCATCCAATGGCATGATACCACTTGTCAAGCTATGAATGGATGGAGGATGTGCAAGATTTGGGGTTTGTGCCAATAAATGCATAAATTTGAATTTCAAATTTGTTGAAATGACATGTAAGAGGGAAGGGAAAATGCAATAAATGCAACTTGGCTCAAGGCAACGGACATGTAAGATGAATTTATTGCCTTGTTGGATGTACATGTTGACTTGGAATTTTTGAATTCAAATTGAGAGAATATTCCAAAAGATGCCTTGTGAGGAAAAAAGAGATTTAATAAATGAATTAAATCTATTTTCATGTGCAACTTGCATTATCTAGAGGATGGGACATGAGATGAGATTAAATTAATTAAGGGTTAATTAATTTAATGAGAGAGGTTAGATGATGTGACCTATTTGACTTAGATTTATGGATTTATTTAAATCAAATAAGAGAGGAATATGATAAGAGGCTAATTAAATAGGGATTTTGATTTATTTAATTAAAAGAGATGTTGTTAGATTAAATCAAATAAGGTTTTAATTTATTTAATTTAATGGATAGACTTTAGAGATTTAATCAAATAAATTGATTAATTAATTAAATAAGGATAATTAAATTAGAAGGATTGATTTAATTAATAGAGAAATTGACTTAATTAGATAGAATGATTTATTCAATTAAGAGAGGAATATTGATTAATTTAATCAGATAAGGAGATTTGATTAAATGGTTAGACCGAGGGATGATTCAGGAAGAAATGATGTTAGTAAGTCGGGATCAGATGCACAATGTCAATCAGTATATTTTACGTGTCTACAAACACAATAATCTAGTATTGCAATATATGATGTAATTTTAGGTCTTCCCATCTTATTATGGTGATTCCAACCTAAACTGTTTGTATATTGCACAGTAGCTATGCAAATTGACTATCATGATATTGTCTTTGTATCCAAGTTTAATTTATATAGTCTACTCATAAACATATGACACCGTTTTGATGCAAGCTGATAATTACACTCACACATGTTGAGTGCCTAGGATTTGTGTTCAACAGTTCACAAAACTATCCAGGACAACCTATAGAACAAGTATCTGAGTATGGAAAAGACAATATTGAAATACTTGTAAACACTAGAAATTGTCCTAATTAAGTTTATTCCTCTAAGTTTATATTTCTTATTGTCCATATAATTAAATAATTTTAATTATTTAATTATTCTAACTATTCTCTGAGGTTAATTAAACAATTAATTGACCACTTTTTAAATAATTATCTTTAATTAAAATTAATCTCCAATATTCTTCATAATTAAATAAATATGTTTATTTATTTAATTAACTACTTTCTAAATTCTTCTATAATTAAATAAATGTTTTTATTTATTTAATTATTCATATGAGTGCAATTACATTCTTTATACATTTTTCCATCTTTTTCTGCTTTCATCTTTTTTCAATTTTAGAATCTAAGTCTTTCCTAAATCATTAACTTTCCTTCATTTTGGAAACATCTTCTTCATCCACCAGTCAACTCAGTCATCAAAATGGAAACTTCATGTGCACAATTATCTATTGATCAAATCAATTAATTCATTATTATCTCTTCATGCTTCAAAATGGAAATTTCTATTTTGTAGTTGAGTGACTCTATTGTTTTTCAGTTATCTCATGTCTTCATCCTCATCCTCATCTCTTATTTGATTTTTCCTCGAAAAGTCTATAAATAAGATAATTTCTTCATGATTTGGGATCTCACACCTTATGCAAATCAACTATGTCAAAATTTGGCATCAATCGTATTGTTATGTTGCTGAGATTTAGCATCCACATCCAAAGACGAAGCAACATCACATCATTTCTTTTTTGAGGTTTGCAGTGGGATCGGTAAATTAGAGATTTAAAATTTGATTTCTTTATTTATGTTTTCATGTGGTTTGAATTTTTTTTTATTTATTTCAATTGCATACATTTTGGTGAACCCGATGTGAACACTAACCTTTATTGCTTAGCCTTGTTGTCTGTGAGTTTTTGCTGTTTTTTTATCTTGTAGGTTATAGGTAATTTATGGGGCTGTAAAAATTAAAAAATTTAAAGGCTTTTAAAGGACAAACAAACATCACCATTGCATCCAAAAAGGTCATTCAATAAATTTTCATATATTATATGTCATATTTTGGTGCTAGATAACATTTTAAGCTTAAAAAACACATTTTTTGGGCACTTTCTTTGTTAATCCATACATTTGTATGGATTTTTTAATTTTTGACTATTATTTTATTACTGCATGTCTTAAATTTCTATTTTAAATTAGTTTAATTTCATTTTTTGATTAGAAAATTAATTAACAGAGATTTAATTACTTGGTCAAATTGCATGTTCTTTTTTGCAGTTTTTGAAAATACTAACCTGTCGTAAAACAAACATGACTTTCAAATCACTAATCATATTCTCAAGTTCTTGTAGGTGTTGGAAAGTTGGTTATGAGGTTCAGGTTTTGAAGTAGATTTTTTTTTTCAAATTAGAAATTAGAAATCAAGTTGTGGCAAAATATTTGGAG
This sequence comes from Sequoia sempervirens, assembly GCA_007258455.2. Taxonomy (NCBI): domain Eukaryota; kingdom Viridiplantae; phylum Streptophyta; class Pinopsida; order Cupressales; family Cupressaceae; genus Sequoia; species Sequoia sempervirens. The sequence goes on along the minus strand of VDFB02353493.1, from coordinate 77,067,762 downwards.
AAAATTATTGTTGAAGAGTACTAATAAGTGGGTTTTGCAGATTTTTAAGTAGTTTAGGATTTACATTTCAATTGGTGCATAAAATTAACTCACATTTACATTTGGTGCATCTAAAATGAATCCTATATTCTTCACATTTACATTTGGTGCTTTAAAATGAATCCCACAATCTTCACAATTATATTTGGTGCTCTAAAATGAATCCTACAATCTTCACATTTCAATTTGGTGCATCTAAAATGAATCCTACAATCTTCACATTTCAATTTGGTGCATCTAAAATGAACCCTACAATCTTCACACTTCATTTTGGTGTTTAATATTGAACCTACAATCTTCATTTTCCCTCGGTGTATTCAAATTGACCAACACAACTTGCACATTTCAATTTGGGCTTAACAATTTACAACTCACATATTTCAATTGGTGATTTAAAATTGAACCACACATTTCAATCCTTGGTGTAATTAACAAAAAATGTTTGCTATGATTGAGAATTTATTGGTGCGTATGCTTTTCTCTCGCACGCTTGCGTGATCTTGAGAATCAGAAACACCAATTTTTCCTTTTCTTATTAGTGCCTTGCTTGTTTTGTGTGTCTTTTCAAACATTTTCTATGAAGGATTAAAATGAACAATTCATATTTTGATTTGGTTAATTAAAGAACAAGTGTCTTTTAATACTAAAAGAGTATGTGTGTATGCTCTTCTCTCGCACGCTTGCATGATCTTGAGAATCAGAAACACCATTTTTTTTCTTTTCATTTTAGGGGGCATTTCTAGGGATTTCATCACCCTAGAGGATGACCTCAACTCCAGTGTTCTAGTGGAGTATAAATAACAAGGTATGAATCGAAAGACACGCCTCTTGGAAGATGTGAGTCTATCATTCGGGCTAAGCCCCCAAGAACTTTATGCCTTGGGGAAGTGAAGGAGAAAGGTGGGTTACCCTCTTCTCCCAGTTGTTTGAATTTCTCGCACTTTCAAATTCATGGATTAGATCTCATGTTCCCTTGTAGCATATAGAGGATTCCACCAACTTATCCAACCAAACAATTCCATTATCCATCCTAATTCGAACTTGCTACCATGTCTTCAATTCACCTTGATATGCTTGCTAGTCAAGTTGAATATCAATTAATCCATAATGGTCAAGTCCAACAAGCCAAAGAATTCAAAATACAATTCATAAAATCCAAATACCAATCAATCTCAACCCATGGTCAACTACCCACATATCCTTCTTACCAACAATCCATAAGCCCTGGTCATTCATCCATATACCCTCACTTTCAAGGGTCACTTGACACAATCCATACCATTGATCCACAACAAGCGTCCATTAATCTTCCTTATCCTAACCTTGATAAGGGAAACCAACCTTCCATTAATCCATTCCAAGACTCCACGTCCTATCATAACCAACCTTCCACTAATCCATTTCAATCCATCCAATCCAATAAAAATAATATGTTTAGTCATGCAAATTCTATTATTGTCCAAAATCATATTTCATTACCTACACCTTTGGATATATTTTAAAAGGAAAACCCAAATCACAACATCATAACTTCATCCTTATGTCAAAATCAAGGTATTTCTTGTGATCCCATTCCCTCTCATGATCTTATCCTTAAGTCCATCCAAGAAATCCTTCTAGATAACCATGGCATCCAAGATAAACCCATCTTTGATCAAGATCCTACCATTGATGAAGAAATCGAAAGTGATCCCCTTTCATATCAAGATCAAGCCATCACTTCCATACCCCCACTTGATCCCCTTTCATATTAGGAGCAAAGTATCCCTTCCATATTGATAGGTCCAAATAATAGTTTATTTTTTGTTGGTTTTATTAGACTTTAAGATACTTTTGAACATATTTCTTGACTATAGTCCATATTATATTATCCCTTTTTGTATCTATTATATGGACCTAAGACCTAAAAGCATGATGATGGAATTATAGTTTAATATATTAGCATTAAGTGGTTTATATGAATGTGTGCATGGAAATGTTGATGGAAAGTTATGTTTTAATCTGATGGTTATCTTTATGTACATATTTTGTGGAACTAACTTGTTTGTAGCAAAAAGAGGAACCATGATGCATAGTTGTTGCGGGATGAACCTGTAGCAAAAGGAGCGTCGAATACCAAAATGGAGGATGTTGTTGAAACAATTGAATGTGGTGGTTATTGGTCAAAGGAATTCATGAAGATAGAGCACGTGTTGTCATGACACTTAATAAACACTGAAGAAGAGGTCTTCTTTGATTTAGAACTTTCATAGATGGATGCATAACTTAATGAAATCTATTTTCTAGAGTTTTGTTCTTTTTAGGATTCTCTTTCAGTTATAGATTGAATAAGTCCAGATCTTAAAACCACGTTCTAGATATCTGGGAGTGGAATTAATGATTTCGGTTTTAGTTGTTACTTTCAATAAAGACTCCCTTAGCTTGTATATAACTGATGGTCAAGTTTGTAGTTTAGTTAGTTGGTTCTTACAAAGTTTGTACTATCTATTATTTTCTAGTTGAAACATGAATCTACAGAATGGTTAAATCCAATTTGTGAGACTTTTTTTAATCCTTTAATTTATGCAACAAATGAAGTTCAATTCATGAGATGTGTGAGATCTACTAGTTAGATTGTGCTCAATTAAGTGGGAACAGTTACTTGAGCAGGCCACTCAAGGTATTGTTCTCTACTTCATCTTTCAATTATTTATTTTTGTTGGTAGTTAATATTAGTTTCCTGTTACTTATGAATTATAGATACTATTTCTTGTTTATTATGAGTGAATGCCTAGGAATATGCGTGGAATAATTGTTAATAATTTTAATAATACTTCAAAGAATACTTTAGACATTACAATTATCCTAAATAGGTTTTTCAATTTACTTTCATTAGAAATAGTTCAATTATAGTCATTACTATAGGTACCTATAGCAACTAAAGTTTAGCTTTACTTTTGGTGTTTTACATTTTTTATGAGTTTCCAACAACTAGAATAAGTTAAGTAGGTTAGTTAGAGTAAGTTGAGTCCATGAAGGCCTATATCTTGTTGCACCTCATCATAAGCTTACTCTCCTTGGTCGATAATCTAATGTAGTTAATGATATCAAGTTTCCACAATCCATAATGTTCTTTGCAATGGTTTCTGGTTTTGATTGTGTGAGAATTTTTGCATCAACGTTTCGGATCACACTCCGTGATCCATCATCAGGATGAGAGCAATGCTAAAGGGGAGAATGAAAAGATGCAGACCAAGAGCTATTTAAAAAGAAGAACAAGGGAGGGAAAGGAGAGAGGGGGGGCACAAAGACCAAGAACCAATAAGGAAATAAAAATAGCTACTCACATGAAAATGTCAAAAAGACAAAGAAACCCATAAAGATATATATATATATATATATATATATATATATATATATATATATAGGAAACAATTAAAAAATTACAAAAAGAAATTCTCATACAAATATATATAAAAGACAAAGAACCAAAAAGGAAACGTTGATGCAAAAATTCTCACACAATCAAAACGTTGGTTCTTTGTCTTTTATATATATTTGTATGAGAATTTCTTTTTTTTTTATTATATATATATATATATATATATATATATATATATATATATATATATATATATATATATATATATCTTTATGGGTTTCTTTGTCTTTTTGACATTTTCATGTGAGTAGCTATTTTTATTTCCTTATTGGTTCTTGGTCTTTGTGCCCCCCTCTCTCCTTTCCCTCCTTGTTCTTCTTTTTAAATAGCTCTTGGTCTGTATCTTTTCATTCTCCCCTTTAGCATTGCTCTCATCCTGATGATGGATCACGGAGTGTGATCCGAAACGTTGATGCAAAAATTCTCACACAATCAAAACCAGAAACCATTGCAAAGAATCTAATGTAGTCTTAAGCAGTGTCATGTGGACTGTTCAGTCTGTTAATCCTCTAAATTGAGTGACTTCCACCAAGTTTACAAATCATTAACTTAGACTCTACATTTTTAGTGCCATTGTTGGGGATGGTGCTAACTTCATAGACCCATTTTTACAGTTTTCATAGTTAAAATCCCCTTCTTAAGTATTAGGGCTATTAGAAATCACCTTTTCAACATTAAGCTACTAACATTGTGCAGGGTTGTGGCCATACAAAGTTAAATTTACTATATGTGGAGGTAGAGAGATATCCAAGGAAGATTCATCCCTTCAAACATTCAAGATAGAGAAGATACTGGTGGTTTTGCTAAAATTATTGAGATTGTTGAAAGAGTAGACACTACCCTTTCATCTTCATCATAATCTTCCATAGCTATAGAAGGGACCTTCTAAACAATGGGGGATGCACCAACAGATGAACCAAAACATGGAACCTTTGAGCCCTATTACTGATCAAGCCAGAGCCACTGTGTTGAAGAATTTACCACCATCAACATTACCGGTAGTTTATGGCTTGGTAACAGAGGACACAAATACTTTCCTCTTTGAGTTTGATGTTTTGTGTAGAAGTTATGATTACACTATTGATGCACATTGAATCTAGCTCTTTCCGGCTACTCTCAAGGATGTTGCCCTCAAATGGTTTATGGGGCTTGGCAAAGATGTCCTAGATTGGGAGACTATGAAGACAAAGTTCTTGGAGAAGTACAAGGAATATTGCAGAGGATTAGACTGAACAAGAGATGACATTTTCTCAATGTCTCAAAAGGAGGATGAGCCACTAGAAGATTATCTTGAGAGGTTTCAATTTTCTTTGAAGAAAAACCCCCAGCATAAATTGTCAGAGGAATCCCTTAAGTTGGTATTTTTAAGGGGGATTAATGAAGACAGTATGGATGTCATCAACCTTATTGGGGGAGGGAATATTTCCAAAGGACTGTTTGAAGAAAATTTGAAAATCTGTAGGAATTATTCCAGGAATCTTTCTAGGAAGCCAAGAGGGGAGAGGTCATCCATCACAAGTGAGTACTCTAATGGGGTTTCTAAGGTTGAAATCAATAATTTATTTCCAACATTAAGCAGGACATAATAAGTCATCTAGCAACACAGTTGGAAACACTCCATATCAAGAAGTAGAAGCCATGCTCACCGAGTATTGTCCTAATTGTAGATAGAGGAAAGCTAATTATAAGTGTAAAAGAGTGGCTAGTATCCAACAAGAAAAGGTTGAAAAACCAAACTTCTAGCCAATGGAAGGAGATGATGGAAAAATTTTCTACATAGCACAAAGGAAGCTATGGCAGTAGAGACAAGGTATGCTGCTAGACCCCCTTAGCTTTAATCCATCTATCCCTTCTAGTAATCAAAAAATTTCTGCTTGGAACACTCAACCCTGGCAATTAAACCAAAACCAGTGGCAAACTCCTTAACAATGGCCACAAGTCCAACCAAATTGGAACCAACAACCAAACCCATGGCTACAACAAAAATTTTAGAGCTCTAATTATAATCCATAATGGCCAAATCAGCAAAATCAATGGCAACCTTAGTGGCAAAAAGACTAGCAATGGCATCAACCTAATATGAATTATCAATAGCCTATGCTACCACTACTTCCACCAATGCAACAAGCTCTGATACCTCCATCAAATCCTCAACCACAACCACCTAAACTGTCACAAATACTTACCTAGCCTACACCTAAACCTAACACTAAGCTTGTTCAATAGGCTTATACTAACAAAGCTATGCAGTACCCCACTTATGGGGTAGAGGTGAGTGATATCCACCTCAGATCAGGAAAGCAACTTGTTGGGCCTTCATCTCCCCAAATTACAGAAGTGGAGGATGAAGAACCTATAGTTGAGGCTTCTAATAAACCACATTTGGAGCCTAAGCAAAACTAGGTACTCCAAACTAGTTCAAATCTGAAGCCACCATTTCCTAAATGCCTAGCTCTGCAAAAACATCACACACAAGTTGAGACTGACCTTTTAGGGCAATTGAAAGATGTCAACATCAAAATTCCACTTTTCCAAGCTATCAAAGATATTCCCATCTACACTAAGATAGTGCGAGATCTATGTCTTAAGAAACTAGGTAGGAAGAAGAAAGATTCACAAACAATTCATGTTTTGGTGAATCTTGCAGACATCATGTTGGGAAATATTACAGTCCCTAAGTATACTGACCCTGGTAGTCCATTTGTGGACGTTAAGATCAATGGGATTCTCATTAAGAATGCTTTGATATACTTGGGAGCAACTATTAATGTAATGATAAAATAAACAATGTAATTGCTTTAGTTGATCAACCTCGGGCCTACCCAAACTATTTTGCAATTAGCTCATAGATCTACAGTAGAACTTGAAGGAGTTATTGAAGATATAGTTATTGCACTCGATTCATGGGAATATCCTACTGAATTCATAGTATTGCAACCTAAATTTAGTCTTGTAGGTTACCCACTCATCCTAGGCAGGCTTTGGTTAGCAATAGTTGATGCCTTCATAGGATGTAGATTTGGTAAGATGATCATATCCAATGGAACAATAACAAAGAACTTGGTTCTTTATCTGCATGCTCAGTCATATGCAAATATGGAACATTCTATTTGGCCCAATTTGGGCAAAGAAGAGGAAGATAGTTACTCTCTTTAGACATTGATGACTATTGAGTGTAGCCCTTTGCTGGATGACCAAGATGAAGATGGGATAATTGCTCATATTATACAAAATGATTGTGGAAGGACCTCTCAACAACATAATTGTCTTATATGTCTCCAATACCCCTTGCAAAGTATTGTACCTACTAATTCTATTGAAGAGATATCTCCATTATTTCATTCACTACTTCCTCAGCAATGTTTGCCAATTATACCAAGCCTTGATCTCTCATCAATTCAAGAGTTATCAAAGGAGTTGGAAATTATGCTAGGTAGGATGTTGAATATTAATAACACCTTGATTGAAGCACAACATAACTCTTTGCAGACAGTGTTGCAGGCATACTTAGTTGCATATGCATGGGACTATCATGATATGAGAGGTATTTATCTCAATCTCTCCATGCATAAGATTTATATTAAGGAAGGTTACAGACCAATCAAACAGCCTCAAAGGCGCATGAATCCAACTTTAAGAGATATTGTAAAAGCTGAACTTCAAAAGCTCTTAGATGTTGGTTTTATTTACCCAATTTCAGATAATGAGTGGGCTTCACCGTTGGTTATAGTTCCCAAGAAAGGAGGGAAATGGAGAGTCTATGTTGATTACAGAGAATTAAATATTGCTACAAGGAAGGATCATTTTCCATTGCCATTTATTGACTGGGTTCTTGATTCTTTGGCTGGAAATAAATATTTTTCATTTCTTGATGGTTTTAGTGGTTATAACCAGATCAAAATTGCCCCAGAAGATTAGGATAAGACCACCTTCACCTACCCTTGGGGAATTTATGCATATTGTGCTCTACCTTTTGGCTTGTGTAATGCTCCAGTTACCTTTTAGCATGCAATACCTAGCATATTTTCTGATTTTGCGCATAACTGCATGGAGATATACATGGACAATTTCACCACTTATGGTGAAACCTATGAGGAAGCCCTGAGTAACTTGGAAAAAGTGTTAAAAAGGTGCAAAGAATTTTTTTAATCTCTCAGTAATGAAAAGTGTTTCATGATGATGACACAAGGCATTGTGTTAGGACACTTTATATCCAATGAAGGCATACAGGTTGATCCAAAGAAAATTGAGATTATATCTAATCTACCTATACCACAGAAGCAAAAGGATGTCAGAAGCTTCCTGGGACATGCAGGTTACTATAGACGATTTATACAATATTTCAGTAAGATTGTTGCACTTTTGTTCACTTTGTTAACAAATAATTTTGAATTTGATTGGACTGAAGGTTGTCATAATTCATTTGAAAAGCTAAAGGAAGCTTTAACACATGCACCAGTTCTCAGAGGGCCAAATTGGACATTGCCCTTTCATATCCATACTGATCATCTGATTTTGTCATTGGAGCAGTCATAGGGAAAAAAGAAGGAACTAAGGAATATGTAATCTATTATATCAACATGAACCTCCAAGGAGCAAAATTAAACTACACTGTAACGGAAAAAGAAATGCTTGCAATTGTCTATGCTTTTAATAAGTTTAGACATTATATCATTGGTTATCAAGTGTTCATACATACAGATCATACAGTTATTAGGTACCTAATGAACAAACCAGTGGTAGGTGGTAGACTTGTAAGGTGGCTATTATTGTTGCAAGAATTTGACATAATAATTGCTGACAAGCTTGGAAGGGCTAATGTGGTTGTTGATTTCCTGTCTAGATTGCCTACTCAATCAATAGAGGGAATTATTGATGCTTCTTTTCTTGATGAGAATTTATTTTCTCTAAATGTGCTCACACCATGGTATGCTGACAAAGCAAACTATTTAGTGTCAGGACATATTCCAAGTTACTTTTCTCCAAGAGAGAAAAGGCAGTTGGTTCATAAATGCTTCCCTTATTCATGGATTTTTGGATTTTTGTTTTACACTGGTCTAGATAATATTATGAAGAGGTGTATTTGAGAGGATGAAGTGTTTTACATTATGAAAGCATGCCATAATGAACCTTGTGGTGGAAATTTTGTAGCCAAAAGGACAACTTTTAAGATTTTGACAACAAGGTATTATTGGCCAACATTATATAAGGACTTTGTTAAGTATACTAGAAGATGTGACCACTGTCAAAGGATGGGTAGACCTACAAGATTTGATGAAATTCCATTAGAACCCCAACTAGCTTTAGCTCCTTTCGACAAATGGGGGATATATTTCATTGGACCTATCTCTCCTAGTTCAAATAATAAAGAATACATATTGGTATGCACTGATTACTTAACCAAGTGGGTTGAAGTAAAATCATTGTAGTTCATCAAGGATGGAAATGTTGCAAATTTTTTATATGAGGATATCTTCACTAGATATGGTGTGCCAAAAGAAATAGTGACTGATCAAGGACCACAATTCACATAAGACCTTATTGCAAAGTTAATGGAAGAATATCATATCAGGCACAAGAATTCTACCACATATCATCCTCAAGCTAATGGATAGGTTGAGGTTACCAACTGGGAGATTGAGAATATATTAACTGAGGTAGTGTAGCTACATAGAAGAGATTAGGTATCTAGATTACCAGAAGTCATTTGGGCATACAAGACTACATGGAAAACAACAACAGGGTTTACTCCATATGAGTTGGTTTATGGAAAAACAATAGTATTGTGTATAGAATTTGAATATAAAACTCTCAAGCTAGCAGTGCAATTAGGCATGGATTTAACAGAGGCACAAAAGGAAAGGTTGCACTCCTTGAATGGGTTGGATGACATCCGAATGGAAGTAATTCATCATACAAAGGTGATGCACCAACAACGCATAAAGTGGCATGATTGGTTTATCAAGACAAAGGAATTTAAGGAAGGAGATTGGGCTCTGCTGTATGATTCAAGGTATAGGGATTTCAAGGGAAATTTCCAGTCTAGATGGCTAGGCCCTTATGAAATTAGTAAGGTTCATCCAAATGGAGTTGTACAATTGCATACCATTGATGATGTTCGCTTCTCGCTTCTTGTCAATGGACACAAACTCAAGTTATATAAGAAGCTAATGTAGCATGATGACTTCATCTTTTCACTCATACAATAATATGGTGCTCACAGTGAGACTGAGACAAAATCTGAATCCCTAAGTCCTACATCTATTTTAAGGGACATCCCAAGCACATATGATAACCCAGTGGTTGAGTTACACAACTTAGCCCTTAAGGTTGCCTCAACCTAATTTTCAATGCTTTATCACATGCACACACAACACAATAAATTCGCACACATTGCACAGTTATGATAACACTACAACTATCTTTACACAGGACCTGTTAAACATATTCTAAAGGGACCTAATGTCGTAGGAACTTGTGGCTTCCAACTATTTATGATATGTTTGGGACTTGACACTACGGGAGCTTGTGGCATGTATCACACTTCAAAAGATTGGAAATAATATTTTATTTATTTAGGTCATATTTATTGCAAGGTTATCACCACTCATTTCCATTATATCCACCTATTCCACCTAAATCTCGTGGCATAATTATTTTACTGCCTGCGTACATTTCCAACATTTTCAAAGTCATATCATTTGCTTACACCTATCTAACCGTATCCGCTCACCATCTAGGATACTTATTACCTTGCATTTAATATTTGTACCATCAATTCCATTACAACATATATTCTTTCAATTTTTATGTGCCATCGAAGGTTATTTTTGCACAAGTGTACTTAAGGAAAACTATTATGGTAATGCAAACTTCTTTAAACTTTTTATGCACTTATATTTTATTTCTGTGCAAGTGAAATATTATATTCTTGAATTCCATCAACTCGCGTTTATTTCACCTCCAAGTCACGACCGTGAAGTGAGGTCACTTCACATCTTTAGTTAGGGGGGGTAAACTTAAATTGTTTTTTTGCCACATTTTTTGAAATTAGCCACCCCAAATTGAATTAATGTAATCATGACATGCAAAGCCTTGAGTTATGTCTTTATTACTATTTCTGCCACTGCAATTTTTGTAATTCCTAAGAACTTGAAACCCAGTCAAATTTGAAAGAATCTTAGTTTGGTTTTTGTTTGAGCTAAATTTGAAGAGGGGCCTACAGCTATAGTTTGTAGTAGCAAGCATACATCTAGAAGTTGAGGTTTTTGAAGTCATAAGTAAGTTGAGGGTGGTAGGCGGAAACTAAGTTGAGCTTTTGAGTTGATTTGGTATTCTAAGTAGTAGGAGAATTAAGATGGGAGGAGATGTTATCAGGAGAGAACCAACAACTCATCAAAAAATTCTAGAGGATGCAACTATTCTTCCTATATTTACAAGAGTTGGATGGCTTGATTATTTCTTGAGGTTGACAAAGTTTAGTGATGATTTGACAAGGAGATTTGCAAAAACTCTTCAGTATGATGAAGTTGTGGTAAAAGGACTTTTTGTAGATGCTTCGAAGGTTGTTATTTCTCGAGTAACTGGATTATCAAGGACGGGAGCTGAATTTCTAGCTCGGGCTGATGCAGTTGCTACTTGGGAATAATTATGCATTAGAGGGGATGTATTGGACTCCTCAACACAAGGTACAAAAATAATGTCTCTCCACTGGTTATGGGCAAGGTGTGCTTCTTATATTGTCAGATATATTACATGTGATGGGAGGAAAAAATTGTTGTATACCATCAATTTCAAGTTATTAACTCATCTTGGGCATAACAAGATAGTCAATGTACCCAACTTATTATACCACCTATTGAGAAGAATGGCTTCAGAGTATCAAAGGAGGCAATCTGATACTTCTCTTTCCCACCATTGTTTGGTTACTCATTTGATAAAAAGAAGTCTGAGGATCCAGTACCCACAAGTAAGGTGGGAAGATTTTAGGGTTGATGAGTGTAATGATATCAACAGTTTGTTGGTAATGCTTGGAAATGTGGGAATTCAAGATGAGCTCCATAATGAGCCTGGAAGTGAAAACCCTCATAATTCGCCTATGGCTTCACCTACCCATAGACAAAGCGAACATGTAAAACCTGAAGAACTAGAATTAGGGTCATCTAAAAGTGAAGAGTTACCTTCTTCTTCAAGGCTGCATAAGTCTAAAAGAAAGATAAGTACTATGTCCACTACTTCCACACCCTCTAAACCAAAAGAAGAAGATCCAAAAGGGAATAGGGTTGTTCAGGAAAAGAGGAAGGGTGCTAAAAAAGAGAAGAAGAAAATTGAAGCAAAGATACTTACGTCTAGACGTTCTGGTAGGATTAGGCAACAACATATTGCAAAGGAAGGTAATTGGAAAAAGAAAATGAGAATAGAGAACAACTCTAGAAAAATCAACAACATGAGAATGTTACAATTGTGGAGTATGATTCTAGGCTAGGTAAGAATGTCCCTGGTGATATGAATGCACCTACGAAAAGGAGGAGTATAATAATGACTTTTGATTCTGAGCTAGAAGATCCATTTATTGCAAAGAAATTAAGGAGAGAAGCTCTAGATAGCCCCACATATGGTGAATATGGAGGAGAGAATGAACAATTTGAAGGTGGAGAAGAAGCTTATCTCGAAGAAAGGAATGTAAGGCAATAAATCTAGGAAGCAATGGAAAGAATTAAACATCTAGAGGAGTTAGTGAAAAATTATGAACAAAAGGACAAGAGAGAGAAGTTAAAATAAAAGAAATGGAGGAAAAATTGCAATTGTATGGTCATGGTGCCAAGTTGGATTTACTGGCATAGTTGGCTGATGCTAAAATAGGGGATAAGGAACTTGTTGTTCCAAGTGAAAAGCCCCATTCTCTTAAGACTCTTGATCACACAACTTTTCTCTAGGTTACCAATTAGGGAGTGTAACCAAGGAATTTGAAGAAGAAAAAGGGAAATGGAAGAAGGAAAAGGAGAAATATATATAGGAATTGGAAAAGAAGGATATGGAATTGAATAAGTCATCAGTCTGATTGGAAGAAATAGTAGATAAAGCTGCACAAATTGTGAAATGCAGGCCTCCACCTAGAACTTATGCATTATTTCTATAGGAGAGGTATTTGCGTTTCCAGTTTAATAGATTGGTTAGTAAACAATTAGCTACTATGAGTCAACCAAATGAATTTCTTAAAATTTTCAAAGCTTCCACAATAGAGGACCAAGATCAATTGTGTGAATTTTATTTGTACAATTATGTGATTCCTGATAACACATAATGGAACCCCTTAATGTTTGTTGGGGATCTTCAAGTAAGATCCCTTGCTTCTTATTACAAGAATGAATGACTTAGAGGAGAAATCATGGAAGAGTATAATGAAAAAGAAAAATTTATTGCACTTTTAGTGAGAAAAGTGGCAAAAGATTCAAAACCAATTATTGATGAGTAGATAAGACTTTTTGGGCATAAGGGAGTTGGTAAGATAATAATGAAACTTAGGAAAGAAGACTATGAAAGGATAAAAATGCTAGTTGTAGGAATTGTACAACAATGTTATAAGTATGTACAGAACCAGTGGAATGAACTAACTCTTGAATTACAAAAAAAGGAACTACATTTTGTGTATAACTTTACTGCTATGCTCTAGAGGGTCTAGAAATACATGGTAGTCAATATTAACAAAGGAGTTCATTGGATACCCCTTACATTTCAGCCACTCATTCTCCTTTGTCCAATTCCACATTGGACTGGATAAGGGTGAAGAATTGGAAAGGGAGGAAGCTATAAAAATGAGGAGTCTTTCATCATATCAAGGTTTCTATCTACAACAGGATTAGGGTGTTAGTACACTTATGGACCTGAGGCAAACCGCTCTGCAGAATAATCAAGATCCTTAGTGTTTTTGCTTGGGGACAAGCAAAAAGTTAAGTTGGGGGGAAATGACAGGTTGAAATAATAGTTTATTTTTTGTTGGTTTTATTAGACTTTAAGATACTTTTGAACACATTTCCCAACTATAGTCCATATTATATTATCCTTTTTTATATCTATTATACGGACCTAACACCTAAAAGCATGATGATGGAATTATAGTTTAATATATTAGCATTAGGTGGTTTATATGAATATTTGCATGTAAATTTTGATATAAAGTTATGTTTTAATCTGATAGTTATCTTTATGCACATATTTTATGGAACTAACTTGTTTGCAGCAAAAAGAGGAACCATGATGCACAACTATTGCAGGATGAACCCATAGCAAAAGGAGTGTTGAATACTAGAATGGGGGATGTTGCAAAAATAGTTAAACATGGTGGTTATTGGTCAAAGGAATTCATGAAGATAGAGTACGTATTGTCATGATAGTTAATAAACACTGAAGAAGAGGTCTTCTTTGATTTAGAACTTTCATAGATGGACGCATAAATTAATGAAATATGTTTTCCAGAGTTTTGTTCTTTTTAGGATTCTCTTTTAGTTATAGATTGAATAAGTCTAGATCTTAAAACCACATTCTAGATATTTGGGAGTGGAATTAATGATTTCAGTTTTAGTTGTTACTTTCAATAAAGACTCCCTTAGCTTGTATATAACTAATGGTTGATTCCATAGTTTAATTAGTTGGTTCTTATAAAATTTGTCCTATTTGTTATTTTCCAGTTGAAACATGAATCTACATAATGGTTAAATCCAGTTTGTGAGAGTTTTTGTAATCCTTTACTTTATACAATAAATGAAGTTCAATTCATGAGATGCGAGAGATCTACTAGTTAGATTGTGCTCAATTAAGTAGGAACAATTACTTGAGTAGGCCACTCAAGGTATTGTTCTCCACTTCATGTTTCAATTATTTATTTATATTGGTAGTTAATATTACTTTACTATTACTTATGAATTAAAGATTCTATTACTTGTTTATTACAAGTGAATGCCTAGGAACATGCATGGAGTAATTGTTAATAATGTTAATAATACTCCAAAGAATAGTTTAGACATTGTATTAATCCTAAATAGGTTTTTAGTTTACTTTCATTAGAAATAGTTTAGTTACAGTCATTACTAAAAGTACCTGTAGCAACTAAGGTTCAGTTTTACTTTCACTTTTTTATAGTTTTTGAGTTTCCAACAACTAGAATAACTTAAGTAGGTTAGTTAGAGTAAGTTGAGTCCACGAAGGCATATATCTTGTTGCACCATCATAAGCTTACACTCCTTGGTTGATAATATAATGTAGTCTTAAGCAGTTTCATGTGGACTGTTCAGTTTGTTAATCCTCTGAATTAAGTGACTTCCACCAAGTTTATAAAACATTAACTTAGACTCTACACATACCATCTCATGATCCCTCTCTAAATCAAGAGTAAAGTCCATATTCCACCTCATCCAGTGATACCCCTCCATATCAAGATCAAAGTATCTCTCCACGCCCCTTTCATGATTCCCTTCCATCCACTCCATCACATGATCCTAACCCAGTTCAAGATCAAAGCATCCCTTCATTTCCATGTCATGATCCCCATCTGTCTCATAACCAAGAGAAAACTATACTATCTACCCCATCTCATGATCCTAACCTAAGTCAAGATCAAAGCACCCCTTCATCTTCATGCCATAATCCTAATCCTCCACAAGATCCCATCACCCATATCCAAGCTACCTATGAACCCCCTACTTATCAAGTGGGTTCCTCCACTTCCATCCAAGATGGTCTACTACAAGAGCCTATCATTCACTCCATGCCGTATCCCCCTCAAAATGGACTAGCATCTTGCTTCCAAAACAATAAGTATCCCATTAGAAAAAGGATTTATCAAACTATGCATTATCAAGGCAAAGGGTTAGGCCTTCATGAGCAAGGCATCTTAGAACCCCTTAATATCAAAGAAAATCTAAAATATCATGGCCTTGGATACCAAGCTCAAGACGTTGGCACTCCTTCCACCCTTCCTAAATCCAAAATCCCTCCACTTAAATCCAAATGTTTACATTCACCATCCTCAAAATCTAGTTTGGAC
The DNA here is from genome assembly GCA_007258455.2 of Sequoia sempervirens. Lineage (NCBI taxonomy): Eukaryota > Viridiplantae > Streptophyta > Pinopsida > Cupressales > Cupressaceae > Sequoia > Sequoia sempervirens. The sequence goes on along the minus strand of VDFB02353493.1, from coordinate 77,052,259 downwards.
CCTTATATTCCAAATCCCAATCCATCTTCCCTTCCATCCATTTTAGGTCCCTACATTCCAAAACCAAGTCCTTCATCCCCTCCATCTATCTTGGGTCCTTAAATTCCCCCACCTAACATTCCTATTCCAAAATCCCATTATCCTCTATATCCATAACTTCATATCCCTAATCAAGATCTACAAAGGCACACACCCTTGAAAGCCTTCCAACATTCTACCTACATCAACTCATTCATAAGACCACAATATCATTCCTATCCATCCACCAATCCCATTGCTCTTGGAAACATTTTGGATGTCAAATATCAAATGCATAAAGCAAAAAATCCACAAAAATCCAAGGATCAACATGTCCCATCAAAAAGACATGCAAAAAAAAAAGAAAAATATGATCCAAAATAAAAAATTTAAATCCCAAAGGCCCACAAAGGCCCATGAAGCAAAAATCAAAGTCAAAAACATGTGAATTCCAAAAATACTCATAGAATTAATGCATCCCAAAGAAAAATCAAAACTGGCATCCAAACTTGCTTATCCAAAAGATCCATCCAATTCTATGTCCTCCACCCCATATAATAATCCTTTATCACCACCATCCATTTTGGATCCTTATATCCCAAAATCCACAGCCACTCCTCTATATAAATCTCCAAATTCAAAAGCCACTTCTCTTCCACAACTCCACTGCCCTTCAAGGTGTGTGCCAATGTTGATCTTTCCAACATTTCCATCCACTCATCTACAAGTCGTCTATCAACCCATCCATTATCCAACATCCATTTTCCATCGTTCCATCCCTCTTATCCAATCCCTTGCATAAATCCATATCCCTCACCATCTTCCCATCCTTTTCATCCCCCTTACCATCATTTTACCAACGTCTATGAGCATACCTCCAATTGTCCATGGCCTAATGAAACACATCTTCAAGGGATACCATCCATGGAACTAGATTTGTGATACCTCCCTCTATCTCCCTATTATGCATCCACCATATTCCAAATTCACTTATCCATACCCTTATCCTTCTCCATCCATCCCATTCCTAAAAATTCAAAAAAAAAAGAGAAAAGAAAGAAAAAAAAAAAAGAAAAAAAAATTAAAGAGAAATAATTTGTCCAATGATGAAAACCACTTCTTGTGGCACCTTGGATAGGTACCATGATGAAAACCTAGAAAAAAGACATCATGTGTAATCCATTACCCTCTTTCACTCTACACTTGGGGGCAAGTTTCATCCATGCTATCCTACCTACCACACCCCCCTTTATCCCTCATTTCCTATCCATTATCCTATCTATATCCATACCCACTTTTCCCTCCTTTTATCTTGAAAAAGATAAGGATCTTTATATGCATCATGCATTATATCCTTCCATCCTTCTTGTCCTATCCATACCATTCATTTCATATCCCTCATCTTGTCCAAATGCATCTTTCATTCCCATATTTGATCTTGATGAAGAGCCTAGGGGTCAAATATCAACACATCCATATTCCATACCTACCTTGATCTTGATAAGGACTAGGGCACAAACATAAATCATGCTTTGGAAATAGTCCATTCCTATGAAAAATAGTCCTTGGAGAGCATATCCTAAATCCTCCTTCCAATAATCCCCATGTATACTATCCTTTACCAAGGCAATCCATTATCCTTTCATACCTATCACAAGGCTTGGTTTTCCCTTGTCATTGGTTTCAATATTCCAATCCACCTATCCAATATCCCTCAATAAACACAAGTAAACATAAAACATAGACATGTGCTTCCAAACCATCAAACAACACACTTAAAAAATGTGCTTGTAATGTAAAATCTTAGAGATTGACATCAACCTGGATAACATGCAGTCAAAACAATCCTTTGCCATTGTGAACATTTCCTTATCATCCATCACTTGTCTTATATAGGATGTCTGATGCAGGAGCATCCAGTGGTGTAAGGGCAATCTTGCATCACCCAAAAATAGTTAAATTTCAAGTTTCTCAATTTTTAGATGTTTTTACATTTTTGGATACCCTTTTCATCATAATGAAATTTCCAATTTATGATTTTTATTTTCTATTCCTGGGTTGAAAGATATTGTAATTTTAGTTTCCTAGATTTGCACTTGAAAATCTTTCGAGTTGGATTTGAGGCACTTAGAGCTTCTGGAACAGCCCTGAAACTTTTTGAAATTGGCATAGCAATTTCGAGTGCATTCTTGACTTTGAGACCTTTCCAACGGTTCAAATGGTTCGCGAATCAGAGTCCCGGATCAAAAGTTATGGCCCCGGGAAGTTGGCGCACTTTCTAGAAGATACAATTGCAAATACTCTTTTGAAATTTGAACTTCATGTTGTAAATTTTCGACGCCAAACCACCTAAACTCAAATTTGAATGTTGTTTTGGCTCCAAACTAATGAGGAGCTCTATTTATGGGTGGGTTTCTAATTTTTGGGTAAGTTTTTGGGGGACAAGCTCGCATATTGCGAGAGGGTTATTTTGTAGCTTTCTATAACTTGCATGTGTTGTAGAACTTGGGGACTTGAGATCCTCTGCATGTAAGAAGCTCCATTTTCTGAATAATAAAATTATTCTCTTGTTTGTGGGTTATTGTCTGTGTCTCGGGTTGTGCCCTCATCAATGTCTCCTTCTCGAAACTAGACACTTGTCTTATATGAGATGTTTCCTTCCTGAAACCAAAAATGATCCAAATCCATCCTTTAGTCCTTCCCACACCCTGGTAGAAGATAGTATTGTTGTGTGTCTATTGAACATTGCTTGTCTTTTTTCTTTGGTTTATCTTTTTGATCTTTTGATGTTTCTTTGGATTTATCTTTTGACCCATACTATTCCTACTCAAGGTCACCACAATCATTTCATATCATGGTGTCCTTTGACATGGCATAAATTGGGGCAAGGTCTATTTTTTCTGTGTTGTGTTTGATGGTTGTCTCATCAAAAATCCACCAAGAGTGTCATACACCTTGAGAATTTTGGGGCATCCTATTGTCTATTGATTGTTTCCTTGAGATTCAGTCCATGCATTGGATACATTGTCACCTTGGTCTTCTATACCCTAGTGCATAACATCCATTGCTATATCAAATAAAGGTTGCTAATCTCAAAGTCATTGTAACACATCATCATCACTACATTCATATTCATTTTCTTATATCCATTTTTTTAATATTTTTCATCTATCATTTTCCATCTTTCATCTAACAGTTTCTTCATCTTCTCTTCTTTCGAGAGATCATCCATGCAATTAATGTATGGGTAATCTCTCGAGGGGGCATCAATCATCTCAATCATCTCATCTTTTCTAATTTTCCATTTCTCACCTGACTAGGGCATATCATCACCTTCTTCATCTCTTACGATATTTATTCTTAGCTACTTTTCTTTTCTTTGAAACAATGTTACTTTCAATATTGCTTCAAAGAGGGGAAAAATGTAGACACTAGAAATTGTCCTAATTAAGTTCATTCCTCTAAGTTTATATATATATATTCTTTCTAGCAAAAGGCATAATTCCTATATATATACTTATATTAATAATAATATGAAATTTACAATATTGGATATTATTCCTTCCCAAGATTATATTTCTTTGGATCTAACCTTTTCTTGGCTCTTTTTATCACAAAAAATAGCTTACAATTTCACCCTAAGTGCATGACCATTACTTTTCATCACCATTACTATTAACTGAATATATTGTCTTCCTTGGAATGTAACAAAATGAAGACACAATGCATACTTTGGCTTTTGACTATCACAATTATGCATATATTTAGTAGCTACTATGGACAAGCAACAACAACATTTTCAATTTGAGCTTGTTATTCCTCCATCTATACAGGCTGAATTTCATTTTCATCTTGTTCTTCCATAAAGTTGTTTGCAATAGGATGAGTAGAAGGCATGACATTGAGATTGATCTCCCAAACATTTTGAGCACCCATTAGCTGATGAAGTCCACTATTCATAGCTGCTAGATGTTGAGGTCCACTTTTCACCTCTGTTGGCTGTTGAAGAGCACTATTTTCATCTGGTAACTATTGTGGCATTGGCGGTTCATGTACATGAGTGATTAAAGCCAAGATGTCTTGCACTCTCTCTTTTATTTTGTCTGCTAGGGCAGTATCAATCTCCCCTGCATTTTTTTTGAGTGCATTTAACATATACATGGAGTTTTTTTGTACCAAAGTCTTGTTTATAGCAACAAACAAAGTAGGAAAATCTATTCTATGTAACAAAAAATTCCTAGGGAATAAGCCTCCCACATACTCATGTCCTTTCCATAGATCATACCTTTGACAAGATTTATGAAGGATACCATTATGCATAAATTCTTTGTTTACCACCTTATTTGTGATAGTCTCCACCAAACTGACACTCTGTAGCACATCCATCAAGTTGGAAATGAAGATAATTTTTTTTTGAGAAGGATATATCAAACGTTTAGCCTCTGGCTCTAGAATCTCAACCCATATTACCCTTTTGATGTTCCTTTTAAAAGTAGTGCAATGATCTTTGAAGACCAAGCACAGCTCCGCATCACCAATTTCATCAGATATAGGCAATTCCTAGTCATTGACAGGGATGAACACTTAGTAATTCCTTGGATAGAACTCCATCTGCCTTCTTCTACACACTGCATAGGAATGAAATGACACCCTTAACTCATGACAAATGGAGAAGATTGCACTAGTAATTTGGTAGAATTCAAATTTGTCTAATAATGCCCATATTTGTTTCATTATATAGCCTAATTTCTAGTTTATAAAATGTCGTTCACAACATGTGTTAAAAATTAACAAAGAGTCTCCTTCAATTTGAATCTTTGTGAGCTTAAAAATAAGAGCTAATTTTAAACCATGAAGCAATGCTTGAGCCTCTGCTTTATTATTGGTTCCATTTTGTAATTTATATGGCATAACCCACAGTAGTGATCCCTTATAATCTCTAATGATAACACCTGCTCCAAAAAAACCTAGATTTCCCCTAGAAGCTCCATCACAATTCAACTTAAACAAGCCCTTTGTTGGAGGTTTCCATCTTATTTCTTTTCTATTAACTTTTTGAGTTAAATGATGCAGAATTCCTTTAAATGGTAGATTAAGGAGAGGTCAAATCACCATTAATTTTAAATCCCAATAAAAAAAAAATTGAGCCAATATTCTTTACTTTACACACATATCCATTGACAGTTCCTGAGATAGAATGCTCTAAGGAATTCAACACCAGATTGTGATTAAGATTTTCTTTTCGAAAGATACATCTATTTCTTTCCCACCATAAATCCCAAACTACTGATGCAAGTATTACTAAGGTCAAATACTTGCAAAAAAGGAGTTTGTAAATAGAACTAACCAACTTGAGAATAATTTCCAAAGAGTAACTGGAAATGGCGAATACCAATTCATTTTGTTTGACACAAACAACCAACACGTTTGTGCTACTAAACATTGCAAGAAAAGATGATTTACATCTTCAAATTCCTCATTACAAAGAACACATTTAAAAGGTTTCACAATCCCTAACTTTGAAAGCTTATCACTAGTTAGAATCTTGCTCCTAATATCTAACTATGAAAAACAACCAGCTTTAGGAAAAATCATAGGATTCTAGCAAAAGTTATATGCTCTTTGTTTCTCTACCTATGGACCTGCCCGTGAAATTGACTTATTCCCCTCTTTGACTGTGTAAGAACCAGAGTTTGAATTTACCCATATTAACCTATTAGCTCCAGCACTGCAATACACAATCCTTTTCTAAAGAATAGATTGCAAGAGCACCTTAGGCTCATTACTAATTGCAAGCCCTGAACAATCCATATAATTAAATAATTGTAATTATTTAATTATTCTAACTATTCTCTAAGGTTAATTAAACAATCAATTGACCACTTTTTAAATAATTATCTTTAATTATTTAATCTCCAATATTCTTCATAATTAAATTTAAATATGTTTATTTTTTTAATTAACTAATTTCTAAATTCTTCTATAATTAAATAAATATTTTTATTTATTTAATTATTCATGTGAGTGCAAATAAATAAATTTTATTTATTTATTAAACTTACATTCTTTTTTTAATCTTTCCATCTTTCTTTAATTTTGGAATCTAAATCTTTCCTACATCATTAACTTTCCTTCATTTTGGAAACATCTTCATCCACTAGTCAACTCAGTCATCAAAATGGAAACTTCATGTGCACAATTATCTATTGATCAAATCAATTAATTCATTATTATCTCTTCGTGCTTCAAAATGGAAATTTATATTTTGTAGCTGAGTTGACTTTATTGTTTTTTCAGTTATCTCATGTCTTCATCCTCATCCTCATCTCTTATTTGTTTTATCCTCAGAAAGTCTATAAATAAGATTATTTCTTCATCATTTGGGATCTCACATCTTGTGCAAATCAACTATGTCAAAATCTGTCATCAATCAAATCAATCATCAATCGTATTGTCATGCTGTTGAGATTTAGCATCCACATCCAAAGACGAAGCAACATCACATCATTTATTTTTTGAGGTTTGCAGTGGGATCGGTAAATTAGAGATTTAAAATTTGATTTCTTTACTTATGTTTTCATGTGGTTTGAATTTCTTATTTTTCTGATTTCAATTGTATACAATACTGATAAGCTTAAACAGAGTAAGTAATAGCTTCAATAGAGTAAAATGTATATTTATTTACTGACTAGAAAACATGAGTAAAACATATATTATGGTGAAGTATTTGTCTCACATTAATCTTAAGACCATAGAATGCATCACATTCGATCTTGATAAAATTAGTTAACTTTACATATGAAACAACAAAAGACTAGAGAATGCATCACATTTGATGTTGATAAAATTAGTTAACTTTGGATATGAAATGAATTATTTGATTTTGCTTGAACTGACACTTATGCATTTTTGGTAGATTATTAAGCTTTTCTATTCCCATCCTAATATCTCTCTCGTGTCTTTATTTTATTGTCAATAGGACTTATATTGAAACTACTCTATTAGCAATGAGATTGGGTATTAAAGTTGTGCTAGTTCTTGAGCAGATCATTATCTTATCTATTTCCCTTACCTTTTTGAAAAAGTTATCAAAAGCACTTGTAATTTGGTGTGGTATGCCTTATTCATGTTCTTTTCACAAGAACTCTTTTTTTACTTGTGTGTTGGTCAAATGGAAGAGTTGAATCCGATGATTAAAACTAGTAGAGTAGTGAAGGTTCAGCCAGTAATTGGGGTAAGAGCCAAGCTCAACACCGAGCACAATGGTCACTGGGCTAGAACTTCTAGTGAAAGTGGGAAATTTGGACTTAGTACCAACAAGCTCATTCAAGTCATTCACAGGCTCAAAAAAGTAGGTTTGAAAAGCTTTCTTTTGCTTTTGTTTTCATACTATAATTGTAAGTTGTTATATAGTTATAAATTTATAATCTGTCTGATCAATTGGGATTGTTATCGTGCCCTTTAGGAAAAGTTGTTGCAATGCTTACAGTTTCTTTTCACATTGGTTCTTAGATATCATCTCTTTCAACTATAAAGGATTCCATAGATAAAGGGAGTCAAATTTACTATGAATTAGTTCTAATGGGTGTCTCTATGGTATGCCATGGGCTATTTCCTTTTGGTTCATTATCATCTTCTTTAATTGGTCAAATTTAAAGATGATATCATCTGAAGATATGAAATATCATGCAAATATATTGTGATAAATTGGTCCCTTTTCTTATACAAGGTCTAATTTTTATAGCATTACATTGATGTTGGAGGTGGGCTTGGGATTGACTATGATGGTACAAAGAGCCCATCTAATGTTTCAATCAACTATAGCATGCAAGTGAGATATAAGTATTCTTCCCTACTTGGTAAGAGACACAAAATTTTGAGGACACTAAAGTTCTGCCCAAGAAAAGTATTTTTGTCATGAAACATTTTTCAAATTGGTACTGATTGATGCCATTAACTCTACTCGAAAATGATCACATTTGCTATAATATTTGACTGAGCTATTTTCCATGTTAAGATATAATGACTGAACAATTTTTTATAGTGAATTTCTTCTACAGTCCTTAGCATTTTATCATATAACAAAGAACTTATTTCATGCAACTATGGTGAATAGTTTGTACAGATTTCCATGTAAATTTTCCAAAGGAATGAGAAGCTGATTTGAAGATGTAATTTTTTGTCTATTTGACATTTGTTGAAGGTGTACATTACTGGAAATAGTAATCTAAAACAAGGCCCAATTAAAAATATTTCATAATAGTGTTTTCCCTCACACTGAATATCTGATTTAAGAATATTAACATGCATAAATGACCAAATATTGATAACCAACAATTGGACCATTGTTAATAGTTGATGGTCATAAAATTTTATTATATAAACAACAATGCCATGTCTTATTTCATTGGTTTGTTGATTATCACCTCTTCACATGCACAAAGTTATATGTCTCTTAACCATTCCCATACATGCAAAATTGCTTAAGGCAGGGACTCCAATTGGTGCACAACTCTTGTTAACTTATAATTACTTTTAAAGAAACAAGGATGAAAATCTATCATTTTGTATAAATCATAGTTTTACTTTCATCAATTGCAAAGCATTTGAAATTCTTTATTTTTTTAAGATTTTTTTTTTTTTAACGAGGGGAATTGGGTGCAGCACGGCCGCCCATATAACCCCCCACCGCCAATAAACTTTTTACCGTGACCAGCAGTGCTGGTGGGACACACCAACCAGTACCATGGGAGCGCCAGAGAGTCGAACCCATGGTGGGCGCCCTGCTACAGGGAACACCTTAACCAACTGGGCTCAGACCGGCGCCCCTTTTTAAGATTTTCTTTTATAAAACTAATGTAATTGTATATTTTTTAATTATTAATAAATATATTATGGGTATTATATCTTATTTCTATTTATATTAACTATAAATGGTTTAAATTGATAATATTGTTAATTGTAGTGTACGGTTTCTAGTTTTGACTGTGTCAAAATTTCTTTTCCTCAATGTTTCAAATCAAACTATATGATCCATCATCAAGAAGATAGAAAAGAGAGCAAAATTGTAGTGTGATTTGAAATGTCGAGGAAAAGAAAAATTCACACAGTCTAAACCAAAAGCTGTACACTACAATATTATGGACTATGGAAACCGTATGTCAACAATATTGTTTTTTTTTTAATTGTTAATGCATAAGCCTTAATATAGGGAAAATAAAACCATGGAATCTCATGCAAGAACATGTAGAGGATCAAGATGGAAATAATGACTTCACTAGGGTGATCACAAGATAAAATCAATACTTAAATAACTAAACTTTTTTGAGATCAAGTATCTGCATGCTCTTACATTTCTTTTTAAATTGCAACTCACAATTGCACATTGGTGTACAAAGGGTACACCAAAGAAGTGTGTAAGGTCAATTAGGGATTTTTTAGTCTATTTTTACATGCATTTGTGTAGTATACATGAGGTTAATTAGTAAACCATTTAAAAAATGATGTTTGTGCAACAAAAGTCTCAATGGAGAAGTGATAGCTTCAAATAAATTATACATCCACTTACATGGATCTGAACACAACTAAAACAAAACCTTTGAATCAAGAAGATAATGAAGGTCTATGAAGAGGGAGGGGACATATAAGGAGAGAGATGGATGGGTAGAGAAATGGAGACATTTCTAGAGATGAATGGGAAAGATGAATATAGAGCAAGAGAGGAAGAGAGATAAATATATAGAGGTAGAGATGAATATAGAACAAGAGAAGAAGAGGGAGACAGATAGAGATATAGAGAGAGATAGAGGGAGAAATAAAGATAGAGAGAGATAGAGAGGAAGAAATAAAGAGATAAAGAGGAAGAGGAAGAGGAAGAGGGAGAGATAGAAAGAGAGATGGCGAGATAGAGTGATATAAAGATATAGATATAAGGAGATATAGAGAGAGGGGGAGAGGGAGAAAGATAAAGAGAGAAAATAGAGAGAAACACAAAAAGACAGAGAGGGAGATAGAAATAGGGGAGAGAGAGATAGAGAGAGAGATGGGAAGAGAAAGACATAGATACATAGATATATGGGAAGATAAAGGGAGAGAGAGGTTGAGATATAAAGATAGATAGGAGGATATGGAGGGAGCAAGAGAGAGAGATGGGGAGAGATAGAGAGAGGGAGGAAGATAAATGGGTAGAGGAGGGAAAGAGAGAAGATGGGGAAGAGGGAGATATATGTAGAGAGGGAGAGAGAAGAAGGGGGGAGAGAGGGAGAGGTAGAGGGAGTGATATATATAGAGGGTGATATAAAGAGATAAAGATGTATAGGAAAAGAGATAAAAAGATAGGGAGATAGATAGATAGATAGGGAGATATACGTAGAGAAGGATATGGATAGAAAGAGATAGAGAGATGAGTGAGAGGGAGATCGCGTGAGAAATAAAAATAAAGATATGGAGTAGATGAGATGGAGGGAGAGATGGAGTGAATAAGATAGGGAAAGGGAGACATTTCTAGAGATGGAGGGGAAGAGAGGAATATAGAGAGAGAGAGAAGAAGAGTGAGACAAATAGATAGAGGTAGAGATGAATATAGAATGAGGGAGGAAGAGGGAGACAAATAGATGGATATTGAGAGAGATAGAGGGAGAAATAAAGATGGAGAGAGATAGGGAGATAGAGGGGGGAGATAGAGAGGGATAGATAGAGAGGAAGAGATAAAGAGATAAAGAAGAGGAAGAGAGAGAGATGGAGAGAGATATGGCAAGATAGAGCAATATAAAGATAGAGATATAAGGATATATAGAGAGAGGGGGAGAGGGAGAGATAAAGAGAGAAAAATAGAGAGTAGAGAAAGACAAGTAGAGATGGAGAGAGAGAGAGAGAGAGAGAGAGAGAGAGAGAGAGAGAGAGAGAGAGAGAGAGAGAGAGAGAGAGAGAGAGAGAGAGAGAGAGAGAGAGAGAGAGAGAGAGAGAGAGAGAGATGGGAAGAGAAAGAGATAGATATAGAGATATATGAGAAGATAAAGGGAGAGAGAGGTTGAGATATAAAGATAGATAGGGGTAGGAAGGGAGCAAGAGAGGGAGAGATGGGGAGAGATAGAGAGAGGGATGGAGAGAAAGGGAGAGAGACATGTAGAGGAGGGAGAGAGAGAAGGTGGGGAAGAGGGAGATAGATGTAGAGAGGGAGAGAGAAGAAGAGGGGGGAGAGGGAGAGGGAGAGATATAGATAGAGTGTGATATAGAGAGATAGAAATGGATAGGAAAAGAGATACAGAGATAGGGAGATAGATAGATAGATAGATAGATAGATAGGGCGATATACGTAGAGAAGGATATGGATAGAAAGAGATAAAGAGATGAGTGAGAGGGAGATTGAGTGAGAAATAAAGATAAAGATATAGAGTATAAGAGATGGAGGGAGAGATGGAGTGAATAAGATAGAGAGAGAAGAAGGGGGAGAGAGGGAAAGGATACTGTATAGGGAGAGATATAGGGAGATAGATGTAGAGAGATATAGATAGTATTCAAAATCAAGATGCAATGCTACAAATACAAATAATCCACACTAATAATATTATTCTCTATTACACTCACTTATTCAATCATAGATTACATATGCCAATATATAGGAATTGGATCTCCTATATTATAAGAGAACTCTTGTAACAAATCCCTTACATCATGGGATAAAAGATAAACAAACTATAACAAAGACATGTAAATATACAAGCTATTAACAAATATTTTTTGTATGTATCCTATAATTCTAACAAACATGTGAACACTAACAATAGTTTTCCCAACATTCCCCCCCTTAGTGTGAACATGGTAAAAGCTCACACTCTTCATCTGTAGTAAGCCTAACTCTTGTGGGTCATGATCTTGATTCAAAACAAAAGGAACCTCCCATCAACCTTTCATGGTTTTCACATAGGTTTACCACAAACCTGGACATGAATAGGAACCCATCCATCTATTCACCTCATGTAGTTTTTTGAATCCTCCCACAAACCCTTTCAAGATCCATGAACTGACTTACTTCAGTGCTTTTGTTTGCCACTATGCTTGTACATCAAGGAAGTTAGAGAAAGCAACATACATATCACAAATCTAAAAAAAACCCATACTAGAAAAGGTTTCACATTACATTCTATAAGAACACAATGTTCTTAATTGTAGTCACTGTTATTGATCACTGCCACTCGATCTTGAACAACATATACAACCACCACTACCACTGAAATTTTTCCTTGACTTTAGTCATTTTGGCATGAAATGGGAATGGATCATTGGTTATTATTCCCCCCCATAATGTGAAATTTCCACTTATTCACACAACCAAGAACACTAAAAAGTGAATCATATCAGGGTGCATGTTACTATCTGGATCTTGTTGTCTAGATCTTGCTACACATGATCACCATTGCCAATGAACGTATTCAATGACTGATCATCTTATAATGAAGTATGACAATTAGAGGGCCACTGCAGTCAGAGGACCTTTGCAGTCATCTGCTCTCCAATACAATCATTTTTCTAGCATCTACACACCATATTGAAAAGCTATTTTTTTTTTTAAAACACACTACATATTGTACATTTTCAACCATATCATGTGTGCGGCCCCATCATTGGTGATTGATGAGAGGACACTGATTGAACTCCATCCTCTGTTGCCTCCCACCTCCAATTATCTATTGCTAGCTCAGTTTAATTTTATTATGAGGCTCATATATACAAATCCAAATGAACCAGTGAGACAATTATGAATGGTTGATCTGATCAAAACTTCACAAGCTGATCAAATAGAGAACCGAAATGTTGGTGCACCTACCGATGATGTATACATCGATGCCCTATGCATATAGATGAAGCCGCAACCAATAATGAAAAGATCTACACACAAATTATGTGTGAAAACCACCACTCCAATCTAAGAGAGGGAACTATGAATAACAATACTGTCAAAAGGACACTAGATACACAAAATTGCCTCCAAAAATATAATGAACTGCCTTGAGCCCAATCCAAAGTACAATATGCAGATAAAATTCCACAAGGGAAATATGCATGCTCTAAACAATATAAATGGTGGCACCAAAGTACACAAGGTCGTTGATTCAATACACAAGTGCTCGATACCTAATCACGACTCAACAACCTAGCATGTCTATCGGCATTTGCATTCGCCAATTGTGAAATCCAATCAAGCAATGCCTCTGCTGACCAATTAGAATGAAGACCCATTAGTAACAATAGAGGGACTGCTTATAGAAAGAGATTGTGACCTGAATAGTGAGTTTGCTCAACTCCAATATCAACACAACATTGGCCTTCAAACCGATGATGAAATCCACCAACCACTGATAAGGAGATGAACACGGTCAGTCAATGAATTTTCCAAGGTATGAGAAGCAAAAATTAAAAAATACAGATCATGAATGATGTGATCCGAAATAAGCCTCCAATCAAGCCTTAAATGCACTGGCTAAAAGAACCATGCCCTACAAGAGATTCTTGTGAAGCTCATACAAGTCACGATTTGATGATTCATAAGGGGCTTTGGAATTTCATGTCCTTCGACGGTTATATCATGCCTTCTGCGATAGGCACTTATCAGACTAGATTAATGGCTGCCATCTAGAACCAGATATACTACATTATTTCAGTATAGTAGATACAAATAATAACTCATTAATAATTCTCAATCTTCCATATGAATAGGCACAAAATCAGTGAATGCTCTAATACCATATTCAAAATCAAGATGTAATGCTACAACTGCAAATAATACACTCTAATAATATTATTCTCTATTACACTCGCTTATTCAATCATAGATTACATATGCCAATATATAGGAATTGGATCTCCTACATCATAGGATAACTCCCGTAACAAATCTCTTACATCATGGGATAAAAGATAACCAAAATATAACAAACACACGTAAATATACAAGCTCCTAAAAAATATTTTTTGTATGTATCCTATAATTCTAACAAATAGGTGAACACTAACAATAGTTTTCCCAACAGATAGAAAGAGATAAAGAGAGGAGTGAGGGAGAGAGAGAGAGAAGAGATAGAGGTAGACATAATGAGATATAAATAGAGAGGGGGAGGGAGAGATAGGGAGATATAGATAGAGGGGGAAAGAGTGGGGGAGAAAGAAGGTGATAAAGATAAGTAATAGAGGTGTAGATGGGTGAAAAGATATCTAGAGATAGAGATAGAGGTAGGGAAGGAGAAAGGGAGTGTGTGTATATGAGTGAGAGAGATATGGAGAGATATAGAAAGGGAGATATATATTTATAAATAGATAGAGAGGGATGGAGAGGGGGAGATAAATAGAGAGAGGAGAGAGAAGTAAAGAGGAATAGAAAGAGATAGTGATAAGGAGAGAGGGAGAGATAGGGATACAGATAGATATAACTTGAGAAATATAGATAAACATATAGAGAGGGAGTGATGGAAGGAGAGAGAAAGAGAGAGAGGAAGAAATGGAGATAGAAAGAGGGAGATAATGAGAGAGGGAGAGATGGAGAGATAGAAAGAGGGAGACAATGAGAGGGAGAGATGGAGAGATAGAAAGATGAAGATATAGGAAGTGACATAGAGAGAGAGGTAGGGAGAGGAATATAGAGAGGGGGAAAGAGAGAGATACAAGAGGTGATAGAGAAAAGTAGTAGAGAGGGGGTTGAGGTAGAGAGATAGAGATAAGGTGGGGGGAAAAGGGAGTGTGTATATAATATTTATATTTAACAATATGCATCATATTCCATATAATATGTATAATAAATATAAATTGAATATATTTTTTCATAAATATAATATATTTTTTTCATAAATATAATATATTTTTTTCATAAATATAATATATATATTTTTAAATATAGATAAATATTAAACTTCTAATATATTTAATATTTTAATATATTTTCAATAAATATAATATATATTTATAAAATAAATATAGATAAATATTTTTATATGCTATCATGCCTTCCATTATCTGCTGGTGCTAACAAAAGCTTAAATAAGAAAATGAGAAACTTCTTCTAGCAAGGTAATTTGGAGCAACAAAAATTTCCCTTAATCAGTTGGGATAAGGTGTGCAAAGCAAGGGAGGCGGATCGTGCAGGGCTAAAGAATCTAATTTTTTAGAACAAAGCATTGGGAGCTAAGCTGGTGTGGAAGTTGCACACAAACCTAGAGTTAAAATGGGTGAATATCTTATAATTTAAGTACTTAGAAGGGGGAGAAACAAGCATTTTCTCATCAAAAACTCTTTTGCATAGCTCAAGAATCTAGAATTTTTTATGCAGCTACAGGGAGGTAATCATAGGCTTCCTTACCTAGGATGTGAGTGATTGGACAATTTATCTCTTTTGGGAAGACTCATGGGGTGGGCTTCAAAATTTAGTGCACAAAGGTGACTTAGAACAAGTAAGATTAGCTACAAAATTGGCTTGGGGAATTCATGTTAGAGATTACTTAAGCATCTCTGAGGAAAATGGCTGCTATGAATGCAAATGGAAATGTGTGAGGTCATTGGGTTTTAGTGATGAAGTGGAAAAGGTATATGAAGAGGTTATTTGAATTTGTTCTATAAATTTGAGAAAGGGTAAAGATAAGTTGAAATGGCATGGTTCCCCCTCGGGCAACTGTAACGCAAAAGTAGGTGTAGTGAAGGGTGATTCACTACTCATGAGTCTCTTAATTCGAGCAAGAGATTCCCAAGGGGTGAACTACCCTAAACTACTTTAGGGAACAAAGTGAGAGTTCTAGAATAAGAAAGAGTAAATCACAGAGGTTTTATGGATGAACTGACGAGGTCTTAGCCAAAGGATGACAGTGCAAAATGAGGATGATAGCCTGACGCATTGACATCTCATGTGGACTTGTAGACACTCAAAATATCCTGATTGATATCATGCACTTGATTCTGATTGACTAACACTGATTCTTCCTTAATCATTTCTATACTAATCAATTCTTTATTAAATTAATTAATTTCTCCTAAAATCAGATAATACACTTTATTAGATTATTTAATCATGTTCTTCCTTTAATTAAATAAACCAACTTTATTTAATTAAATCATAATGTTCTTCATTTAGTTAAATAAATCAACTTTATTTAATTAAATCCTAATGTTCTTCCTTTAATTAAATAAATCAATCTTATTTAATTAAAATACTAATTTTCCAATATCTTCAAATTTGAATTAAATAAAATCAAAATATTTAAATTAAATGTCACAATCTAAGTTAATTAATCCTAAATTAATTAACTCCTAACACTAATCCTCCATTCCTCTAGCTTTTGCAAGTTGCACATGTAAATCAATTTATTTGATTTACTAATTCCCCCTATTTTCATTCAAATATGGCATATTCTTTGGAATATTCCATCCACTTGAGTTTTCCCTCCCAAAGGACTTTTTTCCTCCACCTTTGCATTGAAGGATCTTACATGAGCCACCTTGGTATTAATTCCTCTTACACCTCCTCTTACACAAGCCACCTCTTCAAATTTAAATTTCACCTACATGCATTAAACATGCACATTGTTCAAAATGTGCTCCACTCTCCTTCATTAGCATGTTGACAAGTGGCACAATGCCATTGGTCCCTTTTTTAATCCTACATTCTCCCCATTCTTCACTCTTCAATCCTTCTTCCTTATAAATAGAGGCCTTCTCTATTGATTTGGAATCCACAATCATCTAGATTTTGATGCAAGGTTATGATCCACAAGTTTATGCAAGTTTATTATTCATATTTTCATCCAAGTTAGCATAGAATTTATCATCCATAGCTAGGTTATTGGAATTTTCCATCAAGAATCACACATCTATCATCAAGCTTATCAAGGAATTGGGAAAGGGCTTCTTTCCACATCAAAGAAGCACCACTTCCCCCATGGGATGCTGGTTTGAGCATTTAGAATAGAATTTCATTAATAGTTTATTTGATTACTTTACTTTGATTTCATGTTCTTGTGTTTGAATGAATTTCATGGGGAATGCTTGTTTACACTTGTTTAAGGACTAATGTTTGCTTGTTTGTCCATGTTTGAGTAGGTCTAGGCAAATCATTCACATTTTGGCACTAGAAGGAGGGCGAATCTTTCAAAATTAACACATTTTTGGTCAATTCTGTTGTTTTTTTCCATTTTTTGTTCTTTCAGGACACAACGACATTGAGGAGGACAAACAACGACGCTATCAGTCCAGTGTCGCTATATAGTGACATTGCCTCTTTATCTAAAGGGTGATGCTTTGTTTATTTTCCTAAAGGACGGATCATTCAAATCTCAAAGGGTGACATTGGTTAATATAGCGGCACAATCGTGGTCTCTATTTTTCCACAAAGTAATGTTGATTTCCATAGAGTGACACTAAAGCTCCAAACAATGACGCCTTTGTGAATTGTGACACTGGGTTGGGGTAAAAATCAATTTTCAAATTTATTTTGGCATGTGCTTTATGTTGTTGATTTCTCTTGACTATTAATCTATTGTGTGGCCCTATTTTTTGTAAGCTGATCAAATTTTGTAGGTTAGGGGACAAAGAAGGAAAAGAGGAAACAAAGGGAAGGTTTCTTATGGCACTATTTCACGAATTAAACAAGTGTTTTTGAACACTTTAGGGATACTTATAACCCATTATTTGGAAATATTGCTATCTATCAGTTTAGGACTCAAATATATTTTGTTTGGGATTTAAAAAGAACACACAAAGGGTTAAAAAGAAACTTAGAAACTCACTAGATTTATTTTGGGTCTTAAAAATTGAAGAATCAACTTCAAACACTTGTTTTTGGTGCTATAAAAAGAATACAACATTGCTTTGAGGACTAAAAAATGAATTTGTGCTTGTCTTGTTTTACAATCTTCTTTACAAAATAATATTAGTCAAATGCGTATGCACTTCTCTCGCGCTTCATGATGATCTTGAGAATCAAAAGTATTTTAGTGATATTAGGTTGTCTGAAAGTTTGCCTCCACATGTCAAAATTGGGTTTTAAAAATTGAACAAAGCTTGCTAGTGTGGGAAAAGGCATCGCGTGTGTTCTCTCATTGTTCATGAAAAAAAGGATTGATCAAACTACAAATGTACTTACTCACTTTTGTTCACCTTTAGAGGGCCTTCCTTGTTCAAAAAATGTACTCACCCCAAGGGAATGACCCAAGTGGTAATGAGCATAAGCCAGGCTCTTCCGAACCGCTATACAAATTTGTGGTTGCAAGGAAAGTTTGTAATCAACTAAGTGATGCATGATAGCTCTCTCCTAGTATCTTTATGATGTGTAAAGCCCATTTTCTAAGGGTTGGGATACCTCTTGAAGGAGTTTATCATTGTGTCCTTTGAACTAGATGCCCTTATTACGAACCCTTGTGTAGTAGCCAAAAATCCCAATATTGTTGGCATCAGGAGGTCGGACCTATGGTGCCATCCCACATATTTGTGATTCTTTGTAGATATGAAAATTTCATCATGGGAGATTCATGAGAACTAAAGCTTGGATGACCCATATAAGTGAGTGTCGTGGAGGGGAGCCAGTGTGGTCAAGCTTATAATCATCCACTTTGAATAAGCGTAGCTGGAGAAATCCAAGTGGGAATTCAACAAATATTTTCTTTTTCATCCTAGGTTTGTGCAATTTTTGAGTCACTTAAACACATTGCTTGGATCCAAAATCTTGAAAACAAACATTCAAGAATGTCATCAAATTTCAAACCTTTAGAAGAAGCAAATACCTTTGAAAAGTCCAAGTATTACTGCTTGTCCCTAGGGATTCTGTCCTTAGAGGCTTCTAAGTATTTGGACCTATATCTCAATTTGTTATCTCTAAAGTCAACATTAAGGAACTATTGCCTTGATTCTCTTGATTTCCACATAATGGACCTCGTGGGATGAAAAGAAATTGAGACATAAACATTTAGTTGAAAATCTATGCAAGAAAGTGTTTGTGGTAAAAGAACTCATTGAGCAAAGATAAAAGACAAATTGAACCCCACAAATGTGTTTGTTCAAATGATTTACCGCAAGATCAAAGTTCCAAAACTAAATTCCATCAATCGTCACAAACGTCTTAGTCCAAGAAATCTCAAGAAATTCTAATCTATACTTTATCAAGTTAGAGAAACATTTCTCTATAACTTTTACAAATGTGCATTGAAGGACAACCCAAAGTTGTACTCATTCCATTATTGTCAAAATATAGTTCTCTTCCAACATTTTGAGTTTCTCACTTTGTAGGGTTGAAAAGTTCTTGGAAGTATAGCATGTCCTTCAATACCTAGGCCTTGTAAACAAAAGTCTCTCTAGGTTCACCTAGGATCAAAATCAACACTTTCATCCATCCTCAAAACATCAATCAAAACCCATCTCACGAAAAACTCTTAGAATCTTGGAAAAAATCCTTCATGCTAGGCTTTTGGAAAATCCTTCTAGTCAAAATCAAAATCATCTTGTTTGATTAAGTGTGTGCAGATGCATCCTTCTTTATACACTTAGTTAAATTATCACCTTGTGGACAAATTTATTCCAAGACAACATCCATCCTCTTGGAGTTTATAAGTTCATTATCAAATCCAAATCCAAATCAAAATAAAAATCCAAATCAAACCCAAAGTCAAAAATCCAAAAGTCCAAAAGTTTAGTATCTCTCCAAGGTTCCTTAAGAGTTCAATCATTCACATCATTCACCTCTCATTGTCTCATCACCATCCTTTGATCCTTAACATCTTAGATTTTCTTTTTTGTGCCTAAAGTTTGGACCAACCTAAGGAGTTAGAGGTTTACCTCCCATATTCTTGAAATTTGATCCTTATTTATGGTCCAAACTAGATCTCAACACAAGAAGAACATGGAAACAAACAAAGAAACATCCACTTCAAGTGACTTGAGTCAAACTGCACCTGAAATCAACCCCATCGGATCTAGCAATCCCCCACTCAACCTTCCTCAACTACCA
This sequence comes from Sequoia sempervirens, assembly GCA_007258455.2. Classification (NCBI taxonomy): domain Eukaryota; kingdom Viridiplantae; phylum Streptophyta; class Pinopsida; order Cupressales; family Cupressaceae; genus Sequoia; species Sequoia sempervirens. The sequence goes on along the minus strand of VDFB02353493.1, from coordinate 77,032,263 downwards.
CAAGATCTTTAAGAGGGAGGTTTCCAAATGGAGGATATCACCAACAATGTCCTAGGAATGACTCAAGATGAAGTCATGGAAATGGTCCAAAATTCTTAAAATCACAAAATTTTCAACATAATGGTGAGACTTAATCCTTCATAATACATGCTATAATTAGCAAAGGAAGGGGCTAAACTCCATTTTGATTATGATGTAAGCACTATTGTGGAAAAACCTCTTGAGAATATGTCGCTTGTACCATTCACACCACCTTCTCAAAACATCATTCAACCCATCCCGCAACCAACATCATCTAATGCTTTAAGTCAACCCATGGTTACCAAGAGGATTTCATTGCTTCATGCTCTTCAAAAACATCCCCTTGTAAATATCCAAGACTTGGATTCAAACACCATCTTGGATCAACCAAATACCGTTCCTCAAAACACAAAACATCCATACGTTCCACTCATCTTTCATGACACCAACAATCCATCCACTTTTTCTGCATCATTGACATATTCTCTTGACACACAAGTCTCTCTCCCCATGAATTCACAAGGACAAGGGGGAATCTTTGATCCCTCATCATCAATTTCTCGAGGAAACACACCACCCATCTTCCCACCATTTCCCCCTCTACCATTAAAATCCACACCAATCCTCGGTTTAGGGAAACCCCCTTTACCAATCCTCAATCAACCAAATCAAAGCAATCCTCCAATCATGAATTAAATCAACATACCAAATCCTCTGATCATGCCATCGATATCGCAACCCCAAGTGGCACCAATCCAAACAACACAATCAATCGCCACACTATCTATAAATATGGTCTCCCAAGGACCTAGCATAACAAACGCACCATCTATCACACAACCCCCTATCATGAATTCAACGACACCCCAACAACCACCTCAAAAAACTCTCATCACAACATATCACACCATTCCAAATCCTCCATCTCCACCACCGAACCAAACATGGAAAATCAATATAGTATCACATTGCAAGTTGCCCAACAAGCCTATCAGAAAGCATTCCAACAATTTCAAGCTCAATAAGCCACACAAGCTGCTTAACAAGCATAGGCATAGCAAGCCACACAATAAGCACAACAAGCTGCTCAAGCTTTATTGCAACAACAACAAGCCTCACAAGTTGCACAACAAGCTACTCAACATGTGCAAGCAACACAAGTCGCACAAGTTGCAAGAGTCACCCATCAAGCTCAAGCTTAGTATCAATCCCAACAAGCTCAAGCATAAGCACAATACCAAGCACAACAACAAGTAGCTCAACAATAAGCCTATCGACAAGCTTTACAACAATACCAAGAGCAACGAGAAGTAGCTTAACAACTAGCCCAACAACAAGCATTGTTGGCACAACAACAACAAGACCAACAACAATTGCAGGCATACCAACAAGCATTGGTGGCACAAAAAAATGTGCAAAAACCTCCCACAAACATGCAAAACACCCCACCTGCCACTCAAACAATAAAACCACCTCAAAACCCACTCATCCCACCACCCGATCTATAGAACGATGTATCTACACAAATCAAATTTCTCTCACAACAAGTGCTAGACCTAAAATTTGAGAAATCAACAAAACCCCAAGGGAATTTGTGCCCTTATCCTTTTGACAAAAGCATTGTGATGGTTCCATTCCCAAAAGGATTCGAGATACCTAAATTTGATGAATATCGTGGGATTGGTAACCCTGAATATCACATCAGGGAATTTCATGTTCACTATATGGAAGATGCATACGATGACACTTATCTAATGCGACTATTCCATCAAAGTTTGGCTGGACCAACAATGGAATGGTTCTCTCATCTTCCTCCTGGAATAAAAAAAATTCCAGGAAATTGTGGACATGTTCATACAAAACTATTCATTCAACATACGCATGGACATAAGTATAGAATAACTATCTGCTCTCAAACAAGCCAAGGGGGAAAAATTTGCATCCTTCTTGCAACAATGGCAATCCAAGGCCAATAGGAGTAAGTGGACTATGCCCAAAGAACAACAAATCTACACTATCATCGCCAATATTGAAGGGACCTTGTCCTTTCATCTAAAAATATAGTGCATCACTATGTATGACTAGTTGATCCCCAAGGCACTCAACATCGAAAGAGCCTTTATCGTACAAGGGGGTACACCCACTTATCAAGACAATTGTCCATCAACTAGTTACAACGAAAAACCTCGCACATGGGCAAAAAATAAGAACATGACTAACAATGGTGTAGTTGATGCCAAAGTTGTTATCAGTTCTCCAAGGCAAAACTCACAATCATATCAGCAACCGCAAGCCAATAACCAGAACAACACACAAGCCAACACAGTATTGCAACAACCCAACAATCAAGTGGTCAATAATTTGAATAATCAAGGGGGACCGCCCCCATGGAACAAGTATCCCCCCAAACGAAAATACACACCCCTTGGGGAATCAATTGAATATGTCATGAAAAAACTGGTACATGAGAATCTCATTAAAATCCCCATTTATGAGAATTATCAAGAGCCTCGAGTGAAACCACCATGGTATAACGAAAACTACCTTTGCAATTTTCATAAAATCAAGGGGCACACGATGACCAATTGCATGAGATTGAAAAATTGACCCAAGACCTTATCGATGACAAAACCATAAACGTTGAACAACCTACAGGAAATTAGGACCTTAAGATATACATGAATCCAATTCCAAATCACAATAAAGGAAACAATAATGGAAAAGCAAAGTATAACAATGTAAACCATGTTTACGATCATGTTGTTGCATCCTTAGATGAATGGGTCACTGTTGTCAACATCAAAGGAGCTAGAGTTGACTGTGGAGTCACCACACACGGTGGCAGATTTACTATTCTTGGATCATCACAACCACCCAAGGCACTGACCTCTAATCTAAAATTTGTTCCCAATGGTTATAATGTCTTGAAATAGCTAAAAAGAACCCCTACCCAAATCTCCATCATGGAGCTGTTGAAAATCTCACCTACACATAGGAAGATCCTAGAAGAAGCATTAGCCACATCCTCTATCCCCACGGATCTTGATGGAGACTAGTTCCAAGCTATGGTTAGACACATCACCACACCGCATATCTTGACATTATTTGAACAAGATCTCCCAACTCAACCATCTCATAACCGCGCACTCCATTTGAGGTCTTGGTCCATAAAAATAAAGTCTAAAGAGTCTTGGTGGATGGGGGTGAAGGTCTGAATTTTTGTACCCTCAAGCTAATAAAGAATCTAGGATTCTTCAAGGATGTCATTGAAAAAGGTAAAGGTATTACAATCAGGGCATATGATCAAGAACGAGTGTCTCAAGGCACTATTCAACTCCATATTCAAGTAGGGCCAACCATCATGGAAACTACATGCCAAGTCCTTGATCTAGAAATACCTTACAATATCTTCCTGGGGCGCCCATGGATCCATGGAATGCAATCTGTCACATGTACCTTCCATTAATGTGTCAAGTCTCCCTATCAAAATCAAGAGGTCACAATCCATGGTGATCTCGAGCTATTTTATTATTGCAAGAATTTGGAAGTCAAGTACTATAAGATCCCTCAAGTCCCAAAGAATGATGAAGGTCCTACGACTCCATATGTAGACCCATCTACCTTAGCCTCCACTTCTAAGACATAGACACCCGCCATTCCTAACATCCCTGATATAAAATTCATTAACTAAGACAATGGGTGTGGAGATTACAAAATGAAAAAGAGTGCCTTTGTAATAGAAGAGTCACCTCAATCTCCTAGATCTCATGGGAAACCACATCTAAATAACACCTCATCTCAAATCTTCAAAGGAGACCCCTCCAGATTTAAGTGCTGGGGGGACCTAAGTCGGGAAGTGGTAGACGAAAAGGACATATCAAGTCTACTATACTAAGATGAAAGGTCCATGCCTGATCTTCCCATGGACGATGACAACAAAGGACTAAAAATGATGCTTGGCATAGGCTACAACAAAAATAAGAAACTTGGACAAAATGACAATGGTCTTCTAGAACCTATCATTCCTAAGAAGCGTATAAGAAATCTTGGCCTTGGATGTACCCCTCCGAAAATAACCATACTTGGCAAAGGTGCCCCAGTTAGAAAAGTCAAAGCTCCTCCTTAATTATCGGTGTCCATAGGTTTTCCCTTAGATAACTATACCTTTGATATAATCGATGTGTGTGACAAGGACCCTATCACTGACTTACCCATACTATTTTAGGATTCCTCTCTTTTCATGATTAGTACCATATCTTTCAAACCAAGTAACCAGACCAATGAGCTAAAACTTGTCTACCCCCAACTCATCGAGTATGAGCAACAAGGACCACCAATTTTGGACACATTCAAAAACAATGAGGCTCTCTCAGAATTCATGGGATTGAGGGATACTCTACCATGTGAAGATCACAAAGCTAGGTTCAACATTGAGTTGGAAACACAAGCATATTATGGGGAAACGATTGAATCCCTCAGTCACAAAAGTGAAAATTTAAGAATAATATCTAGGTCTTTGAGTGAAAACCACACTGTGGCACTCTTTGACCCAAAAATAGTAAAAAAAGAAAGGGCATATCCAATGGTGAAAACCTCTCTGAGGCACCAGAGGATGAGGGATTCAATCTTCCCCATAATTTTATTCATCAGGAGAAGTTAGTAGTCTTGGTAGAAAAGTGCAATCTTGTCAATCTAGGGACCGAGGAAACACCACATATCACATTCTATGCATAATCACTATTGACAGAAGAATAGGAAATTTTAGCTGCATTTCTAAGGGAAAGAAAGGTAAACTTTACATGGACCTATGTCGACATGCCTGGTCTTGATCCAGAAGTTCGGGTTCACCATCTAGTTGTCTATTCAGAATCAAACCCAGTAAAACAAAAACTGAGAAAGATGCATCCACAAATAGCATTACTAGTCAAACTTGAATTACAAAAGCTCCTTGACACTGACTTCATATGACTAACTGATTATCTAGAATGAGTTTCAAACTTGAAACTAGTCACTAAACCCACTGGGGGCATCTGCATCTGCATTGACTTCAGGGACCTAAACAAGGCATGCCCCAAGGATGAATTCCCTCTTCCCTATATCAACATGATTGTGGATCAAACAATAGGACATGCAATGTTGTCATTAATGGATGGGTTCTTAGGGTACAATCAAATAATTATAGCCAAAGATGATCAAGAAAAAATAGCTTTCACCTGTCCATGGGGGCCTTATTGCTGGAACATGATGCCATTTGGGCTGAAAATGTAAGAGCTACTTATCAAAGACCTATGACACTAATCTTCCATGACATGATTCAAAAAATTGTGGAAGACTATGTGGATGAAATATTAGCTAAATCAAGAAAACGTCGAGATCACATACTAGCTCTAAGCTCCATCTTTGACGGGCTAGAAGAATACAGGGTTAGACTTAATCCAAAGAAGTGTGTCTTTGGTGTACAGTCATGAATGCTCCTTAGGTATATCATATCTATGAGGGGAATCAAGATAGACCATGCCAAAGTCAAAGCAATTCTCGAGATGGAGGCACCAAGGACATTGAAGCAGATAAGGGGTTTGTAGGGAAGACTCCAATCCATTCACCAGTTTATAGCACAATTAGCAGATAAGGCTATCCCATACTCTCAACTACTCCACAAGGGGGTAGCATACAAATGGGACAAGAAATGTGATCAGGAATTTAATAAAATCAATGAGTACTTGCTCACACCACCTGTCCTTATGCCAACAATTCCAAACAAGCCCTTGATCCTGTATATATCGGAAACAATAATAGCCCTTGGTGCTCTCTTAGCACAACATGAGGAAAATGGGAAAGAGAGCACTATTTACTACATTAGTAGAACCATGGTGGGACATGAGTTGAATTATATATCCATTGAGAAGGCTTGCTTAGCAGTTGTGTTTGCTGTACAAAAATTTAGACAATATATGTTGGCACATCAGATAAAACTCATTGCCAAGATAGATCCTCTCAAGTATATGCTTTCTAAAGTAACACTCACAGGGTGAACAACTAAATGGGTCATGATCCTGACAGAACACAACATTGAGTATGTAGAATGAAAGGCCATTAAAGGACAAGTGATTACAGACCAACTAGCATAAGCACCTCTATATTTAGAAAACCCATTGGTATCAGAGTTCCCCAATGAGCCCATATTTAAGATAAGCGTAGCAGATCATTGGAAAGTATTTTTTGATGGATCTTACGCACAACATGGGTAAGGAGTTGGAGTCTTCTTCATTAAACCACAAGGAGATTGCATACCCAAGTCATATAAGCCATCTTTTCCTTGCATAAACAATATTGTAGAGTATGAGGCTCTTGTCATAGGACTTAGAATAGTAGTACAATGGTAGATCATGGCACTCAAGGTCTATGGAGACTTGCAGCTAATCATCAACCGGGTCAATGATGAATACCAAAAAAAGGATGACAAATTGACTCCATACAAGAAAATGGTGGAAAGCCTCAAATAATTCTTCATTGACATCACGTTTGAGAAAATACCTAGGGAAAACAACAAAGTAGCGGATGTTATGGCAACAATCAAATCACTACTAGATATCCCACACAATGTCCCTAAGCAAGAATTCCTTGTAGAGCAGCTTCTCATACCAAATTTTGAGGTACCAAAGTTTGAATTCGTGTGTGAAATCATTGGTCATGGTGACCCTTGGTATCATGACATCTACACCTACTTGAAAATAGGAGTCCTCCTCATTGATATCACCCCAAACCTTAAAAGAACATTTGTCAAGAAGTCATCCCACTTTTTTTTTTCTTTTTTTCTTTTTTTTTTTAATCTTAGGAGACACCCTATATCGTAGGAGTATCAAAGGAACCTTGTTACAATGCCTTAACCCTAAGGAAGCTTTGATTGCTTTAATTGAGGTACACAATGGCATTCGTGGATCACATTCGAGTGGTATAACCTTGGCCAAGAAATTGCTGAGGATGGGCTACTATTGGCCTATGATGGAAAGAGAAGCTCACGGTTATGTTTGAAGGAGTTTGCAATGTCAACAACATGGGGATCTCATCCATGCTCCAGCTTAGGAGCTCCAATTGATTATAACACCTTGGCCCTTTTTATAATGAGGGCTTAGTCTCATTGGTAAAATCACACCCGCCTCATCCAATAGACACAAGTTCATTATCACCGCCACTGAGTACTTCACGAAGTGGCTAGAGGCCATTCCCATGACCTATATCATTGGAATTTTTTTTTCCAAGTTCATCCTGAACTACCTAATTTTTTTCTATGGAGTCCCTCAAGCCATTATCTCAGATAATGAGACACCTTTCAAAAACTAGGATGTTCGATACCTATGCCAAAAATTAAATATCCAACATCACTTTTCTACTCCATACTACCTCTAAGGAAACAACCAAGCTGAGGCTACCAATAAAACCATCTTGAAAATCCTAAAGAAAACAGTCAAAGAAGCTAGTCATGACTGGCACTTACAGCTAAATCCCACCTTATGGGCGTACCGAACAAGTATCCATGCCCATAGGTGCAACCCCTTTCTCCTTGGTTTATGAATCAAAAGCCATCCATCCCATTGAGATCGAGCTCCCATCCTTAAGAATATCATTACAAAATCTCATCATTGATGAAGAATATCGGGTGTCATGGTTGAATGAGTTAGAACTACTAGATGAGCAATGCATGGTTACCTTGAATCACCTACAAGTCTACCAGAACCATCTCAAGCAAAGCTACAATAAGAAGATCAAGAGTCAGACCTTTCAAATTAGAGAGCTTGTATTGAAGGAGAATCAGAAGAATGTACCAAATATAGACAGTAAGGGAAAATTTGAACTCAATTGGTTGGCTTCCTTCATCGTCACGACAAGTTATAAATCAGGAGCATATTAGTTGTCAACACCAAAAGGTGAACCTCTGCAGGAGCCCATCAACAACTCCCATCTCAAAAAGTTTTATGCCTAAACTTATAGGTATAAATCCAAAAAATACAAAAAAAATCAATTAAAAAAAAATCCAAAAAAATTAGAAAAAAGATTAAAAACAGTAAAGAAAAAAATTGTCCTCTAGTGAAAACCTCTCCAGTGGCGCTTTGGGCAAGTACCTTGGTGAAAACTTGGCAATTAGGCACCTTGTGTAAATAAGCACTTTCCATCCACCACAATCTCTACTAGCTTGTTCTGCATCCATCACACTTTCATATCTCCATCCATCATCCATCTGCATCTGCATCATAGCTTGATCTGTGTTTGTATCATGATCCCTCCTAGAACTACTTGGCACATTCCTAAGGTAAGTTTGTCCTGCCTATATTGGAGTAGTCTTTTGCATCACACTGGGGGCATGTTCTTAAACCTACATTGGATCAAATTCATGTATATTCTTGCAATCTTCCTTAAAATCAGAAAATCCAAAAACATTAAAAAAATCAAAATATCCAAAAGCATTCAAAAAATCAGAAAATCCAAAAACATTCAGAAAATAAAAAAATCCAAAAACAGGTCAAAAAGTCAGGAAAAGTTAAAAATAAAGTTTTCTTGTCAAACTATAGGTCTCTGATCTCTGAATGTAGTCAAGGCCATCATCAATGTGCACCCGAGACACCTTAGGTCAGTCCTTTAGGAGTTTGTCATAATAAACTGGCAGTTTACATTTGTTTGTTTCTCATCAATAAATGATTTTGTGTCAATCGAACTACATGGTCTCTGTGTGTATAACGTAGGCAAGGATAATCTTTGATTAGCCCTCGAGGCCCCTAGGATAGGTCTTTAGGTTAGGTTCTTGATAAAAATCTCAAAAAACACAAAAAACATTAGAAAATTTGAAAATCAAAACATTTGCAAAATCTTGAAAATACCAAAAACAACCTCAAAACATTTCAAAACTTCAAAAACATCCAAATATTTGAAAAAATTCATCCATCTCATTTCGGAATCACTCGAAATAAACATCCGCTCATAATAAATCATTGTCATCCTCAACCTTTGGTGAAACAATCAGAAACAAGTCTAGTAGATTAAGAGTGAAAACTCAAACGTCAAGGGTCTCAAGTCTAGGTTAGTAGGAAAACAAGTTGGTTAACTCTTGGTATTAATAGACCATCATATAGTTTGTCCCAAATCATTTGATAACATCATGTCCTAGGATGCATCCTTCCTACAATGGACATCAACATCAAGCATCATTGCAATTTAGTCTTGGCTAGAGGTATGAAGAACATTGGCTTGTTTGCTTACTTGATCTTTGTCTTGTTGATTTATCCTATTGTGCTTGTTCGAATGACCTCTTGATGATGTCTAATCAAAATGATTAAGAGAGAAAGGAATGGGGCATTGATCATTATCTTTTGTTTGTTGTGCTTTTTGGATATTCTTGTAATATAACTTTGGTCATGCGTGTTTTGTTTGGTTCGTAGGGAGGGTATTTTAGGTGTCTTGTTGACCACATAGGAAGGATTTCCTTTCTATGTTTTGGTCCAAGATGTTTAAAATATCTGAACTGCATTCTAAAAAAGGTTTCACATGCCAGGTGTGAACAAGGATACTCCTATCTGATTGTCAAGTCAAAGTCTATCACACTAAGTACAACGCCATCCTGGTTCTTTGTACCTTGATGCATCATATATATGTATGTTATCAAACACAAGGTAAGTAAACTCGTTTAAAATCCCAATCTATGATAAGCGAAACGTCATCAATCTCTCATCATTATTTCTAATAAACTCTTGACAAATCATGGACTTGTTGGATCCTCTTGTCATCATCTCATTTCTTCTTTCCTCTCTTTGTGCTAACATGGTATCATGACAGTCAACCAAACATCACCAATGCATCCATCCTACATCCACAAACCATCAACATACTCCATATCACATATAATAGGAAACACCAGTCATTTCACATGCATGACATTTCCATCGTTGCACCATAATATAGATTGGTTATTCTAAGCATCTCATAAACCATACATTTGCATCCATTGCATAATCATATAGACATCATCACATCATCCATTTTGCATTATCATTTGGGGAATAATATAGATCTGTTAGTCTAAGAATCTTAGAATTAGTTGCATACAATAAACATTTGCATCCATACATCCATACTACAAACATCAGCACCATAAAGGTGCATAGAAATAATACAAAAAAGAAATGCATCCATAACATCCATGAACATCTTCATAATCATACATCATATCACATATTATAGAATCCAATTGCATATACATAGAACATCAAATGCATCCATCCATAGGGCATAAATAAAGTGAACACATTGCATCATAAATCAATCATATCTATATCATATATATCAAAAAATCATCACTATCATGGTACAAATCTGACTCAAGTGTATGTATATCAATTAGGATACAATGCCCATAGGGCTATCAAAAATAGAGCCTATGTGACTATTTCAAAGAAAATTGAGTGATAAAAAACTATACGTAGTTGGTAGCCCTGGTGGATGCTCCCCTCAACCGAATGCCTCTTTGGTTGATCATCTATCTGTCGGACCACTGTCTGCTGGGAGTAATCTAGCTGTCAAAGAGCCGCATGTATAACTTGCCGATAATGAAATTTTTAATACTCTGCCTCTCAGACAACATCACGGTACATCCGTGCTAGCACGATACTACATTGGGATGTGGCACCTGTGCTCTCTAGCTGTTGTTTGCGATCGACCTCCTGAGCTAACTGAAGCTTTGTGGCCTACCTCTATTGGCGCTCATGATACCTCTCGACAGTAAGGGCTTGGACTTGTTTCCTGGCTTGATCTCTCTTCATCGTAACAATTTGTAGTTGCGCCTATAATCCCTGTACCTGTCCTTGCAACTGCTATATCTGGGCATCCCAGGGATCCCCGGGCTGCTATGGCTATTGATCTGACTGCTATGGAGGCTTCCCATCTCGGGGTGGTGCTCTGGGAACCTTTCCTACCTATGCTCTCTAAGCACTCCTTCCCTGAGGTATCCTTCATGGAAGTGCCACTCCTAGATTTTTCAGTTGGAGTGGAGGTGTAAACCAATCATTGTATGCACGTGTCATGCCTAAATCTGCTAACCCTTGGGCATAGGCCCATGGCCTAGCAACCAACTATTGAAATAAATCAAATGCATCAGACGCTGGAATCATCCATCCCCACGAAGTCTCTCAGGATGATCTAGAAAAGATGGTAGTATACTGATCATTTGGATGATCCTGAACCTCCCAAAACTGTTGGGCCACCCTATCTAGGAAATAGCGCTCTATAATCATATGCTCCCTCCCCTGCATCAGTTGGGTCTGTCGAGCATAAAAAATTTGTTGTACATCATCGTACCATGCAAGCATCTGTAACCAGGGGTGCCAGCAGAACAATGCCATCTCATCCAGGACTCAAAATCAGTAAGGTAGACCTAGTTGTCCTATATATCTCAAAGTGATCCCACCCCTGTATCTCCAAATTGATGGATCATCTGGCTCTATATCAACCAAAATAACAATCGGTCAAAGCACGACAATATGCTCCCAGGCCCAGATATGTAGCAATGTCACTTCGGTAGCAATCATTCAACTATCACAATATGCAAAATCATGTAAATTGTGGTATAGTGAGGCCAACATCACTATTCCCCAGGCAAACATGGTCCTCCTATAAAACATCCTCTCCCAAGCCAAGCCCCATCCCGGATTGAAGTATCTATCTCATTGATCTAGAGCTATTAGCTGGAATATAATGGCAACAACAATCAACTTGAAAGTCAACGCCTGACCTCTGTAATACTCTAAGTCAATTTGGCCCTCAACAAGTACAAGGTCCTCTACCTCCATGACCTCACAACACACATCACTACCAGCATCTATATCATAGATCACACGATCATCGTGTATCAACAACCACAGGATCCACCATACATCCTCTAAGGTCACGGTCGCCTCGCTAGTTGGAAGGTGAAAAGATGAGGTCTCACTGTGCTACCTCTCGCACAACATAGTCATCATCGCCAAGTGGGTTCGGACAACGGGCGCATAAGCGACGTACCAAAGATTGATCTCGCCCAAGTGGTCCTGTTGTAACTTAAATAAATCATCCAATTTTCTTAGGACTGAGGGTTGATGCTTGCATGAGAGCACGAGTTGGATAGTCTCCTACATCCATAAAGCCACGATGTCAAAATTTGTAAAAATATCTAACCCTGTTTGGAGTTTTCAACCCCAAAACAATGAATGCGTCACAATTTGCAAAAGCATTTACATTTTTAAAACTCCAAATAGTGATGTTGAACTCTTCGAAAATGCAAAATTGACCATGACATCACCATTTACACATGTGTCACCCTTTGACCGGCAAACCCAAATCTCAAATTGGGCCAAGTGTCACCATTTATACTGGTTTCGCTATTTGAAAATTGAAACCCTAAAATCAAATTGCAAACTACATTATGATTTGTACTAGCAGCATTGTTTGAGCTATCAACATCATCGATTTGCAATTTGCACATCACCATATAGCAATGTTGGGGACTTTGACTCTTTAAAGCATAATAAATGCACTAAAAAATAAAATTTCAAAGTCGAGTTTGGGTCACATACCGGTGGTCTTGCACCTAGAAGTTAGAGCACATGCGGAGTCACTCAAAAATGTGTCAGGGAAGCACTCGTTGCACCATTTTGTAGGAGGGTCATAGCTAAAAATGTTATAAAATAACTTGCACAATAGAAGAATATAATATTAAATATGCTACAAATACTTGATAATAACTGAGAATAACAAGCCACTTCGAGGGGGTAAACCTTCAAATATCTCTAATGAGAACACACTTCACAACCTGATGATGAAATAAGACTCACAACCTCATATATATACCTATTTATGCCTAGGATACCACCTAGGCCGACTTAGACACACCTATATAAGTCTTAGGTCAACCTAAACAACTAAATAACAATATAGTAATGATAATATGACTTAATAGAGAGTTAAGATAGCCACAAGCCAACTATTCATAACCCGATGTTCACTAATATTAAGGGTGTAGCAAAAAATCTAGAACTTTCAGAGTGTGAATGAAAAAATGAATGGAAAGTGACTCCTCCAATCTTATTTAAGCATGAAAATTAGGGTTTTTTGCCCCAATTTAGCCATTAAACTAGGGTTTTTCACCTTGACACCTTTTTTTCCCAACCAAAGCTCATTTCATGTCCTTTTTTCGTATTTTGGCATATTTTCAACATCTTGGAGCCTTTTTGGACCCATCGGGCAACTTATCATTTTTTTCTTCGAGAAATCACCCAAAAATCCAAATTTTCGTATGATCTCTTGAGGGGGCAATATACTAGCGTAATTCTTCTCACTAGGGTAGCAATGGAGCATCCGAAAAAAAATAATTTGAATTTTGATCTCGGCAAGGTTATTCTTTGAACCAATGCAGCTAGTACATTGCTTCAAAGAGGGGCAAAATGTAGACACTCAAAATATCCTAATTGATATCATGCACTCGATTCTGATTGACTAACACCGATTATTCCTTAATCATTTCTACACTAATCATTTAATTGAATAATCTTTATTTAATTAATTTAATTCCTCCTAAAATTAGATAATACACTTTATCAGATTATTTCATCATGTTCTTCCTTTAATTAAATAAAACAACTTTATTTAATTAAATCCTAATGTTCTTCATTTAGTTAAATAAATCAACTTTATTTAATTAAATCCTAATGATCTTCCTTTAATTAAATAAATCAATTTTATTTAATTAAAATACTAATTTTCTAATATCTTCTCATTTGATTTAAATAAACTCAAAATATTTAAAATAAATGTCACAGTCTAAGTTTATTAATCCTAAATTAATTAACTCCTAACACTAATCCTCCATTCCTCTAGCTTTTGTAAGTTGCACATGTAAATCAATTTATTTGATTTACTAATTCCCCCTATTTTCATTCAAATATGGCATATTCTTTGGAATATTCCATCCACTTGAATTTTCCCTCCCAAAGGACTTTTGTCCTCCACCTTTGCATTGAAGGCTCTTACATGAGCCACCTTGGCATTAACTCCTCTTACACCTCCTCTTACACAAGCCACCTCTTCAAATTTAAATTTCACCTACATGCATTAAACATGCACATTGTTCAAAATGTGCTCCACTCTCCTTCATTAGCATGTTGACAAGTGGCACAATGCCATTGGTCCCTTTTTTAATCCTACATTCTCCCCATTATTCACTCTTCAATCCTTCTTCCTTATAAATAGAGGCCTTCTCTATTGATTTGGAATCCACAATCATCAAGATTTTGATGCAAGGTTATGATCCACAAGTTTATGCAAGTTTATTATCCACAATTTCATCCATATTTTCATCCAAGTTAGCATAGAATTTATCATCCATAACTAGGTTATTAGCATTTTTATCAAGAATCACACATCTATCATCAAGCTTATCAAGGAATTGGGAAAGGGCTTCTTTCCACATCAAAGAAGCACCAATTCCCCCATGGGATGTTGGTTTGAGCATTTAGAATAGAATTTCATTAGTAGTTTATTTGATTACTTTACTTTGATTTCATGTTTTGTGTTTGAATGAATTTCATGGGGAATGCTTGTTTACACTTGTTTAAGGACTAATGTTTTCTTATTTGTCCATGTTTGAGCAGGTCTAGACAAAGCATTCACAGGACCAAAAATCGAGTTTATCATAGAGAACACAAAGCTACTACTACTTTGACTGCTAAGAAATCTTGGAACATAAGAAAGTAATAGAATATAATAGTACTAAAATAAAGTGAAGCGGATGATAAAACTAAAGAAGATAAGAGATAGAAACTTCTCACAACCAAAGTAATGAAGCCTCCAACACGTGAATATCTTCAATACCTACATGTGCAAGATCTGGAGAAAATGTTGGGGTTGTACAGGGGTTTGCCTTAGTCAAACCCCCATTTTGGTACTCCCACCTCCACAGAAAATCAAATAGATAGAGAGAAATGAACAAAGGAGTGATAGATGCAATCCTCGCTCGAGGAGGAGAATTTGTATCAAAAAATAGAGATGCAATAGATGGGGGATATGAGAAATCCTAGGATGCTCGCAAGCATGAGATAAGAGAGATATCAACTACAAGGCTTAAGGAAGCTAAAGGGAGATGCAAAGACAAAAGTGAGGGCTATGAGAGCCAAGAGAGAGTTGAAAAGGTTGTTGTGAGAGCTTTGGAGAATGTTGTTGTAATAGCAAGGGAACTATGCAAGAAAGATAGAAAAGGAGAAAGAGCAGCGAGAGCTCAAGGGAGAGACCAAGAAGGCCAAATGAATTGAAAATATAGCTTTTAAAGAGGGAAAAGAATCTTCTCGAGTCGTTACAAGGC
Source organism: Sequoia sempervirens (assembly GCA_007258455.2). Classification (NCBI taxonomy): domain Eukaryota; kingdom Viridiplantae; phylum Streptophyta; class Pinopsida; order Cupressales; family Cupressaceae; genus Sequoia; species Sequoia sempervirens. The sequence goes on along the minus strand of VDFB02353493.1, from coordinate 77,016,866 downwards.
ATCCCAAGCCATTACCACCAACAAAACTTGCTGACAAGTGGAAAACATGCATGGAAATGGTTGTTTGAATGTTGAATTTTTGTAGGACGCTAGTGCGGAACACGGACATTTATGTGACGTGCTATTTTCTAGGCACATTGCGCTACAAAATGACAAGAATGGGAAAAGCACAAGGTTTGACACAAAGTTGACGCATGAAGAAAGTTGCAAAAAAGGGGTCTTTGAGCATCCTAAGAGGGAAAAAGGCTGATGCAAGGGCTAAAATGAGCCTACATAAGATGCTAAGGGAGTGGACACTAAAGAGGATACAAAAATGCATGTGAAATTGCAAGGGGTGTAATTTTACGACATTACATTTTGCCCCCACTTTAGTGGGTATATGAATCTACACTAATATGCATGCTAAAAGGAAATATACTAAACATAAATAACATCACGATGCCAAAAGGATATTGTAAAGGAAGCTGATAGCTCTTCGAACCAAGGAAGCATGCCCCTAGGCTGAAGACCTACAAATAAACACATTAGACAAGAAAGATTTGCACAAGACAACAATGTTAGAACGTAAGAAGCCATTATATCATGGGGTTAGAACATAAACACACACACACACACCAAACTAAAGGATTTGAGTCAACAAAGTGAAAGAGACCTCGATGCAAAAGGTTGTCTCAGTACTATGCATCGTTCCCAAATTAAAAATAATAACACACAAAATAATTCTAAAACAAAGAGAAGAATGTAAGGATCGGTTGTTTCAAGAGAAGAATGCACCCAAAATTTAGGGAAGCAACCAATGTCGAAGAGAGAAAGAGCATATACTTAGGATGAAGAAGTAGATATTTGATCCAATATATACAATTGAGAAGAGAATTTAAGAGCTAGAAAGGAATGAAAATTCCAAGATAGGTGTCTCCACAGGTCCTCAGACCCAAGGAGAGTTGAACAAATGCACCGCATATCCATAGACCTCCAGAAGGTGAACAAAGGGCTCTGTAGGTACTCTCTCCTATAGAGTTTGAACCAATTGCACTAGAGGCCCATAGACCAACGGTGAATAGAACCCGTAGGATGAAATAACTTTACAGGTCCTTGGACCTGCAAAGAATGCATTCCCCCAAGTACTCTCTCATGAAGGAAGCCCAATGTAAGGGACTCTGCAGAGTCAGACTAGTCCTCACGGGTGCTCAGTCCTGCAAGGTTGATTGGAAAGTAGCTTCGCATGCGCACCTGCAAAGCAACATGTTAATCTATAGACAAAACATATTAGGAAAGCTTGATGCAAAGGAGCTTTATAGGTTCTCAGTCCTCCAGAGCAAGATTGATCAGAGAAGCCTGTGGCTATTGCAAGTTGCATTATAGGATAGTCATAGAAAAGATAGGTCTAGTCAGGCTGCCCCCAAGCTAGACGCCATAGAATTCATTTGAGATAAAGGATTTCAAAGGGGGTCCCTTGGGAACCCTTCAAAAGAAAAAGGGGCCCACTCAAGGGACACTTCTTTTGAAAGACTTAGAAAAGAGAGGGGGTCCTTAGTAGGATGCACATCTCTAGAACAAGTTATCATTGGCCCTATAGGGGAGGAGAACCATGAAAGATACTTAGAACATAGAGGAGAGAGGTAGACCTTGATATCACTTGTTATTTGAAGAAGAGGCAGATGCATCAAAATATAAATGAGTGATGGCACTTGAATCAAGAAGTTATTGTATTTTATCCTTCAAGGCGTTACATTCACTTGTGGAATGACTAGGTAATCGATGGTATATACAAAAAGTGTTTTTTTATATCATGCTTATGAAATTTCTTATGTGTATGAGAAGGAAGAGTAATCAAGTGGGATTTTAGAAGCCTCAAAAAAATACTCTCTTTCTCAAATAAAGAATAAGGAGTGGGAAGCAATCCTTTCTCTTGTGAAGAAAGACTTAGCTTCCTTCAAGAAGAAGACATGGAGATAGTAGATAATGGTGGATGAATCATTCCAAGAAAACAAGGTTGAGCAAAAATCTTGTCACCATTCAACCATGGTTTCCATTTAGATTGTTCATTTGAGAAACCAAGTCCCAAGTTACACTTATGAGGTGCACATTCTATAGGGACTTGAATTCCTTTTTCATTACGCCCACAACCTTTATGCCCATAGCCATATTTAGAGACAAGCTTGAAGCCAAGGCCATAACATTTTTGAAAATCTTGAGGAGGATCTTCATAGAGAGCATTATTCCAGCAATGGGCATCATGCTCCTCTACAAGATTACCACCAACCTTCTTGACAGGAGTGCCAACATTAACATCTTTAACAAAAGCATGATCATCTTCCCCATAAGGGGGATGATCAATGTTAAGAACATTGCAATTGTTGCTCACATTATCTCATGATACAAAAGAGTAACCATATTCAATAGCAGGTTTGGATGATGTTATTGGAGGGATTAAGTGGATCAGGTCGACTTTATATTCTCCAATGAAGGATTTTGTGAAGTCTAGAGAACCCCAATCATCACCAAGACACATTTTCTTGAGAAGAAGTAGGAGCAGACTTAAGATTTCTTGCTTTAGAAGGATCTTCTTCAGTGAAATCTATCACAAGAGTATCCTTTGTAACAGGTACTACTAGAGTAGGCATCAACATATTGGAAGACACTAAAGGGATAAGAGTAGGCACAACCGAAGCCTGATCGACAATTGCCATTTCACATAAGTGCATAGCCTTAGGGTCAGCCCTGATTGTGATTACTCAACTATTGCAAATGAACTTAATAGATTTATGCAAGGTAGATGGGACTGTACCCATAACATGAATCCACATTCTACCAAGAAGAAGGTTATATGGTAATTTTTATGACATAACATATACAAGGGTGGGTATGGTAATGGGTCCCGACCTCAAAGGAAAGACTATCGTGCCTAGGGCTTGTCGACCAACATTATCAAACCCACAAATGTCAATAGAAGAAACATTAAGCGAAGATGAATCAATATTAACCTTAGGAAATAGATCAATACTACATACATTGAGAGTCAAACCAACATTAATGAGAGTATGTCTAATACTGATATTATTAATGTTAACTATAATCATTAGAGGATTCACTTGCTTCTGCACTTCCAGAGGTTGTAGTGATGCAAAGCAGGGTGGAGGTATTCAACACAATCACAATTAAACAAGTTTTACAACTTTGAAACCCTAACTTGGTCCTTTTCTCCCAGAACCTTCAATTCTCCTTGTAGTACTTGGAACAGGGTTTTTCCCAAAAAACTTTTAAAAAAAGACTTCAAACCCAAAATTAGGTCACCATTGCAGATACCCCTTATGCTCTTTGAAAACATATCAACTTTGTGGATATAGTTTTTTTGTAACAACACCCTCTAATTTTGACTGCTATGTTGGAAAGAGGCCTAATTAGGCTTGTTTTCCAAAGCAACTTTGTGATATCATTTCTCCAAACTTCCAAACTTCACTCTAGGGCTTTCCTCAAGTCACATGGGGTTTGAAATTGCAAAATTTATCAACTGGAATCATCATCAAAACTTCTATCATCAAAACCTTATGTCTACCTGATGAGGTAAAAATAACCTCATCAACATAATGGTCTCAATATGCAAATCTAAACCTTTCAGCCAAAATTACCCTTCCAATTGATCACCTTTAGGAAAAATAATTGCTCTCTTTTTATGAATAAGTGTGCAAGCTTTACTTCTTGAAGTTAGGAAAATTAACCTTACTTATGCTGATTTAATGGTTTAGTCTTTGAGTATTTCATAGGTCAACTCCACTTCCAATCACCATTCTAGTCAAAAGGGAAATGAACACAAATCTTCATACTTTTGAAAACAAGCGAGTGGGCACCAAAATTTTAGGAGCACATGTTTTGGGCCGAGTCTTTATAATTCTGTTATTTTTCAGTTTCAAAAACTTTATGGCTCATGCGAGCCTCTTTAATATTGTATGTCATGGGATTTAAATTCCCTCTGTTATTGGAAATTTGTTAAAAATACTCTATCAACTGGAAAGTAGGATTTTTGTTAGTCATTTTCATATAAATATCTAACTGTTGCAAATAATGAATAGAGAAGAAGATTATCGTTATGCTGCCAATCTGTCTTTTGAGTAAAAACTACCATATGAAAATGAGTTTTCCCGCCACTCTTTGAATTACTAAGTAATATGAACAAAGTCTTTGGAATGAAGTAGCTTTGAGAATTACGAGTGCATGTGATCTGAGGTAGCTATAGACACACTCGAGAGCTGGCCACTCAAGGGTTATAGATAAATAGATAAGTATTCTATTTCTTATTCTATATTTTCTTTAGTAGATAACAGTTGAAATTGTAATTCATTTTCATGAATATATGTTATGCTGTCAGTGTCAAGCCTGCAGGTTGTAGGTAAGTGTGTAGTTTCTGAACTTAACATTTGAATGTCCAGAGCACCTTTCTTTAGTTGATTCTATGAAATGATTTTATGTTAGCAATTGGATTGTTATCTTTTGCATTAGATAAATGTTTCCTAATTTCTTTACATGCTTCACTTCAACAATTTATGTATTCTTTAGGTTAATTATTTCTATGCTTTCTAGTTTAGTGGTGATGTTTTTCAGATTTATAGTTTTTTGTTTTTTGATTTGAATTGTTTCCTGCTTTCTAGGTAGATGATTTATTGTTTTCAATGTTTGAGGCCCTTTAGCTTAGAAATTTTTATTCAGTTGGTTAGTATTTAGAGAGCCTAAAAGAGAGAAGTTGATATGTCTTCTATTGCATATAGTCGTTGGACACTGCCCAATCAATATATTGATGAGTTTATTCACTAAAGTGTTAGGACCTAACGACAACCTGTCACTTTTTGGCGCCGTTGTCAGGGACTCCTTTTTCTAGTGTTAGTAGGAGATATCTTAAAAGACCTCTTTTAGGGATAGAAATAGTTCTTTGGCTTATTTTTTGCATGGTTAGGAAACGAGGCCCCCACGGAAGATTCATAACAAAAACCCCTAGTTGATGTACTAACAACAAGTCGAGAGGAAGGAAACTCAGATCAAGAACTTACAGAGGAATTGACTGAACAGGGTCAACCTGAGATCTTCCCACATAACCCACAAAGAGAACCTATAGTTGTAGAGGAGTATATTCCTTTACAAACTCTTGAACCATTCCCAACTAAGTGAACTTGGGACGAAAGTCATATTTTCTTCAACACCAAGGGTGACCGAAGAAATGCTGCCAACAATAATGATAACCCTCTACCACCTTGCACATTCACTTATCCTATTGCTATTGATGTAGATGATGATATAACAATGAAAAATATCTCACTCAAATTTCTGCCAACCTTTCAGTGCTTGTCTACTAAGGATCTGGACCAGTTTCTATTTGAGTTCAAAGTCTTGTGTCAAAAATATGACTACAAGAATGATAATAAAAAACTAAAGCTTTTCCCTTCCACTTTGAAAGACTCAGCTATGTGTTGGTTTATGGGATTTCCTTCTCAGTTGATAACCTTCTAGGATGGGATGGAGTCTGCCTTTTTAGAGAAGTACCAAAGTTACTATAGGGTTAGCGATAAGAAAGAAGAGTTGTTCAAGGAGAGGCAGAATGAGGATGAAAGTTTATAGGATTACCTAGATAGGTTTATCTTCTTATCTAAACACTGTGGTGGAGAAGTTATAAGTTTTGATATCCTAAAGACCTTATTCCTTAAAGGTCTCAATGATGACGCTCATAGAAGCTTGGACTTAATGGGAAAAGGAGACGTGTCCCAACTAGGACTGGATGATATTATGGAACTGTGTTAGAATTTCTCCCAGAATCGAGGAGGAATTAGGAAGTCCACCCTTTTTAGAGGTTCCAGTGACATTAGCAAACGTTGTCAAGAACTCGCCAACTTCAAGACTAACATTCTTGTCTAGTTAAACACCACTTTGGATGACATCCAGGCTAAAACATGAAATTCTGAGACCTTATCCATCTATTGTGCCAGATGCCAAAACAAACATTTTCTAAGAGAATGTGCCTTGGACAAAGTTGATAAGACTAACGTTTATGAAGTGTGTGACAAAAATCACCCCACTGACCAGTGTGAGCTACTGAATGCCATAAAAAATTCCAAGAAAAGAACAAATCCAGTCGAGGAAGAAGTGAATGTTGTTAATCAAAGAACTGGAGGCAATTTTTCCTATGGCTAGATTTTCAATCCTATCTAGAGACCTCAACCCAATTGGAATAACAATCAATGGGCAACACCCTATCCTTAGACACCACCTCCAGTACCTTCTAATTGGGGAACTTATCCTTGGGGACCACCAAAGTGGGAAAATCAATCTTGGGGTAACCCTTAGTGGCCTAATCACACTCAACCACAATGGTACCCTCAAAATCCCATTCCTTAATGGAATCAACCTCAACATCAATTTTACACTAGCCCTAAGATAATTCCTACCCAACAACAAAATCTCTTGCCACCCCCTCAAACTACACAACAAAATGAACAAGTTAACCAACCACCACTTTCGGCGCAACCAGTATCGAACCCAAAGAACAATCTCCCAAATACTTCAGTGTATTCTGCCAAACAAGATAATGTCACTGGACTTAACACCATACACTGTGGAAATCTGCAATTGAGGTATGGAAAAACACTTTCACAGCTGACTATTGAAGAAATCATTGACAAACCTATCAAAAAGTCTATTGAGGAAACCATGATAACACCTACATCTATGGAACAAATACCAGATGCTACACAACAAAATCCTGACTTGCTATCTTCAACAGGAGCTTTGACCTACCTCAGGAGGAGGGGTGTTAGTCTCCAACTGAACACCCAAAGGATCTCGCACCTAAAGAAAAGACCAAGGCACCCTTTTTGGAGCGTCTGAAACCAATTCCTGTGAAAGATGCTCTGGAATCAACCTTATCCACTGAAACTGTATTAATACAAGAAATTAAATAATTATAGATTGAAGTTCCCTTGTTATAGGCAATTAAGGAGATCCCTAAGTTAAACCAGCTGATTAAACAATTGTGCATCAAGACCCTAGGAAGGAAATCAAAACTAATTAACACTGTTCATATAAATGGGTACCTAGTTGATTTGTTAGTTGGAACAACCACTGCTCTAAAATATGATGACCCAAGAAGTCCGCTTATGACAATAAAAATTAATGAGGTAGCAATACCTAACGCTTTAGTGGACCTTGGAGAAACAATTAACGTAATGAATATGGATGTGATGGAAAAATTGGGACTTACTGATCTATGCCCCACAACTATAGTCTTACAGATGGAAAACCAATCCATAGATATTCCCAAAGGAATTATTGAAAAAATTCTCGTTAAGGTGGATGGATTCCTTACGCCTAAAGACAATTATCCAATAATTATGGGATGACCATGGTTGGCTACGGTTGCATCCAAAATTGACTGCAGGGAGGGAGGAATGACCATCTCACATGGATCTAATAGAAAATATTTGTTTTTGTATTCCCCTGCCAAGCCTGCTAAACACAACAAAGTATGAGTTGATGAACCATAAAGCCTTGATGGACATGAGAATTTGGATTCACTGGCCATGGTATTTATTAAACAACATGGCGAAGAGTTAGAGGATGAATTGGAAGATGATGTGGAAAATATTGCCATTGATCGGGGCAGTGAGGAGATGTCAGACATAGACGAAATCCTAGGACACCCAATCAACATAGATCAAGCAGAATTTGATGGTGCTAGTTTTATTGGATTACCTTGTCCTTTGATGAACTTAGTTCCAAAAACTTACCATTTCTTTGTAGAAGTCACTTGGATTCATAAAACTATACTGCACAACTATCGACTTAACACCCTAATAAGGCCTATGTACATTGTCATGTCCAACCATCTGGGAGTCAAAACCATTATGTTGCTATAGGAAAAACTTTGAACATCAATAGCTGGCTAAATGAGACAGAAGAACAAAAACTGTTTGACACCTTGGTGAGTAGATCTAAAGCATTCACCTAGGACTATAAAGATATGATAGGAATACACCCTAGTGTGTGTATGCATCATATCTATATTGAGGATTTTTGACCTGTTCGCCAACCACAATAGAGACTTAATCCTGCCCTCAAGGACATTGTTAAAACTGAGATTGAGAAGCTCTTGCAGGTAGGATTTATCCACCTAATTTCTGACAGCAAGTGGGTGTCACCCTTGGTTGTAGTTCTAAAAAAGAATGGGAAGTGGAGTGTGTGTGTAGACTATAGGGAGCTTAAAAAAGTGACACTTAGAGACTATTTTCCCTTGCCATTCATGGACCAAGTGTTGGATAACTTGGCTGGGAGGAAATATTTTTCATTCTTGGATGGATTTAGTGGATACAATCATATACAGGTAGCAACATAAGACCAAGATAAGATGACCTTTACCTGCCCTTAGGGAAAATTTGCATATATGATTCTTCCCTTTGGCTTATGTAATGCTCCTGCCACGTTTCAGAAGGCCATCTTGGCTATATTTGCTGAGCTGGTAAATGAGTGTGTGGAAGTCTATATGGACGAATTCACTGTAGACGGTTCAAATTTTGATGAAGCCCTCAGGAATCTAGACAAAGTGTTAAAATGACGTGAGGATCATCGGTTGTCCCTAAGTCACGAGAAATGTTTGATCATGGTGGAACAAGGGATAGTGCTGGGACATCATATTTCAACCGAAGGAATTAAGGTTGATCCTAAGAAAATTGAAGTTATACAACAACTCGAGATCCCAAAAACACAGAATGATGTCAGGAGCTTCTTAGGGCACGCAAGATACTATTGAAGATTCATAGAAAACTTTAGCAAAATTGTAGCCCCTATGTTTTCTCTCCTTCAGAAGAATGTAGACTTCATTTGGATGCTTGAGTGTCAGTCTTCATTCAAAATCATTAAGGAAAAACTCATCTTTCCCCTGTCCTTCGAGGACCTAATTGGAATCTTCTATTCCACATTTATGTTGATGCATTTGATGATGCCTTTTGAGTAGTTCTAGGGAAAGAAGATGAGAATGGAGGAAAATATGCTATATACTTTATAAGCAAGAATTTGACGCCCACAGAAAAGAACTATACCACAACAGAGAAAGAATTCCTGGCTGTAGTGCATGCAATCAAGAAATTTTAACATTATGTCATGAGATATAAAGTTATAGTGCATACAAATCACTCGGCCATTAAGTATCTCATGAACAAACTAGTGGTAAAAGAAAGGATAATTAGGTGGTTACTTCTCCTCTAGGAATTTAATGTCACAATTGTTGGCAAACCAGGGAAATCCAATGTAGTCGTAGATTTCTTATCTCAGATTAAACATGATGGCAACTGTGCTCCGATACAAGACAAGTTTCCAGATGAAAATCTATTTGCCATTTCCATTAAAACCACTTGGTTCACCGACATTGCAAATTACTTGGATATCGTAGAAGTGCCACCTCATTTTCCATTAAAATAAAAAAAATTCCTCGTTAGAGAAAGTTCCCCTTTCAAATGGATTAATGGAATCCTATTTCAATGTGGACCCAATATGGTTTTATGATGGTGTGTTAGGGCAGATGAGACTTATAGTATTCTGAGAGCCTGCCATGATGACCCCTTAGGAGGTCATTATTTTGCTAAAAGGACAACTCACAAGATTTTGGGAGCAGGATACTATTGGCCCTCAATGAACAAGGACATAAAAAAAACATTCGCCGATGTGATGAATGTCAAAGAGTAGGTAGGCCAACTGCTTCTAACGAAATGCCCCTACAACCTCAAGTAGTCCTTGAACCATTTGAAAAATGGGGATTAGATTTTATCAAGCCAATAGACCCTCCTTCGCAAGAAAAATAATACATTCTAGTCTATACAGACTACCTAACCAAGTGGGCAGAAGTGCAAGCCTTATGTATTGCCAGGGAGGAATAGGTAGTTGTTTTCCTCTATAATAGATTTTTCCTTAAATTCAGAGCTCTTAGGACAATTGTCATGGATTAGGTCCCCCAGTTTATGTCCAAAGTGTTGTTAGCATTCATAGATCATTTCCAAGTAAGTCACAAGAAGTCCTCACCCTACCACCTGCAAGCAAACAATCAAGTTGAGGTCACTAATAGGGAGTTGGAAAATATTTTGATGAAAACGGTTTCTTCGAGAAGGAAAGACTGGGCTAGGAAACTATCGGAAGCTGTCCGGGCCTACAACATGACTTGGAAATCAACCACTGGGTATAGCCCCTATGAGTTAGTCTTTGGAATAAACCCCTCTTACCTATTGAATTCAAACTCCAAACCCTTAGGACAACCATGGAATTGGGCATGGATCTTAAACAAGCCCAAATTGAGAGAGTTTTGCAGCTTAGTGAACTAGACGAATTCTGTTTGGATGTTGTCAATCAAACTAAATTTATTCAAAAACAATGTAAGATATGACATGATAAACACATCAAAGAGAAAGAATTCCATACCAGGGATTGGGAATTACTGTTCGATTCTAGATACAAGGATCATTAAGGGAAACTCAGGACACACTAGCTCAGACCATACGAAATTTCAAAAGTGTTTGCTAATGGTTTGGTCTAGCTGAAACCTATTGATGGTGATACCTGAACTATCCTAGTTAATGGGCACCAATTACGTCTCTATCATAAACCTGTTAATAAGGAAGAGTTTACAAAAATGGTGGAAACGCAGGGAGAAATCCACTACATTGAATCTACTATGGTAGGGTCAACATAGTTTTTTCACCCCAATAATAATTTAAAAAAAAATCATTTATGAATGTTTCTTTGATTTCTTCATCAGTTTTGTCATTTGGACTTGACTAAATTTTGTTCTCTATTTTGCAAGATTTCACCTCTTGCCAAGCACAATTTTGGTGCACCTTGCTACAATGCTCCAGAATCTGTTAGCATAGTTGTTGCAATGCTCCAAAAATTGTTGCTGCAATGCTCTGGAATCTGCACAACAGATTGGTGCCGCTCATCATCCCTATCTTACATTTTGACACATCACTCAAAGGTGCTTCGAGAAGCCAAGGCCAAAATGTCACAACTTTCTTCCTTTCGACTGCATCTTTTCAGCGATGCTCTGAAGTCTTGCTATTTCTTCCCTTCGGTTGCATCTTTTCAGTGATGCTCCAGAATTCTGTTGTTCTTTCCTCTAGCGACATCTTTTTAGCGATGCTCTAGAACATTGCTCGGATACTCCAAAATTCTATTCGAATGCTCTAGAAATTTTGGTTGCTACTCCGGTTGCATCTTTCAACAATGCTCCAAAAATTTTGGTTGCTACTCCAACTGCATCGTTTGATGATGCTCCATAAATCTTGGTTGCTGCTCTGGTTGCATATTTCGATGATGCTCCAAAAATATTGGTTGTTGTCCCGACGACATCTTTTTAGCGATGCTCTGGAATCTTCAATTTGGTCACTATGTTTTGATGACATTTCTCTATGATGTTCTAGAACCCTCTTCTTCTCTACTTCGGTTGCATTTCTAAGTAATGCTTTGGATTTTTGGTATAAATTTTGTCTTTCCAATTTTTTTAAAATTTTCCTAAGTTTTGCGCATGCCCATCCTTTAATGCCACTTTGAGATTTTCTCCCTTACAATTATTCTGCCACACCATACCAAGTCTTTCCATAATAAATATGATTGTTATAACACCTTTTTGTCATAATAATTTTCCCCTGTCATTTCAACTATTTCATTAGTGCCATTATTATCTGCTGCCACCTTCGCCAACCATATGACTATCCAATTACGTTAGTATAGGTGAGTGACATTTGATCTAATGACAAGACTGAAGGTATGTGCAAATTTATTTATTTAAAGGGTTAGCATTTATTTTGAATAAAGGTTAATTAATTAGCATCTTCCCTCCTCGTAATTTTGAAACTTGTGCCCTTTGCACGATTGCTAAGAGTATGGTAGTAATTGTAATTCCCCATGAAAGTCCATCATAATTATGTAGTAAGGTGACAAGAAAGTTGGTAATTAGTTCCTTCCTCTTTGAGTATATCGATGCAAAACTCTCTTTTCATCTAAAATTTAGTGAAGAGAGAATTCCAGAGTTCTGCAAAATATTGCTAGGAAACAAAGGAAATGGGAGGCACTAAAAAGAAGTCTGAGCCAACTTCGACAACACCATTGTTGGCATTGGGAAATATAGCAGCTTTATTTCAAAAATTTGGATGGATAGACTTCATGAAACAATTTGAAGGGTACACAGAGCAACTTGTAAAGGAATTTGTCGAGAATTTCATAGGCGAGAAGGCCGTGGTGCATGACAAACAATTCCGGGTAAGTACAAAAATCATTGCTCGTCTTTTTGGTCTCGAGAATAAAGGAATTAATTTGAATAAAATTCACATGTTCCTTATCAAAATTTAATAGAACTATTTCATAGGGAGGGGGAACCCTAACCTGTAATGACAATAAACACTAGGGGCAGAATAAGGGAATCCATAGAATGTCTCTTCCAGAATCCTGGAGGTTTTCTGCAACTTGGATTATTAAATATTTCACTCATGGACAAATGACTATAGTTGTGGGACCCCCTTTTCGCTTGCTAACTCATTTATGCCACGACACTGAGGAAACTACTCTTAGGGTAAATTTACTAGCTTTCCTTTGCTCTTCAGTCACCTCTATGATGGAAAAGTGTAAAGTTGGGACAGGGCCCCTTAAACATCACAGTCTGATACAACTAATATGTAAATACCATTTCCGCAAAAATCCCGAAAAGAGGTGGAAAAGGTTTTTGCAGAAATTTGAAAATGAGGAGCTAGGAAGATCACTCGAGGAGCGAGAATCCTCTAAACAAAAAGAGTAGTTTGTAGAAGAACCCTCCTTAGAGGCATTAGGTGCCCCTGAATCCCAACATACCTTTGCAGCTCCCAGTGGTGATGCACCAAAAACTTTGCTAGATGAATTAAAAACCTTGGGATAGGAAGGCGATGTGGGAATTGTGCATTTCAGAGGAGCCTCCTCAAAAGAAAAAGGCTAAAAGGCTATCTTCAGGGGACAATGAAATTTAACCTCTAGACGTAGGAAGTACTTCAAAAAGAAAGAAGGCCAGGACTCCAATAAAGGTGGTAGAAATTGATAGTCCACTTGATAATGAGGAAACAAATGAAATAGAAAAGCAAGGGGATCAACTTCCTAGGGAAAAGGATAAAGAAACGCTATCACCTGAAGAATAGGAGGGGGGAAAATACAATCACCACATTCAAAGCAAAATGAAGATAAACTTGTGGGAGGATTCTCTCCTTTCCTTGATAGAGCAGGGAGTATACTAGAAGTTGAAGAAAATGTACATCATATTAATGAAGAAATAGAAGAAGTGCCTTACTCATCCTTTCTTGAGAACACTGAGGAAAAAACTATACCTCATGTTTATGAAAAAGTGGAAGAAGTGCCCCACTCATCCCTTCCTAAGGACACTAAGGAAGAAAATGGGCCTCATCTTGATGAGGAAATTCCTCATGTATCCTTCTTTGCAGACACAAGGGATATAGAATCTAGTCAAAGAAATGAGGAATTAGGAAAATTAAAGGCAAAAATTGTGGGGTTGAGAGCCAGGTTATGGGATGATGAAGCACAAATGAACCAACAAAAAGAGGAAATTAAGGTGCAAACTACCATTGTACATAAAAGAGACCAAGAAATTACAAAATTGACAACACAAATGGAGGAAAAAGACAAGCTTATTGAACAATTGCAATACGAGATTCAACAATGGAATCAACAGGGTAAGCAACATTAGGTTGCTTTGTGTGAAAAAGATAAGTGTATTCAAGACTTAAAAAATAATTTTATGCAATTATTCAATGCTTTTGAAGAAGAAAAGAATAGACAGGAAATTGAATTAAATGCCCCTATGAGAAAAATTGTGGAGCTAGAACAAAATCTACAGGAGAGTGACACTCACCCAGTCATGGAATCAAAGGGGACACAAATTGAACCTATTGTTATAGACTGGTTCCAGGTATGCATTCCCCTAATATTGATGAAATGGATAGAGCATTGCTATCTCTTCAAGGATGTGGAATTTGAGAATAATAGGTTAAAGAGGGAATTAGTAATGTTAAAATAATCTTTCCATTAGGCATATAGGGGTAAACATGATGCCTGCGAAATTGATGAATTACTATTAGCTTGTAGAAGACCATCTAGGCTATACTCCATGTTTCTTAATGAATGCCTTTTAAGATGGAAATTGCAAAGAATTTTCCAAAACTAGCCTCATGATCCTGATGACAAGGAATTTGTAAAAGAATTTTTTGGGTCACTCCCTAAACAGTAGAATTTGTTGTGTGAGTTATTTGTTCACAATTTTCTCTTAGAAAAAATTATAGATTTCTTTATTAACTTCTTTGTGGGAGAAGTAGAATTGAGATCATTCCTGTCCACTATGAAAAATCAACTTCACTGGAAAGATAGATCAAGAGAATATACACAGGAAGAAAATACTATGGGGTTGGAAATGAGGTATCCTCATAGAAAGCCTTTCTCTTTCAAGGCATAATTTCTATGTGTCAGACTTAAAAAGGAAGTACAAGTCAAATACAATAACAACCTCCAATTGTGTCATGATCACTTTCAAGAACAAGGGCCATAATTAATAGGACCAACATGGCATGCATGTGAAGAGAGGTATACCCCTCTTCCTATGCATCTCAAGAAAAGGGAAATAATTTCACCCCTTAATATTAGATGGTCCTACGAAAGAGTAGTAGCTTTGGCCAAAATTCTTGAAGAATTAAAGATTAACTGGATTGGTATGAGGTATAGACCCCCCTTGCTTCTTTCACCACCTCATTCAGTATATACCAATCTAGATCAAAGTGAGGACAATTTTGCTAGGTGGAAACAAAGAGCCACTTTTCATCAGGGATTCTTGAGGAACCCAAAGACATTGGGCATAGAGGCAGATGATGTGTATGATCTCAATGCCAAGTATGAGATGAATAGGAGGAATGATGGATAGGGGGAACACCAGAGAGCAAGAGGACCTGCTCAGACTTAGGAAGGGGAGGAAATGATGAGGTAAAAATAACCTCATCAACATAATGGGCTCAATATGCAAATCTAAAATTTTCAACCCAAATTACCCTACCAATTGATCACCTTTAGGAAAAATATTTGCTCTCTTTTTATGAATAAGTGTGCAAACTTTACTTCTTGAAGTTAAGCAAATTAAGCTTACTTATGCTGATTTAATGGTTTAGTCTTTGAGTATTTCATAGGTCAACTCCACTTCCAATCACCATTCCATTCAAAATGGAAATGAACGTGAATCTTCATACTTTTGAAAGCAAGCGAATGAGCATTGGAATTTAAAGAGTACACATTTTGGGCCGAGTGTTTATAATTCTGTTATTTTTTCAGTTTCAAAAACTTTATGGCTCATGCGAGCCTCTTTAATATTGTATGTCATGGGCTTAAAGTCCCTCTATTATTGGAAATATGTTAAAAAGACTCTATTAACTAGAAAGTAGGATTTTTGTTAGTCATTTTCATATAAATATGTAATTGTTGCAAATAATGAATAGAGAAGAAGATTATCGTTATGTTGCCAATCTGTCTTTTGAGTAAAAACTACCATATGAAAATGAGTTTTCCTACCACTCTTTGAATTACTAAATAATATGAACGAAGTCTTTGGAATGAAGTAGCTTCGAGAATTTCCAGTGCATGTGATTTGAGGTAGCTGTAGACACACCCGAGAGCTGGCCACTCAAGGGTTATAGATAAATAGATAAGTATTCTATTTATTATTCTATATTTTCTTTTAGTAGATAACAGTTGAAATTTTAATTCATTATCATGAATATATGTTATGCTGTTAGTGTCAAGCCTACAGGTTGTACCTAAGTCCATAGTTTTTGAACTTAACATTTGAATGTTTGAAGCACCTTTATTTAGTTGATTCTATGAAATTGTTTTATGTTAGTAGTTGGATTGTTATCTTTTGCATTAGATAAATGTTTCCTAATTTATTTACATGCTTCACTTCTTCAAAAATTTATGCATTATTTAGTTTAATTATTTCTATGCTTTCTAGTTTAGTGGTGATGCTTTTCAAATTTATAGTTTTTTTCTTTTGATTTGAATTGTTTCCTGCTTTCTAGGTAGATGATTTATTGCTTTCAAGATTTGCGGCCCTTTAGCTTAGAAATTTTTATTCAGTTGGTTAGTATTTAGAGAGTTTGAGAGAGAGAAGTTGAGATGTCTTCTATTGCATATAGCTGTTGGACATTGCCCGATCAATATATTGACGAGTTTATTCACTAAAGTGTTAGGAGCTAACGACAACCTGCCACTACCTATCCTCCTAAGCCTAATACATAGAGATATTACACTAGGGTTGCATCAAAATTGACCCTAACTCCATCCCATGCTCTTGCAAATCCTAAAAATATTAAAAGTACCCTAACTACTTCCATTCCATTGATTTTCAGAATTTTCCACTGGTGGAATGGTCCCCTAATTCATGTTTTCCTTATCAAACCCTCAAAACTAGGGTTTATTGACTGTTTTCAATAAATTGGCTCTAACCCACTTCAAAATTTATGAAAATAAATGAAATCACTTCCAAAAGGAAGTTAACTCAATCCACCATGAATTCCAATACAACCTAGCACATGTTCAGGCCGTACAAAATCATACAAACCTCTGTAGCAACAAGAAATCAATATAAACACACAAAAAAAGATATTTTTATCATTTGAGCATCAAAATCATCTCCAGAAGTTTTCCTCAAACATACCAAGGAATATTTAAAATTTTCCAAGCCAAAAACAAGGGTTCCAAACCATTTTTCAAACATCTAGATATTCAACTTCCATACACACCAAAATTGCAAAGTTGCTTATGCAACTTTTGCAACATTTTGCAACAAATGATAAATTGACTCCAAATTGACCCCACATGACTTAAAACATCACACATGGTTTAAATAGACCTTATTACATCAAAAGTGACACAACATCATAAAAGACCCATATTTGACCCTTATTTACATTATGTAGGCTAGGTGCCCCTGCACTAGGGAGTTCCTATGGATAGAATGTAATATTTGGTGAATTTGCATCAATATGAGCTATCAACGCATTAACATCCACTAGCCTAGAAAAATAAGGAAAGATGATATTTTTCTAGGCTTCTTTAAACATACCTTGATAAACCAGAGCAGACTGAAGCAAGTCCCATAGTGAGATCTTAGTCGGAGTAACTCGAAGTTGCTCGATAAGATCGTAATCACTAGGTGCTTTAGTTGTAGGTTTAGGAGCTTGAAGAAGGCTTGGTTGTTTATTCATTATATTATTATAAGTATGGGATATATCTCTATAAGAGGGAGCCATAGAAAGATTAAGAGAATCACTATCAAATGGGACACCATCAATAGAACAAATCTTTTTAGGAGAAGGACTAGCTGGAGTAAGATAAATGACTGATCTCTTAGGCCCTTGAGGGGAAGTAGAGACATAGATTACATTTATAGAATCATCAAAACTAGTGTAATAATTATTTAATTAAGTATTCTCATCATCAATCCAGGGAGGATCAAATGTGGAAGGACATTCATCATTTGCTAATGCATCATATCTAGGGGAGAGTGCATTGGAATAAAGAAGAGATTCGTCATTCACTAATGCATCATCTCTGGAAGAGAGTGCATTGGAATGAAGAGAGGGTAGAGTAATGTTAAGAAAAGTATAAATTATTTCATCCTCTTGTGCCAAAATATCCTTAAAAGGAATCTCAGGAGAGGGATCATCAAAGAATAACAAGAAAGGAGACAAGAACCCACTTTCACATGCTTGTATGAGAACTTGTTGAAGCTTCTTAACAAAGCTGGAAAGATATAGAAGGAAGAAAGATAGAAAATATATTTTGAAATAGAGATATAGACATGTCAGTCGATCTAGAGCAATCTAGGGGTGACATAACTGAGAAAAACTGAAAATCTCAATTTTCTAATTTTTTCGGTATTTTCTAGGTTATAGTAATTTGCATTTTCAGAGGTCTTCAGAGCAGAATTTGGGGTCAAAACTTGCGTTGGTCCTTAAAATTTGGCTATCAAAGGCACAATATTTTAGGGACTGAATTACTCCTCTTGGAAACCTTTCCAACGGTGTAAACAATTTTGAATTCTGAGCACCAAGTCAAAAGTTATGACCCCACCAAGTTGGGGTAAATAAATTCTTAATTTTTTTGAAAAAACCTATTTCACATTAGGTTCACCAAAATGTAGAGAAGGGGGATTCTCTACTTATGAGTCTCTTTATTCTCAAGAGATTCCTAAGGGGTGAACTACCCTAAACTACCTTAGGGAATAAAGCGAGAGTTCTAAAATCAAAAAGAGTAAATCATAGAGGTTTTCTAGACGAACTGACAAGGTCTCGACCAAAGGATGACAACGTAGAATGAGGACAAAAACACGACGTGCTGGCATCCTAGAGGTGTGCTGGAATCTTGTGTGGACTAGAAATTGAGTTTATCACAAATAACACAAAGCGACTTCTACTCTGACTGCTAAGAAATCTTGGAATGTGAGAAAGTAACATAATATAACAGTACTAAAATAAAGTGAAGCAGATGATAAAACTAAAGAAGAGATAGAAACTTCTCAGAAAAACCCAAGTAACGAAGCCTCCAACACATGAATATCTTCAATACCTGCATGTGTAAGATATGGAGAAAATGTTGGGGCTTTATAGGGGTTTGTCTCAGACAAACCCTTGTTTTGGTGTTCCCACCTCCATGGACAACCAAATAGATAGAGATAAATGAACAAAGGAGTGATAAAAGCAATCCCCGCTCGAGGAGGAGAACCCGTATCACAAAATAGAAATGAAATAGATGGGGAATATGAGAAATCCTAGGATGCTCACAAGCATGAGATAAGAGAGATATCAACTACAAGGCTTAAGGAATCCAAAGGGAGAGGCAAAGACAAAAGTGAGGGCTATGAGAGGCAAGAGAGAGTTGAAAAGGTTGTTGTGAGAGCTTTGGAGAATGTTGTTGTAATAAGCAAGGGAACTATGCAAGAAAGATAGAAAAGGAGAAAGAGAAGTGAGAGCTCAAGGGATAGACCAAGAAGGCCAAATGAATTGAAAAGATAGCTTTTAAAGAGGAAAAATAAGCTTCCCGAGTCGTTACAAGGTGTCTCAAGTTGTTACCACTGACAAAACTTGCTGACAAGCAGAATTATGCACGAAAGTGGTTGTTTGAATGTTGAAATGTCATAGGACACTAGTGTGGCATGTGGACGTCCATGCGATGTGCTAGTGTCTAGACACATCACACGACAAAATGATGAGAATGTGAAAAGCACAAGGTTTGATGCAAAGTTGATGCGTGAAGGCAGTCGTGGAAAATGGGTCTTTGAGCATCTTGAGAGGGAAAAAGGCTGGTGCAAGGGCTAAAATGAGCCTAGACAAGATGTTAAGGGAGTGGACACTAAAGCATATATAAAAATGCATGTAAAATTACAAGGGGTGCAATTTTACAACATTACATCAGGCTAGAAGGTGTTGGCAAAAGAGTAGGAAACAAATGCAAGGTTTCCCAGTGGTCTGTGTTGGAATAAGATTTTCCTTTCAAAGGCAGGGATCTTCTCTTAGGCTGCTCTACAGGGAGGAGTTCTCATTGAAGATAGATTTAGGAGATTGGTTATCACGAGCCCTTAAGGTGTGTTTTATGCAAACAAGGGGAGGAAAATGGGGATCATCTTTTCCTTCACTTCCCTTACATGTTTTGCTACTGTCAATGGCTTTGTGCCAAACTACAGTGGTTTATTGCTCATCCCAAGGACTTGTTAAGCATGTTTAGGGGGTTCCCTACCTACAACAAGAATGCAATGTTCTTAGGCATTTGGGTTGCTAGACCCTCTCTTCTGTTGTGGGAGGTGTGGAAGGAGTGAAATAGACACATTTTTAGGACAAGGAAATGAACATCTCTTCCCTCAACAAATTGGAAGCAAGCATTATGGAAGTCATCAATTCAAGGGTGAGCAAGGTTGCATAGATGAAGCTTAATTTCATTGGTTGGGATGCTCTCATGTGTAAGAATTGGAATGGTCATGTTGTCCCAAATTTCATAGGCAAGGGTGGATTTGTGGCATAATAGGAAAGGAAAAACGCCAAGTGGCATCCTCCTGAAAGGGGTTGGTTCAAGCTAAATTTTGATAGGGCTTCTAGGGGCAACCTCAAAATTTCTAGAGTGGGCTGTATTGTAAGGGATTAGCAGTGGAACACAATCAGTGGTTTGGCCAATCCACTTTCACCTGGCACAAATAATGTTACAAAAGCTTAGGTTGTTTTATTGGGCTGAAAATTGTTCCTGGTGCTAAAAATATCCAACATTTTCATTGAAGGGGACTTAGCATTGGTTATAAAAACTCTTCAATCAAGACAAACAATGAATTGGAAACTAGGGGCTATTCTTCTCATCCTGTTAAAATGCTTTGACAATCATATGCTTAATCAAACTCTATGTGAAGAGAATATAGAAGCGAACATTTTATTTAACAAGGGGGTAGACATGTTACTAATCAAGGAGCTTATATAGGTTTGATTGGTTTGATTGGTCATATCTTGGAAGTTATCATTACTGGTGTTCGGTTTCAATATGGCATAAGTTTGGCTTGCTTGCAATAAGGTTTCATTTGGTGGTGGTGTCTTGTTTGATCATTTGGTGTGTATGGCTTTGTTTCAAAATATAGGATCGATTAAGTGCGTTTTAGTTTTTTATACTTTGTGGACTTGTCACTCGTGTGCTGCAAGTCTCTCTCCCAGGGGGTTGCGCTCATTTATTTTGTATGTGTTGGGTCCTTAGCGGTTGATAAATTTGTCATTGGCCTTCTCATTTTGAGCAATCTATGGAAGGGTTTGAAGATGGTGCTCATAAATACTCCCATCATCCTCTCGGCTACATGCGGGAAAACCGCCTTCAGGGGAAGAATTTTAGATAGGAGATTGAAAGGGATTTTGAAGGTGCAAGAACCTAGTGTGTTAGAGGCAGTGAAAATGGTCCTAGGTGAAAAGTATGTGGAGTCAGATGAGTTCTATTGGGTGAATTTTAATATTGCATCTCGATTTGTTGCTGGCCTACTTGATGTCACAACCCTCTTCTTAATACATTTGAAAATGAAACCCCTTATTATCAAATTAAGTTGGTTTAGAAATAATCATTATTTTATTTTATTATGGAATTAAAACATAAAAATAAATAAATTAATTAAAAATCAATAAATTAAAATATTAAAATTAGGTACTTTAAAATAAATAGAAAATTTATGATGCTAAAATTTAATTATGAAAATAAGAATAGTTTCATGAAAGAATAAATAAATTTAATTTTTATTTTAAAAATTTCCATACTTTTCTATTTTAACTTCTATTCTTCTCTCTAGTCAACACCTTAATTTTTTTTTATCTCATTTTAGAATTTAAATCTTTCTTTTATCAGTTAACTACTTTTATTTTAGTAACTTCATGAGTAAATTACCCATAAAAAAAGGGAAACATGTGTGCACCTTTATCCATCTTTAAAATTTAAAATTCAATATTATCTTCTCACATGTGTGCACTATTATCCACCTTTTGAAATTAAAAAAATTCAATATTATCCTCTCGAGATAAAATTTTCCTAATATCGACCGTTGATTTTTACAATTAAATCTTAACCATAGAATTACCATTTATTTTTTCTATAAATATGACCCTTAACTTGTTTCAAAGGGCAGAAAAAAAAATAGAATTGCTCATGCTTACTTTCTTTCATCATATAAGTATTAAGAATTTGTTTAAAAAAAAGAGAGAGATTGCATTCTTTTGTAATTATTTAACACAACCTTCTCTTTGATTAAAAGTTATTTCTTTAAACTTTTTCTAATTTTTACTTAAATTCAAAGTTTATCTTAGTAAATATAGTAAATATTTATCTTTTCTTTAAACCTTCATATGATTTTGATTTAGTTAGTTGGATTTGTTTTTTTGTTTTTTCTCGATTATTTTATTTTAAACTTAAAAAAAAACAATCTTTGAGTGAGATTAAATAATTATTCAATAAGAATATCAAGTCATTAATTTAAGTTTTACTATTTCTAATTTTTCTAACATCTTTCAATCTAATTATATTATTATTAAAATTGATAAACTTTGAATTTAAGTAAAAATTAGAAAAGTTTAAAGAAATAACTTTTAATCAAAGAGAAGGTTGTGTTAAATAATTACAAAAGAATACAATCTCTCTCTTTTTTAAAAACAAATTCTTAATGCTTATATGTATACATATATTTTTTTTCAAATTAGTGAGATTAAAGGTTTAATCCAACTTACTTGTGACGCTTGATGTTTAAATCCTTCTCTGTTGAATCCTTGCTCCTCAGCTTTGCCAAGTCTTTGCTACTCTCCAAGAAGAAATAAAAACCCTACCCTTTCCTATGAAATTACTACCCTTGGAATTATATGCAAGAAAAAAACAAATGATGAAAGAAAGTAAGCATGAGCAATTCTATTTTTTTTTTCTGCCCTTTGAAACAAGTTAAGGGTTGTATT
Source organism: Sequoia sempervirens (assembly GCA_007258455.2). Lineage (NCBI taxonomy): Eukaryota > Viridiplantae > Streptophyta > Pinopsida > Cupressales > Cupressaceae > Sequoia > Sequoia sempervirens. The sequence goes on along the minus strand of VDFB02353493.1, from coordinate 76,994,316 downwards.
TATAGAAAAAATAAATGGTAATTCTATGGTTAAGATTTAATTGTAAAAATCAATGGTCGATATTAGGAAAGTTTCCATTTTGTCTCACGAGAGGATAATATTGATTTTTTTTTAATTTCAAAAGGTGGATAATAGTGCACACATGTGAGAAGATAATATTGAATTTTAAATTTTAAAGATGGATAAAGGTGCACACATGTTTCTCTTTTTTTATGGATAGTTTACTCATGAAGTTACTAAAATAAAAGTGGTTAACTGATAAAAGAAAGATTTAAATTCTAAAATGAGATAAAAAATCAAGGTGTTGACTAGAGAGAAGAATAGAAGTTAAAATAGAAAAGTATGGAAATTTTTAAAATAAAAATTAAATTTATTTATTCTTTCATGAAACTATTCTTATTTTCATAATTGAATTTTAGCATCATAAATTTTCTATTTATTTTAAAGTACCTAATTTTAATATTTTAATTTATTGATTTTTAATTAATTAATTTATTTCTATGTTTTCATTCCATAATAAAATAAAATAATGATTATTTCTAAACCAACTTAATTTGATAATAAGGGGTTTCATTTTCAAATGTATTAAGAAGAGGGTTGTGACATCCTCCCCCCCTTATATTGTGCATCATCCCGATGCACTTATACATGCCAAATGGGAGTTAACATCTTTTTTTTATCAGAATTAAACCAAGCTCATAAATTATTGCTCACGTATTCCTTTATATTATGTACCTTTCTTTTCCAAAGTTCATCTTAACCAAAATAGAACTCATGCAAATGAAATGATTCAAGCATAGTCATCTCATTAATTAAGGCATAAATATATCCACTCTGCAATAAGTCATAAAATGTATATAATCATACTTATTCCAATCGTATGTCAAAATATGTATTTTCTTCAATAATAAGTCATGAAATAAACCTCATTAAAACATTAGTGTATTTGTATCCCAACAATAAAATCCATAATAAGCCATCAATTCATTAATTCCAACAATAACTCAAAAAAAGAATGAATCCACTTCCAACAATAAGTCTCAAAATATGTCCTTTTCAACAATAAGTCAAAATAATATTCATTCCAACGATAATATAGCCATTCAAACAATAAATCATGAGATGTATTCACTTGTTCAATAAGGTGTAAAACTTCCGTCAACAACAAATCATAAAAATATATCGATAAGTCATAACAATGCCCTCAATAAGGTATAAAAAGGTATCAATAAGGTATAAATTTTAATAATTCAATATACTTAAGGTCATATTAAAAAAATTGGTGGAAAAAAATAAATAATAGAAAATCTTCATAAATATACAAGAATTCCATCAATCATAATTTTATATAAAAGAAACAAAAATTAGTTACAGCCAAGAGAAAATAAAACAAGTTTAGAAAAAATAATAATCAACAATGAAACTAATTTTCACATGAGGTTCAATATCAAATAGTTTTAGAGGTATCATATCCAAACATGAAGCAAACATATATCAAAATAAATAAGTCAATTTTTTTTTTCATAAATAACTAAGAATCTATCAAGGTCAGATTAAAATTTGAATTCCACATACACAAGCAAGGAATAATAAAATAAGAAAACATAAAAAATAATTTAATAATGAAAATAAGTTTCACAAAAGGTTCAATTTGTAGTTCAAAAAGCATTATACAATTTTAATTTACACAAGTCGTAGTAGGCTCAAGGCCTAGCTTCCGAACCTTGCTTTGATACCACATGTAATAACCCAAACTAATAACCCAAAAATTACCACTAGTTTTTTTTTTTTAATATTTTTTTTATGTGTTCATTTACTTGCATACTCAGGTACTTCTATCCATATGGGATAGGCATTCGTCCATCCGGGATAGGCATCCAACCATACGGGTTAGGCATTTGTCCATACAGGACAAGAATTCATCTATCCATCCGGGATAGGCATCTATCCAAATGAGGTAGGCATCTATCCATAAAGGATAGGAATGTGCTCTGGCCAGAGACTTAGACTCATCGGGACCATCCGGGTCTTGAGTCACTCACTAAAGACTACACTTCCCTTAGAAGTGCATTGAGGTCATCGTCCTTAGGAGTATGTTAAAATGAATATGTAGCTTGAGTCTCGCCTCCGAATTTAGCCTATGGCCTCGAGGAGTCAAGCGAATCCATTCGAGATTCCTTCCGAGTACACAAGGAACCTTTTTTTTTATATCTTATCTTTATGTTCGATATTTATAGCCCCTTTTGACCAAGTGATTCTCTTGAAATATATATTTAATTTATCATTATCTTAAACTTCCCTAAGCCCCATCCCCGAACGCCTGAGGTACTAGGAGCATTCTTCGTTTCCCAGACTGCCTACATACCCTGCTTCCAAATGGGATCAAGGCGTAAAATGTGTAGTTCTGTTTTCTAATCTATGTTTGATGTGAACTATTTTGTGGGTACGCAACCCTTTCTAGGGATTTTCATTTTCCCTAGACAGTTCCTCTGCGATTGCTACCCACGAAGGGAAGCAATAAAATATAAGTAAATAGTCTCTTTGACTATTACTTGTTTCTTAAACATCTAAATCCTAGTTCTTAAATAACGTCTCCCTTGAACCCATTTGAGATACAATTACCTTTAATTATCATAACAATATATTAAAATAATTCCATTGAATCCTATAATGGGGTTTACTAGGTTTGGACTAGCGAATTTTTCGTTCATTTAAAATTATCTTATTAGATTATCGATCCAAGAGAGATGCCTAACCTGTATGGTTGGATGCCTGTCCCAGATGGATGAATGCCTATCCCGTATGGATAGAAGTACCTGAGTATGCAAGTGAATGAACACATAAAAAAAAAAAAACTAGTGGTAATTTTTGGGTTATTAGTTTGGGTTATTACACTTGACATACGTTTAACAAAAGGTATGATTTAGGAAATGGCTTCGAGGATGTTCAATACTAACCTATTGGGAGGACCAGAGGATGTGGTGGCCATGACGCAGTTGGGTGTGGGGATCCCACATCCAAGTGATCTTCCATTGCTTCTTGTACATGATGCCAAACTTGAGCAACTTTCTTTTCTACTAGATATTAGTGGGATGGAACTCTAGCAACATCGTGGTCGTGTGGTGGTGGGTGCCAACTTTCTTAAGCTTGTGTTGGGATATGAACCCCCAGGCGATTACATATGGGTGGTGGAATTCACTACATTCCTTCGTCATGAACTCCTTCCTCATACCTAAGGGATATATCTATTGGGTAACCCTTTTTTGTCATTCTAATATGGTCTCGCGTCTCCTATGGCTTGCATTCATGGCTACATTTTGATCGTGGGTGGCAGTGGTTTCTCTTCTCATGGTTGGGTGTGGTGGAATTTTGTCTCATTACTCATTGGGCCCTTTTCGGTATTGTTATGCCTTGCATAACCACCCCATTTTGTTTTGGATCACAATGGGTCCCCCTTTTGTTTTTGTTTTGTCCTTGGTGTTTTGTTTGGGTCTTAGGAGTTGTTTTTTTTCTCCTAAGTCCTTGTTTCTTTTGGTTTGGCAGAAATGGAGTCAAAATGGAAAATGGAATTAGAAATTTTGTAAGGTTCCAAGTCTCGATTCCATCTCGGTTCTGGTTCCGCCCTTCTTCCTTGTTCTGGTCATTGTCTTTTGGTTGGTCTTGTGCTCTTGGGTTCATTTCTCCCTTGAGTCATTTCTCATTTTCCTTGTGTTTTGTTTTTTCCCAAGCAAAAGTGGAAGCGAAATTGGAAGTGAACTTGGAAATTTACAAATTTCCAGATTCAAATCTTGTCCTAATCCTACCCCCACTTGCTTGATTTGTGTTGTTTGTTTTCATTGGTGTTTGGGTTGGGTTTGGTTTTTATTCTAGTATTGCTTCCCATTGTTTCTTTTTCCTTATCTTGGTTTTGTTCCTTTGTTAAGAATAGAACCAGAATTGGAACTGAACTTTGAACTTTTCAAAAGTCCTAGGTCTAATTTTGGTTCTGATTCTGCTCCCATCTTCCTTTGTTGCTTGTCCTTGTCGCGGGACTGGAACCAGGTTTGTTGTTAGGTAAGAGATTTGTTAAAGGTTTCTTGTCCTGTTTCGGATCCGGGTCCGTGTCTGCCCTGCCTTTAATTTCCACATTGGTTGACTATTCATTTATGTTATTTGCTCCACCTTTGACCAATTACATTTATGACATTAATTACATCCTTCTCACGTGTGAAATGATTTTAAAACCTTAATCGAGGTTAACTGGCTTATTATCTTTGTTATCTAAGTTGTTTTAGTGAACCAGAGCCAGGATAATTTTGAGAGGAGCACAATTTGATTGCGGAGGTGTGTTGGTGAGTAGATTTTCATCTAGTTTTAGCCTTTCTTGTTGCCACTTGTAGGTAGGGTCTTTTCCCATTCTCTTCCCATTTGTGTTTGTTGTTTTGTTTTTGTGTTCTTGCTCGTCATGTTCTTGCATGTTCATGAGACCTTTTCCTATGAATCTTTGCTCATTCCTTTCTTTCTTTTTGGTTTCATTTTGTCTTTTTCTATTTTCTATTTTTATTTTTCTATCTTTCTATTTGTTTTTTTTCTCGTTCTACTGTCGCTTTTGTGGCAGGTCCATTCTATCGTGCCCTAGTTTCTAACTAGGATTCTGTTTGATGGGGTTCTCCATGTTTTAAATGCGTTGGAATTGGTTTAGAGACTACTCTGATCTTTTGTGTTGGTTCAATAATTTCCATGTTGGGTTTTTGATGCCCTAATTATCTAAGTCCATGTGTTGTGCAAACTAGGGTTTGCTCGACAACCTATAAAAATATCCAACCCTAGAGTTAAATTTGGTCTTTATTTAGTTAAAAGGGTGAGGTTAAGCCCCTTTTGAGATTCCCATATTATCCCATGTGACTTAGGTCCTTTATCTCATGTGACCACCTCTTCAAGAAATTGCTTCGTGTTGAGTAGTAAACCTGTGGAAGCAGACTCAGGAATGAACTTGTCCCATAAGTGTTTGCATTGGGGTTCCTTCCCAAAATGATCCCACTTCTGATTACTGTTGATCTTGGTCTTCACACTTTCCCTTTAGCAAAAGCAGAACTGGAGTGGAGGTCGAACTTGAAACTATTGATTGGTTCTAGGTTCGGTTTCCATTCTGATTCCGGTTCCGGTCTCACCCTGGTTTCGGTCCCGATCCCGCCTGTGTTTAATGGTTTCCTATTCCTTATTCTTCTGTGACTCCACTTCCAATGATTATGAAATTTGACTAAGTATGAAAGTTATCTTGAGGAAGTAGAGGATGGCATTAGATGATGTATCTATTTTCATGCTTTTTTTCATCTAATACAGGGTTTTATTGTAGAAATAAGAGATGTCAGGAGCATCAAAAGAGGCTTCTCAAAGAAGCCAACCTGCAAAAAGTTCAAGGCAAGAAGCTAAGCCTAAGAAGATCAAGGTGGAACAACTCCCATATACCTTGAGGTATAAGCATCAGAGTCCAACCATCACAGCTAGCAAGGTGGACTCAGATTGGGCTGACATTACAGATACAAACTTGGGCCCCTTCAACTATGAAGAGTTGTATGAAGAGACATTTAGTGAAGATGTCTCAGGAAGAATGGAGAGGATTGTTCAATCTAGTTTGGCACATGTTTCCCTCTTCCATTTATTTTTCCAATGCCCAGAATTAATACTCATTGCATCCGCAACCTACAATCCTGCTACCAGACAATGTGTGGAATTGCAGGGAAATATTATCATTGAACTTACACCACAAATGATAAGCCTTATGTTCAATGCACCTACTCCAAAAAATATTAGGCAGATCAATGAGGTTGAACCCTTGCAACTCTATAGAAAACAAAAGGAGACTAGCAGGACTCACATAAACAAGCACTAGATGAGGGTTGAGAAGAAGTCCCTAGCTAAGCTTCCTGATGAGCCTAAAAGGGTAGATTTCTACAAAGAGATTGTTGATATAATAATGATGCTCTCCAGGCTGTTTAGGAAAAGAGATGCCTCCTAGTTCAAGGAATGGATGTTTCCTTTTATTCAAACCATCCTAAATGGCAGGCAATAGTTTGATTGGCCTATGATTATATTAGAATGCATTCATAGCCACATGCTTAGAGTGAGAGAAACCAAGAGTTTCTTCATGACCTCTTATGTGATCTATGCAACAACCAGAAGGGGCATCTTTCCTAGATTGAACATAGTGGGCATATTGGGAGAAGCCCAAGGAGAAAAAATGGTATGGGATCACTATGATCAACTCACCTTACAGACTTCTAAATCACACTACAAAAGGGTTAATGATGCATTTCTATATGTTATAATTAATCGGCTTATAGGAGATGTAGGCTACAGACTAATCATGGATGCTATGGCCTTTATTGCAGAGTGGGGACATTGGTATATCCAATACCCCAGATTTACTTACTTTAGGCTAGATGGTTTTGATGGCCACCCTCATCTACTTCCTAGGTGCTGCAACAATAAGATTGTATTGATGAAGTTCATCTATCAAGTTATAGAAATCAATCTCAAATTTTACAATAAACACAAGTCTGGTTGCCACAAATTCACCACAAAGTTGGTTGAATATAGTTGTGCACACAATGTGGCAGCTAAGGTAATCTGTGATGAATTAATTCATTTAAAGTTGGGTCTGTACACCTCCAGGAAATTTTTTGATCCCAAACACAAGATGCAAGCTCTGCTTCCTACTATCTTTGACAAACACTTCAATCTACTAGAAGAATTTTGGATGGATCTACAAGATGAAAATTATGAAAGATTTCCTATCCCACTCATGGTTGAGTATGGGATAAAGGAGGACATTCATGAGACACTGTTAGATGAGGTAACTTTGGATCCCCAATATGATGCTGAGAAAATAGGTACCAGGGACTTGGATCCAGTAGATTGGAACATGGAGGAGTCCATTGATATAAAAAATATTGCAAGGCCGGTATTGGATAGGAGAATCCAATGGGTTTTCATGAGAATCAAGGAGCTAGAGGCTCAAACCTCCAAAAAGAGACAGGCTGCAGGCACCGCTCAAGGCAATAAGAGAACAAAAAGAAGAATGGCTCCTAAGGAGCCTTTAGAATTTTTCCCTCCCAATGCTAGAGAGGATATTGAAATCCTTGCTTAGGATCTTCTTGAAGCACATGGAGAAGAGGCCATAATAGAAATTGGTGCCTCAACAACTACTCAAGGAAAAACATCAACTCAACCTCTTATCACAAAGTAGCGAAGTGGAGAAATGCCTATGGGAACCCTCCACAAAGAAGCTAGATCCTTGAAAGAGGAGCCTGAGATTGAGATTCATGAAATTGATACAGATTCTAAGGCTACTCCATCTGATAAGGAGACTCATGTGGTTGCATCTCTTGATGAAACTAAGGATGCAGGGATTGAACATGTTTTGACAGAAGAAGATCAATGGAAGCTGTTTGAGGATGCAAAAAGAGAAGCGATGCCAAGGCACAAGATGAGGCATTGGATAAACAAAAGGAGATTGATGCTAAAGTAGAATCTAATGCATTGATGAAACAAAATGAATTGGAAGCTCAAGCTAAGGTTGATGAAATGGCTAAGCAACAACATCAAAGAGAGAAAGAGCTCAAAACTAAAGATGAAAGAGACAAATTGGCAATGCTACAGAAAATCCATGATCTTGAGGAGGAAAAGGCCAAACAGAGAAGAGAAAAAGAAGCCCTTGAGGCTAAATTCAAGGTTGTTGAGGAAGCCCATAGAAAGAAAGAAGAGGAAGAACACCTACAAAGAGAAAAGGAAGCTAAAGAACTTGCTCTGCATGGACAAATTTCTAAAGAGGCATGGGACAAGGTCAAGGAGCTTGAAAAATAGAGAGATCGGATGTATGAGGAAAAGAGATTGGAAGAAGAATGTATGAAAAAGGAGTTGGAAGCTAAAAATTTGCAGGAACAAAAGGATAAAGAGGAAGCTGAGAGACTTGCACAAGAAGATGCACAAAGGGAACAAAAAAATGTGCAAGAGGTTGATTCTAAACCTAGGAACATCATATTACAACCTTTATCTTCTGCCACTACTACCTCTACTTCAACTCAAGTGGTCACTACTCCTACTGCTTCAACTTGGCTAAAAATTCTTGAGAAAAAGTAGATAGTTCAACCTCAGCCTCTCAATTGGGATGGAATGATGAAAGAGATAGAGAAGGAAAGACCCAAAAAGAAGGCCAAAGTTCTTCATTTCACCAAACTTACAGATGCAGGATAAATTGTTGTTGAATGTGTACTTCTAGTGGTGGATAAGGGCAGGGAAGATATGCAAATAACTAATTACCAATTGGGCACTGTCAATTTGGGGAGACCTACAAGGAACCAACAGATGAATCTCATTGATATTTTAGCTTCCTCCACCAAGTACATAATGATTAAAGATAAAAAAGAAGAAGGATGAAATTAAGGCCTAATTGGACCAATTGCACAAATTCCTGAAGGATGTATCCACTCCAGTTTCTCAACAAGCTGCTTCTCTTGAGACCCCAATCCTATTGAGCAAGAAAGAAGCTGATTATTTAGTGTAGATGAGGAGTAAGGTGGGGATGCTTGATAGGTGGATTGATAGACTCAATCAAGAGGTTGGTGAAGTGTTGGTTGATAGTTTCAAAGTTCATGAAGGAGCACTTGAGTTGGTAGAGGAGATGAATCAACATGCTGAAGTCCTAAAAAAGCAAGATGAGGAGTACAGAGAATATGTCAAGAAACTGAAGTACATCAACAAAGTGCCCAAGTCAACTCTCCTGGAATAGTCAATTCTTGAAGAGGATAATGTTGATTTCATTGAGAAGACCTTGAACATAATTCGATTCAAATCCAAATTCATCTATGAGCATAAGAATGAAGTTCAAGAAGCTAGCAAAGACTTGAATGAACAAATTGATGAATTGAAGGCAGTGGTTGCTATTCTAGTCAATTTGGACATCCCAGTCAAAGAAGGTCTTCCTTTGGATAAGTTGAAGGAGAAGTGGAGCAACAAATTTGAATAAGTAATGCAAAAAGAAGATGATGGAGAAGACTTGTTGTTGGAAGGACAATGGACATCAAGGAGGAGGTAAAAGCTGCTAGGAGGGAATTAATCAAATTGAAAGATATGCAGGAATTTGCTTCAGTAGAGTTAAAAAGGATTAAATTTGAAGATAATTGGTTAGATGGACCTGATCTGGACATCCTTCAACAAGTATTCTCTAGTTATGATGAGTATCTCCTTGACCAAGCAACACAGGAGTGAGCTGGCAGCAAAACATTCTTTTCTTGACACAACTTCCTCTCCTCTCCTATTTTGCAGTGTTTTAACATAAGCAAACTAAGGCTCTCATCTACTAGTTCTACCTTCTTCTTTGGGCGTCAAATTTTGCACAACAGAGCAATCAACCTTGAACTAAAGATCAGCTAGTTTACTTTCCTCAAGCAGTTCCGGTTCCTTAATTTGTGGATCTGAGTTTTTGATTGAGAGAAACTTATGCATGGATCGCCTATATGTACTTTTAGGCTCCTTGTTGTAAAGGTCGACTGATTGAAGAAAGATTAGCCACATGATATTATAGCATATAGGAATCATAGTCTTAGGATTTCATAAGTTTTTAACAAGATACTTTGAAAGTTCTGTTGAACTTGGATACTTTTTACAGCTTTATACAGTTTACATGTTATTGTTAAGTTTGGACCTTTGTGGTAATGTTAATGAAGCATTATCAATCCATATGCCAGTGAGTTGTTGTGCCTAGATGTTTTCTATTTGATGCAAATCAATATGGGAAACTGGATTTTAAGATTATTTCATTAAATTATCCATGAATGAAATTGCTTTTATGTCTATTTGATCTGGTTTTAGCAATGAGTGAGTGATCTATTTCAAATCTTGAAGGGAAGTTTTAGTGAATGGTTGTGATTGTTTGAATTAGCACTATGAATGTATGCAGTGGTGTAGATTATTCTATGAATTGGATCATGTTATGGTTTTGGTTGGATAAAGAAACACTCATCGTTAAGGTGCATGTCTAGATGTTAATAAATTTATTCATATTCTACTATTTTGAAGCCCTGATTTATATTTTTCCATTTATTTACACCCTGAATGTAGGTTAATTGATTTGATGCAATTTGTGTTCCTTATTATGAGCAAAGGACCCTTGAATATTATAGTTATATTGGCCATTGAGTAACATCAACACAGTTGAGAACCAACTACCGGGACCTTGGGAGTTAGATTACTTTATGTTATCTTTCTTTTTAAGGAGAAATAGGATAGAGATATTATGTTTAATGTTGTTGTGCTATTTTAACCATCAATAGGTATGTGGTCTGCTCTGGTTCCATTTACTCCAGACTGTGGCTTCCTTGGTGGAAGTTACTTTCTTTCCCCTCATGACTGATCTTCTGGTGCGGCCAGGTGTGTTGTTTGGCTTCGACCTCTTTTGGGTGTGGGGTTGCAAAATTAGGGCTTCTAGTGTTTTGGGGTTTGCTCAGTGTCTTGACTCAAATGAAATCATTGTAAGGATTTGATGCCACTTGCTTGTCAGGTTGGGTTTCAAGTTCTTTGTTGAAATGTATGTAATCCTTTTTTGTAATATCCATAAAATAATTTTATTTTATGCATAAAAAATATAGATAAATATTAAAGTGTATAGGTGCAAATTTTCACCCCTTATGCAAATTACCCTTTTACACTTCCTCACCTTAGAAAACCAAATCTAAAGTCAAAATTCCACATCAACCTGCTTCATTCGTTCCAATTGGAATTTTTTTTTTTGTGTCGATAGAAGAATAACTATTAGGGACACCTTCACGACGTGCTTACGTCCCTGACGGATTCTTGCATCTAAAGTTGGTAGAGGTGTTACACTTCCCATTGGGGTCGGTTTGTAATGTCCCTCTTTAACCAACCAAATCGAATATGGCAGATTCTCTCCCTTCTTCTTTAAATTCTTCCATTCTTCATTCAAACCATCTTCTTTTTTCACTCCCTAAGAATTCTAGCAATTACTTCTTGCATTCTCAACCTTCATTCTCACTCTCAAGTAGCACTTTGGCACTCCATAGTAGTAGAAACAACACTCCATCAACTCCGTAGAGCAAGTGTGGAACAAATCATTGCAACAGGGGCTTGAGTCCTTTTTTCTCCTCCATTAGCTAGTGAGCTCTTGGTGGAGGTGGTAAGAATTTTCACTCCTCTCCTCTATGATTTGGTTGAGTAGCACATTACTATTTTGTAGTGTTTATTGTGTTCTTTTCTTTCTTTTCTCCTTTACCATACTTTTCTCTATTGTTGCTATCTTGGCTGTCCATGGAGGTGGAAACACCAAAGCAGGGGTCTGACTAAGGCAGGCCCCTATATATCCCCCCAATAATTTTCCTCTTTCTTGTGTGTAGGTGGACGTGCATTTGCAGCTAGCTGGCGAATAGGCTCTTTTGTGAGATCATCAATGTCACCTTATCTTTAATATATCTACTTTATCACATTCGTTTATACTTCTCTTACTTTATAGTTCTGTTTTGTTCCCTTAAAAATCACTAGCTAGGCCATCAACTCATTTTCTGGCAATTCTTACTAAATTTTTGGTCCTTTGGTCGTACGGATTCCAGCACTCTTGAGAGAACCAACATGTCGTGCTATGGTCCTAGAACTGCGCTTTTGTCCTCAGGCAGAGAGATACTTGAGATATAGTGTTGAACCTGAAAACTGGCTCGCCTAGCCCCACTCTGGATTTCAAGTTTGTAGAGTGATTGAAGGACCTTATAGTCCTCATCATTCTCATCCCTCATTTCAAAACACCACTTTAGAGTGAGGTAAGTTAGGGAAAATTTCTTCGCTTGGCTCTCTATGACCCAGGGCCTTGAACGTGGTTGGTATCCCTCTCTTACATTTTTGGTGAACCTGATGTGAACCATTTTGGTTTCGTTTTGTGATACTTAAAGCTCCTTTCCTCATATTCTAGGAGTGTTGTAGGTGTGAGTGTTGTGAGGTTTTCACCTTACAACCCAACTTACGACCCCTATTAGGTGTAGTTGGAAGGTTTTGAAAGTGTTGCATAATGAAACCTTAATTGGGTCACTTCCTACCTTGCAACCTTTAGAGGGTCCCGAGAGAGTGTCGTTCATTGCATGTGATGGCCTCCTTCCTTCATCAACCTATCCCCTTTGTGTAGCTTGTGAGTAGTGGTACTGGTATAACCTTCACTTCACAAGATCTACCAATGGGTTTTAATAGGGAACCATCTCCTCTCTACATCCCTGAATGAATCGACAAAAACATCATAGCAGGTGTTCTCGTTGATCCGACATCTCAAATAAACATTAAAACTCAGGAGATCATGCTAATCAAATTTTTGCACAAAGATGGGTATGATGTACCTATGAGCACCATCTACACACATGATGGACTTTCTGTACCCCCTTTGGGTAGTATTGCCTTGACGATTTTGGTTGGACCTAAATCTTGGAAGCTCTTGTTTGACATAATCCCTGGGTCTAAACTCTTTAGAGTGAAGTTGGGTATCCCTTGATTAGTAGCTATGAATGTGGTACCTTTGGTCATGCATAAATGTTTAAAATTTATCCACAAGGGTTCCGTGCATGTGATTCATGACACCAGTTATAAACCACCGATTGCTTGTGGAAGCTACTCCTTGGATTACTCTTGGCCTACACCTGTTGGTCCTCTCTCACCTAGGACAGACCTCCTATACTTAATGTATCAAAATTATAAGAAAGGGTGCCTAAGGTAAAAAGTGAGATACCCTCTGTCGCCTTATGTTGTTTCACGTAGGGCTTGCTTAAAAGCTAACAGTGATGCCACCAAGGCATGTAGAAGAGAAGAAGAGAAGCAGTCTTGAGATCCTTCTTCTTCCTCTTCCATTGTTCAGCATGAAGCTTCCTCTCCCCCATTGTGGAGCCATTAGATTTTGTTCTACATTTTCAAGAGAAGCCTATGGTGCCCGCTTGGCGAAAGTCCAAGCATCTTACGTTTGAGCTTCCTGTCCTACCCACGGAGCCTAGGTCCGTTCGACATAGCAGGAAGAAAAGTCCTTGTGGGGAATCCTCTATGTCTTTACCTCTGCGGCCTCCTACTGCTTTTGCTCCAAAATTAGTAAACGGGAAGAGGCCCATTGCTAAGGCACTTGGATAACTCCCCTCATTGCTTCTCAATCTGCTCCTCCTGCTCCATTTAGGAGTCTGTTCCTCCATCAGAAATGGCTATAATGGACACTCCCATGGTTGAGCAGGATCCTTCTATTCCTTCGCAACCTCTAGCCTTCAGTTCAAAGAGTCACAAAAACCACCTTAGGCATGAGTGGAAGTGTTGAAAAAGGCTCACATAGCTAAGCAAGCCACCTTACAAAGGAAGGAATAGGAGATGACTGCCCCTGTATCAAGGTCTCCTGCTATGTCCTTCTCTTGCCTCCCCTCTATTTCTATTCAATCTAGCTCCATATCGCTTCTGGCTTCCGCTATGAGTACGAATGCACTTGACCCTAAAAAGGTGTAGGTGTTCATTGCTCCTTTAGTGGATCCATCTTTATTGATGTCCCTTCTGGATGTCTTGCCTTTCCCAAAACCTGTAGATATAATGAACACTTTGGTAGTATCTACTACAGTTTTATCTTCGTCCTCTTCCTTCACACCTCTCGCCTCATTTTTTGGGGTGTTCGCATCCCCCAATGAAGCAGAGGGTAGAGAGCGGTCCTACAAAAAATGGAGGACGTAAGAGGATCCCACCTTCTTCGAAAGGTGGTCCCACGCTAACTTGTTTTGTCCTAGTGACATAACTAGTCTTGGCTTCCCCTGAGTTTTTCACCGCTCCTGAATCACTTGGTGAGCCTAGCGGTGAATCTTGGGCGCAAGCTTCTCCGTCCGTTGAGGTAAAACATGAAAGCCTTGTAAAGTGCATGTTTAACTCTTTGGATGAGGTTCTGACCTTGTTATCGATCTTCGCAAAATCGCTAACCTTAGCTCCATAGGAGCTTGGTGGAGAGGACCTTGCGGGGCCTTCTTCCCTAGCCCTTGTTGTGGGAGGGTCGAACACTCCTCCTCTTAACATTCCACCACTGTAAGCTCATCCTCCTTCCCCATATGATGATTTAGAGTGGGAAGTGAATGACCTCTTGGTCGATCAGTGTTAGGGGGAGGCTCCTTCATCTTTAGAATAAGTGTGTGTGTTGTGATGTGTTCCTTTGTGATCGTACTATGTGTTCCTAGATGACCCTTGTCACCCTTGTTGGTGCTTGGATACAGGCATGGTTTTTGTGTCGTAAACCTTCTATTTGTATCCTCATTCTTCCATGTTTGTGATTGATTTTTCTGTAAATTTGGAATGATGCAAAGCGTTAGGGGAATTTAGGCTTCCCTTCCATGTTGACCCAATTTTTTATTTTTACTTTGTCTTCTCATGCATTCTTCACATGGTATGATATAGTAGGGGGTTGATGATAGTTCATTTTATATACTATTATTTATATATATATATATATATATTTATGAGTAGTTCTGAACCTGAAATATCAAGCTACCCCTATGCGCTATGTTTATCTTCTTTTCTCTTTTCTTATCTTCTCTCTTCTTTGCTTGAGTTGTCCCTTTCATGTGTGAAAACGTTGCTTCTATAACATTTTGATTTTCAGAAAATGCATTCATTTCCAATAGACCTTTTCTTGAGAATCTTCACAAACCTCTTCTCAAAGAATCACATTCTTGACTTGAAACTCTAACAAAACATGTTTCCTTCATCATGGGTTTGTTAAGAAAGAGCTTGAGAACCTTCCTCCGAGGTGGGAGCAACTTCGATCTTCCCCTCACATGGGGGCATTTTCTTCGTTTCAAATTCCTTGATGACGTGAACATCTTTCAAAAGGATTCCTTGATGATGAATCAATTTGAGAAAGAAACATCTCTTTCGAGCAACACGTCCCTTGAGTGAACCCCTTCTTTACGCTAGGCTCCCAAGGGAGCCCTTTGAAACTTTTCCAACTTGTTGATGGTTTGTGTGACTGTCCGCTTACTTGCCTATGTGGCCACTTTTTGACATGTTCTATCTATGGGTAAACATGCCACTTTACGGGTGCACCTGAGAAGCTGCTTTCTAACTCTACGGAGTCCCCTTTCTTTGGGTTTCCTCCATGTGAGAGATCTTGGGGGATACCTCCCTATAGGTTTGTGGGTCTATAGGGCACTTCTTCTAAGCTTCTCTATGCAAGAGATCTTGGGGGTTGCTTCCCTATAGGTTTGTGGGTTTGTAGGGCGCTTTCTTTAGGTTTCCTCCATGTGAGATTGTGGGGGATACCTCCCTATAGGTTTGCAAATCTGTAGGGAACTTTCTCAGCTTCCTCCATGTGAGAGATCTTGGGGGACACATCCTTATAGGTCTGTAGGTCTATAAGGAACTTTTTTGGGTTTCCTCCATGTGAGAGATCTTGGGGGACACCTCCTTGTAGGTCTACGGGTCTATAAGGCACTTTTCTGGGTTTCCTCCATGTGAGAGATCTTGGGGGATGCCTCCTTGCATATTTGTAGGTCTGTAAGACACTTTTCTTGGTTTCCTTCATGTGAGAGATCTTGGAGGATACCTTCCTTGCAGGTCTACGAGCCTATGAGGTGCTTACTTCTTGAGGATTCTTTCATGTGAGAGATCTTGAGGGTTGCCTCCTTGCAGGTCTACAGGTTTGTAAGATGATTTCTTTCCATAGCTTCATAGTTTTGTGGGGATATGAAGTCCTTTACTTGTCTTGCACTCTTGAGTTCACCAGATCACAGTCTACTTCCTTGACAGTTCAGGTATACATTTCTAACACTATTTCACTCTTCGATCTACTTTATTGAAGCACTCATTTGTATTTGTGATTGCTAAAGTGGGGGGGAAATGTATAGGCACAAATTTGCACCCCTTATGCAAATTCCCCTTTTACACTTCCTCACCTTAGAAAACCAAATCTAAAGTCAAAATTCCACATCAACTCGCTTCCTTCATTCCACTTGGCATCTATTTTTTGCATCAGTAGAAGAATAACTATCTGGGATGCTCGTGCGACGTACTTACGTCCCTGATAGATTCTTGCATCTAAAGTTGGTTGAGGTGTTACACTTCCCATTGGGGTCAGTTTGTAACATCCCTCTTCGACCAACTGACCCGAATATGGAAAATTCTCTCCCTTCTTCAAATTCTTCCATTCTTCCATTCTTCATCCAATCCATCTTCTTTATGCACTCCCTAAGAATTCTAGCAATCACTTGCATTCTCAACCTCCATTCTCACTCTCAAGCAACACTTTGGCACTCCATAGCAGCAACAACAACACTCCATCAACTCCATAGAGCAAGTGTGGAACAAACCATTGTAGTAGGGGCTTGAGTCCTCTTTTCTCCTCCATTAGCTAGTGAGCTCTTAGTGGAGGTGGTAAGCATTTTCACTACTCTCCTCTACGATTTGGTTGAGTAGCACATTATTGTTTTGTAGTGTTTATTGTGTTCTCTACTTTCTTTCTTCCTTTATTGTACTTTTCTCTATTGTTGCCATCTTAGCTGTTCGTGGAGGTGGAAACACCAAAGCGAGGGTTTGATTGAGGTAGGCCCCTATACAGCTCCCCAATTTCCTCTTTCTTGCTTGTAAGGGGATGTGCATTTGGAGATAGTTGGCAAACAGGCTCTTTTGTGAGATCATCCTTGTCACCTTAGCTTTAATATGTCTACTTTATCACATCCATTTAGACTTCTCTTACTTTAAAGTTCTATTTTGTTCCCTTAAAAATCACTAGCTAGGCTGTCAACTCATTTTTTGGCGGTTCTTACTAAATTTTTGGTCCTTTGGTCATACAGATGCCAACGCACCTAAGAGATGCTATGATGCAGAGTCAAGGTGAAGAATAATCAAAACAACACCAAGTGTCAATTCAAAACAACAAACTCTTCTTGGAAACATCTTCAACCTTCAAGCATCAACACACCCTTAGGGGTCCCAACCCTTCAAATTTGCAAAAAAACTACCAATCTCCACCAAGACCCTTAAAAAGACCCTCCAAATGCATATAGTGACAACTAGATCATTTGAAGATAACCTCCAAGCCAGGTTCCTTGAAATCCTCAAAAACTCACTATTTGACACAAGCTATTCCTTGTAGCAGCAGGAACCCGGTTTTTGAGATTTTCCTCACAAGTTTTCCAAAGAACTTAAGAAAAAAAATGTGGATTCAAGTACCCATTTCAAAGTTGTTTAACATGATAGAAAAAAAAGTACCAATCCTTTGGACTAGAGACTTCAAATTCAAACTTTTCACTGTTTTAGGCCTCCAATTAGGCCATTTTTACAAAGAGACCCCCTTTTAATTCCCTCACCAGATCTCCAAACCAAAAAAAAGTCTTGGGGAATGATCCAAAATAAGATATTTTCAAGGTTTTAGACCTCCAAGTGCACAACCAAACTTCAAATCCAAAAACCCTCCTAAAACCTCAAGGAACTAGGTTTTTGGTGCTCCCTTATTGTTTCTCTAACTTCCAGACCTTTCCTAAACAACCCAACTACTCAGACATGTCTAATTAGGTCCCAAATGCTTAGAGAACACTCATTAGGCCTTTGACAATGCTGTTTCATCAAACCCTAGGACTGAGCCATTAATCTCTTAAGGAAAACCACATGTTTCTAGCCTACTCATCATGCTCCATGCCAAGTTTCTATCCTTGAACACCTCCTACCACTATGATACAATTCCCTACATCCTATTCCATCATCCCACTAAGTTACAATCAAATACAGTAGGTGGGATGATGACTAAGACATCAATTTGGCTTCAAAACCCTTGAGACTGCTCAAACCCGGTAGGAAAGAATAAGATGTTTTCAGGCCTTGAGTTATATATTAACCTTTTTCAAAGCACAAAATGAAATATACAACACCTATCTACATAGACAAATAATAAATTCAACACATGGGAGCCTATACGGCCTACACACAATCCAAGAATGCTAGAGATACAGTGAAAACAATAAGAAAACAGTGATACTTCAAGATTTATTTCATTTTCTTGGCTTCAACAACCCCCATTCGAGCCTTCAAAAGTCCTCTTATACATTTCCAATTCCAAACTACCTTTGAAATGCCTATAACTGACCACAAAACTACCTTAACCCCCTCAAATTCCATATTTTGCACTTTATTTTGATAATTAAGTAACTTTTTGAATCAAACTAATACTTTCACCCCAAAATACATTGAAAGTGGTCTTATTAGACCTTTATTAAAAATTTACCCCCCTCATTTCTAGACCAACCTACACTTGATGGATTTTTGCAATCATGTGTTTTAGGTGCTCCTGCACCATGCTAGTGCACCGCATTGTCATCCTAGAACCACACTTTCATCCTCGGGCAGAGAGCTACCTAAGATACAGTGTTGAATCTGAAAAATGGTTCACCTAGCCCCACTCTAGATTTCGGGTCTACAGAGTGATTGAAGGACCTTATAGTCCTCATCATTCTCGTCCCTCATTTCAAAACACCCCTTTAGAGTGAGGTAAGTTAGGACAGCCTTGCGCTCTTGGCTCTCTGTGACTTGGGGCCTTGAATGTGGTTGGTCCCCCTCTCTTACATAAAGTTATAATATATTTAATTAATAATATATGTAGAAGGTTAAATTATATTTATATTTAATAATGTGTAGTGTATATAAATAGTAAATATATACTATCTAAATATAATAATATTACAATAAAAATAGTTAAATATATAAAGTAATTTTATTTCATAATATTAAATTAAGAATATTCTAAAAAAATATATTTTATAATCTAAAATAAAAAAATAAATACCATAAAAAATATATATATTTTTAAAAAATAATAGAAATTATTAATAAAAATAAATATAGATAAATATTAAACTTATAATATATTTCATATTTTAATTAACAATATATGTAAAAATTTATATGATATTTATATTTAGCAATTGCCACGTAGAGGCTAGTACTTGTCTTTATAGTATTGTAATTATTACTTTCTAGATTTGGAAAAAAAATATGCAAGTTTTATTAATGTGAATAAAAGTAAATGTAAGTTTTGTTAACTATAGTGTTTTAATGTTGTTAATTAGTTCTTTGCATGACCAAAACCTAACCCTAACTCACACCCTAACTCACACCCTAAACCTAACCCTAATCCTAATCCCAACAATAAATTCTAAACCATTATCCTAATCCTAGACCTATATCTAACCCTAACTATGGTCGTAACACTATTCATAACTATGATTGTAACCCTAACCCAAACAATAAAGAGTTGCAACAAAAAGAATTCTATGAATTAATAATGAGAATAAGATTTGAAATAAAGATATTAGATGAATAAAATTTTGGAGCATTATATCTATTAATCATATTTTAATGATTTTTATTAGAAATATTTTATTTTTTATTTATTTAATTACCTCGAGAGGTGTTTACAGTGGTGTTGGTGTTTTTTCCAACAATACTTAGAATTCCTCTAAAGGGTAGCTAACCCTTATGCTTAAGAAATTCCAAAGCAAGTGGCCAACGAACAAGTAAAGGATTCTGAGACCTTCACTCCTGCACTTCAGGCTCTGTGGGACCTAGGAGGGTGTTCCTTATCATGTTCAATGATACTTGTCTAATTGAGAACACATTTTATACACAGATTAATTCCTATCAATTGCAAATAAACATAATTTACTAAAGATTGGGCAGACCTTTTGGTAAATTATTATTTATCTGCTAGGAACACAAGAGTACTTCACACTCATACTTCATAATTGAAAGATTCTTTAATGAATTTTGTTCTCATTTTAGATCCATAGCCAGGCATATCACTAGCTCATTTACTTGCAAATTTTTTAACAAACAAACCAGTGCTTCATCGATTGGGATAATGGATTCAAATATACAAGAACTAGTAATATATAAGCTATTTAATTCGGAAATTGGACTATTCCCATAATGCTTTGCAATATGATAACTAACAATGCCTGAAATGCAACTCCTTACCAAATCCTATGCAATTTCTTACAAATCTACATCCCTCTTCAAGCATTTAATCAACTCTTTGAGTCAAAGTAGAAATAAGGCTACACATTCAATTGGAAAACTGAAGATAAATGAAAAGACCATTGACATTTTCATTTATAATTTGCAAAAAAAGGTACATAGGAGAGTATTCATCTTAGAACTAAGATTTGTTTCAATATATGTAGCTTTTGTAGAACCATTTTAAGATTATTAGATACAAGACCCATAACCAAGACAATTTACTATTCTATTCATTCATATTTTCTATAGTATGCTCCTTCTTGAGCTTAGCTTTTGCCTAGACTATTACTAGACTCAAAATTTAAACCCCTTGTAATGAGCCCTGAAATCCCTTTTATAGATCAAGGGAGAAACAAGCATCCAACTCAAATGCAATTTCATTTCAAAATAAATTTCAGTTGCATTTTAGATATTCCCCGAACGGTTGCTTGTAATCATTCACCATACAAGGGAAACAAAAATTTGCACCATTTGCACAAGAAGAACCATCTGATGCCACCAAAATCATCATTAGCTGTCAACAAGCCTTTTACATTCCATAGCCATGTCAAGCCAAAAATTTCTTCATGGTACCAACCTAAAGGCATCCTTAATTAGCACAAAAGACAAAAACCCACATACACAGAGAATACAAGAATGACCACCACAGAAATACTGATACCAAAACACAAAAATTAGGACACATATACAATCTCTATTAATCAAAACCAAAATGAGCATGAGAACCAGAACCATAGTACACATGCCCACTTTGCATACTTGTAGAAGTTGGAGAAACCATCGCTTCTTCATTAGCATCCTTGCTTTTAGTAGAGAAAGTATGTCCACATGGCGTCTTCACTAAAATTGGAGTAACTGCTACCACCTCCTCATTTGAGTTTGTGAATTTAGTTAAATCTATGATGTATAGACGATAACTAGAATCCATTTTAGTTTCACTATTTGAGGGGCTTTCTGAAATTTTGATAGGAGAATTGTGTCATCTCGGAGTGCCTCGACCGTACCTAATCTTTCTCCTTATTCCTATCACAAACTTTGCAGGCTCCTTCTTCTTAGCCTCTGTTGTTTCTCCAATTACAACTCAGTTCCTTAACTGGTAATTTCTCCTCATAGTGACTTGCGTAGGCCTCTTGCCATGGGCTTCTTTCTTATTTCCTTCCTTCAGAAGTGCAATGACTTTAGGCATACTTTGTTCACCCTCTGGAACATCATTGTGCAATCCTTGCAAGTTGAGTCATGGATACCCTCACACTAGTGATGCAACAGAGACTGAATTGCTCATTTTTGTAGAGGATAAGACTTCTCAAATGCAAAACACTCTTCTCATAGACTTAGAGAATTTTAGCTCTTGATTGCGATGGCAAAAATGAAAGCAATCAACCTCCCATTTATTGAGAAATTTGATCATGTTGATCATCAAATCTCAACGAAGGTTGCACGAGTAAGAAGATGATTGACCACTAGCATCCATATCACCTCCATTAATTACCCAGGTACATGAGAATCTATGTATCATTTACAATGATTTTAGGAGATTAATCACTCACACACACCAAGATCAAATTGATCACTCTTGCAGAGCTCATGCCATTAATGCTCGCCTGCATAGGTAAAAATGACTGTTGCCTTCACATTCTTGGTTTTAAATGTTGGTCATCGATATCCTAATGAGGTGGTGAATCGAACAACTCAAATTTAGCCAATCGGGTTTGAATTCCTGACTATATCACTCGCCTATTCCTAGCTAATGATTTTTGTGTAGCTAGGTGCCAACAGACCCATCTGTGGGCTCCACCATTCCTTCCTCCAAGCAGGTGAGGAAATTATGTGTCACTCAATCGTATACCTCGCAAGTTTCCGGTGAGCATTACTTTTATTGCTGCGAGGTGGGTAATACACAGTTGAGATCTAATCTCAAGATTGCATATAAGTTGTCAATGTCAAATTCATTGAGTGCTGGGTACTTTGAATGTAGATTGGGCCCAACTTTAATGAGTGCACATGTCAATCGATCAAAAACCTCGTTCTAGCTTTGAAAACCATTATTTAAATCTCGTGAGGCAAGCGATAAACGGTTGGGATTTGATCTTTGGATTTGATGGCTAGGGGTTTTTGCACATATAAATAACATTGGTTCTTAAAAGGGGACATCACCAGATTGACGAAACTCAACCCTTAGGACTAAAGGATTAGGATTTAAGTCATTTGACAAAATATTTCATTCCAACTTAGGAAAGTTTTTAAACAAAATAAATCACGAGGTGACCGATGAGCCTATACAAAGGGGTTAGTAAAGGTAACATTTTGAAAGGCCCAAGTCATGACTTAAATGATCGGCGACCAGCTCCAACAAGTCAATGCCAAAATAGAATGCCCAAGGGTTTACGATGTGAAATTTGTAAAATGGGGGTTTCTAGGCCAAAAACTTAACTTACCCTTGGAAAAAAGGATCAGAATTCATGATCAAAACATGAACTTGCTCATTATTTTGCAAATTTTTTAGAAGCTCCATCAATGGCTCATGATTAGGGACGCATACCCTTGGTGGGTATGGCAAGAATTTATATCTCAGGTTGAAGCAGACCAAAAAGGAAGCACAAAAAACATAGGAGCTTACTTGGACAAGGCAAGAAAACACAACCAAAGGAAAACACACCAAACCTATTTACAGAATTTACACAACTATACAATATATCTTCATTCAAATTTCAGAAGCCTCTTTAGTTCCCTAGGCTTCAATTCCCAAATTGGAGGTCCCATTCCCCCAAAACTTAAAGGTAATTCTTACCTCTATCAAAGACTTTATCCTTAGATAGCTATAACAGATCAACACTTTGACCAAGAAATATTACACCATCGACTCCATTGTGATTAGCACAATTAGCCATATATGCTAAAAAACTATATTTCCCATCACCTTGTTCCAATATATGCCTATCTGATTGAAATGGAAAGGTGAAACATTCATATTCCATTTTATCATGAACCTTGACATCATATTTGTTGATGGTGTTTTCTGCACAGCAACAACTCAGACATAATACAATATTCTATCTCTCTTGAAAGGTTATTTTCAACAATAAAATCACTGAAAATCACCCCAAGGTCTCTCGGGTGTCAGGTCATGACAATGCATAGACAACTCAGATAATATGTGAAAATGCTGGTAATCACAAAGGGACCTTACTACAAGCAAACTGTATCTTTCCAATTTATCAGATTATGCAATATAATGATCTCAAGTCCTAAATCTAACCCAATGATAAAGAAATAGCAAAAGATAAGGGTGCAAGGATATGATAAGATCTGAACTATTCCTAGAATGAACAATGCAAATGACAAATATCTGGAATGGACCAATCTCAAACAACCAATTCTTGCTTAACCCACAATGCAATATCACAAGAACAATGCAATCTTCTAAGGTATATAGATTTTCAAATCATAGACATTCATCCACAATTGAACTTAAGCACATGTGAATATATGGTCCAGGTTGACTTCACCAGCCTACTACAATTAGATAGTTACTAGGAGTATAGACCAGAGATTGCTACAAACATTCCAAATATGAAATCATAAACATCATTCATCAAACTAAAACTAATTCTTAACATTAAACTCTAAATCTTTAAGCAATTTGAAAGATAGAACAACAAGAACCATGCGAGATGAAATAACACAAGAGATTGCACCAGGAAAACCACAATGTCTTCAATTGTATTAGACCATCAAACTCTTGCAACAATTCCACTGTTCTAATACAATATTTGCTTCAAGAAATTGGATACTACTCCTACTGCAAAATACTCTAGCTCTTTTCTGCTCTTACTTATCTCTATTACTTTCTAGCTAACCCTTTACAATGAGGCAGGAGTGCCTTTTATAGAAAATTTCAAGACATGTCGGCCCAGCCAAACATTTACAAAATAAAACAATTGCCAAAACAAGTCGGCCTTAGGAATTCAAAATAAGGCACACATTAAATGCCATCTATCATCAAGGTCGGCCTTGACACAATCCCCAATGTAGTCTGGTCCAATGCATGCCCTATGATAATAGGGAAGCACAAATCTCAAAATAGGCATTAACTGCCGCCTCCCTTATCCTTGCTCTGGGCCAACGACCCTTGAACCTTCAAGAATGTTCCATCCAACTCAGTGACAGGTGGCAAAGGCAATACCTTAAGTCTGCATTTAATAGAGTCAATCTCCTCCTTTGACTGCTCAACAGTCTTAATCCAATCAACCCTATGTGCCTGATACTTATCCATTACTGCCAGATATGTGGCTGCATCATCTAACTGGTGGCCGGTTATGATACTCTCAGAATCTGGGGCATAAACTTCATGCCACCACTCTTTCAGCTGTTCCAGACTAAGATATTTTGGGGCAATCTTCCTCCTCCCAGTCATGACCTCAAAGAATGCAATGCATCCATCATACACTGCAGTAAGATCACCGTCTATTTACTTCTTCCGTTTCTGAATCTTCTTCATGGCCTTCTGCCGCATCTGCAGAGCCTCAAACCACTCCCAGGGTTCATCTAACCTAGAAGAAGGAAGAATCCCATCCACAGCCAATTGTTCTTTACCATGCCCCATGATGACCTTGGATTTCTGCAGCAAGAGGTCAATGTCCTCCTTATCCTGGGACAACACATGCTCCAACAACTCCTTGGCTTTGACTGCATCCTTTCCAACTGAAAGGATTTCCTTAATTGTATCATCTCCCTTTATTTGCACATTCTTCAGCCAATCCACCGCAACCTGAGCAGAGGTTTTCATCTTTTCAATCTCAGAGATAGTTTCCTTGGGCAGGAAACCAGGAGTGGCAGATGAAGAAGGATGGAGAGATTGCAAGGGTTTCATCACCTCTTCCAAACATTTCCTAAGTCTTTCATTCTCCTTTCTCAGCTCGTGTTTGGTCTGGGTCCTTAGTCTGCCAATGATCACAACACTAGACCCTTCATATTCCTCTATATCCTGCTCCATGGATGCCGGCTCAAGGTTGATAGTTTGTACATTATAATCTTCACTGGTAACCTCCTCTCTGGTCTTATCCGCGGCAAGGGTGGCAATGTGGATGACCCTGTTGTTTAGTTCATCTCTCTCCATCTTTGAAACTACCTTGGCTGCCTTCTTTTTCTTCCCTTTGCCAATTTTGGACAGCATTTCATCCCAATCCAAGGGAGTGTCCTCAACTACTACCTGTTTCTTCCTTGCAATCTCTTTTTCAAGCCAATCCGAGGCTGCAGGTTCTACCCGGATTTCCTCTGTTCTTACTTCTTCTTGCTGTTATGCTGTTTTCTCTTCTTCCTTTTCAGTTATTTTATCCTCCTCCTCCTCAGGGAGCTGCTCACCTTGATCACCTTCTTCAAGCTCCACCTCTTGCACTAGTGATGGGGTTCTAACAGGGATGTCCTCCTCCTGCTCAGGCGATCCGTTTCCTTTGCCATTCTCCAGCGAATCTTCATACATCACTAGAGGAGAAGGATGCCTTTCTACCTCCTCAGCTTTGAGCTCAGCTGCCTCACCAAAGAGTGCTCCTTCCCTAAATGGTTCCAATTCTCCGCTAGTCTTATGCTCCCCAAGAATTTCCTGCTCATGCACACTTGGTGGAGGGGAAGCAGCCTTAGGTGGCTCCGTGACTGGTGATTTTGGTAGAAGATCCATCTTTTGCACAGTGTCCTTTGGAGAGGGAGTCCTGGATCTCCTCATGTAAACTTTAGTCTTCTCCCCTGAACTCTCTACATCAACAATAGGAGGCTCATCCTTTGAAGTATCCCGAAGCTTCTTCTTTGAAGTCCTGGCCGTTCTGGTCTTCTTTGGTGGTGGAGGAGCACTTTCCTCTTCTATTTTTTCCAACTCTTCCTCATCAGAGGACTTACCAATCTTCAAAGTCTGACTTCTCTTCTTTCCTTTTGGCTTCCTCTTTGGTTCGAGCTCACTTTCCTTGGGGCCTCTAATCTTTATCTTGAAAGGAGAGCTCTTTGTAGTTTTCCCTTTGGGGTCATCTTCCCTGGATTCTTCTGAAGTAGACATGGGGTTGAGGTCTCCCATCAAATTGAAGGTACAAGTTACCTTCTCACTCTCCAACTCCCAAATTTTATGCTTCAACCAAGAAGAGGTAAATTTCATAACCGAGACCATTAGGTCTTCCAACTCTGTGCCCTCATCTTCATTCCAATTAATTTCCCCGATTGACCTGTCCTTCACAGCTTCATATGCATGATCCTGTACCAGGTTTCCATCGTCCTCCAGTTGGTCCAGGATCAACTTGACATTATACTATCTGATTGCATCAACGGGGAGCCTGGAGTACCTCTTCTTTCTTGCTTCAAAGTCATCTTTAATGTTAGCCCAATAGTCCTCTAGGTCATCTTTATGCCGATACTCCCTAGTGGCCTTCTTCTGTGCCTCTCCTGTGATGTCAAAGTTTGTTCTCTTGGAGTGGAAAGAGAAACCATATGCTGCAAACTCATCACCTGCTGCATGTGCCGATTGGATGGAAGGGCACACTTCTGCCACACCAATTCCAAGAGGGAAATCTCCACCAAAACCTGTCTTATGCTTTTCCTTCTTTACAATGGCATCAAACTCACAAATCTGTCTGACAATTTCCAATAGCACAATGTGATCCGTTGGGTACCGAGGTAGTCTGTATGGAGCGACCGGGCATCCATCAATCCTAATGTAGGTGAAGGTGGGAAATTGAATAAACCAAGCCCCATAATTCTTTATCAACCCCTTGTCTCCATCTAACAATCTCACATGCTCGGCATTCTGAAGCATCCTTGTGATATGCATTGTGAATGCATCATTAGCCCTTCTGTAGTCCTTGTGTCCTAGGTGCAACTCCAGGTATACTTCATAAACTATGTCCTGTCCGAATGTCCCTTGTGGATTTAAACCCCTATATGGGTAGAATCTGGCAAGCACATACATGACATAGGAGGACATGGTGAACCTCTTAGTCTCTAGGATGTTCCTCAGCTGTTTATCAATTTCAGAACTAATGAGCCCTGCCCAATGATAGTTAGTTCCTTGTTCAATTTTGGTGATCACATGGACCATCCAACTCTCTAATACTCCAGCAGTCTTCAAACCTGCCACTCTGCTCAAAAATGTTATGGCATCATAGATATCTGATCTGAATTTGATCCTATGCAACTGCTTGGGAAGTTTAGAGTGATGTGATTTTGGCTTCTCCAACCAAGAGTTGATCACCTGTTGAGCTTTGGTTGGCTCGTTTTCATAATATGTCTGGGCCATGTCCATGTTTAAAGCACACACATAAGGTAGATCAGGCATGTCGAAGGCTTGTGCAATGGAAACAGGACTGAAGTTAGCCAAGACCCTTCCCTCAATATTGACAACCCTTTGTGTATCGAAGTCGTACTGTCGGGCGCACTCAAGTATAAGCTCATAGCACTGGATCGCTGGAGGAAACCCTGCCACATGCACCAGGCCAGACTTCATCATGCCATTCCTTAGGACTGACAAATTCTTCTCAGCCGTCCTCTGTTTGAACTCCTCGTACCTCTAGGCCCCCACATTGGTGTCGGACACCTCGGACCACACGAAAGATATCTTGCTTTCTGGTAACTGACTTTTGGTATCCAATCTTAGTTTTTCTGCCTCGGAGATGGAGGACCCCTCTGTGTCACCCTTAGTCTTCCCCGCAACAGCCTTGCTTGATTCAGCCTACACTCACAAGAAATTGTCATGAGTATCCAATTATCATGTGTATTCTAACCAAAAGATCAGCATAAAATCATATAAGACAATTAAAATCCATCACAAATGCCAATTTCTGAAAATCCAGAAGAATAAAGCAGTCCGAGAAAACCATGTAAACCAGGAAAATCCAGTTGGGGCAAAATTTTAGAGAAATCCGACCCAGACGGATTCTTGCTGCCAAAACGTCATTTGTCACATAAATCGTTAGTTCAGCCAAAAGATCATTAGATTATCATGTAATTGGTTCATTAGCAACAAGAAATAGGCATTTAGCTTTACTCCATTAATCCTATCTTCGGAAAATCAAAAAGGATAAAGCCAGACAGGAAACCCAGAAAAATTCGGATGGGACAGATTTTCGCGGATAGCTTGAAGTATTCCGAAAATTGCAACACTCCGTGGAATTATCCTAAACCGGGAAAATCTGGGTGCGCAAAAATTTTGTGGACACCACGGGAACCCGAGGAAAGACAACGCGCAAACTGGCAACTAAATGACCGTGTAAACTTCTTCACTTGGATTTGAATGGTTTCAAAGTCGACGCCAACCAACAAAATTCAAAATGCAAATGGATTTGAGGTCTCAAGGATTTTCAAATGACGAGTCTTCATAGCAAAACTACGATGCCCCAATCTTGATAACCAGACCCCCGCCATAAAAACCAGGGTAAGCTCAAGGTTTAAGATACCATCGATAAAGATCAGTCTAAGGCACTCTGAATTCTCACAGGGCAGGGGTCAGCATAATATAGGGCAAGATTTGCAAATCATAACGAATCTGTTATTCTGGGCCGAGCACCAAGAAAACCCTAACCTCATAGATGGCAAATTACGCACTAAGAGGGCGAACAATCTAACCCAGAACCCCCTCCAAACGGATGCACCCATCATTTAATGGATAAATACAAGCTCATAGGGCGCGGGTGATGGAGATTCATGAAGAAACGGGTCTAACCCTAACTCTATAAATACAGAATAATAATCAAGCAAAGGCCAACCCAAAAATAACCATCAACCAATCTAGAAAACTTAATCATCGCACAAACAAATAAGAGGGGCCATCGATAACCTACCATGGATTAATGTAGACGAGACTTGAACTCGAAGAAGTAACCATGAAGCAAGCACGCCCAAGCAATGAAAGCTCAAACCAGCGCTCCAATGAATCCACACGCAAGCTATTCAGAATCAATCCTCAAAGCTCAAATAAAACCCTCAATCGCCAGAGCAGGAAGCAAATGAATGATGAAGTTAAAATGATGCCTAAAAGGTTTTAAGTCCATCCATTTGTGCGCCTGAGCAAAGGTACCTTGGTCATTAATGAGTGACAAGACGCGTCTGACAAATCCGGAAACCTGAGCCCAAAACAGAATTTCAA
The DNA here is from genome assembly GCA_007258455.2 of Sequoia sempervirens. NCBI lineage: Eukaryota > Viridiplantae > Streptophyta > Pinopsida > Cupressales > Cupressaceae > Sequoia > Sequoia sempervirens. The sequence goes on along the minus strand of VDFB02353493.1, from coordinate 76,965,155 downwards.
AAAATCGCAAAATACGCGGAAATCCGGATGGACATAGATTTCGCGGAAATGCGGGAATCGGGAATATAACGAAGTTCAAGAATTTAGCACAGTCCGGGAAAATCCGCCAGAACTGGAAAATCCCGGGGTCAAGCAGAAACCCAGTTTCGGAAAATGCAGCGATGATCAGACAATGGACCAGGGCCGGGGAAATCCGCCGAAGCTGGAAAATCCCGGAGTTAGGTGAAAACCCAGATTTTGCTAAAACTTAATTTTAACCAACTCAAGCCTCAGGGCAAGATCAAAGCTAGCAAGACCAACATGTCAAGACCTCAAAATACAAGTCCAATAAAACCAAAGGTTAAAAGACATCCGAAAAGAGGGTCCCCACTCCAAGTGGGGCGTGTGTGCGAAAACTGCACAACAATATTCAATTTGTACATCAAACTCGAATCCTTCATAGACACTTTGTTGTATACTAGGCCATTAATCATTCCCAATTATATCAAAAACAAAAGGTGCATATTTAGGAGCATCTTCATTTTTCTTCACATAAGTGTTCTCCTCACTGGATGAAAACATGTTCATAATCATGCTAAGAAGATGAGGAGCATCAACAAAAAATTCAATTGCACATTCATATTGATCAACATCATACCCCATGCCATTTGTATCACTTGACTACTCTTCATGCAACTCAATTTTTTTTGTAATGTCAACAATATCTGACAATTCATCAAATATTTTCTCATTATTAGTGGGAAATAATATTAATCCATGATCCACTTGTATATCCATGATCCACTTGTATATCATGATGCATAATTTGGTTATTCCATTCCAAACCCTTCCTTTCATTAGTGTGCACACCATTCTCTTCCTGTGCAACTAATCTTTCCATCTTCAATTCATACAAACAACCACGAGAAGCTGAGGAGCCAACGTATTCTTCCTCATTCACTCCAGTATCATAGTCCATTGATTGTAAACTCAAATCACATTTCGAGTATCTTCCCAATGTAGTTTTTCCATCCATTCGTGAGAAGTTTGTACTATGGATGCTTGAATCATTGCATCCATCAAGTAATTGAAGTATTATGGATCATTCACATAAGAGCAATTATACTATTGATGGAAACATTTAGAAACTTCCATCTCATCATGATCCTTAATCCTACCTACAACATCAGTCCCAAATGTGAAGGACTCATAAGTACTATTTTCAAAAAAATTATCAGTAGACCGATTTGCTTGCTCACAGCCATATCCTGACCAGGCATCAAATGCTTCATCAAGATCCTCAAAGAGTGGATTATCTATACACTAATAAAAATAATTACTTTTATTGGTTGGTGGGGATGGAGGCTCATCAAATAAAGGATTATCCATTATCTTCATTGCTTTCATGGAAGCTACTCCTTCCTCAACATGAAGATCTAAATCTTGCAAATATTCATCACAATCAAAATCATTGTAATCACTTGAAGAACATGTACAACCATCCTCAAAATTTTCAACCTCATTTTTAGTTTACATCATCGATTCACATTCTGAGAACTCTTCACATGAAGAAAATTGTTCACTCCCAAGCAAACAAACATTCTCATTGTTATCAACATAATTTCTATCTGAAGTAAAAGATTCAATTCCTACTCCATGAGAAAAATTATGATCAATAGAGGAATGATATGACTCAAGGCCATCAAAACTACCACAAAATGAAAAATCACCAATACTAAGACTGCATTTAGGTTCATTAGACTGGATGTGTAAACTTTCATTTTCAATACCTTAATCATTGGTTTGTGATAAGGATTCATCAGTATTAGCACCATTGCCATTGATCAAATCATGATATGGGGTAACCTCTTGTATATCTTCCATTTCTTCACCATCTAAGACATCCCAAGGTTGCAAGTCAAGAACACCCCTTTTGTTATCATTTTGTATATCTTGATCTCCATCACTACTGTATTGATCTGCAAATATGTCATTTGTGAATTGATTATAATCATTATATTCTCCCATAAAACATAATGGATGTTCATGTTCTGATTTATCTTCTTCATTTCTTTGCACTGTTTCCTGATCCTTCTCATCATGAAAATTCCCATTAACATTCAGGGGCATCACATGTTGTGCATAATTACTCTTAGCTCCCTCCACAATCTTTATCCAGTCAATAACTTGGCCAAAACTATGAGGCTTCAATTCCATTGGCATAGTACTCAGTTTTGATTGGTATATTTCATAGAAAATATCAATGCATATTGAATCTTCTGGTTTGACACTCTTGGGTACCTCCAACAAGGCATCCAAAAATCTGGAGAACGGATCATAAAGTGATTCTCCTTTGTACCTTTTCATTTCACACAATCTTTTAACAAAAGACACTTGATCAACTTTGCTTTGATCTTGTGGACATTTAATTTGGAGCTCACTATGATCTTCATGTTGTGGTGATGGAGAAATTGGAACAGTAGAAGCCTTATCATCTTGACATAAATTTCTAGTGATTTACACATTGGTTCTATTTTCCTAAGATGTACTAGAAGGACCAATACTAATGGCCGAATATTCTTTCATCATTGAATATTTCAAGTTGTTCTTAATATCTATAGCAATTTGATATGCTTGGTGCAATGATATAGGCTGTTTGTCTCTTAATAAGTAACTCATCTTTTTATCAAATGCACCTAAGTACACAACCAAACATTCTGCATCATTTGGTCTTATGCTTTTGGGGATATCTCATATTATCTTTGAAAAGCTAAGGTTAAAATATGGGAAGTTAACTCATCCTCTTCTTTCTCCATGCTCATGAAATTTTGTCTTGTTATGATTGGGTCAACCCTTTCACCAAATTGTTCCATGAACACTACTTTGAACTCATCCCATGAATTTATAGAAGATGCTAGTAGATATGGGAACCAATCTCTTGCATCTCCTTTTAGAGATTGAACAAACAATTTCATGATAACATCTTCAAAATATAATTCATAATCTCCCATCACATCAACAAATTCATGCAAATGCTTGCTCATTGATTCAAGTCTTTCACCATTGAATTTTGGTATCTTGTCTCTAATCTTAGGCAATACAACATTTGGGTAACCACAAATATTGCTAAAGTCTATAGCTTTGCACCTTTTGATATTGAAACTTCTTTGATATGACAAAGGTTTCCCATTATACATTATTATATTTGGTTCCCTTCTAGGATGCACAAGGATAATGTATTTTATGTTTCAAGTCTTATTAGATCTATATTATAATTACTAAAGGAAATTCAAATTCCATTTGCAATTATGAAATTAAGCCTTTAACGATGGAAACCTTATATCTATTTTGCTTATGATCTTAAAACATCACATGTTTCTCCATGATAATACACAAATTTCAATTTACACTTTAAAAGCATGAAAAATTACCACTACTATTCCCTCAATGCTACCTCACCTAATAGGTAATCATTTACATCTTAAGTCCTAAAGATTTCTCAGAATCTGCTTGCTAATATAATAATACTTGTTACCCGATTTTGCTTCCATCTAAATCAAGTAGTGTTATGGTTGTGTTTGCATTTAAACAGTAAAAGATTTACATTTAATTCTACTATGTTACATCCATATGCATAATTTTTTTTTTATCAAAAGACTGCATTATTAGATTATGCAATTGCATACAATAGAAAAGAAAGTCAACATTCATTGCAAAGGTAGTCTTTATTGATAACCATAAGTATTTAGTGTCCCTCACAAGCCAAGGGAATGACTATTTTAATGAAAATAAGGAAAAAATATACATTTAAAAATACATGAAAAAAATATTCATATGTAAAGAAGGGGGACTTGTCATTGTCTGAATGAAAAATCCTGGTTGAGTTGCCTTTGCATGAGCTTCAACCCTCCTGCTTATCTAGCCTCCAGTTGTTGCTTGCCCCTGCTGCTCCAAGGTTTCCTGCATTTGTGAGAAGAGAGTTGGATAGAGCAATGCATGATCACCAATCAGTACATAGGTAAACACCCATTAACATATAGTCTGATCCTCATGTGCATTAAAATAGTTGGCATACCATAGATGTCCAGGAAAACAAGAGAGTTATCAAACACATCTATCATATGCTCTGTTTTATCTAACATGTTTGCTCATTGTGCAGGTATAGGTCAAATATTTGTTGCTGTTTTGTTTCATCTGGTTATAAGATGTGGAGTAAAATGTGGCTCCCATGAGGGTTGAGCCCAACATGCTGCCCTCTTTTGTTTTAAGAGGGATGAGAATGTAAGAAAAATTGAGCAACTTGATCAAGTTGATGATAAACATATTCTTGATGCATTAAATCAATATGGAATCATACCACTTGATCAAATTTCATTATCAGATTCAAAATATGCAACAAAACTGTGTGAATTATCAAGAAAGATTACTGTTCATTATTTCACAATGAACCGAATAGTAGGCTGCCATCATGTGGATCAAAGGGGTAGTCACGAGAAAGGAAAATCATAGTGATGTAATGCAAAATACAATGCTTTCACTAATTGAGAGAGATGAGAAGTCATTTCAATCACCATTTATAGGGAATCCTGCTTACTGGTCATGTTCCTCAACAACTTTTGCTTCTTGGAAATCTTACTCTACTGGACATGTCTTTCAATATTCTTAGTGGACCCATTTTACCTGAGTTTGCAAGAATTCAAAATTAACACATATTTCTAGTTCTTAACAGAGGATTGCTTTGCAAAATTAAAAATGGTATATTCTTCTTGAATTCTGGTCATCAAAGGATCCATGATGGTCTAGACAAGCAAAGTCAAGGGACTGTCATAAGTAGAATCACAAAAGGGCAAGGATAATTATCAAATTCATAAATCATGAATCTTCAACTCAGTCAAGGAAAACCCACAATTAATGAAGCAGTATACAAGTACAACCATTACCATGATCATGCTACAATGAATGTGACATTATAATGAGTACATTGTAATGTATTGTAAAGTGAAATAACAATTTTTGAAGAGATAGTTATTTTGAATAAGGCAATCTTTCACAGAGATGGATAAAACTTCATTTGACAATTCAAGGAGCATTGAAATCATAATTACACTTCCTATCATAAAAAAAGGATATATGAGAAGGAATATGCATTAAAGCTAAAGTATCCTAATGTTTTAGGAAGTATATAGTCACAATCAAGAAACATGAGTTTTGTATGCATTCAAGTGCAACCCTGGAGGATAGTCTCATATTGAAAAGATAGGACAATTAGTCATGATTAGTGAAGACAACGTGTGATAGAAAATATAGATCTCATCCACTAAGTATCTCATACAATGACAATAATTGAAGGTTCAGGCATGGAAGTCATAAGGAGAACCTGTGACAATTCCATTGTGACAATGAGGGTTGTCTTGTAGCAAGTTACCAACAACATGTGCATAAGGGGGCAATCAAGATCACATGTACATGATGGCCACAACCACCCTGGTGAACATGATCATAAAATTCAAATCGACCATGATCATTTTGATAGAAGGTAATCATCATGTAGAAGAAGGTAGCTTGAATTGTCAGAACATTAGAATCAAGTTTTCTCTTATAGAAAATCATGATTGGAAGTTGTTTGTGTGGAAGCTATGATTAGTTTGGACTGTGAGCATGATTTTTTAGTCAACTGGGAAAAAGTATTTGGATGCACAGGATATCCTTATTACAGGTTTGGGAAAACTTGATAGCAGAATGGAATGCTTGGAAAGAGGGTTGAGTGAAGAATCAAGGGGTTGCTGCAACTAAAAATCTAGAAATCTAATGTAGGAGACAACATGAATCAAAATAGTGGTGATACTATTTCAATTTCCCAGGTTGCCTAAGAGCTTGTTGCAAGACTTTTTGGGTTCCAAGGATCAAAAGAATTCATTTCAAACATGACAAGTATTTAAGGAGATTTCTAGTTTTGAGAATAAGTGACAATATTGTAAGGACAATACAGTCAAGAGTAGCAAAGTTACTATAATGACAGTCAATAGACATTATAAGGACAACTTCGTGTATCAAGAGTGCAGATTGTACATAGGAGCTTCATAAAGACAACCTGCCATGCTATGGCTGCCAATCGTTCAAACACATGAAGGGGTCAAGAGATCGTACGAAGAGATATGGACATGCTTAAAACCATGCACATGCCCTTGAAGAACAAGGATAACAAACATTCAAGGAGGAAAATATTTTGTCTTTTCCCAATAAACAAATGATTTATGTGATAATGGTGAAAATACACAACAAAATTGGCACATGGAACCCAATAAACCAAACATGGAACAAAATTGAAGCATATAGGACATCATTTGGATTCGGTGCCGTTGAAGTTACAACTTCTAATTGTGATTTTACAGAAGTTCTTGGGGATAGCCTAGTGATATCCCCCTTTGGGGCACAAAAATCAGATGGTGTAGAATTTGCTACCTTTGATAGGAGAAATATGGAGACTGAAACATAGATGATAAGTGGAGCTTTATTTGATTATGAATATGAAGTTTTATTGATGAATCACAAAGGACATATCCTAGAGGTACAAAGCATGGCTATACAACTAACTCAAAATATAATTGGCGATTAGGAGGAAACGAGGCCAACTGTGCAAATGAAACAAAAAATTGTGTTGAAGTTGATATACTAGAGAACTTTTCATGGTTTGGAGAGTTCAAATTTGATGAAAAAGTTGGGATAGAAGCATGCAAGTTTTGAAGGAGACAAAATTTTACATACAAACAACATTATTGAAGCAAAATGGAGCTACAATGCATGCATTAAGGAAAGAGAAGCTATATTGTTTCCTTAAGAAGGGTAAGCAATATCATGTCCATTATTGTCTTAAGTTGTAAAGCCAAATATGCATTTCTTTGGAAGCAAGTGAATAGAATGCCATAATGATACTAGGGTTTTAAAAAATGATCAACATTTTCAGAAAATGGGTAACCCAAAAAAGTCTAGAAGCCTCGGCCCTATATGGTGAAGCATTTCTTTGGCTTTTATTTAGGAAAAAGTGAAAATAGTGTCTCTTTTTGCATTTTCTAAAAATAAAGAAGCTTCAAGTTACATCGAACATTTTGAGAAAAACTAGTATGTGCTCTCATGGGCATGGCCTGAGAGAAGTGTTTTCTTCACAAGTATCAAAACCAACTTGGGGTTTGCATAGGGGTAACAAAAGAAAAAGGAAAAAATAAAAGATTCAAGATTACACAAGTTTGAAAGACTCATAAATGAATGATAATGCAAAAATGTAGGAGCAGAGGCTTAGGGTTTTAAACCCTCAAGAAAAATGCATAGGTTTTGTGAAGGCCAAATGTAGAAAAGAACAAAATGAACCCTCAACCAAGCATAATGAAACCCTCATTATATGTTAAGACTCAGAATAGCCATGAAGCTTTTGAAGCTAGAAAGGTCACGACCTGCAAGAGTTTCAAGAGAAATGCATAAAGGAATTTTAAACCTCGAAGTGAGCATTCTTCTACAAAAAATGAAAGAAACATTTTCCTCTTTTCCTTTAAAATGCTTATGTGAAAATCTAGAAAGCCATAAGCAGATGAAGCCGCAACCATAATAGAGAAGAGTTTCTTCCATTTTTTCTACAAAAAATGCAAGAGTGAGCTTCCAGAAAGCTCGATATTAAAAAAATGAAATGCTTTACAAAGTTTTGGTCGGTTTTGTTGTTAGGGTTTCTTACCCTAGGTTCATGCCGCTACACTTAGGCATTTTTTCCCTATTTTAAAAAAAAATTGCAATGAGACTAATGTATCCCCATGGTGAGTTCATTTCTAATGAACTTTTTATTTCCATTTTGTTTTCTTACTAAGTGTTTTGAGACGTCCCCTTTTTCCTGATATATTTTGTTTTGTTTCAAAGCACAAATGTGCTAATGTAATGTTTTGTAACAAACCAAAATGTAAAACATTTTGATTAAGTGATATAATTATAAATCACTTAGTCAAAGTGTTAATTGTAATGCAAAATATAAAAACATGTGTTGATAGGACCAAGTGCTTTTATGAGTTTAGTTGATTCATGTGCTTTTGCAAACACACTAAAAGTGTGAGTTAGAATAGTTTGAAGACATGTTTGAATAATAATGACTTTGTGTCATGTATATGAGGCATTTGGAGAAGGTTGAACAACATGTGGAAAGTGTGGGTTGTTTTTGATTGAGTTTTGGAGAGAATGGAGCATTTGGAGGTAGTTTTCTCATGCTTTTAGTGTGGGTAGGCACACATGTTGACCCTTTCTTCACTTTGGACTCTTTTTGGAGGGGTTTGGAGGCTTTTTTAGAGCTTTTCTGTTGCATCTAACCACAAGCTTCTAGAAGGATATGTGTGGGGAAATTTAAAAAAAAAATCATAAGTAACTTCAAATAGAGGTTTTAAATTTAGTCCTTTTTTTCCAATAGTATGGTAACTCTTTCTTGGAGTTTTCTTTCAGCAAGAGTAGTATTGTAACTCTTTGACAGACTTATATACCAGTGAGTACCTTGGATATCAATGATATTGAGTATTTTGCCTTCTCATTTTGTGCTTTATTGTGTGCATCTGGTTGATTGATCAAATTACCTGTGAAGTTTATCTATTTCCTTGTAATTTTGTCTCATGTTAAGCACCTTTTTGTAGAAAAGTATGTTGTTTCAGGTTATAAGGTGTGTTTATAATGAAAAAAAATTTAGTTGTGAAATGTCTTTCCTTCTAAGAGTTTAGCATTAAGGCCTCCTTATAAAGTATTTCTGTAGGAAACATACAAAAGTGAGTTGTGTAAGCCAAATTTAGTCATTGTTTAAATTGTGTATGTAAACTGAGTATGCAGGTCCTTATTAGTTTTTAGTGCATCACCTTAGGAGTTAGTTTCATTGTCATGTTTCCTTCTTACTCTTTCCTCAGAAAATCATTAGTTTAGCAGTAGTTTAGGTGACACCATTTAGGAGTCAACCTTATTTGGAGGTCCACTCCAAGTTTAGGTGAGCCACAACCTAGGAGTGTTCCCATGTTGCTCCAAATTGCTAATTTTTGCAACTTAGCAAGGGTGCAGATCTGAGAGCTAACAATACTTCTTTAAATTCTATGAGAATACCTAGAAATTTGTGGCAACTATCAATCTCTCTTCCTTGACTACAAATTTTCAAGATTTGGAACATTTTGCATTCTTTATTAGGTTCTTTAGACAGAGTCACCACCTCTTTTCAGAGGATTCAACTTCAAACAATATGAAGTTTCTTCAAAAGTAAATCTCGCTTTGGGTCTTCTCCATCAGCGGAGTCACACTCTAATTCTCTGAAATTTGCAGCAACCAAAACACTTCCAGGTCCAGGAGCTTCTCACCATCTGAACCAAAGTTTAGATTCACCAAATATTTTACTTTGAAATACAACAGTCTACAACTAGAGAATGAAAATTATCCCCAGCAGAGTCGCCAATTCTATTGATGTTTTTTCTAGTAGTAATTTGAATTCCTCTAAAGGGTAGCCAACCCTTATTCTTAAGAAATTCCAAAGCAAGTGGCCAATGAATGAGTAAAGGATTCTGAGATATTCACTCCTACACTTTAGGCTCTGTGGGACCTAGGAGGGTGTTCTAGGTTACTGTGTTCAAATGATACTTGTCTAATTGAGAACACATTTTATACATAGATTAATTCCTATCAATTGCAAATAAACATAATTTACTGAAGATTGGGAAAACCTTTGAGTAAATTATTATCTATCTACTAGGAACATGAGAGTAATTCACACTCATACTTTATAATTGAAAGATTCTTTAATGAATTTTGTTCTCATTTTAGATCCATAGCCAAGCATATCACTAGCTCGTTTACTTGCAATATTTTTAACAAACAAACCAGTGCTTCATCAATTGGGATAATGGAGTCAAATATACAAGAACTAGTAATATATAAGCTATTTAATTCAGAAATTGGTGGACTATTCCCATAATGCTTTGCAATATGAAAACTCACAATGCCTGAAATACAACTCCTTACCGAATCCTTTGCAATTTCTTACAAATTTGCAACCCTCTTCAAGCATTTAATTGACTCTTTGAGTCAAAGCAAAAATAAGGCTACACATTCAATTTTACAACTGAAGATAAATGAGAAGACCATTGATATTTTCATTTATAATTTGCAAAAAAAGGTACATAGGAGAGCATTCATCTTAGAACTAAGATTTGTTTCGATATCTATAGCTTCTATAGAACCATTTTAAGATTATTACATGCATGACCCATAACCAAGACAATTTACTATTCTATTCATTCACATTTTCTATAGTATGCTCCTTCCCGAGCTTAACTTCTACCTAGACTATTACCAAAGTCAAAATTTGAACCTATTGCAATAAGCCCTAAAATACCTTTCATAGATCAAGGGAGAAACAAGCATCTAGCTCAAATGCAATTACATTTCAAATGCATTTCATTTCAAAACAAATTTCAACTGCATTTTAGATATTCCTTGAACAGTTGCTTGTAATCATTCACCATACGAAGGAAATAAAAATTTGCACCATTTGCACAAGAAGAACCATCTGATGCCTCCAAAATTTTCGTTAGCTATCAACAAGCCTTTTAAATTCCATAACCATGTCAAGCCAAAAGTTCTTCATGATACCAGCCTAAAGAAATCCTTAATTAGCACAAAAGACAAAAACCCACATACGCAAAGAATGAAAGAATAACCACCACAACAATGCTGATACCAAAACAAAAAAATTAGGACCCAAATACCATCTCTCTCAATCAGAACCAAAATGAGCACGAGAACCAGAACCATAGTACACACTCCCACTTCGTGTCCTCACAGAAGTTAGAGAAACCACCGCTTCTTCTTCATTAGCGTCCTTGCTTTTAGTAGAGTAAGTATGCCCACTTGGTGTCTTCATTGAAATTGGAGCAACTGCTACCACCTCCTCATCTGAGTTTGAGAATTCAGTTAAAGCCATGAGGTACCGATGATAACTTGAATCTGTCTTAGTTTCACTGTCTGAGGGGATTTCTAAAATTTTGATAGAAGAATTGTGCCATCCCAAAGTGCCTCGACTATACCTGATCATTCTCCTTATTCCTCTCACAAAATTTGTAGGCTCCTTCTTAGCCTCTACTATTTCTCCAATTACAACTTGGTTCCTTAGCTAGTAATTGCTGCTCACAGTGACTTGCGCAGGCCTCTTGCCATAGGCTTCTTTTTTATTTCCTTCCTTCAAAATTGTAGCAACTTTGGGCGTGCTCTATTCACCCTCTAGAACATCATTGTATAGTCCCTGAAAGTTGAGTCATGGAGATCTTCGCATTGGTGATGCAACATAAACTAACTTACTCATTTTTGTAGAGGACAAGACTTCTCAAATGTAGAACACTCTTCTCACAAACTTAGAAAATTTTAGCTCTTGATTGCAATGGTGAAAATGAAAGCAATCAACCTCCCATTTATTGAGCAATTTGATCATGTTGATCATCAATGCTCAATGAAGGTCACACGAGTGAGTAGATGATTGACCATTAGCATCCATATCACCACCGTTAATTGCCTAGCTACATGAGAATCCATGTATTATCTACAATGATTTTAGGAGATTAAATGCTCGCACATACCAAGATCAAATTGATCACTCCTACAGAGGGAAAAATGACTATTTCCTTCACATTCCTAGTTTTAAATGTTGGTCGTTGATTTCTTGATGAGGTGGTGAATCAAACGGCTTAGATTGAGCCAATTGGGTTTGAATTCCTAACTATATTGCTCACCAAATTCTTGGCCAATGATTTTATCCAGCTAGGCACCAACACACCCATCTGCGGGCTCCACCGTTCCTTCCTCCAAGCAACTGAGGAAATTATGTGTCACACAATCACATACCTCTCAAGTTTTTGGTGAGCATTACTTTTAATGCTGTGAGGTGGGAAATACATGGTTGAGATATAATCTTGAGATTGCATATAAGCCGTCGATGTAAAATTCATTAAGCGTCGGGTACTTTGAATGTAGACCAGGCCCCACATTAATGAGCACATGTGTCAAGCAATTGAAAACCTCTCACTAGCTTTGAAAACCATTATTTAAGTCCCACGAGGCATGCGATAAATGGTTGGGATTTGATTTATGGATCTAGTGGCCATGGTTGTCTACACATGCAAATAACATTGGTCTTAAAAGGGGACACTACTAGGTTGATGAAACTCAACCCTCAGGACTAAAGGCTTAGGAATTAAGTCATTCGACAAAATATTTTGGTCCAACTTGGGAAAAGTTTTAAACAAAATAGAGCACAAGGTGACTGACGAGCCTATACAAAGGGGCCGATAAAGGAAACATTTTGAAAGGCACAAGTCATGACTTAAATGATTGGAAACCGACTCTAGCAAGTCAACACCAAAATAAAATGCCCAAGGGTTTATGATGGGAAACTTGTAAAATGAGGGTTTCTAGGCCAAAACCTTAACCTACCCTTGGAAAAAAGGCTAAAAAATCATGATAAAAACATGGACTTTCTCAAGATTTTGCAATTTTTTTGGAAGCTCCATCAAGTGGTATCCACCAAAAAGCAATATTCATTGTAAGGAAACATTGTTGAAGTTGAATTTGATGTGCAGCTGGATGTAGTGCATTTTATCTTCACTGGTGAACTATTTTTAAAGAATATTAACTTTAAATATGCTTTACACGATGAGATCAAGATTAAAAAAACAAAGATATGCTTATCATTAGTGCATGCATTTTTTTTCTCTTCTTCACTTTTAAATGTTTTGATTTTTCACATTGGGTAAATTGTCCTTTCTGGGTAATTTGGCATCACTTTTGTGAGGCCATTTGATATTTGAACTTTGTATGATCTATTGGGTATGTGGTTTCCTCAATTGAATTTCAATGAATTTCCCAATTTCAAAATTTTACCATATCTTGTGGGGATTTGAACATTGGAACTAGCTACGAAATGGAATGTGTATGTAGAGCTCTCAAATTTTCTATATTTACCGTTTCTCTCACTTTTTTATTTGAAGAATCATCTCAGCTATGTGCATGGTAAAACCTCAATTTGTATATCTGGAACATGGTTTGCTAACTCAAATGGGCCATTGGATCCTTATATAAATTTTATTTCTCATCTGCAAAAATTCTTCTGATCTCAGAGATGATTGTATCAGTTGTGGAATTGAATGGGTCTCTTAGCATAGGTAGATATGATGGCGGGTTTAATTATATGGACCTATATCTTTTCAAAAATCTTTGTTTTAGCTTGTATACTTCAATCTCTTCGTAGTGAGGTATAGCTTTCAGGCGTTAAATTGATTTAGATAACAATTATCCACTTGGAATTTGGAGCACCTATATAATCATAAATTGATTTTGAGCCTTATCAACCATAATGTCTTTGGTCATGTTTGTAGAATAAGATTGTTTTAGATGGTTATATAATTGCCCCATCTCAAGGTATGGATAAGTTTGAAGTAGACTGATCTTGGCTTGTTCAATCTCTATGGCTTTGTTATTGTTTGTAGAATTAGATGGTTACCTGTTGTTTTAGCTCCCCGATCATAATTTAATTTGAAGTTCCTATATTGTTATAGATTGAGTTGAAATACAATAACCAATGTATTGAATCCAATAATCATTTGTTTACTTAATGAGAGTTGAAAAGCTTAATAGAAGATGAAAAGAGCACATGTCATTTTCATTCAGTCCGAGAAAAATGTATACAACAGGCAATGACTGCCTCCGTCATGGTCATATGGTCATATCGTTCATGAACACAGTAAGCACCTCCCATGTTGCTAGTGACTCCTTTGTGGTAGAAAAAATGGCTACTCTTTGCCTGGCCTTGAAGCAAACGAAATTTTACTTCTATGGTTTTATTTTATTTTAGATATATTTGATTGTGTTTTGTTTGTATATTCTTATCATATGTTTTTTTGTCATTTCAGAATTATTAACTCTCAAATCTGCACCCCTGTTAAGTTGTAGAACTTAGCAATTTGGAGCAACATGGGAACACTCCTAGGCTGTGGGTCACCTAAACTTGGAGTGGACCTCCAGATAAGGTTGGATCCTAAATGGTGCCTAAACTTATCTAAACTAAAGCTTTTGCAGAGAAAAGGGTAACAAAGTAACATAAACTGAAAATGATTAACTCCTAAGGTGATGCACCAAAACATTATCTTGACCTATAAAACAACTCAAACACATAGTTAAATCAAAGGAAAAGCTTGGAATACACAGCTCAATATTTATATGTTTTTGCATAAATGTTTCATAAGAAGGATTTAATGCCAAAAACTCTTAGAAGGATTTTTTTTCACAACTAGAAGCAGTTTCCCTTTAAACACAACTTATAACTTGCAACAAACACAATTTTCTACAAGAGGTGCTAACAATGAGATAAAAACTACAAGGAAATAGATATCTCCATAAGCAGTTTCATCAATCATACCCTTGCACATAGTAGAAAAAAAAACATGAGAAGGCAAAATAACTTAATTGCATTGATATATAAGGTATCCACTGTCATACATGTCAAAAGAGTTACAATACTGCTCCTACTGAAAGATAACTCTAAAAATGAGTTACAACACTGTTGGAAAGAAATAACTCATTCCAAAACCTCTATTTGAAGTTACTTATGCATTTTTTGAAACAACTACCCCACACATGTCCTTCTAGAAGCTTCTGGTTAGATGCAGCAGAAAGGCCAAAAAAGAAGCTTCCAAAACTCCTCCAAAATGCCCCCAAAGTGAGTAAAGGTTAGGCTATGACCCAAACCATACCCAAATCACGATAAAATTGCCTCCAATTGGTCTCATTCCCTCCAAAACTCAGCCAAAGATAACCCACACACCTTCCACATGTTGGGCAATCATCATCACAATCCTATCTCCAACTGCTTGACTCACACCCTTTATGTGTTTGCAAAATCATAAGACTCAATTATATGCTCTCCCTTGGTTACTAACTTATTCAAACCAAACCCATTATGCTTACAAATGATATGAAAGCTCATAATGAAAGCATAAGTGCATATGTAAGGTATGTATACTATTTTGCATTTAAAAAATAGCAATTTTGATTAAATGATTTATAACATCATTTAACCAAATGCTTTATATTATAAATCAGTGCAAAATAAAAACAAGGGTTCGACCCATGTGAGAAATAAAAAGAAAAACATAAGTCTTTGAAAGACTCACACAACATATAGAGGGGAACATATTCAAAAGCATAAGACTTAAAAGTCTTAGCCCACGGGTGCATTAGTTGATTTGCTAAATTTGTAAAAAGATAGACAAAAATGCCCATATCTAATTGGCATACATTAGGGTTCAAAACCCTAACAACAAAAAATAATGCAAATGAAAGAAATTGCATTTCATTTTCACCCTTGAGCTTTTTGGGGCTTGTAGGAGCCGACATAGGGTTTGCAGGAGGTTTCATGGAGGATTTCTTGGACTCACAGAGGCATAATCAACATACTTTCAGCGGTATCATCATGAAAAAGCTTGAGGCAAGCCTTTTGTTAGTATTTTTCTACATTTCCATTTCATTTTCTGTAAGGAAAAGGGCTTGATCTTGAGTTTTATATGTAGAAAGATGAATATACCTCCATTATTTCCATTTTTTGTTGCTCCCATGCATATGCTTGTAGAAACTTGACATTTTCCTATAATTATTGAGTTCTTTATAAGAATTCGAGGCACACTTATTTCTATGGCCGTAGCCATATGTTTTTCTGTGCATTTCCATTCATTAGAATGTTCAAGCATTTCTAGAAGATGTTCGACCATACATTTTGTTGAAGGTACTAAAACTTGATTCTGGGTTGTCAAAACCTATGCCTTCATTTCCTCTCTGTCATTTTCATGCATTATGAGTGATTTTTTCCTTTACTTAAACCCTAGTAAGAAACACAAGGGTTTCTTCAATAGGTTGAGGCCCTGTATTTTACTTTTCTTGGAAAAAAAGCATGAATCTTCACTTTTGTATTTTACTTATTGCCCTTTGGGAAAACTCGGGTCTCTTTTGCAAGACTATGGATTTCTGGCCGTGGCTATCTGGCTTTTTTGCTTGTGCAAGGAATTGAGGGTTTGGCTTCTACAAGCCATTTGATCACTCCCTTTGAATGACTGAGTCCATCACCCTACAACAAGCTCTTACCTTCCACTTTAGAAACCCATATAAACAAGGGGCGGCTATGAAAATTTAAACCTTGGTGGTAGCTTATTAATAGCAGAAGTAAAAAAATCCTAGCAGTGATCAAGAATTTGGATAATAGTAATGGCTTCACTCAAATCCTAGGTTTTTCCTCCTTTAAGATCTTATTTTGCCAGCTGTAAATTATATCTTTGGGCTCCAATGAAAATTTTGTGCATGGTGTCCCTTATAATAACTGTGTTGCTTTCCCTTTAATAAATTTTCCTATTGGAGAAAGATACCCATTGCTAACCTTCCAATGAAAGTTTGAGCTGTGTAAACATGTGCTCCAACCACCTTAACCGTCCTCGAGCTTTATATGTTGCAAAGAGATAGCATACTTCTAGTCTAGTATGATATGAGATCTTCTCCTTTCCTTAAGAACTTCTACCTCATAAACTGAATGCCCTCATCTAATAAAAATCATAGCCTCTTACCTAATGCATGGAAAAAACACCTTCTAGTAGTTGGAATTGCAAAACTCATTAATTGTTATGCTGTCCCTATGAGTATTAGTATCACACATGTTGATTATAAAAATCAAACCTGATTAGTTGCACTTGGGAAATATCATACAACGTGGATACTTCTTCTTATTACTGTATTTGTTGTGTAGGTGTTGCTTTTCATTGTGCACTCCTTTCACAAATTTGCATTGATTGTTCCTCTTGAAACTCAATACTGGTCTTGCTTTGTAGGAAAACTGCCCAAGTCATCCAATACCATGGAACCTTATAAATCTACTATCCCTTATAACTTTGTCATTGTACTTTATCATAGTGAAATTAAAGCATTGTTTTCCTTAAGTGAAAAGCACTACCCATTGTGATAATTGGGTCATTCCCTATGAATATGTTGAATATGAACCCTCCAGGTAGTGGTGTCTTTTCCTATTGAATATTCATCTCCAATATGCTTTCATAATGAAGATCAATAAGGTATACTATGAGATTCCTTGTGTATTTGTTGTGTAGTCATTGCTTTTCACTATGCACTCCTTTCACAAATTTTCATTGACTATTCCTCTTGAAACTCAATACTGGTCTTGCTTTGTAGGAAAACTGCCCAAGTCATCCAATACCATGGAACCTTATAAATCTACTATCCCTTATAACTCTCTCATTGTACTTTATCATAGTGAAATTAAAGCATTGTTTTCCTTTAGTGAAAAGCACTACCCATTGTGATAATTGGGTCATTCCCTATGAATATGTTGACTATGAACCCTCCAGGTAGTGGTGTCTTTTCCTATTGAATGTTCATATCCAATATGCTTTCATATTAAAGATCAATAAGGTATACTATGAGATTCCCTATTGCATTAAGAAACCTCAACTATTCTCTACAAGATCACTGGCTATCACATTGTCCCATTTATCATTTATGCTTACAAACCTCTACCTTTGAATGATTATCCATTGCCATACTTTGTAAGCACTATCATGAGTATCTAATGAAAGCTCTAACCTTGATATCTTAGGATGGACAAAATCTCATATTATGACTTCTTGAAATAAATTTTTGTTATTTATGATAGTGATCTTAACCCACCTACTGTCATGAGTGATGAATACTTACTCAATGAGATCAAATGGCTGCCTGTATCTTGTCACTATCTTATGCCAAATTGACTGAAGATTGTTGTTTTTCCAACACATCATTTAAATCTTGTAGGCTGCCTTGAATTTTTTTTTGTAAGGGACTGTCCTTGTACTTGAAAATTCACTTAATTAAAGCAACTTAGGACAGTCACCTTTGATCCTATTGAAAACACTATCCATTTATTTTTGATCACTTTATTAAATATCCTAATAGCTATCTTTTCAAAGCAATACTCTTCCTTAAGAAAATGCATGGATGATCATTTAACTGCAGAAAGACTTTGAATGGTATCTTGATCATGCTCAGTCTTATTGTCACTTTAAAAAATTGTGTTGACAAACCTATGATTATTCTCTTAATCCTTATTCTTAGTTTGTCATGCAATGAGATCCTCAAATCAAGCTTAACAACTCACTATTCCTGATCTTATTTTAAATGTATTGACTACCCTACTTCCATCAAGTTGCTCCCTATCATTGGCAAATTTGAGACCATCTTTGCATCGGTTGCTTTAAAGACACATGTATTACCATTCCTAGAGCTCTTTTAACTATTGTGAGTCACTATTTTCATCAAGTCCTGGTGTATAAGATTGCATTCCACCATAGTCCTCTGTTGTATTGTAGAAGCACCTTATTGAAGAGAATTTCCTTTTATAGTTTCATTGCTTGCTGATTGTATTTTGATAGTGCTTATGTCCTTTGTGATCCATAAATAAAACTCCATATCCAAAATCAAATAAAGCTCCATTTTTCATCTGTGTTTTAGTATTTGTATCTCTCCTGTCAAAGGAAACAATTCTACACCATCTGATTTTTGTTCTATGTCTAGTTTATTGGGTTCCATGTGCCAATTCTGTTGTGTATTTTCACTATTATCATAAAAATCATTTATTTCTTGGGAAGAGACAAACTATCTTCCTCCTTGAATGCTTGATGTCCTTGTTCTCCACATCTCGCCTCACATGGATGTCATTTGTATTTGACTACCGCTTGGTGACTTGAATGCAATCTTTCTTTCATAGAATCTTGTGATACTTTTTTTCCATAAAAACATCTAAAAACTACCATGAGGACATAGAATTGTCACCTTATATGTTCCTTGTGGAGACTTTAATTAATGACTTTACACCATCATTGGATAGTTAGCCTCCATGACCAATGCCATCACACTCTTTGTCTCCACATAAATAATCCTGAAATTCCATGCATCTCTTTATATCAATCATATCATCCATGTGGGCTAAAATCTAGATCTTATCCTTGAGTGATGGCTTTCCCATGTATCTTTCTTAGCAGTGTCATTGTGCCTCAATCTCACTGTGCATTCAAAACTACTGTCATACTTTATCAGAAAACCTCTGCTTACTAGAGTAATGTGCTAATTTGAAGTCTTGCAAACTCAGGTAAAATGGGTCCATTAAGAAGATTGAAAGAAATATCTAGTAGAGTAATATTTCCAAGAAGAAATGAATGCCCCTTTGATCAACAAGATGGAAGCCTACTGTTCGGTTCATTGTGAAAAGATGAAGAGTAATCTTTCTTGATAATTCACACAGTTTTGTTTCATCTTTTGAATTTGATAATGAAAGTTGATCAAGTGGTATGATTCCATATTGATTTAATGCATCAAGAATCGGTTTATCATTGACCAAGTTGCTCAATTTTTCTTACATTCCTACCCCTATTAAAACACAAGAGGGAAACATGATGGGATCAACCTTTGTGGGAGCCACATTTTAATCCACATGTTGTAACCAGAGGAAACAAAATAGTAACAAATATTTGACCTATACATGCACAATGAGAAAACATGTTAGATAAAACAAAGCATATGATAAATGTGTTTGATAACTCTCTTGTTTTCTTGGACATCTATGATATGTTAGCTATTTTAATGTTTATAAGGATCATATTATATGTTTATGGATGTTCTCCTATGTACTGATTAGTGATCCTTCATTGCTCTTCTCACAAATGTAGGAAACTTTGGAGTAGCAGGGGCAATCAACAACTGAAAGGTAGATGGGCAGGAGGACTAAAGGTGATGCAAGGAAACTCAATTGGGATTCATCATTCAGGCAATGATGGGTCCCCATTCTTTACATATGCATTTCCTTTTATCTGTAAATGTATAGTTTTTTCTTTATATGCATTAAAATAGTCAGTCCCTCAACTTGTGATGGACACTATACACTTATGATTATCAATAAAGACTACCTTTGCAATAAATTTTGACTCTCTTCTCTATTGTATGCATTTGCATAATGTAATAATGCAATCCTTTGATAATCTCTTTTATGCATATGGATGAAACTTAGTAGAAAATGATATGTACCTTTCATCTTTAGTTTGTAAATGCTATCTCAGCTCTACCTGATTGAGCTAGAAGCAAAATCAGGTAACAAGAATATCTCTGAAAATTTAAAAATAACAATTGATTTTTTAAAATGATTTTAAATAGTTTATATGTTTTTTTAGAATATGATCTTGACTTAAAAAAAAATAACAATTTGAAATAAAAGATTTTTTTAAGAACATAATGAATGTATATATTTTGTATTGAAGTTTTTGGGTTTAATTATGCAATATTTTTTCTTATGTAGTGAATAAGAGAAGACAATATGAAAATATAAATTATAACAACTTATATTATATAAAATAAAATAAATAATAATGATATTATAATTTATATACTTTGAATATTAGTGGAAAATTAGAAATAAAATCTAATTCTTTACTTTCTTTCTTAGTTTTTTTGTTTTTGACTCATAATATGAATGTAAAACATATTTTCTAGTGGAAATGTAGGAAGACTATATGATTCTTTGCTTTCTTTCTTTGTATAAAGTGTTTTATTTTTTTAATATTATTTTTATTTATTTTATATTGGGTTCATCAAACATTCAGATCTTTTTCAATGGTCAACTATCATTCTACCATATTCTCAACTGTCGATCATTAAATTTAGTCGGTAATGTTCATATAGGCAACGCCTTCAACATAATTATTTTTAAGGAAACAACTGATGGACATCTAAGTTATAGTATAAATTATAATTTTACCTTCATTACAAAACATTTGAAACTCTTTAGTTTGTAGTATGATTTTTATTATTTAATTTTTAAGTATTTATATTTTTAAAAATTGATATTGTTACTAAAATAAAACAATTGAAAAACTTAATCAAGGGAAAACAATGGTATATACATAAATATAATTTATTTTTTTTATATAAAAAATATTCAGGTTATGTAATTTTTTGTATTAATAATAGTAGAATGAGTCATTGGTATGTATCATAATAATTACTAGTAGTATGCTATTTAGAACTTTTCAGAGCTTCACAAAATTTACATTCTAGCTTCTACCCTCAGAATATACATATAAGATCATTCCAAAAATTACCATATGCACAGGGATCAGTTTGTGAAATACTATTTATATACTGCTATATCATATTATAAGAGTCACTAGCTAGCATCAACACCCCTATTAACTCTTGTGGCCCTTGTTGCATTTCTCAAAGTCACCAACATTAGCTTTGCTATCATTAGCTTGCACCATAGATGCATCTTCAGAGATAGGAGGATCAACAATGTTGTAAATCATTTGTGGCCTGTTAATATTTCTAGCAGGATCATTCCCCACATTAGCATCTTTGAAAACCCTTTGAAATTCCCTTAGTGCTCTGAGGAAGGTCTATGAGTCCCCTTGGTTGTGATGCCATGTGTGCCCATATTTGACTTCTAACTTGTTTACCATCATGACCCCGTTAGAAATTTGTCTCATAAACTTGCCCATTGAGATTTACATCATCATTGTTACCTGCAAAACAATAGAGAGAAATGTGAATCTCTTATTAGACTCATTAAGCCCCCTTCTTCTACCTTGAAACTTTTCCTCATTCCTTGCTTTCTAAATATGCCATAAGATTTCAGTAGAGAGACAATCCAAAAATATATGCATATCTTTGTTTATTTTCCTATTAGTGAATAAAATATCATACCAATTCAGCTTTGCATTATTATTGCAAACTACAATTTCATTGCACAATATATTCCAAACCTCTTTAGTACATAAGCAATCAAAAAATATATGGATAATTATTTTCGGAGTCTTGCATATGCTGCAAAAATCCACATCATAATGGTTCACCTTAAATGGGAGCCTATGCAATAAGAGCTGCCACCCAAAACAAGCTTTCTTGGGATCTTTTATATTGTACCAAATAGAAGAAAAGATTTTTTGCCATCTGTTATCTGGAAAATTCAAACCTTGACAATTGTTAACATGTTCCCAAACAAAGATATCACTCGTTAGCATTTTATAAATAATTTTTTCTTTAATTTCCATTAGTGGAGTGCCATCATCCCAAATTACATATTAGCAATATTAAAGTTAACATCAAAATTGCAAGGAAAGTTAGCATTTTTACAAGCGTCAAAGATAATATTATACGTTCTACTAATACTTGTATTTAAATTGAACTCATCAACTAGCTTGTCCCATGTTTTGATTTGCCCATTTTCCAAATATTGTGAAAGGTTTGGATACCACAGAGATTCCATTTTTTGGTAGAGCACCCCTGAAGCAAGGCAAGGGGCTTACCCTTATGTTCCAAGTTCCACCAAAGAGAGCAATAAGATTGGAAATTTAGATTATTGTTCCTTTGCACATTACAATTTTTGAATTTAACTTTATGCTTCACCAGCTCCCAAGGCTTCCATAGGCTTTTGAATACTAGTGAGCCAGTGGGAGACATTGGGTACTTATGAGAATATCACAAAGAGACAACATCTTCCATGATTTTTCTTGCTTAGGGGAAGCAAGTCAGATATTATTTCTTACCAATACTTTCTGAGGATCCTCACCATGCACTCCCTTTGCAATCCACTTGGCGACAAGAGTAATTCCTTGAGTTCTCAAGTCCTTGAGCCCTATACCATCCTTCAATTTGTCAAGAAAACACCAATCCCACTTAATAGAGTGCTTCTTCTTCCTACCTTTTCCATCCAACCATAGAAAATTCCCAATCCCTTTTTGTATTTCGTTTACCTGGTAGCTGCTGAAGAACCAAACAAAAGAAAAATAAATACTATAGGATGACAAGATTTTCTGGCATACTTGAATCCTGCCCGCAAGGGAAAGGTATTACCTATTCCATCTTTCTAGATTCTTCTCAATTTTTGAACTTATCCATAGCCACATATCCTTTGGATTGGGGCCGACAACAAATGGTATTCCTAGGTACCTTGCTTACTAGGACCACCCCATCGAAACTCATCCTTTTGTAGCCAATTGGGCAGAGCATCCTCCAATCCTAGGAAATTTGATTTAGCAATGGAGATCTTGGCCCTAGATTCCTGAAATAACAAGTTCAATTTATCAATTAGAATCCCAAGGTTACTCTCTTCAAGGTCTATGAAAATGGCTGTCATCCGCAAATTGAATATTGACCAATTACTCTTGATACAGGAGAGTGATTCCTTGAAATTGTCAAGGGTGATAATTTTTGATGCTACACTAGTATCTACCACTGCCTTCCCTTTCTCCTTATCAAGTGTCTCCTACAAAATATTCCTACCATGTCTAACCTTGGAGGTGGATTCAATAGCTAGTGGTTAGATAGAGTGAACAAAACAAGGGTAAGCTACTAAAAATGAGTAAGAGTACCAACTATTTTTGTAGACACCAATACATAAGCCACTACCAACATGGGCAACAAGTTATGACAATAAATACATGATATCCCTCTACCATGCCATCCCAAATAATTATTATCTTCAAATTTTGTGCAACTAATGTGCCATCTCACATCCCATTATTAGAAGTAAATTAATATATTTAATATATACTAAAAATTGATATTTATATTGTTGGAAATTGGAAAGTTGTCATTCATGTCAATAATGGAATTTGGATGATTATCAGTGATGTACATTACTTGTATAGTTCTATAGCTACTCTAGTAATGAAAGTTTATTAATTTGGTATTTTGGTCTGGATTATCTTATTTTGTAAGATTCTTTCAGTATTTGATATTTGTTGATGCGTTTTTTATGCACTTCTCAACACAGGTAATGCATAGGTGCCTCACCTCTCTTGAAAGACAATCATCCACAATCAAATTGCAGAACACTATCCCAAGGTCTCTAATGTCAGGTCTTGTTAGTGCTTGGAATATCTTAGTTGTTTGATGTGATTTGCTGGAATTACAAGGCGGTCTTATGTAGGGATTACAAAGCATGGGAGGTTGGATCTTGAAATGGAGTTCCTAAGATGGAGAGGTTGTTGCGCTTTTGCTGTAGGTTAAAACAACAGTCTTGAACTCCATTTTTATCATTAGATTTGGATTTACAATGTGCAATGAACCTTTGCATGGGTCACTCATTAAAAAAAGAAAAAGGGTAGGGGAGAGAGAGAGTTCCTAGATCTGCAACTAATTGTGAATAGTGATGATGGAGTTCCTACAATGGACAACTTCCTGAAATAATATTCCACTTAACCAGAAATCTCACAGTATCGTGGAACTTGTGCTATCTTCTAAGGTCTGCAAATGTTTTGTCTTTCATTCACCATGTACATGCATGAACAAAGATAAAAGTTTTGGAGCAGCTTTGAATTCAAGCCCAGACTAACTTTACACAACTATCTACCATCAGCAAACAACAAAAAGTATGGACTAAGAAGTCATCAACATACCAGGAATTTTAATGATCACAGGACAACATTCCTAAAATCTACCAAAGCAAGAAAATAGTTAACTAGAACAGTAATAAAACCTAAGTTAAACATCTAACAATGGAGATTGAATCAAGTAACATGTGAGAAACTCAGAAAATGCACCAAGTCAATGTCTTTTCTTTATAAATTTCTGCAACATGTATTTACAACAACTCAACTCTTTTTGCAAATGAGAGGAGAGCCCTATTTATAGTGCTCCAAAAGTCAAATGAATGGCCAAGATTAATTCTCATTGTGTGGCCAAAATTCATTACAAAATAGGGTTTCACCAACCCCCAATATATCACAATTTAAAATTACATTTTATCCTTTTCCCTATTTTGTCTTCTAGTGACGACACTGTAGCACTTTATCCTTTAGCTAATTGTTGTTTTACTATAGCTACTCTTTAGGGAGCTCTTCATTCTTGACAGGGCTATCTTCTTTCCTTCTCGATGTTGTGTACTCCATGAACTTTAAGATGACTGGTTGGAGCTTGTCTATTTCAACGATTTCATATTGCAACACTTGGTAGCTCCATTCTTTCACGTTATCTTCCAGCTTTTTCCAATCCTCATCATATTTTGCGCCTTGGTCCCTAAATAGCTCTGACTGATTGAAGGCACGGGCAGCAAAACTCATGAATTCCACTGTCACTTCGCCAGACATCCCGTCCTCCATCTTCTTTGGCTTCACCTTTTATGGATCCATTTGCACTGCGGGAATATCGTATTCTGTCATCATCTTGAGATAATGAGCACATTCCGTTATGATTTCTTTGACCCATTTGATATCCGGATCCACTTTGTTCATTATTTGTTCCAACCTTTCCCTTTGGTTGTCAAAGTCTCGCCGCCATACATCCATCAGCCAGTGATCGTCCTTCTTAAATGCAAGCTCCTTTTCCCACGTGGCTTCTGGCAATTGAAGGATAGCCTCGATCCTTGGGAAGGTGGAGTCATAGGTTGCAGGGAAGTCGATGCATAGCTTCTTTGTGCCCTCCAAAGATTGCTGCAGGTCCAAGAACTTGTTGGCTGTTCAAACAGCTCGGCTAATTCGCAGGTTTCCAACGTATAAGACTTGTCAGAACCAGTCCTTCGTAGTCTTTTCCAAGTTCTTCCTTCTTTCCATCTTATCGATTTGTTCTTTGGACAGCAGCTGGAGCGCGGTTGTGGACATGGTAGGCAGGTCATCCATCAATGACCACTGCTGGATGTAATCTGTTAAAGCAACCACCTATGCTTTGAGCTCATCCTTTGAAATCTTGTCCTGCCTTATCAAATGTACCACCATGGCTACTGACTCCTCAAGGTGCCCTACCTTCTATTCTTTGGTGGCGGTCCCTAGATCCATGGTGGAGATGTTGTAAGTTATCCCTTCCTAACCTACCACAGGCGTGGCTACTTGCACAGCTTGAGACCCATAAGCATCCATCGTTACCTGGGATCGGATCTTAAGCTTCTTTTCCTTCTTTGTTGTAATCTAAGCTCAGGCGAAGATGGCTTCTAGTTTTGCCCTTGGGTCCTTTAATATGGGAGTTCTCTCAAGCTATTTTTCCAACCATTCTGTGACGACAGACTTACCCTTAGGTGATCCATGACCACCCTCACCTCTCTCGGTCAAGGCTAAGGTTTTCGCTCTTGTATCTTCTAGGGAATTTTCTTTCTCCTTAGCAGCATCTCCTTCTTCTTCATCGGAGTCTTGGATAAACACAATGCGCTTAATAGGAGGCTTGGCCAACGATTGCTGTAAGGGGCTTTCTTTCTTTTCTGCTTCCTCCCCTTTCTTTCCTTTAACTTGCCCAACCTCGTACACATGTTCTTTGAATTGCTTGATCTCGAGGCCCTTGATAGCTTGGGCTTCTCCCTCAGGTAAATCTTCTCTTGGACTATCTTCTGGTGGCCGTACTTCTTCATCATGGGGTGACATTTTTGCTCCCGCCTTGGTGTCTTTCAGTTGCCAAGCCAGTTCTTCTTCAAGATCATCATCAAAGGCTTGCATGATTTCCCTACCACCAGTGTTATCTTCCTCATCCCCGCTCTCTGAGGAACTAGTTCCCTCTTCCTCATAAGCCACCCTGTCAATAGTTTGGTGTTCGTACTCTGGGTGTTCATGGTATTCATCGGCTTCCTCCTCAAAGGGCCCTGAGGCCTCCCACTCTCATTCCTCCCACTCCTTAGAAATTAGCATGGTGGCTTCCATAGTCAGTGGCCCTATCGGCGGTTGTGAAGGCTGAGCAGGAGTGAGGACTTGTGCAAGGGTTTCTTGAAGAGTGGGATCCATTAGGATCTAGGAGAGTTCAGGGGGAAGGTTCTACATATGTATTGAGAGAGCCTCGGGCATGGTGAAAGTGGGAATAGGTGCTATTACTATTGCTAGAGGGAGCGATGTGGTTGGTGACATGGTAGCAGAGGAACGGGGAGTAGTAATGGCAGAGGAGGAGTCAATTACAATCACAGGCTTAGTCAGGGGCAAGATGGACGGAGATGTCCATCGCCTGTGGGGATGTGGAAATCATGCTAGAGAGGTAGGTGGGGGAACCAAAGCAGGGAGAGCTAGGATAGGTTTGATTTGATCAATATCTTTGGCCTCCTCTTCCCGGACTAATGGCTGCTCCGTGGTGCCTTCTGTTTGCTTTAGTTTCTTGGAGGGTGAACCCCCTAAATCCTTCCTTGTATAGACCTTGGGGTTAGGAGACTTGGATGTCCCGCCAGTTGAAGTGGTGGTAGCGGCATCCTCTGTGGCACTTGGCTCGCTTTTGAGCCCTTCATAAGTCAAAATCACCTCCTGCTATTTCAATTGGGCTATCCATCCATCAACCCATTCCTTAGTACGAGCCAAGATTGGTTGGGTTATGGTATCGATGTCATCGACCTCCTGCTCATCCCAGTCTATTGTTGGTATTGGCAGATTGGCGACTGCAGGGTACCTGGGGTGCGTTATGGTGGCCTTATCTTCTTCGACTTGGTCTGGTATGGGGAATGGTTGCACCTTCTTTACAAACTGCGTAATCATTTTCATATAGTGCCTTGCGTGTACTTCTTTATCATCCTGGCAATCTCCCCAAAAGTCTTTAATGTGGTGGAGATGAGTGAATCTCGGCCCTAGCTCTTTTTTGATGTGACCATATGGGTCTATCCATGAGCGAGTAGTGTGTAGGTAGAAATGGTAATCTTTTAGTTCTTTCTCGGAGTTACCAACACACTAGGAAGTTTGTAGTTTATACATGCCTTGGCTGAGAGTCATGGGATAAGAGATCCTTGTTATGTGTTTGCCACTGAAGATTGCCTATATGTGTTGGAGTTGTCGAGAAAGCTCCAGCAAGATGATTCAGTCATTGGGGTATCAAGGCAACCTGTTTGGCCTTTCAGTGAAGCCCTGGGCATGGATGTATGTGAACTTCAAGTACTGAATGAATAGGAAGGCATACTACTTCAAAAATTCCCTAGCACTATGGGAAACCCTCCTTTCAAAATCCCCAACAATCATTATGACAATATGGCCGATGAAGGCGTCATTCAATCTACAATACTCCTTGAAGTTTCTGTACTGGAGTTGGGGGTATCTGTCATAGACCTTGAGTTTTCAACCCTACTCCTAATCGAGTACCACAAATAACCCGTTGTATTGTCTCCGGTCCGCCAAGGAGTACATGAGTATGAATTCATATAGAATTTGGAGCTTTTCTTCATGTTGAGGAACTGCTCATGAAAGCAGTTGCTAATTATACCTCCCCAATCGAATGAGGTCTTTGTTGTAACATCATCATTCCCCCAAAGGATCTACTCGACGAAGTACTGTTACCTAATTTTCACCCTCAGGCTCAATCAGGCAGAATATCATGTGACAGGGTTTCCATTAGGTCCGAATGCTTCAAACCAGGGAACATATCGGTGTGAGAATGGTAGGATCCCCTCGATCCATTTTTGAAATGTCTATGTTACCTATCGGCAAGACATTTCTGATATCATAACGATCTGTTTTCACATACAAACAGATTTCGGCATGACATTCACGTAGTTTTGGTGACAGTGGAAAGATATATCGGCATGTTGTTTCATCGAGCGCTTTGTGTCTTGCCGACTAGCACAAGAAAGGGAACATATTAGTAGAAGTTTAAGGCTTCGGTGAAGGGTTATAGTGAAAGAGTTATGTCTCCCCGATCGTGCTGGTAAAAGGTCTCGCCAACAGTTGAAGATTTTTCCCTGGGGTCTTGTCAACACCGGGAAGTCTTGGCGACATGGATGGGTCTCGACAGGAGTCTCACCGAACAGTGGAGCCTCCAAAATGAAACAAGGGTAGTGTCAGCAAAGGATATCGCCTTTGGCAGGATATCTTGCCGAAGGATAAAGGTCACGCCAACATGCTTGGCACCTTCGGCATAACACAAGGAGCTCGGGGAGATGTCTTCTCGACCCAGGAAGTCTCAACGAAACAAAAGTTTTGAAGCTGGGGCATAATGAAGAGTTTGGCATAAGTCTTAGTGACCAGTGAAGTCTTTCATACCAAGAAAAAGAGATCGCCAAGAGGAGATGCCTTCGCCGTAATGTCTCAGTGAAGACATTTAGTCTCGTTGACTGAGTAAAGGGCCTCAATATGTTTTCCTTCGGTGGAAGTCCCACTGACGACAAAAGGGCTTCGTATAGAAAAGGACTTCGGCAAGGGGTCTTGCCAAAGTAAGGTTGTCTCCCTGACTCGGTGATGTCTCACTGACAGTAAAGTGAACAGCTCAGCAGACAGGAAGAGTTTGCTATGAAGTCTAAGTGATCGCATGATGTCTCACCAACAGAAGGTAAGGACCTCGCTGAAAATGTTTGACATCGGCATAATGTCTTGCCGATATAAGGATGTCTTTCCGAAGGAAATAAAGAGCTCGGTGGAATGGAATGTGTTCAAGGTGACATCAAGGAGGTTTCACCGAAAAAAGAGGAGGTGTCTCAGTGAAATGAATTAAGCTCAGGCAGACAAAAGGATTTTGATATATGGTCTCGACAAACCGATGGTGTCTTGTCGACAACAGGGAGCCTTCGGCATATCATTCAAGTCAGAGAAAGGTCTCCCTGACTCCGATGTCTTGCTGACAACAGAGAGCTCGCCAAGAGGAGATGCCTTCGCCATGAAGTCTCGATGACAAAAAGAGTCTCATCGAAAGCCAACGGTCCTCCCAATGAGGTCATATCGATGTGAGGTTTGGCTGACAGAGTGGAGTCTTGGTGAGCGGTAACACAAGAGACAAAGGGAAGTCTACAAGATGTCTCGGTGAATCAAGGTGGTCTCAATGACGGAAAGGGGGGCCTCGATATGTTTTCCTTTGGCAGGAGTCTTTCCAACCACGAAAACCTTCACTAAGAATGTTTGACATTGGCGTAAGGTCATACCAAAGGGAATGAAGAGCTCAAACAGAATGCCATAGTTCGGCGTGACTAATAAAGCCGCTATGACTCTTGCCAACGATGTAGGTCATGTTGATAAGTTGCAGAGGGCATAATCGCATCGGTGAGACACTTTTAGTGTCTCACCAAGATGCAATTCTTTTTAAATGAGTTCTGACTGCCTACAGAATCTGCATGGAATGCGCTCAACCAACCAGGGGGAGTTGAGGCGAGTCGTGGCAGTCTAAACAGGGCGAAGGTGACTAACAGAAGGAAAAGCAACGTGAGCTTAGGAGCATTCAAAGCAACTCAAATGGGGGGAATTCAAAGATCGACACAAGATCAAAAGTGAATGTGGTGGTTGCAAAAAGATCAGGAGGCTTCTCTAGGGATGACTCTTCACTAACAAGGACACGCAGGGTGCAGCATTAACTACATGAAAAATCTAAAGGCTGATCTTTTTGATAGATATTTTGTAAACCCTAAGGGGCTCAGATCTTTTCTGTATATAAGGCATTTTTTCCTTTTTTGTAGAGAGTTCAGATGTATGCTCCTCTGAAGTCTTTGACCCTTTTGCAGTCCTCTCTTAGACTAGCACATTTTTGTAACTCAATTTGGAGCATAATATACAAAATCTGCCTTGGTTACCATTGATGGTCCATCTTTTGCCCTTCTAATTTTTGTGAAGCATTGTGCATTCTTTCTTGATTCATTGAGCTACTTAGTGAAATATTCTCTTTCCTTATAGCTTTTGTTTCACGTCATTCTTTGCAGAAGTAGTATCATGTAGGTCACAAACTATGTTTACTTAATCTTGCACATGAACTTCTAGTTGTGAAAATCCGCCTTTCCTTCTTGAAGGCATGTGCATGTCAAACCTGTTTGTATGTGTGATCTACAGGATCTTGTTGTGCAGTCTCATGGTTGTCACTAGTATTCAAGTGTAGCTCGAGTATCACATTGTTCCTATCATATTGGTGCATCATCTTAGAGTTTAATCTTCATTTTTATGCATTATCTCTCTCCCTTTTCCTTCAAAAAATTAGTAGTTTTCGGTGATACCCAAAGGAAGCTGGCCTTCTCCGGAGGTTCATTTCAGTTATAGGTGACCCACAGCCTTGAAATGATCCCATGTTGCTCTAGAATGCTCAGTTTTTTGTAAACTTTGCATAGGGTGCAATTCTAGGTGACAACAAGTACACCATCCATTCCTGAAAGAAGGCAGCTGTAGGAAGACCCATAACCCTGCTTAGCATTATGACCAAGTCGTGGTAATCTTCGTGGAAATCATTGCGGAAGAGTTCGCAAGGAACCTTCGTAGCACTGCCCCGCCTTTCCTTAAGCCATTGCTGATTTATTAACTTTCTGCAGCTCGTCAGATTATTATCCCATGCTGCCTAACATTCTTCTACGGTGGGGACTTACATCTCCTGGAAAGTGGGGATGTGGAAAGTATTCGTGATCCCTCCAGCCGACATGTCAACGAGGACATTTCCCTCTCTATCAATGATTGTCCTTGTGTCGGGTTGATATGCCTCCCAACAAGCCATGACCAACTTGGGGGCCACGAGGGATGGAGGGAGTCCAGTAGCCTTTGCTATTTCGCTTTGTCTTATCAATCTTGCATTCTTTGTCATTGGATTGACCCTGACCCTTTGTGTGAATTTGTCAATATCGACATGGCCTATGTTGGTGTCAGTGATTTCCTTCCAATCCGTAGTAACTTTTGAGTGTAGAGGCTCTACCTGAAATTGGTATTTCATTTGGTCCTTGTCCTCTTTCCCTCGAGGAGTCTTGCCTGACTTCTTCCCTCTGTCCTTCTTGACGGGTGCCCCTGAAGGTCCTGCACCTGATTCCATATATTTTACAAGCAAAGGCGTAGTCAGCGTAATTGATCATGAAAGCATTCATGTTAGTTGAAATCCCAAAGACGAAATCCATTTTAAGTAATCTATCAAGCATAACATGATACTTTATCTCTTGATGTCATTAATCTTTTGATTGAGGGCATTTGGATAGTCTAAGCCCGGAAGGTCAGACTTCCCTAGCAGGAATGCCATTTGGAGAGGCAAATAGGGCAGAGGGCTCCCAGAGATTCCCTTTGGTTGAATTTGATAATTTGAAAGGTTCGCAGTGTAGAAGACCAAGATTAAGCATGTGGGTCGAGATCAGATTTCGGATTGGGCTCATCTAGATCGATCCTGGAGAATTCAGAGGTACCAGACCAGATAGCCATCAGGAGATGGCTGTTTGGGAACAACAAATCGTAAACAAAATTATGGAGGTGGCGGCCTAGTGGTCGGGGCCTGGCGCAAGTGTTGGCGGTCACAGGGGAAAGCAAGTCAGTGTAAGGTCTCCGCTGCGGGGTGAGGTCTTGGTGAGAGATGAATGTCTCGCCGATAGCCGAGAGCAAGACTAGACCCGGCACAAGGGTCCGCTGTTCGATTTCATTTTTAGTCCTGCGGCGGTCGGAAGGGTGGAGCCTAGAGCTTAGAGGGGCGGGCAAGATTTTCCCCTCAGAATGGTGGATGAGGAGAGGACTCCCAGATGGTGGAGTTCGGAAGTCGGATGGACGCCGTGCATGGATGACTTGGTTGTACCGTATGCATATTTTATCTGTAATTTGCTATATTGCCCCCATTGAATCAATTGAGTTATGCATTTTCATGTCCGAGTCCATATCGGCATAGGTCCATGACCGTCCTCCCAACACCCATGTTGTTTTATTCTAACATTTACATGTTACAGGTTTATTAGCATAACCCCCTTGATGTCTCGACTATCACAAGTCTTGTGCATTCACCTATCGGCAGAGGTTTCATTATTGGGGCTGTGTCTTATCAAACTCAGTTTGTCTCCCCGACTTGTGCATATGGGTCCTCGGTGAGAGTTGGGTTATTGACAATTGTCATGGCGATTTCGTTCTATCACGCTGACCGGCATGTAAGGGATGCATATCAGGGGGAGTCATTGCTATCGCTGTAAGGTCTTGGCAAGAGACCCTTGGTCTCGCCAACCTTACACATGGATTCCCCTTTGAATATACTTTCGGTGAGACTATGGTGGATTCTATCAGCATAAGGTTTGTGGTGTCCCACCGAATGACATTCAGGTTTCCTTTTGTCCAAGCATGAGTTTGCGGTAGGAGGTCATAATGAAAAGGTCAGGTCTTTCCGACAAGTAACGATGGCTTTGGTAAAACAAGAGCACTCTACCTGAGGTTTCCTTGACATCACTATGTCTCGCCGATATCACGATGAGGTCTCTATCAGTAAGAAAGACAAAATGTCTTGGTGAGACATAACTACTCAGTGTAGCTTATTATTTCATTGTATAGTCTTGGCAAGGTGCTCGAGGTCTCACCAAATGGAAT
The DNA here is from genome assembly GCA_007258455.2 of Sequoia sempervirens. Taxonomy (NCBI): domain Eukaryota; kingdom Viridiplantae; phylum Streptophyta; class Pinopsida; order Cupressales; family Cupressaceae; genus Sequoia; species Sequoia sempervirens. Next base: position 76,931,889 of record VDFB02353493.1, on the reverse strand, counting down.
GATGAAGTCGCCTTGTCTGCATGACAATGGGGTTGTTACAGCGACATGTGAATAAGTGGGTGCCCTTGGTGAAACATTGTATGATCGACATAGGGTCTCCCCGATATTTGAAAGCTATAGCGAAGTGGGTAAAGTGGATTATGCATCTCAGTGAGAGTCTTCTTTTGTCTTGGCAACCAGAAGTTTCAGTCGTTGTGAAAACCCATCTCAAAGAAAGGTCCTGCCGACATTCAAATGTCCTGCCGACTGTCAAGGTGCGGACAGGGCTTGGAGACGACATCGACTATCAAATTTTCTCATCGATTGTTCATGGAAATAGAGAAGCTAGGGCCTGATGGATGGAAGGCTGGGGGGATTTCCTTTTGAAACAGTGATAGGAAGCCTGAGACCCAGGCGGCAAAAGGATGTCATGCACTCGCCAAAAGAAAATAATATCGTTGCAATGTCCTAATGAAGGTATAATGTCTCACCGAATATGATGAGTCTTAAGGCAGTGCAGAGGGAGCCTTCAACATAGGATTCTAAGTCGGGGAGAGGTCTCACCGACCTGGCGAAGTTATGCCAAGAGAGGGAGCCATCGGCGAGAGATGAATGCCTCCCCGACAGAGGACAAGGGGAAGAATCTCAGGAGTGGAATCTCGGATACCTAGGCCCGAGAGACCCGAAAGCTGCTTGGTCATCTATTTTGCTAAGTCATCACCAACAAGGGGAGTGTTTGGGCCTGAGGATCATGAATGCCCCTGCGAAGAATGACTGCGCGGGGATAAAGCTCTGAATTGGTCAAGAGGATGCTGCGTTGGTTTACTCAACTTTCGATGACATGGGTTTTGTTCATGGTGCCGTATTTTATCATTCGCATGTCTTCTTGATGATTTTTATTCACTTAAATCCTTAGAAATCATGACAAAAATGCTCAAGAGGGTGAATGGAGGACCTACCTGGAACGCTTGATGCGGGGAGGTGTGGGATCCACTCACAATCAATGAGGTGATGGTGAGGGCGATGAGCTTGAAGGTCTCGAAGACGGTGGGCTCCCCTAGCAAGTTCTCTGATCACTCTCTGTAGCTTTGTCAAATAAAAATGACAAGAATGAACCTTCTTTTTATACCCCAATCACCATTAATGGCCTCACTAAATGTAGGTACATCGAGGCAAGGAAGTTGGTGAATTTGAATCCACCGACGGCGGCGGGAGACTCGAGGTTCGGTGACCGGGAGGGTGCAGGACAGTGGCCGCTTGATAAGTTCAACTTGGAGATTCACCGTTGGCAAAGAAGAGGTCGGGGTTTGGAAGCAAAACTCTGCCAGAGGTTAGCCATGAGGAACGACGAAACACTCACGAAACCCTGAGAGCGGAACTCCGGGGTCCTAGGACTGGAGGTTGGGACGGGCGTCAAGATCTCCACAGACATAGTAGATAGAGAATGGGGGTCTGGAACACGAGGTCCAGGAGGGCGAGTTGAGTTCCATTGGGAACAATGGGTGCAAAGGGGGAAACCTGATGGCCAGGCTGGAAGGGCCCGGGGCCGTTGGCAGGGGCAAACTGCTAGAGAGACTCTGCGAGGTACCAGAACATGAAAAAATTAAAAGGGGAAGGTAGGATCAACTTATGGTGAGACTTTGAAGCAACATTGACCATCCAAGACACCAAAAAAGGGGGGCATGCAAAACGAGGTGGCGACAAAAACAACCTGACAAGGTGAAAGAAAAGAGGGTCCCCATTCGAAACGGGGCGTGTGTGCTAAGGGAAAAATAATATTATGGTCTATCTCGACATTATTTGCATCCAATGACAAGATTTTAGTTGACTAGGCTTTACAGTTGGAAAAATACAATTACCAATAGTTTGGAGAATTAGTGTTCTGCTTATATATTGGTTTGGTATGTTGGTTTTTTGGTCTGGATTTCATCTCAAGGAAATATATCACTATAGGAATCTTTACATAGCCTTGTGACTACAAGATGCATCTTATGCCAAATATTTTAATATGTGAAGGCATTCAAAATATATGTATAACAGTGTTATGCTCTAAAGACTGCAATGAGTTTCTATATAGTGCATTGTTGAGGGAGATTATGCATTTTCTCAAGATTAATTTTTTTTTTTTGTGGTGTTGAAGATAAGTTATTTAGTGTCATCTAAAGAAGAATTCGATGTGTTAACAAGTTTTTGTGTTACACGTTTGATGAATTGCACATATGTTTGGAGTTTTGTTGTTTTAAGTCTAACTTTGGTTGAACTAATTATGAATTGATGTTAAAGAATTTAAATATGTGCTACGAATGTTAAATCTACCATATGTCCATGCTGACTAATATCATGCAAATATGCAAGTTTTTTTGAGGTTAATGCCAAAAGACTTGGTTTTGTTTTGAAATGGGTTACTCCAATTAGACCGATCTAATTGATGTACTTGATTATATACAGTATATATATGTGAAGACTTTTGAGATAGATGAAGATGTAGTAGAGGAGATGGTGTGTGTGTGAATGGAATGAAATTTTTTAGAGTGATCGAGGATTATTTTATGAAATAAATGTGTGAAGCTATATGAATAAGCAGACAAATGTGTTGCATACACTTGTAGAGAAGTGTTTCATATACTATGCTTCATTGGAACTAAACTCTAGCATAAGGAAGGTGCATTTTATCTCAGTTCATCCCTTTGCAGTGAGCCATACTTTGTTGCATAAATTATTTTAAAGGCTATGAGCCTTCAAGGACAGTGTGTCCTAGTAGTGAGCCATTGTAATATTTTATATATAGAATATATTATATTGTGAGCCAATCCTCATCGTGGTTTTTCCCATTTTTGGTTTTCCACGTAAAAATCTGGTGTTGATGTCTTATGGTGTCATGCTCTTTTCAATATCTTCATTCTTGTTTGCAGTTAAATATGCTTTAATAATTGGATGGTTTATAGATGAATGGTTTAATGGAATACTGATTCACCCCCCTCTTAGTATTCTGGGTATTCAACTATTGGTATTAGAGCTTGGTTGCTCTAAAGAAGTCTAACAACTTGAGGAAGGTCTTGAAATTTGAATACATGGAAGATAATTTTTTTTTATTCCTCTGGAAGAGATTCTTGTTGAACATATAAAAGAAAATAAATATTTTAAGGATAGCCTAAAGGAAGCAAATGAGTGCATTAAGAAGCTGAAGGAAAGATATAAAGTAGTTAGCGATCAATTAAAGAAAGTAGATGAGGACATCACCAGTCTAAAAGAACAACTAGAAGAAAATAGGAGAATTAAAGACTATTAGAAAGCCAAAATTCAAAGGAATATGGATGAATGTGCAAAGTTTGAACAAGAAGTGGTAATTTTGAAATTAGATCTGGAAAAGGCAAGAAGACATGAGGATAAATTTGTGACAAGTTCTACAATGTTGGATATACTGATTGTAGGACATAAACCCTCTAAGGAAAGAAGTGGTTTGGGATTTGAAGAAGGAAAAAGTTCAAGAGAAAATCAATCCCCTAACATGGTTGACATTAAAAAGAAGACTCAAAGAAATGGTAGACAATTCAAGAATCAAAGAAGAAATACTGGAAGGATTTATATCAGAAAGGTACTTATCTTTTAATGATGTCTATTATTCTTGCAATAGGTTTGGACATAGGGAAAAAGATTGTGAAAATAAAATGAAACAAAATGATGGAATGAATCAAAATACTTTATCGTTCTCCAACCAATGTTTCAAATGCAAGAGGATTGGACATGAAACTATAGAGTGCAAAAGTCAGAAGTTGAACCAGATAATTTATTCATTCAATGGCTACTATTATCACTATAATTTATTTGGACACAAGGATAAATAGTGTTGTTATCATGCGAGACCCTCAACCCCTCCCTTCAAACCCGCATGGTCTCTGGCTAACCTCTCCGGTGGCACCCTCACTGATAGTTCAAGCTTTTGGTGTAGTGGTAACCAATCCATGTTAACAAACTGGCGACTTTGTTGGGGAGGGGTTCGATTCCCGCTGGTGCTCCTTACTCGCCTCGTGGTTGTCTATGTCCAATACGGACCTCTCGGCTCGGGGGGGATAAGTTTTTATCACGCAGGACCCTTAACCCCTCCCTTTGGACCTATGTGGTCTCTGGCTAACCTCTCCGGTGGTGCCCTCACTGACAGTTCGAGCTTTTGGTGTAGTGGCAGCCGGTCTGTGTTAACAAGTGCAAATAGAGATTAAATAAAGGAAAATTTGGATGGAAGAATGTTGTTTGGTATAATTGCAACAAACTGAGACACTTTTCCAAAGACTGCAGAAGTAGAAATATGAAAAGTGACTACCCGATAAAGAGATATGAACCAATCATTAAGATTGATCCGGCTGAGGTTAAGAAGGAAATGGAAAGGATTTGGAGAAAGGAAGGAGAATTTGAAAAGCAAGGAGAATTAGAACTATCAATTTTATCTGTGTCATCCCTTGGTGCAGACAATCCCATCAAAAATTATATCCAAGCAGTGGCTAAGGTGTAGCAATAATCAAAAAATTTAATATCCCCTTTTTGATATATGTCATATAATGACATAAATGTATTTATTAAGGTAACAAATTCATATTTCATGTGGAATGAATTTTCATATGCACATGTGTGAAGAATGAATTCTGTAGAGCTTGAAAAGATGGAAGTATACACTAATTCTAAGGACATCTACTTGCATTTTGAAGCATTTATTTCTGAAGCAATTGAGATGAACGAAATAAATTTAAGTATGCAAAAATAAAACTCATTCGGTGAAAAGCATTTTTGGAAGAGAAGAAGCGTGCAAAGAAAGCTTGAAGAAACCATAGTGTTTCCATACCACAAAAAAAGGAGTTTGGTATTGGTGTGCAGGCTAGAGAATTTCCACTTCGTCTTATTCCAATTGAAGACATTGGGATATATATATTCATAGAAAATTGGAAGAACCTACCTATGGAAAATCTCACATATTATGGTTTGAATAATTAACTGAAGGATTTACAATGAAACTGGAATACGATGCACTTACAAAGATGAATTTGGATGTGTGGGATTATTTTCTGAACTTTATCAATGAAGAGAGATGTATGAGAATGGTCACTTGGGTCAAAGAAAAAGGATTGTTGGAAATTAAAGATAGATGTAAATATACACATTGCATTGCACTTGAGAGACTTAAAGAGGTTCGAGAGTGTGAGGAAGATGCTAGAAGTCTATTCTCATTTTGTTGGACATGGCCTAATGCGATTCAAAGATTCAAGGTTGCTGAGGACACTATTGAGACTCAAATAAGATATGCTTACAACACCTTTACTCCAACTCTTGATTTGGATGATAAAACTTGGTATATATTAACAAAGTTGCATGAAGAGTATCTTGCATCACATAAGGAGAAAGGAGAGATGATTGAATAGTATGGGATGCTCAAAGATCTAATCAGGATTAAGTGTACACTTTCCTATTGTGCTCTTTCTTTTTCTGATAGGATTCTGAACTCAGATATTACTCCCGAGACTTTGGTTGAAGGAAAGGACATCCTTGTTGATCTTAACTATCTATGTAGAGTCTTATCAGAAGTAAAGAAGCTTTGGGATGAAGGAAAATCCTCTTGGACAGGTACTTTTAGCAAACTTTAAGGGACAACCACCTCCGCTTGATTACTCATAGATGTTGTTTTGGATGTACTCCTCAAGGGGAGCATTCATGTATGTAAAGGAAACTATCAAAGTATTCAATGTTTTTTATCCTTTTCCATTGATGTCAAAGGGGGAGATGAGGATGTGAAAAGTTTTGTGAAGTGAAGAGAGGAGGATATGAAAAGTTTTGAAGTGAAGAGAGGAGGATGTGAAAAGTTTTGAAGTGAAAAGAGGATGTGAAAAGTTTTGTTGAAGTTTTGGAAAAGTTTTTGAAGAGAGAAATGAAAAAGTTGAGAAAGAATTTTTGATGGTTTTCACATCATGTGTTGCCGTCAATTGCAAAGGGGGAGATTATTGGAAATTGGAAAGTTGTCATTGATGTCAATAGTGGAATTTGGATGATTGTCACTGATGTACATTACTTGTATAGTTTTGTAGCTACTTCGGTAATGGAAGTCTGTTGATCTGGTATTTTGGTCCAGAGTATATTATTTTGTAAGACTCTTTTAGTATCTGATATTATGGTCTATCTCGACATCATTTGCATCCACTGACAAGATTTTAATTGACTAGGATTTATAGTTGGAAAGATACAATTACCAGTAGTTTGGAGAATTAGTGTTCTACTTATATATTGGTTTTTTGGTCTAGATTTCACCTCAAAGAAATATATCACTACAAGAATTTGTACATAAGCTTGTGACTATAAGATGCATCTTACACCAAAGTTTTGTGATAATATGTGAAGATATATAGAAGATATGTATAATAGTGTTTTTCTCTGAAGACTACGGTGAGTTTTTGTACAATGCATTATTGAGGGAGATTCCACATTTTCTCAAGATTAATTGTTTTGATTTGTTGTATTGAAGATAAGTTATTCAGTGTCGTCTAAAGAAGAATTCAATGTGTTAACAAGTTTTTGTGTTACATGTTTGATGAATTGCACATATGTTTGGAGTTATGTTGTTCAACCTAATTATGAATTGATGTTAAAGAATTTAAATATATGCTACGAATGTTAAATGGATCTATCATAGGTCCATGCCGACTAATATCATGCGAAGATGAAAGTGTTTTTGAGGTTAATGCTAAAAGACTTGGTTTTGTTTTGAAATGGGGTTACTCCAATTAGGCTGACCTAATTGATGTACTTGATTATATATGGTATATATATGTGAACACTTTCAAGATAGATGAAGATGTAGTAGAGGAGATGGTGTGTGTGTGAATGAAATAAAAAATTTCAAAGTGATCGAGGATTGTTTTATGCTACAAATGTTTGAAGCTGTATGACTGAACAGACAAATGTGTTGCATACACTTGCAAAGAAGTGTCTCATATACTATGCTTCACCGAAACTGAACTCCAACACAAGGAAGGTGCATTCTATCTCGGTTCATCCCTTGGTAGTGAGCCATACTTTGTTGCATAAATTATTTCAGGTTGTGAGCCTTCAAGGACAGTGTGTCCTGGCAATGAGCCATTGTAATATTCTATATCTGGATATATTATATTGTGAGCTAATCCTCACCATGGTTTTTCCCATTTTAGGTTTTCCACATAAAAATATGGTGTTGATGTGTCTTATGGTGTCATGCTCTTTTCAATGTCTTCACTCTTGTTTGCAGTTAAATATTCTTTAATAATTGGATGGTTTATAGTTGAATGGTTTAATGGAATATTGATTCACCCCCCTTCTCAATATTTTGGGTATTCAATATATACCATTATTTAAATATTAAATATATGTCAATATATCTATTATATGTAAACATATTTAAATAAATTATTATTGTTATTATTTAAACATGATTAAATGTCTATCCATATTTTTTTCTTTCAAGAATTAGTATTTCAACACTAAATGTATATACAAATTTTTTACTAAAAGCCTTGGGTTTGGCACCCATAAAATGTAAAAAAAAGTGTTAAGTATGGGATTTTGGCACCACATAGTTCATTATATCCATTATGATATTTTTTTTGTCTTTTCTCACTATTAACAACAAAAATAACCATTCATTTAAATAAATAAAATATAGGTGATTTCTAAAAGGGAACCACATGCAATCAATATTGAGAAGAAAGAACCATAAAAATCCACAACTCCTTAATGTGATTGGGTGTAGATAAATAAAGGCTCATACATTATCATATTTACTATGAGACCTTGGCACCATATGGTTACAAATTTGATTTTTTGTAAATTTATTTCAATTTTTAACTTCTTGCTATCCATGTGTCTCCTCATCCTCATATTTATAATTTATTGGCAAAGATGAAAGGAAATCGTTAACAAAATCTAACATAGAATTAGGAATGTAACCTTCAATTCCTCATTCTCCCACTTGAGATAAATCATTAGGCCAAGTAGATTGTTGAATCTTATATGATGTAAGGATATTTAACATTGATTAATTTTACTCAAGTTGCAAATCAACAATAGGTTGTTAGCCATATTACATTAGGTATTGACCTTCCTTTTTCTTAACATCAAAGACCATTTCTCCTTACCTTTATCTTCAACTATATTAGCTATCATATTTATTTTTATTATCCCAAAAAAAAACAAATTTTTAGCCTCCTAACTACAAGGGGAGGAGTAGTCTATATCTATGTGTATACACCTAAAAATAGTCTGGTGAATATAATTAATTAAATACGATTTATTTGATTAATTAACCTTTATTTTCATCTACTATTAAATAAATAGAAATATTTATTTATATAGTTCATCTTAAATTCTTCAATCTTTATTCTATTATTTTCATCTTAATTAAATAAACAAATTTCACTTTGTTTTAATTAATTATCATAATTAAATTCATCTACTTAATAAATAAATAGAAATATTTATTTATAGTTCATTTTCCTATTCTTCAATTTTTATTAAATAAACAACTTCAATAGTTTGTGTTATTTAATTATCACATCATTCAATCTTAATTAATTAAACAAGGTTAAAAACTTTGTTGTTTAATTATCATATGCCTTCTATATTTATTTAATAAACAAATTCTATAGTTTGTTTTATTAAACTATTTATCCCCTTTTACTAATTTGAATAAAATCATAAATTATTCAAATAAAGGCATAAAGGGAAATTTCCTCCATTCACTCACCTACCAAATTAGATATCAAATATCCAATTTAATTCAACTGGTATTTCATGGGAAAGCTATGGAGACAGATTTGCAGGCAATCCTCTCAATCTCATTCCTCTGATTCTTCCTATCATCTGGCCTGATGTTTTCATGGGGAGAAACCATTCCCATAATTAGCTCAACCTTCTCAATCTCTTACCATTCAATTCTCCAGATTGAATCCAAGCCTTTGTTGCGTTGCCCTGTCATAATGTGCTGCCTAAATCTATATATACAACCTTTCTCCATAGGAAAAACATCCAAAATCTCTCATCTTTGTGCAAACTTACTCTGCAGGAAAAGCAATCAAGCATCTTAGTAACAACATCAACATTTAGCATTAGCATCATAACATTAGTAGAATCACAATCATGACTGCATCATAGTTTTACTATAGCTTCCATCCATCAGGTTTCATGTTAGCATAGATTACAGTAGCATCAATATCATCTAGAAATCACCATATAGAAGTAGATCATTGCATTTAGCATCATTCCATTCTCTAGATTGGAATTTTAATAGTCACAGAGCTTACCAAATTTGAGAGCCCTTTGTGATTTAATAAATCTTTGGAGATAGGAAACAATGAGACGCTTTTAAGTTTTCTATGCTTTAAATTAGTTAATTGCTGTCAAATCTTGATATAATGTTTCATTAAGAAGTTTTTTTAGTTGTTTTACTTATTTACTTATTCCACACTTACATTTTGGCGCCCACCATGGGGCCCTAACCCCATATTTTAACAAATTTTCTGAAAAGTGTTCATACAGGATACATGTGTGTTTTCTTTTTGCACGATTGAGGGATTCTGCAACGCTTTTACCGAAAGTTTTAGCGGTTCTGCAATCTGTTTTAGCACTTCCACCAAAAGTTTTAGCACTTCTGCAACCTATTTTAGCACTTCCACTGAAAGCTCTCAGAAAGGTTAATTGGTCCAGGCCAAATTTTGTTTTAGCGCTTCTGCTGAATTCTACAGTGCTTCTACCAAATTTTGTAGCACTTATTCCAAATGTTGTAGTGCTTTTGATGAATTAAATAGTGCTTATGCAATCTATTTTAGTGCTTTTGTAATTTCTTTTTTGGATTTGACGTGACTGTGACTAGAAATTTATTTTGAAGCATTTGGACTAAAAAGAACCAATCCTAGGGTAGTCCCTTGGTTTAAAATATATCAATCCTAGGGTAGTCATTTTGGTTTAAAATGTATCAATCCTAGGGTAGTCATCATACATTTGCTATATCAGTTAAAATTAACATCATGACTCTTGTGAAGCAATATCTTCACCTAGAATAGCAAATTGTCTTTTGGGCTTAAAAATTGAACATTGATTACTGTGCTTGTGTGGTGATAGGCCTATGCTCTCCCCTTAATTGGGTGATCAAAATGCTAGACTCATCCTTTATTTTCATGCAATTTATGCTTTTTAAAATCCTTTAGAAGGCCTACCGTAGTGGGAAAAAATACTCACCCTATGGGAACGACCTAAGTGGGAATGCCTAAAGCTAAGTATTCCAACCCACTATAATCAAAAAGTGAGTTGTTGATGAAAGTCCAACTTGATGGTAGTGTGTAAGATAACCATCCCCAAAGCCTTTGTTCTAAAGGTTGGGAGGTTTCATGAGGGAGTTTATCATTTGCCACACTGCACAGAAACCCTATCTATGAACCATAGTGTAGCATCCAGTTGAGTCAATAACTAGACATTGTAATACTCGCAGTGTAAGGGGAGGGAAGAATCTGCCCCCAAGACACTCACCATATAATTTCCAAGGACCGTTTGCTCAAGGGATTGAGAAATATAACTTTGAGTATGTGCCTGGAAAAGACAAAAACACGGGCGCCCTTTAGGGGGTGACACGACTGTGTGAGTCGACGCAATTTTAAGATTTGGGCTGTTGAGTATACTGATGACCTTTTTGACCTTAAGAGTGAGTTTGTCTGAAGTGTATTTTAAAAAAAAAACTAGTGAAAATAGGACCATGTGTGGTTCTTGAACATAAACTTATTGTTTAGATTCTAGGTCTTAAAAACAACTGTTCTACAATTGCTTGTTGTGTTTTCAAAATCATTAATTTAGATAAAGATCATCCAAAAAACACAAAAGAATCAAAACAAAATCAAATGATGAAATTTATGATTAAGGATTAGAAATCCACAATGTTTGTCAAGAAATCCCTCACAAAAAAGAGTCAAGAAACCAAAGAAACAACTTACTTACAATAAACTTTTGGAAAGAAGACGATTTTTATATCAAAGTAGGAAAGTCTTGCTTCAACATAGAACTTTCATCCATAGGGTTCACAATTTCTCTAGGGGATATATTGATGATTATGCTTTAGAGCCTTTGTAATCAAAAGCTTATTTCCAAAGAAGAGCTCTTTCACAGAAACATAATCATAGTCAACCTATTTGTCAATCTTCCATCCCACAACTAGTAATAGAATATTCCAACAAGCCCGATCAAGTTTTACAATAGGGAAAACTTGGAAACATTAGGCTTGTCATCCAAAATCAGAAAATTACCAGCAGAGATATCCTGTCAAAATACCAAAAATCCCAAAAATTACAACAAAAAAGGGTCTGTCTCTTCACAAAAAAATAAATTAGACAACACTTTTGAAATCCAAAGTAGCACTTACACACTTTGTTTTAGTGCTTCTGCATTATCTTTTGGTGCATCCATAGTTTGAAATAGTGCTTATGCAGTCTATTTTAGCACTTCTGATAAACTCTGTAGCGCATCTACTGATTGTAAACCAAAATGACCAGTGTCAAAATTTACCAATCTTTTAGTGCATCTACAGTCTGTTTTAGTGCTTTTACCCTGTTTCATAGTGCTTTTACTATAAATTTTAGCGCTACTACAGTCTGTTTTAGCACTTTTTCCCTCTTTATTAGTGCTTCCACATAATAGAAAAACATAGAGATTTTAGAAACATCTGTCAGATTTGTTGATATAAAAAACTCAAGTTTTTATTGGACAAAAACATTTTTACATTCCAAATATTGTCTTAAACCTGAAACAAATAGGTTCCTACAAGTCAAATTCCTTTTAACTTAAACCTAGATCTTGTAAACTACAAAGTGTCCAATTATCAAAACAAAAATCTTGATTATTGGGTTAAAGTTTCCTCATCAGGATTTTAACATCCTATCATCACGAAACAAAACACAATAATCAAATTTTTAAACTTAGTCTCATCAATAGAATACATCATTCTATTCAACTTTGTTAAAATCCAATTGACACTAATCCAAACACAGAAGATCAAATTTTTAGTGAAACAACAAATACTTGTATGCCAATCTTGACAAGGTTACAAAGACAAAAACTTAGAGAGAAGGAACTTGAAACACCAAACATAATGGCTGAAGAAAACCCCTTTTCCCAATTTCATCAAAATGATCCCAATAAGATAACCCAATAGGATATACAAACCACCCAACAAGATCCAAATTTCCATAAATTCATGGAAAAGGTCTTGGAACAAGATATGAAAAAATACCTCTTAATGTTAGCAGAATTGGGTGCAAAACTTTTGAAAGATTTCGACATCAATCGATTAAAGGAAACACCTAGAACAATTGAAACAAAACAACACAAAGACACAAATCAAGTGGTTGCTCTAACCGCTCAAATGCAAACTTTACAACAATAAATTCAAGATATGCAAAAGGGAACCACAAAGAGGTATTCATTACAGGACATTTGTCCTTATCCCTTTCATTCGAGTGTTGACATGATACCCTTCCCTAGGCATTGTGAGTTCCCCAAATATGACAAGTACAATGGGGAAATGGATTTGATTGACCATGTGAGGGAATCCAGAACAATGAGCCTTGAGTTTGCACAAGAGGATACTTACCTAATGAGGTTATTTCCTAGGAGTTTAGGAGTACAATGTATGGAATGGTTCTCCAAATTACAACTGAGGATTTGATCCTTTGAAGAATTGGTCAACAAATTTATCACACAATTATCCTTCAACATTTAACATGATATAACCATAAAAGATCTATACAACATGAAAAAAAAGAAGGGAGAGACATTCCTATCATTCTTACAACATTGGTGAAAGTTGTTCGCTAGATATCCTCAATTTATACTTGAAGAGGAAAAGATCAAATTATTTATCGACAACTTAAATGATGACATGAGTTATAGATTGGAACTACAATGTCCCCCAACATTTGAAAAGGTGATTGTGAACAGGCTTAAAATTGAAGAAGCCTTAGTCAAAAGAGGAGTGATTAAACATTACAATGATACATCAAACAATGCAAATTTATCAAATCACTATGGAAACAACGATAAGCCTAAATTTTGGTAGAAAAATAGAACTATTGGAAACAATGATGCTACAACTAGCACACAAAATACAAAACTAGTATTCAATTTGGAAACACCTGTGAAAACAAATCAAAATGAAAACCAAAAGAACAATCAAGGTACCACTCAAAACAATAACCCAAATAATGGAGAATCTCGACCACCACCATATCAAAGACAATCCAATCGACGAAGATTTACACCATTAGGACAAACTTTGGAATTAACAATGAGAGAGCTTATTGCAAATAGATTTATTACTCTACCAAAAGCACAAAATTGGGAGCCAAAAGTGAAACCATCTTGGTGGAACTATGCTGACTATTGCAACTTTCATAAAAATAAAGGACATAAAACAAATGACTGTATGCAATTAAAAAACCTGATACAAGACTTGATTGAATCAAAGAAGGTGTTTGTCGAAGGACATCAAACAAACAATGATCACAGTGCGTTTACAAATCCTTTACCCAACTATGAAAAAGGAGAATCTTCTTCAAACAGTAAAGGAAAAAGTGTAAACTATATCTACGACACCATCATTCTTTGCATTTTTGAGAAAAATAATTTCATTGATAATCAAATAGGTACCATAAGCATCAATGACACTATATCCCTAAATGTGATTCCAAACATAAATACATCCGAAAACCAAATCAACGTCATAAAAATCAGGGAAACACAAGACTATCAACTGGTCAATGCAACAACCAAGGGGCAGTCCAAAGTGATACTGAAAGGAGTTTCACCTAAAATTACTATTCCCCCATCACATTAATACAACATTGTGGATCAACTACAAAAGATACCCGCACAAATATCCATATTGGAACTTCTTAAAATTTCACCATCACATAAAGAGGTTCTAGAATAGGCTCTGGTAGCCACTACAGTACCCAATAATTTGGAAGTTTGTCAATTTCAAGCTATGGTGGGACATCTGACCACACCTCATTGTCTGTCATTCTTCGAACAAGATGATGTGTCACTAAATCACCCACATAATGTGGCCTTACATATAGAGGTTCTAATTCATAAACACTGTGTCAAGCGTATCTTAATAGATGGTGAAGCTGGATTAAATATTTGTACTTTAAAACTAATTTGTGCACTAGGCTATTTTGACAATTCCATTGATGCTAGAAGAAAGATAACAATAAAAGCATATGATGAAGAGGAAAGGTCTTCCAAGGGGCTCATTGTACTACCAATTCAAGTGGGATTGATTGTCAAACATATTATTTTCCAAGTGTTAAACAAGTAGCTAACATATAACATACTCTTGGGACGTCCATGGATCCATGAAATGCAAGCGGTACCTTCGGCATATCATTAATGTTTGAAATTTCCTGTCAATGGACATGAGGTCACAATTTCAACTGACAACAATAATCCTTAGACTTGTAACATGATTAAGGCAAATCAAGACACTCTGATACCCCACAATAGAGAAGCTAGCACATTTGCTTCATCCAGTGGTGAAAAGCAACTCAATTTCATATCCAAATGGGTTAAGAAGAAGGACCAGGTAAAGGAAACAACTGTTTCTGAATAAACTATATCAAATAATGAAGGATCCCTGAACACTCTATCACAACAATTTACAGACAAGATCCAATTAAAGGATGCAGGCTTGGGACAATATTCCCTTGAGCAATCTTTGTGTCTTTCACAATTGCTACCATCCACAAAATAATATGGACAACCCAAAACAAATACACAATGATCATCACAACCTATCACAGTTCTGGGTGAAAGGTTTGTTAAAGTAGGTACCCTAGAAGATGAATAAGAAGACAAAGCCATTCTCAATTGGCTATACAAAGATGAAGAAGCCTCAACATCAACACATTTCAGCATAAGAACAAATCAGTATGGAAAAGGAAAGGCTATCTTAGAGAAAATGGGCTATGAAGGGCAAGGACCAATTAGCAAGAGAAAATATGGTATTATAGAACCTATTCAACCTCTAATACTTCAGCCTAAAGACAAAACAAGATTAGGATATACAAGGTAATCAAAAGAAGAAGTAACTCAAAAAGTGGTAGAAATGATTCTGCAAATGAGGGATGGATTTGAAATAGATTCAAATGAGTATGAATGGGATCATTTATTTGCAACATCATACACTGAAAAAAAATTTGATGTCATCAAAGCATATACAGCCATACGAGAGGAGGGACAAAGTTTAGGAACATGACCACTTGTATTAGGATCACCAAATATTGATGACTCAAGTGAGGATGAACATACGTCGAGTGAACTAGACAACTCAGAGGAGGGTAATATCATAGACCTCAACCTTCCCACTAAAAAATTTGACCACCTAGCTATTGGAACACTCAAAGTCGTCGACCTTACTCAACCTAATGACTTATTATCTTTGAGGCATCCCAAGCTTATTGACTAGGAACCCACCAAACCTATTCACATATCAGTCTTTTCAAATGATGATGCCATCATAAATTTTCTTTGCAGTGATGAACCTGATACAAGTTCTACCCATAACACTCATAACAAACTTCAAATTAGGAGGGTGCCAAATCTTCCAGTTGCAAAAATGACAACAGGAAAAATAGATCTAATGGTGAAAACCATTATGTGGCACCATTAGATTTGGAAAAAGAAAAAATAAAGTATGTATCTAATAGTGAAAACCTTTCTTAGGCATTGAAAGATGGGAGATTTGACACCCTTCTAGAGCATTACCATAACAGATCATCAGTATTGGTGGAACCAACACAATCCATAAATCTTGGAAAAAATGAAAAGGAAAAGATTCTACATTTGGTAGCATCTATGATAGAACTAAAGAAGCCCAAATTTACCAAATTATTTGAAGAGCGGCATATCAATTTTTCTTGGTCTTATTCTGACATGCCAGGATTAGATCTAGATCTCCTGATGCATCATCTGTCTCTACCAACTGAAATCAAACCAGTCAAGCAAAAATTAAGAAAAATCCATCCCCACATCGCCCTAATGGTAAAAGTTGAGTTGAAGAAGTTGTTGAATGCAGGATTTATCAGGTCTATAGATTATGCTGAGTGGATTTCAAATACTGTACCTATATCTAAATCGGATAATAGCATCAGGATATGCACAGATTTCAGAGATCTAAGTAAGGCGTGCCCAAAAGGTGATTTTCCTCTACCAAGCATTGACATCATTATGGATCTAACGACATGCCATGCCATGCTATCATTAATGGATGGTTTCTCAGGGTACAACCAAATAAAGATAGCACTTGAAGATCAAGCAAAGACAACATTCACTTGTCCTTGGGGTACATTCTATTGGAATTTCATGCCCTTCAGGTTGAAAAATACAGGTGCAACATATTAGTGGGTGATGACCACTATTTTTCATGAAATGATGCATCCTTTTATGGAAGATTATGTGGATGAAATCTTAGCAAAATCATACACCAGAGAAGGACATCTGGAGATCCTCAACAAAATATTTACTAGACTGGAAAATTTCAATATTAGATTGAACCCTAAGAAATGTGTGTTTGGGGTAACATCAACAAAAGTCCTTGGATACATAGTGTCAAAAAAAGGAATTGAAGTGGATCTGACTAAAGTCAAAGCAATAATGGAGATGTTGACACCTAAAAATATCAGTCAATTACGGTCTCTATAAGGCATGCTACAATCCATTAGGAGATTTATCTCCCAATTGGTGGACAAAAGTCACCCATTCAATCATCTACTTCATAAGAATGTCTCATTTAAGTGGGATCATGAATGTGAAACAAATTTTAACCAAATAAAGCAATATTTGATGCCACCTCCAATACTCATGCCACTTGCAACAGAGATACCTTTATTACTATATATCGCAACAACTGACATTTCTTTAGGAGCTCTCTTAGCACAAGAAGATTCTAAGGGAAAGGAACAAGCTATTTACAACATCAATAAGACTCTCAACGGTTATGAAATAAATTACACATTCATAAAAAAAGCTTGTTTGGTAGTGGTATTTTCTACCCAACAATTATGGCACTACATGTTGACTCATATAGCTAGACTCATCACAAAAATAGACCCATTAAAATATCTACTCAGCAAAGTGGCTCTAATAGGGAGACTAGCAAAATGGTTCATGATCTTGAGTGAGTTCGACATCCAGTATGTAGACTGAAAAGCCATCAAAGGACAAGTGATAGCTGATCAATTAGCTGAAGCTCCGTTATAGGATAATCATCCAATGAACATTGAATTTTCAGATGCGGATATTCTCAATATTACCACACAACAATGGAGACTTTATTTTGATGGATCATACACACAAAGAGGGTCTGGTGCAGGAATTCTATTTGTTACACCTCAGGGACACACCATCCCAAGGTCCTATAGACTAATGTTTCCATGTACCAATAATGTGGCTAAGTATGAGGCATTGATTATCGACATCAAAGTAGCTATTGAATGGAAAATCATAGAAATACAAGTGTATGGGGACTCACAACTTGTCATCTATGAGGTAAATGATGAGTATCAGATAAAGGATGAAAAGCTCATGCCATATAAGAAAATGATAGATGATCTCAAAAAGTATTTCATGGATATCAAGTTTGAACATATTCCAAGGGTAGAGAACAAAGTAGCAGATGCTATGGCGACAATTGCTTCCCTCTTGCAATTACCAGGAAAGCAAGGTCGTTATGAGTTTATGGTAGAACAAGTATCTAAACCTACCTACAATAATCCTGAATCACAAACCATATGCCAAATGGATAACATTCAAAACTCACTATATGGAGAGATCTATACTTACCTCAAGGATAATATCCTTCCTCCCGATCTTTCTAGAAACCAAAAGCGTAACTTCATCCGCCAATCCGCTTGACATACATTGATTGATGATATCCTTTACCGTCGAGGTCTAGATGATACTCTTCTTCGGTGTCTAGAACACAACAAATCTGAGTCAACCTTACATGAGGTTCATGAAGGTATTTGTGGAACTCATTCAAGTGGACCAACCCTAGCAAAGAAACTCCTCCGTTTGGGGTATTACTAGCGAAACCCAGAAAAGGAGTCTTATCAATTTGTTAAGAAATGTCAGAAATGTTAGATCCATGGTAATTTGATCCATGCGCTAACACAAGAATTGCACCCATTCACATCAACATGGCCCTTTTGTTAGTGGGGACTGAACTTGGTAGGAAAGATAAACCTGTCTTCATCCAATGGACACAAATTCATTATCACAACAACAAAATACTTTACAAAATGGATAGAAGCAATTCCTTTAACAACAATCACTGGAAAGCAGAACTTGTCTTTCATACTAAACTACATAATCTGTCGGTATGGCATACCTCAGTCCATTGTTATAGAAAATGGAAGACCATTTAAGAACCAAGACATCCAGGAATTGTGTGAAAAATTTCATATCCAACATCATTTCTCAACACTGTATTATCCTTAGGGAAATGGCCAAGCAGAGGCCTTAGACAAGACAATTCTGAAAATACTAAAGAAAATGGTTAACGATGTTGATTGGCATGTTCAAATAAATCTTGCATTATGGGCCTATAGAACCAACATCAGAACACCAACAAAAGCTACACCATATGCCTTGGTATATGGATCAGAGGCCATCCTACCTATTGAGGTAGAAATACCATCATTCTGTGTCTCACTAAAGGGTATCATTACAAATGAGGATTATAGAATCTCCAAACTACAAGAACTAGAATTGCTGGATGAACACCATCAACAAGCTATCAATCATTTGAAAGCATACCAACAAAGAATGTCTAGGAACTACAATCATAGGGTAAAACCTAGAGTCTTTCAGGTTGGTGACTTGGTCCTAAAGGAAAGCCCTAGAAATTAGCAAGACAGAGAAAAGAAAGGGAAGTTTGAACATAACTGGCTAGGCCCCTTTGTCATCATATCAGTTTATGGATCAGGAGCATATCAATTGTCTGCACCTGAAGGGGATCTGTTTGATGAACCAATCAACAATATCCATCTCAAAAAATTCTATACCTGAGTCACCTAGTGCACAGATTAGGTTCTAAAAGGGTTACCTTGATGAAAACCTGGAAAACAGGCGTCTTGGTAATAGGAAACTACAAAAAATACAAAAATACAAAAAAATATTAAAAAAAAAAAATACTTGCAAAAGTGCAATAAAAACATGTAGTAAAAACCTAGAAACAGGTTCTATTTGTGATTTAACCAACTTTTCCATCTATTGGACGCATGTCATAGTCGTTATTTTCACCATCATTTTACATCCATTATCATATCATTACAAGTGGTCATGTCTCACCCTAGCTTGGGGGCAACATCTAGAACTCATTGGGGGCAATAAATCTAGAGCTTAACCAAATGGAAAAACAATGGTAAAAACAAACACAACAAAAAAATGATCAAAACACAACGCAACATGGAACATCAATCACCATCAAAAACACATTGGACATCCATATCACAATAGAAAATCCAAAAACAAGTAAAAAATTCAATATCAAAAATCCAAAAACATGA